>OY804590.1:47664092-48264092 GCA_963680875.1 Bathymodiolus brooksi | reverse complement strand
AGGTTCGTATTCCTCATCTTACTAGTTGTCTGTATTTATAGCTTTGGCTTTGTTTATCTTCGTTCTGTGTCTTGTGCCTGATTTCTTATGTTTCTAGATTGTCTGTTCTAGAGTGCCCCATCTGTTTTCTCTATTATTTATTAATCGGGTTCACCGTGCCTCCTCAGCCGGAAATTGAACTTTCTTATGTTTCTAGATTGGCTTTTCTATAGTGCCCAATCTGTTTTCTCTATTAAAAATGTATTTATTTATCGAGTTCACCTGGCCTCAGTCGGAAATTGAACGTTCAATTTTTCATGTGATAGAACTGATTGAATATATAGATGCAAATACAAACACAGCACGAGCGTAACTATGGTGACCCCCATTGTGATGCAAGGAATTTGGCTTTTAAAATGGGGACCATGGGTCTACTGGCCCCTATCATTGAAATTCAATTAAAAAAAACATTTTCTAAAATCAATTTTCGTATGAAAATCCAATTGCATGAGCAGAAATATATTTGCACAGATAAAACCCACACGATCTATTGGAATCTGAATCATTGGAGTCCATAGTTTAAAATGTGTTTTAATGTGGAAAATGAAAGAACTAGATATTCTGGAACCAGGAATAGAAATGCTGTTGTATTTGACATGGGGTAGCACTGTGATACCAATGAAGGTCATGGTGTCTATTAAGTTATTGGGATCAACGTTTTAATATATGCCACAAGAGCCAATAATAAAAAAAAATCTTCTATTGTAGTCTTTATTATTACCGTTTTTAGAATATTCAGGAACAAATAGAACTCCTTGTCGAATTTCTTGGTTTACCTTGTGATGAAAACTTTGTAAAACAAGTTGTGAAAAAGTGCAAATTTCATAATCTGATAATAAAGTAGATACAACTGGTGCATTCTACCTAGAGGGAAAGTCTACATTGTTTAGAAAAGGCATTGTTATCGTCAGTTACCTTGCATATGTTTGACAGGTGTTCTTTAGCATAGGATAATTTATCGTTGAACATCCTGTTCCGCTTGCGCTAATCTGGGTTAGCATCATGTTTGCACATTACAGATATCTTACATATAGCATCTCCTTGCGCTAAATTGGGTGAGCATCATGTTTGTACATTGCAAATATCTGACGCATAGCATCTCCTTGTGCTAATCTGGGTGAGTATCGTGTTTACACATTGCAGACATCTGAAGTATAGCATCTCTTGCGCTAAATTGGGTGAGCATCATGTTTGTACATTGCAGATAACTGACCTATATCATCTCCTTGTGCTAATCTGGGTGAGCATCATGTTTGCACATTGTAGATATCTGACATATAGCTTCTCCTTGTGCTAATCTGGGTGAGCATCATGTTTGCACATTGTAGATATCTGACATATAGCATCTCCTTGTGCTAATCTGGGTGAGCTTCATGTTTGCACATTGATATCTGACCCCATATATATGACGTATATCATCTCTTGTGAATACCTGATTGTACATCAATATTACAGACGATAGATTTGATTTGTTTGATTTTTGGTGTTTAACGCCACTTTCAACAATATTTCAGCTATATCATGGCGACTCAGAAGATAGAATATGTACAGTATTTAAAATACTGTTTACACATTTGTATGGTGTTAATTAATGTGATGTTTAAATTACAGCATCATTTTATCGTCATCTATGTTCTATTAACATGTTATCTTGTGAAGAGACTCATTGTAGATGGACTTGAAATAGAAGTGCTAAGGAAAGGTAACCAAACAAATGGCGGTTTAAATTTTCGTCCAATGAAATGGGTTAGGGTTATGGTGTTTAACGCCACTTTCAACAATATTTAAGTTCTATCGTACTAGTGAAATGAGACGAAGTATAACGATGATGTGCTGAATTGCACAATTCACATCACAATCCAATTGCAATATTACAATATTGAATATTTTACACATCCAATAAAATATGTTTGAATAGGAGTAAACATTTTCATTGGAGCCTCTTTATATGGAGAAAGGTCCAATCAAATATGTTGTCTGTGGTCAGAGAAGTGAGGATGTCTGATTCAGTGCTTGATGGGTTGTATGTTACACTTAATTTTTTTTTACTAATTTCAGGTGTTATTGGTGGTTGGAAAAACTGGTTTACTGTCGCTCAAAATGAACAATTTGAAGAAATTTGCAAACGAGTAATCTCATAATATATCATAAAATTTGTCTGCTTTATTTGCATACACAAGTGTCCCATTTGATACCCACTTTAAGCTTATAGGTAGAATAAACATATTGTATACCAGTGGTGTAAAGATTATCGCGCTCAATTCGAGTGCAAATGACCTGCGTTCGATCACTGGTTGGGTTAAACCATACATTACAAAATCGTTATTTTTTAATTTGCTTCTTCTCTATTTATTGCCCATTATTTAGGCGGATTGTGTTCGGGGTAACCACTGTCTACTAACTCGATTAATATTCAGCTCATCGTGTTGTTCTGTTTAAAGCACACACCATCATCTTATAAAACAGTAATTTGTTCTGATTAATTACTACAACAAGCGTGATTAAACATGCTTTTATTAGAATAATCTTGTTTTGTTAAGTACTGAGTGATTATAAAGAGGATGGTGAACAGTATTTCAGTTTTATTCATGTCGCAGGAGTAGTGAGATATTGTATTTTAGGTCGGACAGTTTTGCGTTGAAACAAGTCCTAATAACTTTTTCTTTATGTGTTGCTGCTAGTTTAATTTTTTCACATTATTAATAAACTAGGCACTCGTTAAGTTGGTCCTATTAGTAATTTTTGTATATTTCCGAGTGGTTATACTCTAAAGCAGATCTCTATACACCGTGATTCCCAGTGTTTAAAATCAGAACTTAAGCTCATCATTAACAACTCACTTGCCTAAACACATCAGTGGATTTAAAATCAAATATTATGATAAATAAAGGAGAACAGTCTATCATTTTAATTCAGCTTTTACTATTTTAATAACAATCATTTTAACAGTACATAATAATAAATAAAGAGCATTAATAAATATATAAATTATCAAACAATAGAACAAATATGTATATGCAAATTAACTGAAACAGATATTATTTCTCAATATTTATTTGCGTTACCTACATATATACATGTAAATACATTAATTGTTATAATATATGAAGGTCATTCCAGAAAATAGACATGCCCACTAAATCATATCTCTTGCTTGTGATTGTTTTTGCTTAATACAGACAATTGTCAAACATCTCACGTAATTGTTATTACTTAATACAGACAATTGTCAAACATCTCACGTAATTGTCAATAATACAAGGTGACTTCTTGTGACTGGTTGTTAAGATGTCCTTCCAACAATATAATAGTGCCTGTCACTGAAAAACTGTATCACAAAAATTATGTCTAGAACATCTAGCCATGGACAAACTGATAACGTTAGTGGTGTTAGACACTGATTTCATAGATAGTTGTAAATCTTACTACCATACGATCACGACCACAATGACCACCAATAAAACAGAGAGCTTAGGTGAATGAATGCTGCGCTACAACACAACGGTCAAGTTTTGAACACATTTCCAATAAATAAATAACTATGTTACATTATGATGATCAAATGTCTTTATCTGTTGAAGGCATTCATGTCCGTCGTCTGTATCTGAACAAGATCTGGATATCGTCTTCGTTTCTGTATTTATACTGACTTGTCTGGCTTCCTCTTTTGACATGTTTTGCTTGTACTTGTAGCCTGTTTTATAACCCTGTAATGGAGAAGATTTCATTTGATTGATTTTTTGTGTTTTAACGCCACTTTCAGCAATATTTCAGCTATATCATGGCAACCAGTTTTAGTGATGGAAGAAGTCGGAGTACCCAGAGAGAACCACCAACCATGGGCAAGCAACTGGTAAATTGTATCACTTGCGGCGGCGAGTCGAGTGCACCCTTTTTTGTAATTTACAAAGTGGGGCGCGAACCCACGCCGTATTGGTGATCGGCTTGTATGAGTTGTTAGGTAATCCAGCTACCTAACTCATTGAGCCACCCGGGCCAAGATAAGAAAACAGCATAAATAGAATTTCGGAAAAGCTTGAGAATAAGATAAAGATAAACGACAACAGCCCTGGTAGCCTTTCTCACTTAATGTGCAAGTCGAGTACACCTTGTGATATGATTGGTACGAACCAATTCATATACATCATTAAGTAAAGCTTATTGGCTATAGACGGTAATTAGGCCTTGTTTCGTTAAATACATCAATAAATAGAGCACGTCTTCCATTAACTCCAATAATTAGGGTGAGCTATTGGTATTTATCATCACTGGGAAATGTTATAGCTATATCGTGATATATTGTAGATAGAACGTCCGCCCAGATATAATAAACTGTTTTATTATCACTTGGCAATGTTATAGATATATCGTGATATATTGTAGATAGAACGTCCGCCCAGATATAGCAAACTGACCTGTAAAGCCCCGACTTTCTGATTGCCCCTTTGGTATCCTCATACTCTTCTTTAGGTATACTAGTATATCTGGATCCCTTAACACTTAAAGGTGGGTATAGTGACTCGTTTGTGGTGTGAGGTTTGCTAACCAGTCTGATATCACGGCACCTTTGTCCCAATAACACTTACAACATTATATAACTGTGCACCTTTGTCTCAATAACACTTACAACATTATATAACTGTGCACCTTTGTCTCAATAACACTTACAACATTATATAACTGTGCACCTTTGTCTCAATAACACTTACAACATTATATAACTGTGCACCTTTGTCTCAATAACACTTACAACATTATATAACTGTGCACCTTTGTCTCAATAACACTTACAACATTATATAACTGTGCACCTGTGTCTCAATAACCCTTACAACATTATATAATTGTGCACGCTTTGTCCCAATAACACTTATAACATTATATAACTGTGCACCTTTGTCTCAATAACACTTACAACATTATATAACTGTGCACCTTTGTCTCAATAACACTTATAACATTATATAATTGTGCACCTTTGTCCCAATAACAATTACAACATTATATAATTGTGCACGCTTTGTCCCAATAACACTTATAACATTATATAACTGTGCACCTTTGTCCCAATAACAATTACAACATTATATAATTGTGCACGCTTTGTCCCAATAACACTTATAACATTATATAACTGTGCACCTTTGTCTCAATAACACTTACAACATTATCTAACTGTGCACCTTTGTCCCAATAACACTTACAACATCATATAGCTGTGCACCTTTATCCCAATAATACTTACAACGTTATCTAACTGTCTCATGACGGCCTCAAATTCAAATTCTCCTAGTTTCCATTGCTGTTTTCCAGTATTTACCCCTCCACCTCCTTTATTACCGATTGCGAACGTTTTCCTCTGTATCTCTTCACTTACTAAGATAAGGTTTTCTAATCCAGCTGAAAGTGCTTTTATCTGAAATATCCAAAACACGGATTGTATAATAATTCTGCAGATTCTTAATTTGATGTTGGGACGCCTAATTCAGATTACAAGAAATGATATAAAATAAAATAAGAATGTAGATATCACTTTTATACCAGGTAGTACAGTCAAACCTGTATTAAGAGGTCACCCTTGGGACAAAGAAAAAGTGGCCTTATAAGAAAGGTGACTTCTTAGGAGAGGTTCAATTCATATGAAATTTTCTATGACAGGTCAAGAAAAAAGTGACCTTCTAATGCAGGTGACTGCACATGCAGGTTTGACTGTGCATACAGTCACATGATGTGTTTATGATAAGATATAATGATGTTAAGCAGTGCATACCATCCTTACTAAAACATGCATATGATCGTTATTGACATATATAGGATGCAGCAGCAAAAAAGGTTGCACTAGACACGCAGCCACAGGTGGTAACGTTTACCAGTTACATGCCCATGGTCGGTGGTTCTCTCCAGGTACTCCGGCTTCTTCCACCACTAAAACTGGTCGCCAATACAAGATATAGCTGAAATATTGCTGAAAGTGGCGTTAAACACAAAAAATCAAAACATACCATCCTTACTAAAACATGCATATGATAGTTATTGATGTATATAGGATGCAACAGCAAGTGTAAAGAGAGACTTATTTGTGCAGCTGGTCAAAAAAATACCCTGTGATGTATTTCTGCAATATAAATAATAAAATAATATGATAATATCATACCTGTGATTGACATGCTAACATTACATTAACTACGTAATGATAAGCTTCCTCCACTGTAGAACCACAAGCTACAATGCCATGGTTTTTCAAAAACATCACCTTCAAAATAGATAATACTAGGAGTGTTATGTTTGTTGTATATTAAATCTATCTGTGGATCTGGAAGGAGCTCAATATTCTGAAGTCCCAAAAAATGATTTTACTATAGAGATAATATTTAACAATATTTTAGGTTGTGTTTATATTTAAGGAATTCATTTACTCCAAACCTCATCGATTGTGTAAAGAGCAAGAGCAATGTCTGGATGGATAGGAAGAATATATCCGAGCCACATGTATATATATATTGGTATAATGATAAGATAAAAGGTTATACCTTTTTATGTGGTCCTAAATTATGTTGTATTGCTTTTCGTTCTTCCTCATCCACCAAAATTCCATTGTAGTCATGATAACCAACCTCTCCTACTATAAGTGCTTCCTGTGACATCGGCAGAAGACCACACTTCATTGCAGAAACCTTAATAGTAAAACGACAATATATTGTACATTGTATTTAATGTTACAATATTTTTTTTCCAATTCACTAGTTTTTACGCCGCCTTATTTGTGGAATGGATACCCATGTAAGCCAGATTGATTGTTGGTTGCCTAACATCGAGCGAGCATTATTTCAGCTATGTTCAAGAGGATTGATTGATTGATTGATTTTTTTGGTGTTTTAACGCCACTTTAAGCAATATTTCAGCTATATCATGGCGACCAGTTTTAGTGGTGGAGGAAGCCTGAGTACCCGGAGCAAGCAACTGGTAAACTTTATCACTTGCGACTGCAAGTCGAGTGCACCCTTTTTGTAATTTACAAAGCTGGGTGCGAACCCACGCCGTATTGGTGATAGGCTTGTATGAGCTGTTAGATGCAACGACATAACTCATTGTTTCATCCGAGTTCCGTTTCAACAGCAGGACAAGTTCATATCTAAATACAATATAAATGAACGTTTAATATGATAATCGGGTCAACGACTTACGAATGTCACTAGACAAAGTGTTGAGTAGTGTCGGAAAATGTAGTCTTTAGTAGTAGTGTCGGAAAATGTAGTCTTTAGTAGTAGTGTCGGAAAATGTAGTCCTTAGTAGTAGTGTCGGAAAATGTAGTCCTTAGTAGTAGTGTCGGAAAATGTAGTCTTTAGTAATAGTGTCGGAAAATGTAGTCTTTAGTAGTAGTGTCGGAAAATGTAGTCCTTAGTAGTAGTGTCGGAAAATGTAGTCTTTAGTAGTAGTGTCGGAAAATGTAGTCTCTAGTAGTAGTGTCGGAAAATGTAGTCTTTAGTAGTAGTGTCGGAAAATGTAGTCCTTAGTAGTAGTGTCGGAAAATGTAGTCTTTAGTAGTAGTGTCGGAAAATGTAGTCCCTAGTAGTAGTGTCGGAAAATGTAGTCTTTAGTAGTAGTGTCGGAAAATGTAGTCTTTAGTAGTAGTGTCGGAAAATGTAGTCCCTAGTAGTAGTGTCGGAAAATGTAGTCTTTAGTAGTAGTGTCGGAAAATGTAGTCTTTAGTAGTAGTGTCGGAAAATGTAGTCTTTAGTAGTAGTGTCGGAAAATGTAGTCTTTAGTAGTAGTGTCGGAAAATGTAGTCCCTAGTAGTAGTGTCGGAAAATGTAGTCTTTAGTAGTAGTGTCGGAAAATGTAGTCCTTAGTAGTAGTGTCGGAAAATGTAGTCTTTAGTAGTAGTGTCGGAAAATGTAGTCTCTAGTAGTAGTGTCGGAAAATGTAGTCTTTAGTAGTAGTGTCGGAAAATGTAGTCCTTAGTAGTAGTGTCGGAAAATGTAGTCTTTAGTAGTAGTGTCGGAAAATGTAGTCCCTAGTAGTAGTGTCGGAAAATGTAGTCTTTAGTAGTAGTGTCGGAAAATGTAGTCTTTAGTAGTAGTGTCGGAAAATGTAGTCCCTAGTAGTAGTGTCGGAAAATGTAGTCTTTAGTAGTAGTGTCGGAAAATGTAGTCCTTAGTAGTAGTGTCGGAAAATGTAGTCCCTAGTAGTAGTGTCGGAAAATGTAGTCTTTAGTAGTAGTGTCGGAAAATGTACTCCTTAGTAGTAGTGTCGGAAAATGTAGTCTTTAGTAGATGTGTCGGAAAATGTAGTCTTTAGTAGTAGTGTCGGAAAATGTAGTCTTTAGTAGTAGTGTCGGAAAATGTAGTCTTTAGTAGTAGTATCGGAAAATGTAGTCTTTAGTAGTAGTGTCGGAAAATGTAGTCCTTAGTAGTAGTGTCGGAAAATGTAGTCTTTAGTAGTAGTGTCGGAAAATGTAGTCTTTAGTAGTAGTGTCGGAAAATGTAGTCTTTAGTAGTAGTGTCGGAAAATGTAATCCTTAGTAGTAGTGTCGGAAAATGTAGTCTTTAGTAGTAACGCCACTTTCAGCAATATTTCAGCTATATCATGGCGACCAGTCTTAGTGGTGGAAGAAGCCGGAGTACCCGGATAGAACCACCGACCATGGGCAAGCAACTGGTAAACTGTATCACTTGCGGTTGCGAGTCGAGTGCACCTTTTTTGTAATTTACAAAGCTGGGCGCGAACCCACGCCGTATTGGTGATAGGCTTGTATGAGTTGCTAGATAATCCAACTACCTAACTAATTGAGCCACCCGGGCTCTAATTTTAATAATAATTACATTATCTAGGAACTGTAAATTTCAATAATAACTGTTTCTCATAAACCAAGTCAATGTCTAAACACTGACTACTGGGCGGATGATACATTCTGGGACTAATAGTCCACCAGGAGAGATTGAATTAAACATATTTTATTGCTCTAATATAAGCAATGAGATTGGGCACAAGTTATATCAACATTATAAACGCCCTCTCCCTACAATTTACAACAATAGCATAATACATGGCAAAACTCAAAAAAATAAATATTAGAACAATGTATAAGTGAAATTAACTTTTATAAAAAAGACAAAATAGATTTTACAAAGAAGAGGGGAAAAAAAGAACTAGTGAAAGTAACACCTGCAACAATCAAACAAACCTATGACTATTACGTATGAATGTTTGAACTGCTGTAAAAAATATCAACATTTTGTGCTTCAGATAAGTTTTCGTTTCCATGTAAAATTATATCTATATCTATAACTCCGTAAATTTGAAGTATTAAAAATAGAGTATTTCTGATGTGTTCATTAATTGGACATTCAAGAAAAAAAGTGAAATACATTTTCACACCATATGAACATTTTTATCTGAGCGTTCTAACATTAATAAATATGTCCTTGTTATAGGAAAAACATAAATACGTGTATCTTTGGCGAAAGTTCATAGAAAGCGATTATTGATTTTCTGTGCCGTATGAAATACACAGCACAGGCAATAGGTGAGAGCGATTATTGATTTTCTGTACCGTGTGAACTACACAGTACGGCTTCCATGAAGTGTTAGAAGTAAATTTTTAGCCAATCAAAATTCTACTTGCCACAAGAACATAGGATAATTAATTTTGTTAAATTATAATGATACTTACAGCCACAGCATCCCCTGTGTGTAAATGTATAATACACTTAATATCTGGTCTAGCCTGATGAATGGCGGAGTGTAATATAAAACCAGCTTTATTTATTCCAAGAGATGTTGATCCATGTTCTAATACTTCTCCGTCCAAGTCGATTGTCTCTAGTGAGGATGCTGTAACTTCGGAATATAATAATCCGAATGGATGAATCACAAAGTGTTCATCTATGTCGTTTATTCTTGCCTGAATTAAAAATCAAAACGTAGAACACACACCCGAAAACAAAATCCAAATGATGTTCAATATCCCTCAAACGTCGAACTCACACCCGAAAACAAAACATCAATGATGTTTAATGTCCCTCAAACGTAGAACACACACCTGAAAACAAATCCACAATGATGTTAGATGTCCCTCAAACGTAGAACACACACCCGAAAACAAATCCCCAATGATGTTCAATATCCCTCAAACGTAGAACACACACCCGAAAACAAATCCCCAATGATGTTCAATATCCCTCAAACGTCGAACTCACACCCGAAAACAAAACATCAATGATGTTTAATGTCCCTCAAACGTAGAACACACACCTGAAAACAAATCCACAATGATGTTAGATGTCCCTCAAACGTAGAACTCACACCCGAAAACAAAACCTCAATGATGTTAAATGTCCCTTAAACGTAGAACACACACCCGAAAACAAAACCCCAATGATGTTTAATGTCCCTCAAACGTAGAACACACACCCGAAAACAAATCCCCAATGATGTTTAATGTCCCTCAAACGTAGAACACACACCCGAAAACAAAATCCAATGATGTTAAATATCCCTCAAACGTAGAACACACACCCGAAAACAAATCCCCAATGATGTTAGATGTCCCTCAAACGTAGAACTCACACCCGAAAACAAAACCCCAATGATGTTAGATGTCCCTTAAACGTAGAACTCACACCCGAAAACAAAACCTCAATGATGTTAAATGTCCCTTAAACGTAGAACACACACCCGAAAACAAAACCCCAATGATGTTAAATATCCCTCAAACGTAGAACACACACCCGAAAACAAATCCCCAATGATGTTAGATGTCCCTTAAACGTAGAACTCACACCTGAAAACAAAACCTCAATGATGTTAAATGTCCCTTAAACGTAGAACACACACCCGAAAACAAAACCCCAATGATGTTTAATGTCCCTCAAACGTCGAACACACACCCGAAAACAAAACCCCAATGATGTTAAATGTCCCTCAAACGTAGAACTCACACCCGAAAACAAAACTTCAATGATGATAAATGTCTCATGCATAGTTAAAATAGTCCAACCTGCCCATGCGGTCACCTGTGTTAAAAGGTCACCTTTTTCCAGTCCCGTCATAGAAATTTTCATATGAATTTAACCTCTTTTAAGAGGTCATCTGTCTTATAGGGACAATTTTTCTTTGACCCAGAGGTGACCTCTTAATACAGGTTTGACTGTACATGTATCCGATGTAATGTTTCATGGAAGTTGACATTCTGCTATATAGTTTGTAATTATACCCCAGAACGAAGTTGAGGGAGTATACTAGTTTTGAGTCTGTTGTCAGGTGAAGAACTGTTTTGTCTTAAGAGTCAGAGCCCTCATATGTTTAGGTATATATATATTAGGAAATGATGTAATGTCGCGTGTAAAATGAGATCACTGTGACACTTGATTTCGGGATAAGGTCAAATTATAATTTATTCATTACATCTTTGTCGGTATGAAATGTTGAATATAATCCCTTTACAAAGACAAGTATATGACAAGATTCGCATTTAACTTCGCCGATGGTGCTCGAACCGAACAGCTACAAGCTAGATTGAAAAAAAAATCCCCAAATAATTTCCAAAAACCATAGCAACTGCTCACCATTCCAGAGCACACGAGTTCGCTCCCACAGTTTGTCATTTTTGACCATTGTATTGTTTGTTCTTCTTCGATTTACGTTTTTGATTTCGCCTTTGGAATCTTCAAACATTTCTAAAACTATCAATGTCTGAGGAAGATATACCTTAGCATAAATATGTATTATACAATTAATTCTTAAAGATTATGACTATTATTTGCTTTGGTTGTTCAGATCTATAAATCTGGCAGTTAATTTAACTATTTGTACTCTAAAAATAGTACAACCATTAACAATATATTACACATATATACTCATATAATAAAATTTAAAAAAAAACAAATAAAAATACCACACTGTCGGAACAGTTTCAAAATCCTATAGAAAATCGAGGCAAAATCGATAACCCTAACATACATATATATGACATCTCATTTTCTTGGCGTGGTACACAAGTTATAAGTAATTTAGTATAAGTTATTCATACTTACGCTTATGTGATTAAATATTCCATGACTCCATCCATTAAGGTCTATTAGTCTGTACAAGGCAGCCACTTTACAACGTAGCTGTATTTCCTGTGTTGTGTGTTTTAAACACTCTGTGTCATTGATATCAGAGATTGGAATCACAGATGGTACTGTAAAGTACAAGGATCTATTGACACAACTATTGTAATCAACACTATCATTAAAAACGATACGATGAATATTTTGGAAAAGTTTGTGGGATAAATCCGATCATGTAAAAAAATATAAAGAATATCCGTGAGAATTCTGTATCCTGAACTCAATCAAAAAAAGATGATGTAAAATAAGAACAAATATCAAATAAGAAATAACAACAAATAAAATCGTCACAAACATCATGTAAGAACGTCACAAACATCATGTAAGAACGTCACAAACATCATGTAAGAACGTCACAAACATCATGTAAGAACGAGCAACGAAGTTAGAATTTGTCTATTTTTCCGTTTTTCAGATAGGATTGTGGAACTGTTCTGACGGTGTGATATGTTTGTTTATGATTACTAGATTAACACGACGGGTGCCACTAGTGGAACAGGAACTGCTTATCCTTCCGGAGCAGCTGAGTTCACGCCCGGTTTTTAGTGGGGTTCGTGTTACTCGATCTTTAGTTTTATATATATGTTTTGTAGATCGTTGTTTGTCCTTTTGTACTTTTTCTTATGGCACAATGTTGTCTGTTCTTCTTCGATATACGGATTCTGATTACCCCTTTGGTATCTTCAAACTCTTATTGTACTCATATCCAGTGAAGGAAGTAACATTAATTGTTACTCCAGAAAATAACATTATTTACATTTATCACGTTTAATGGAAGGTAACTTACTCTCCGTGTCAGTGTCTAGAAATAGGTATAAAACGTGCATCATAACTAGTGTTATTGCTATATATATTTGATAACATCATCATCTTTTATGTATTGCCATTACCAGATTTAGTTACAACAATAGCACCAGTACGCTTGTGTTTGCCAAAAGTAACAATTTTTAGACCTACTGTAACCAATTTTGTTTTCTTTCATTTTTCAGATTTTTTTTTAGGACATGTCATCTTTCCGTAGAAAATTAACCTTGCATTTACATATATATTACAAAAATCAGAATTAAATTATGTTACTTACCACCCCGGCCAAGACCACCATATGACTGACCAGACTTGTTGTTTGGTAGAAGTAAATCTGTATTTTGAACAGCTAAAAGACTTGTTGGATCAGTTCCTGTTGAGAGATGCTCATCAATAAGCTTCTTCACTTCTTTTTTAAATGCTTCATCTTTCAGATTTAGCTCAACATCTAACTCTTTACTCTCCTGCATGTGTTTGACATAATCGGTATTTCTCCTTATGTGGCACAGACATTCATCTTTATAATAATGAAATATTAAAAATGTATGCTTTTAGAAAGTTATAAAAATGACATGTGACATTACAAAAAGGATGTATACAATACTGAAATGTCAATTCTTTGGAAGTTGTAATATTGATGTTTGATTGTAAAATATAAAAATCAACAGTTCCTTTGTTGTTTCAGAATTACCATAATTAAAAAGAACTGCAGTCCTAAATTGGACTATTACACTGTGATGCTAATGATAATGAAATTTGCTAAGGTCATACAGTAAAGAAACAATTAGAATGAACAACAAAGATACCACACTGTTCGAAAAATTCAAAATTAAATATCAAAATCGTAGAAAGAAGCGAAATCCATACCCCCAGCACACAAATACATTGCACCTCACTCATCTGACAAATTAAACCTACAGATCACTAATTCCCCCATCTTGACTTTTTTTATATATTTAAATCAACTGCCATAGAATCGACTATCAACCCCGGGGTATAGAAATGGGACCGAGAGCTTCTTCGGCTTGAAGGGGCGTCCGTCGGTTGTGCGGGATGTAGAAATTCACAACCAACCCGTCCTGAGGATGAGACGTAAATAAAACCGAGGTCCCGTGTTGAGAGATTGCCCCCCTCTCCGCACGTTAAAGAACTCAGTGTAACAGCTCATGATGAGCATTATGCTCATGATGAGTGGTCCATAAGAGATCTGTTGCACTGGCAAAATTATCCGTCCCTACCCATCACCTTTCCTTGTTTCGAGTCCCGTGGCGTTTAAATTTTTAAATGTTCTCGTCCTGCATATAGCTGAAAAATTGCTCGCTGGACGTTAAACACCAATCAATCAATCAATCAATCAATCAATCAATCTTTGATGAAAATGACGAACAGAGTCATCCGGGTTTTGCAATCAAGAGACAAAATATGCGACAACAATACTGTCCAATGTTAAATTGTATGCAGTGTCGGATTTACCTATAGGCCCGATAGGCTGAAACCTAGAGCCTCAAAATTTAGGGGGCCTCCGGCCAAGGTGTATATTATTTTTAACACTGTTATTGGACTTTCACACTTATGCTGTCATAACGTACTGTACTTTCTAAACAACCCTTCAGTAATTTTCCTTACACAGTTGCACTCCATTTCAGATTATTGCAGAATTTTAAACGCCCCTTTATTGAAATTGATTAAACACGCTCCCATATTCCTCCAGTCGTGAAGGTGAGGAATTGGGAGGGGCCTCACAATTGGATTAGTCTAGGGCCTCCCTTTATCTAAATCCGGCACTGATTGTATGTATTGTATTGTATATCTTATTTACTACCTAATTGTTTATTATCTAACGTCATCTTTGTCTATCGTTTGTCGTACTCTCCTCATTCATGACTTATCACCGAGTCTATACAAGGGTAATACGACGAGTGTCATTAGTGGAGCAGGATCTACTTACCCTTCAGGAACACTTGAATCCACCCCCGTTTTTGTGTGGTGTTCGTGTTGCTCGATCTTTAGTTTTATGTGTATTGTTTTGTAGATCATAAGTTTGTCTTTTGGTCTTTTTTCTTTGACCATTGTGTTGTCTGTCCTTCAAATAACAGCTACTGATTACCACCCTTTGGTATGTTCAAACTTTCTGGGATATATGTTAGAAATTCGTAAAAGTATAAACATCGATAATTCTGTTTTATATTTTCATTCATAATACGATGAAAAAACAGAGTGAGGGTCTTTTGTTTAACGCAAGACATATTCCGGTGTAATGATCACACGAGATATATAAAATCTAACACCGGCAAATGTGCAAGACGGGGAAATCTCCGACACCCGAGGTGTCGGAGATTTCCCTGTCTTGCACTTTTTGCCGGTATTTGATTTTATTTCTCACTTTTATCAGCTGTTTTTAGTTTCGTGTTTGTTTATATGTACTTTTAGCAGACGATCATGTCAACAATGTGAGTTATTTCCCCTTCATGTCAATCAAAAAAGTAGTTCCGATTTTTCGTGAATTGCGTGAAGGTTATTATGTAATAATATGGCTGATTGTTAGGATTTGCGTGTTTATAAAAGATTGAAAACTTATATACAGTGAATTGTTTATTTTAAAAAGGAAAAGCATGGAGAATTGGGGGGACAGTTGATATAAACTGTACAGCATGCATTTGCCGGTAAAACGCACGTGATTTTTTTTTGTCTTGCACTAGTGCAAGATAAGAAAATCTCACATCGCTAAAAATAGGAACTGGTCTGTCTCAAAAGTGAGAAATTGCCATCACTTGTTGTCCGTTAACTTCATATTTCATTCCCTAAAGAAGTACTGAAAGGATTGAAACAAATCTTGGCTGAAATGTTCGTTAAAGGTACTGACCAAGTGTTTGGTGTCAATTGACGATTAAACGTGTATGCCAAGGAATATTTAAGATACTAATTTGACAATTTTTCAACGATCTTCTTAGAATTAAACCAATTAAATGATCCTTGCTAGATACTTGTCACGTGTTGTTACTTTAGAGCAGGATTTAGTTTTTGCATAGACTCCAATGAGAAAATAAATGAAAACATTTTCCTAGAAACTACATACATGATTGAGCCCAAACTGAATTGTCGTTGGATGTATTCCTACAAATTTTTTTTTTATGTGGATGACATATCCAAGATACGATTGTGCCACCACAGGAATTAGTTTTAATGATTGTATCCTATGGATAAATGATGTGAATCGCAGATTCAAGATAGTTTCCGCCATATGACGTAGATTGTTATTACATTGAAATCAATGAGAAAACGAATAAAAAATTATAGTAAAATAAAATCATGATTGAACCTAAACTATACATAAATTGTCTGATGCAAGTGTGAAGAATATTGTAGAAATACCTTTGTTGTGTATGACTGTCGATGTTTGGTGGGAGCCGTTTTTGACTTGATCGACTTCTGAAGGCATTTCAACTTTAAAATGTATCCAAGTATTTCGTTCCTAGAAACAAAAATATGATTAATAATATGATATAGAATACAAATAAAATGATGTAATAGGGGAATTGTTAGCATTTTGAGAAATCACTATTAATTTCGATGTGCTATCCTGTTATTATTATTATTTTTATTTTTATTTTTTTGCTTTTCAATCTATTGACTTTAAGCGTACCTGATGAATGGCACTCCAGAAGCACATCGTGACTAAGAGTCAGGAGTTGCAGGTGATGTGCCGAGTGTCAATGGTTTTAGTTTATGTCAAGTTTGTTTACTTGGTCGATATCAAGTGTTTTGTTAAAGAATTATAAAAAAAATAATAGGCTTAGCTTGGTGTCTGGATGATTATTTAGTCCTAGTTTGGTGTATGGGTGCATGCATGTTTATTACCAGAGTTGTCAAACTGATCCGTCAAACCACCTGCTTAGATTAGGTGTCTGGAAGTCTTAACAGTGCTCGAGCCCTTGTCAGTGGTTGCTAGGCTTGTGGTCAGATGTCTTTAGTGACTCGACCATTCATGCCCCGATAAATAGAATATTTTATAAAATAGAGTAACAACAGGGACAGGTAGACGCCATATACGTGATAGACAGTCATTGAATTTATTTGTAAATTGTTTTTTAGCAGAAGGTTTGAATTTGCCGCGCTAGTCTCTGGGCTGAAACCCCAAATCGCCCAGCCTCTTTTTGAGTTTTGAGCCATGCCTTGCTCAGTACCTTGCTAATGGCTGCACGCTGTAATATTTTGCTAGCTTCCGGTTGTTTATAATGGCAGAGGGACACGATACAACAGCCGCTGACAAACTTAAAGACGTTATTAAAGATTTGAGACGCGGCAAAGGGAAGAAATCCGATGTGAATGAATATGAGGATGAATTTCAGGACTCATTTGAGCAGAGAAAAGGGGGAAGACGAGAACCACACATCGGAAGCTACGGAAGCACACAACGATTCAGAGACGAATATAAGGGAACTTGAAAAACAATTAAAAGAACTTCAAATGGAAAGAAAGAAAGAAAGCATATCTACGCCAGGAAATCGAAAAAGAAAGGGAAAGTCTACGGACATTGCACAAATTGGCTTCGAAAACCTCAGTTGGACAGCAACGTTCTATCTTTACAGGTGAAACCGTACACACTTTTCAATCTAACACAGACCACAAAGCATTACACATTTTGTCTTTCATTTGGCCACAAACGATTGAACAATTTCAATCTTTTACTATAGGAGGTGAGGTCAAGTTTCGCGTTGGGAAGCAGAAAACTTTGGATAAAGTGACAATCGAAGAATGGGGTTATGTGAACATTAAAATATTACAGGAATTAATTAAACAGAAGCGTTTAAATACCGGTAACATAAACAGTTATCTTAACTATGCAGCTGACATTTACCGTTTAGCGGCCAGAAACGTATGGTATTCAGCTTTGTTATATGACAAAGAATATCGCCAAAAGCAATCTGACGAATCCTTCGAATGGGGATCTTATCGTCAGGATTTTCGTGACTTCCAGTTGGTGATAAAACGAGATAACACTACAATGCATGCATTTCCGGAAGCGTCAGTTGAAACATCCAAGGGCAAGGGAAGAAATTTTAGACCGCCGATGGATGAGCGTCGCAAAGGCCCGTTTCTACCTAATGAAATTTGTCGAATCTTTAATTACAATTCTTGTTTCCGTGTGGATTGCAGAATGATGCATAATTGTGCTATCTGCTTTTCTAGTGCACATTCTGCGCTAAATGGTAATTCCGGACATTCCCAACCTATGACAAAACCAAAAAACCTGGATGTGCCTCAAATTCGGAATTAGTCGTGGAAAACAAGGTGACGTCCACGTTAAATACACTGCATTTCGAGGCTTGGTGTCGCCTTTTGCCTATGGATACGAATACCTTGAATTCATTTCGGACGGAGTGAAAAATGGATTTCAGTTGTGTACAAAATTTGGCCCGCGTTACCCGGTGAACCGTGAAAATTATTCATCCGCTTTTAGACTTTGCACTCAAGTAGAAAATCAAATTAAGACCAAAATTGCGTTAGGAAATTATGTTGTAACCAAAATGATTCCAACTATTGTGAGCTCATTAGGGGCAGTACCTAAATCAAATGGTGATATTCGCTTAATACATGATGCTAGTCAACCAGTTGGAAATTCACTCAATTCATATACTAGTGATACACATTGTTCCTATATGGATGTGAGGCACGCTTTAAAACTAATCAAACCTAATAATTATCTTGCAAAGGTGGATCTAAAAAGTGCGCATAGGCCTGTTTGTTGTCACAATTCGGATCACGATTCGACAAGTTTAAAGTGGACCTTCGCTGGGGATGATAACTCTACTTGTATGTATGATTCTAAGCTCCCTTTTGATCATTCCAGAAGCCCCAGAATATTCCAAAAATTAAGCGAGTCTGTATGTAAAATGATGAAGAGTGTATATAATGTTATACGTATAGCATACTTAGACGATTTTTTAATAATTGCAGATACAATGTGCGATTGTAGTAGAAGGTTACGTTTATTGATAGTACTTTACGCGCATTAGGTTTAAATATCAATTGGTCCAAGGTAGAGGGACCATCACAGCGAATTACTTTTTAGGTATAATCATAGATTCCCGTGAATTAACACTGACTATGCCTGTGGAAAAACAAACTGAGTTTAACAACTTTTTATTGTCATTTCTAAAGCACAAACGCACAAGTATTAAACAAATTCAGTCACTATGTGGTAAATTAAACTGGGCCTGCCAAATGGTGAAAGGTGGGAGAACCTTTTTGAGACGTTTAATTGACTCCATGTCTAGTGTACAAAATCGAAATGACAAAATTTTATTATCACCGGAATTTAATGCTGACATTTCGTGGTGGATTAATTTTATGCAAATATTTAATGGCACTGTAAAATTTATGGATTTGCAAAAAATTACTTCGTTACAAACTGATGCCTCCTTGTTACGGGGCGTTGGCTATTACAGCGGAGAATTCTTTTTATACAAACCGCGCTATTGACTTACCAGCTGTTCAGAATGAACATATAAACATTAAGGAAACAGCGGCTGTTATTTTATCTGCCCTTCGTTGGGGACACTTGTGGAAAAACAAAACTGTCGTTGTGCTAACGGACAATATGACAACAAAATGCATTTTGAATAAAGGGTCGTCAAAAAACAAGTGGTTAATGAGTTTACTGAGAAACTTATTTTGATTATCCGCGATGTATAACTTTGATATTCAGGCAAAATTTCTGAGTGGTCGGTGTCATGTTATTGCGGATGCCGCCTCAAGGCTTCACGAAGACGGTCAACTCTCTAGACTTTATGATATACTGACAAGCTATAATTACATTCCTTTTACCGTTGATGAATTGTTGAGACATGTTTTGTTTGCCTTTTATTCTTCCAGAAGGTACAAATCTGTTGTTGGACTTGGAGATAGCTGTGGGACGATTAAAAGACAAGGGGTGGGCTGATTTTACCTCGGGGACATACCGTACGCACATGAAGACGTATATTCATTTTTGTGAGGAGTACGAGTTGCAACCAGTGCCATGTGACCAAATAAACAGTCGAACTTTATATTGCATAGTTGGGGTCCTGGTGGCTCAATGAGTTAGGTCGTTGGATCTAACAGCTCATACAAGCCTATCACCAATACGGCGTGGGTTCGCGCCCAGCTTTGTAAGTTACAAAAAATGGTGCACTCGACTCGCAGCCGCAAGTGATAAAGTTTACCAGTTGCTTGCCCATGGTCGGTGGTTCTCTCTGGGTACTCCGGCTTCCTCCACCACTAAAACTGGTCGCCATGGTATAGCTGAAATACTGCTGAAAGTGCCGTTAAAACACCAAAAATCAAATCAAAATCAAAATCATATTGCATATTTAGTTGATAAGAAACGATTTGCTTATAGTTCTATACGTTCATATATAAACATTATATCTATCTTGCACAAGATGCATGATTTAAAAGATCCAATTGCAAATTCTTGGAATATTAAAGACTTGTTAACTGGCGTGAAACGAGAATTAGGTACAAGCCAATCTTGTAAAGCGCCAGTTACACCCGAACTTCTGTTGAAATTAAAAAAATGTCCTAGATAGGTCGAATCACAACAATATTGTGTTTTGGGCTGCTTGCCTAACAGGTTTTTTTGGTTTCTTACGACCTAACAATTTTCTAGTTAAAGGTACATTCAATCCAGACATTAACCTGCGCAGAATAGATGTTTTACCGTGTAGTTGGGGCATGTCGTTGCGTCTGAAGGTCACTAAAACCCTTCAGTTCCGCGCTAAGCCAATACAAATTGCTTTGCCTTCTTTGCATAACCATCCTCTTTGCCCAGTTACAGCCATGTCTAATGTCTTGGCCTTGGTGGGAGAACCTCTGGAACCCCTCTTTCGTTTGTCGGATCAATCTTGCTGGACATATACAGTATTTTTAAATGCCTTTCGTTTTATTTTGCAACTTATGAGACAGGATCAATCGAGTTATGGGGGCCATTCCTTTTGTCGTGGCGCTGCCACATGGGGTAGTAAAGTGGGACTTTCAGAGAGCGAAATCAAGTTATTGGGGTACTGGTCTAGTGATTATTTTTCTTGGTACGTAGATAGTGATGTGGATCAACGTTTGTAAGCTATTTCCACCTTCAGTTCCCTTTTACCACATTAGACTACACCCCTTTTGGGATTGGGACTTTTATGTTGCTTGTTCGTTTATATGATTGGGGACATGCATGTAATTGGGGGTTCGTTTGCTTGGGGGTACCAAGCTTGAATAAATGTTGCCACACGATTTTTGTTATTTTTAAACCAAGTAAGGTAAAATATTACATGATGGAAATATACAACTGACAAGTTATAATTATAATCAAAGTCAATTTTATAAAGATGTCTGTAATTCAATAGGATTGTGACAGACAAACAAACAAACAAACAAAACATTCGTTTAAGTAAGAAAATATCAATATATATTAACGGTTCCTCGGTTCATGATTTCTTAACAAATCAGTGTTATAAAATTATTTCGTAAAATGTTTTCCATATGTAATAATGCCACTTAACAAAATAAAAAAAACAACATGAGGCTAAATTGCTGTTATGCATTAACTTCCTGGGATTTCTGGAAATGTAGGCGGTCACCGAGTGTAGGGTTATCCAGTGACAAGAAAACATCTACTTTGTATATTGTAAGGTGAAATTTTAGACACCTATCATTTGACTTATTGGACAACCTTCGAAAAGGAAAATAATATTGTGACAATTCGACACATTTATACATAATATGTTATGCTGGGTACTGGTGAATGTTCCCAGGGCTCAGACCCACAGAGCTGTCCAGTGCTTCCCCGAGGGACGGATGTGGGTGTCAGGTGTCAGAAAGCCTGAACTTCGACCGTGGGCAGTGCCGGATTTAGGACAAGAAGAGTTTGAAGATACCAAAGGGGCAATCAGAGTCCGTATATCGAAGAAGAACAGACAACACAATGGCCAAAAGAAAAAGTACAAAAGGACAAACAACGATCTACAAATCATACATATAAAACTAAAGATCGAGTAGCACGAACCCTACAAATGAGACCGTGTGCTAGTAAAGTTATGAGGACCCTTACTTGGGCCCTGAATTTTAAAATTGCACCACATAAGCAAAAATCCGTTGTAAGAAAATTTTGACAGGAAGATGGGCCCCTGGCCAACGAGGCACTGTGTTTAAGCACAATGGTAAATCCGCCACTGACCGTGGGTAACTTTTTTGGAGAGTGTCACGCTCCCTGCACTCTAAAGACCTTTTTCGTAGATTTCGAAAAAGAGTATGCGCATTGTAGCCGCTACAAAATCTTTCCTTCCTACCCACCTACTCTTTCAATGACAGTGAAAAGTCGTTCACCCATCCCTTTCCTCTTTCTTTATAGTCGTTGTATATTGTTGAACTTGCTATCATCCTGAATATAGCTGAAATACTGCTCTTTGGACGTAGTGCCGGATTTAGGACAAATGAGGCCCTGTGCTACTTAAGCTATGAGGCCCCTTACTTGGGCCCTGAAGGAGGTAGACCCGAAAGTCCTACAAAGGCAGTCGGGCATAGATGCTCAGGAAATTTAGGAATAGTTAAAATATTACGCTATATTAGGTGGACATGTACACTGCGTCTGCAAAACATTTGTGTTGGCAGGAAGATGCCCCCCCCCCCCGGCCAACGGGGCCCTGTGCTTTAGCACACCTAAGCACAATGGTAAATCAAGCAATGGCTGAAATACTGCTCGTCGGACGCTAAACAATGATCAATCATAATATGTTTTGAGATACGTTAACTTACTTGATGTATAGTAGAAATCCTAATACGATATGTTTTTATAAAACTCTTCTATGTTTTTATAAACAAATAATTATGACGTTTTTTGATATATTCAAACTATTTCCGGAATGATTAATAGCATAAATTATATTCTTAGAAAACCATTAAATATTTCATATACTTAACTAGGCTTGTCATTATTACCTCAGGGCGACACGTACATTTTAAGAAATATATTAGGTTATTATGAACAACGCGTTATTAACCATATAAAACAGCAATGTCCGGGTTTTTATGATTGACTATTAATTACATTGCATGTACATGTTCAGATTGTTCGAAATGCTAGGTTTGGTCTTCATATAAAATATCTCCTCTCTTTTACTTGTTTACTACACATGCTGCAGATAAACAAGAAGATAAACGAATATACCATTTAATATGGCAATATTATACAATTACTGCACTTGAACGAGATCAATATGAGGTTTTATGGAGCAGAGTACAACAATATAGAACGAGGCGAAGCCGAGTTCAATATTGTTGTACTCTGCTCCATAAAACCTCACATTGATCTCGTTCAAGTGCTGTAATTGTTTTATTACATAACATTCTTGAAAATTTTGAAATTTTATGAAATTTTTGAATTTTTTATAAATTTAGAAATTTTTTGAAGATGTTGACCTTTTTTTGTATATTGTATGGGTGTTACTAAATGAGAGGGTGACAGTAATTTCATTCATTGATTTTGCACGAGAGTGCAATATGATTTTTTATTGCACAGAAATTGCTTTTTGCTAATCAATATGTTAGAAAATGGAATGTCACGTGTATTGCTTCTGGCCAATAGAAAAACAGTAAAATAGAGCCTTATGTAATAAAAGATATTATTACATTTATGGTTTTATACAGTACTATGCGTCCTGAATATAGCTGAAAAATTGCTCGCTGGACGTTAAACACCAATCAATCAATCAATCATTACAGTACTACGAAACCATATGATTTGTTTTTTGTGATAAATTGTCATATTGCACGGCAGGATTTCATATTAAACTATCAATTAAGCGGTGTGCGAAATCCAGGCAAAATTTTAAAATTTACTGGCCAACGTCGTCCGTTTAAATGACGTCACACCAATGGATGTAAATAACAGTCATATACATGATACAGTCGGAAATCAACACATATTACAAAATCAACAAACAATGAACATGAGTATGACGAGTGTTCCATCGACACCAGTCATTTATAATTACGGAACAATATCATTTAATTATTCAAAATGATTGTTAAAAATTTAAGATTTTTAAACTATTTTTAAAATTGATTTATATTATTGTTAGCCTGCTAAAAAACTCGGTATGTTAAATGTAATAAAACAATTACAGCACTTCATTTCGTGCAATATGATGTGTTATGGAGCACTGAAAAGCAATATTGACTAGGTCAATATTGCTTGTCAATATTGCTTTTCAGTGCTCCATAGCACATCATATCTTGGTCAATATTGCTTTTCAGTGCTCCATAACACATTTTATTACATAAGGCTCTATTTTACTGTTTTTCTATTGGCCAGAAGCAATACACGTGACATTCTATTTACTAACATATTGATTAGCAAAAAGCAATTTCTGTGCAATAAATAATCATATTGCACTCTCGTGCAAAATCAATGAATGAAATTACGTGGCACGAGAGTGCAATATGGTTTTTTATTGCACAGAAATTGCTTTTTGCTAATCAATATGTTAGAAAATTTCAAAAAATTTGAAAATCATAAAATTAAAAAAAAGAAAAATTTAAAGTTCAATTTTTTTTAGCATATTCAAAATTTTCATTTTTTTTTTAAAAATTGAAAATTTCATTTTTTTCTTAAAAATTCAAAATTTTCATAAAATTTCAAAACTTTCAAAAATTTCATACTATTTCAAAAAAATTCAAAATGATAAAATTTCAAAATTAAGAGTAAAATAGGGCCGTATGTAATAAAACAATTACTACACTTGAACTTGATCAATATGAGGTTTTATGGAGCAGAGTACAACAATATTGAACGAGGCATTCGCCTCGTTCAATATTGTTGTACTCTGCTCCATAAAACCTCATATTGATCTCGTTCAAGTGCAGTAATTGTATAATATTGCACTCAATGAAGTGCAATAATTGTATATTATAATACCTCATATATTAATAACCATAAATAGATTAATTTGATTGGACAATGGGTAAAAATCAGAACACATGATCACATAGGACAAAAATCATATTCCGTGAAATAAATATTATATTCCACCCCTTCGGAAGCCTCGCGGGTTTTCCCGCCAGAGTTATCGTTCTTTGACAGGAAAACGTCAGAGGCACTCGGAACGCATCACTTGCAAGCGACCGTTACAATGTTGTTGTGGATGTGGTTTTTAAATGTCTGAGACAACGTTCCAATGGACTTAAAATATGTTTGCCAGCAGTATTTTACATGTATGTGTTTTCTTGGTTTCATTCGGTATAAAAAAAAATAATAATAAAACATTTATAGCATGCGGGTTCAGGAAATATGAAAATGTATTCACCCACGAGTATCATATTCCCCTCGGGCGTTACCCTCGGGAGATATGATACTCTTGGGTGAATAAATTTGCATATTTCCCTCACCAGCAAGCAATAAATGTATATTATTATAATAGTAATAAATATTTTCCTATTAATTTCAATGGAAAATAATCGTGCAATGTATCCATGTATTTGCACGCTAAGTATAAAAATGTATATTGCACTAGTTCAAATATGAATATTTAAAGTAGTTCAATATTCCACTTAAATATAATAAAATACACAATATTTAAATAAAAAATTTTTGGCATCAAATATTTATTACTATATAATAAAAGGGTTATTGCATGAATATTGGTGAATATTGTCCCTCCCAATATATCACATTGCTCTCGCAAGCTCATGTAATATGATATACTGCTCGGGACAATATTTATACATTATTATATAGATAGCTGTGAATAAGAGAATTTTCCGAGTTAAATAAAAACGTTAATTTCAGTTTTTAATTTCACTCTCGCTATATTTCGCTATATTTCACTCATGATCAATTAACGTTGTAACTCATTAATGCGGTGCGCGCATTCGTGAGTTACTGCGTTATTTGGTCATTCGTGACATATTTTTGATAAGGAAACTCGTCAATTATTTATAGTATAAATAATATTGTGTTATCCATGTTATATGCCGAAATATGTCCCAAGGTTAGAAGGCATAATGCACGACCCGCATTATGTCTTCTAACCTTGGGACATATTTCGGCATTGTCTCATACTATTACTTTGCTCTGAAATCTTTTCATGGCTGTCTCCAATGAGAAGACAACCATCTTAGTCCGGGTGACGCAAAAAGTTGGTCATATTATAATAACTCGGGGGGAAAGGGGCATTATAAAAACCGGTAAGGTAGTACCACAAAAAAAATAAAGGTACACGCACTGAAAGGGTGTTCATAAAAAGAAGACTTGCTTTATTTTCTGTTATTTACCGTTTTCATTAAACTCTAATTAGTTGATATATATATAACCGGGGACGATTATGAGATGATGCCTGCTTTGTACTTGACCGACAAGTTCACCTGGAGTTTTATCATACTTATTACCGTACAATCCAGATACACAGACATATCGTTCCACTAGGATACATCAGATGTAGATATATCGCTCCACTACGATACATCAGATGTAGACATATCGCTCCACTAGGATACATCAGATGTAGACATATCGCTCCACTAGGATACATCAGATGTAGATATATCGCTCCACTAGAATACATCAGATGTAGACATATCGCTCCACTAGGATACATCAGATGTAGACATATCGCCCCACTAGGATACATCAGATGTAGACATATCGCTCCACTAGGATACATCAGATGTAGACATATCGCTCCACTAGAATACATCAGATGTAGACAAATCGCTCCACTAGGATGCATCAGATGTAGACATATCGCTCCACTAGGATACATCAAATGTAGACATATCGCTCCAATAGGATACATCAGATGTAGACATCGCTCCACTAGGATACATCAGATGTACACATATCGCTCCACTAGGATACGTCAGATGTAGACATATCACTCCACTAGGATACATCAGATGTAGACATATCGCTCCACTAGGATACATCAGATGTAGACATATCGCTCCACTAGGATACATCAGATGTAGACATATCGCTCCACTAGGATACATCAGATGTAGACATATCGCTCCACTAGGATACATCAGATGTAGACATATCACTCCACTGGGATACATCAGATGTAGACATATCGCTCCACTAGGATACATCAAATGTAGACATATCGCTCCACTAGGATACATCAGATGTAGACATATCGCTCCACTAGGATACATCAGATGTAGACATATCGCTCCACTAGGATACATCAGATGTACACATATCGCTCCACTAGGATACATCTGATGTAGACATATCGCTCCACTAGGATACATCAGATGTAGACATATCGCTCCACTAGGATACATCAGATGTAGATATATCGCTCCACTAGGATACATCAGAAGTAGACATATCACTCCACTAGGACACATCAGATGTAGACATATCGCTCCACTAGAATACATGAGATGTAGACATATCGCTCCACTAGGATACATCAGAAGTAGACATATCGCTCCACTAGGATACATCAGATGTAGAAATATCGCTCCACTAGGATACATCAGATGTAGACATATCGCTCCACTAGGATACATCAGATGTAGACATATCGCTCCACTAGGATACATCAGAAGTAGACATATCGCTCCACTAGGATACATCAGTTGTAGACATATCGCTCCACTAGGATACATCAGATGTAGACATATCTCTCCACTAGAATACATCAGATGTAGACATATCGCTCCACTAGGATACATCAGAAGTAGACATATCGCTCCACTAGGATACATCAGTTGTAGACATATCGCTCCACTAGGATACATCAGATGTAGACATATCTCTCCACTAGAATACATCAGATGTAGACATATCGCTCCACTAGGATACATCAGAAGTAGACATATCGCTCCACTAGGATACATCAGATGTAGACATATCGCTCCATTAGGATACATCAGATGTAGACATATCGCTCCACTAGGATACATCAGATGTAGACACATCGCTCCACTACGATACATCAGATGTAGACATATCGCTCCACTAGGATACATCAGATGTAGACATATCGCTCCACTAGGATACATCAGATGTAGACATATCGCTCCACTAGGATACATCAGATGTAGACTTATCACTCCACTAGCATACATCAGATGTAGACATATCGCTCCATTAGGATACATCAGATGTAGACATATCGCTCCACTAAGATACATCAGATGTAGACACATCGCTCCAATAGGATACATCAGATGTAGACATATCTCTCCACTAGGATACATCAGATGTAGACATATCGCTCCACTAGGATACATCAGATGTAGACATATCGCTCCACTAGGATACATCAGATGTAGACATATCTCTCCACTAGGATTCATCAGATGTAGACATATCGCTCCACTAGGATACATCAGATGTAGACATATCGCTCCACTAGGATTCATCAGATGTAGACATATCGCTCCACTAGGATTCATCAGATGTAGACATATCGCTCCACTAGGAAACATCAGATGTAGACATATCGCTCCACTAGGATAAATCAGCATGAGTCTACTAGTTTTTGCTCTAACGCCCTAATGTTGTGAGCAGGGGCTCCAAGTGAAAATTTGCAAGGCGGAACAAGACTGCTTTTGGTCCGTAGGGACAGGCTGAGACTGCTTTCAAAATTGAGGATTTGAGGTCCAATAAAACCACTGGTAAACTTTCAGAAATGCTTTATTTCCTGTGCAGCAGAATGTCAATTATTTTTCTAAATAAACTAAAAATAGTTGAAATTACCAAAAAAAAAAAGAAAAAAAAGAAGAAAAAATCAAAACAAAACGTCTATGGCTAAGGTTATGGGGCCCTTCAGATATTCACAGGTCCCTTCTTAGCTTTCCGGGCCCAGGACGGATGTACCGGCTGAACTCTCCTCTGATAGGCCCTGGTTGGGAGCTGTGTGGAAAAGCAGCAAACACCAATATTATAGGTGTTTGTTTTACCTCCTGACCGGTGATCGAACCCGTGATGTTTGACGGACAAGGCTGTTTTAATAGGGATAGAGATCGTGTAGATTGTTTTTAGAATTGTTTAGAAGCCGTTTATATTTTATTCTGTGTAAATTATGCTTCACGGTTTTCCTGTGTTACTTTTGATAGAAAAAATATGTTTTATTATTATATAATATGGACATTATAAAAAACCCTCTTGTAATTAGTAATATCCTCATCGAAACAATGTATTATGTATATGTGTACGTGTAAACGTGTCATACATGTTTAATTCACTCTTTACAAATTCACCTTTTAAACTTGTAAATTCTGTACAAAATATTAAA
This sequence comes from Bathymodiolus brooksi, assembly GCA_963680875.1. NCBI lineage: Eukaryota > Metazoa > Mollusca > Bivalvia > Mytilida > Modiolidae > Bathymodiolus > Bathymodiolus brooksi. The sequence continues at coordinate 48,234,859 of OY804590.1, read as the reverse complement.
GTGTTGCATGTTCCGTGAGCATAGATATGTTGTGTTTCATTGGATAAAGTTGATAAAAACTTCCCCGTGTTGTTTTACAGCAGGTAAAAAAGACTTGTAAAGTGAAAAATCCTTCCTGAATTTTTAGCGAAACTAATTACATTTTTAGTCTAGAATCATAAACTACTTACTATTGGTTATTTAGCGTCTAGCGAAGCACGCGGTTGTGTATTTATTTGTCCTATCATAATCTACAGTAACAGAAATATTTAAAAATAGACTGACTAGTGTTGGAATTTCAACTAAAAAAATACAGTTTAGTCTAAAATCATTGAAAGGGTGGTGTCTGCAATTTTCGATTATTTTATTCAGTATTTTAATTACAATGACATTTTTGCTTAAATAAAGGTTCGAGAAAACCGTAGGCGCAATCACAAATGGACACTCCGGAGACACAAGGCACACAAGACACAGAAGGGCGACAAACAAGACAACACCGACCACACCAAAAGAAAACGGAAGTGAACCTAGGCCATTGCGAAGGAGAAGCAGTTCCTGTTTTGTATAAAAATGTTTTAAGATACCAAAGGGTAATCAGAGGCCGTATATCGAAGAAGAACAGACAAAACAATGACCAAAAGATACCAAAGGGTAATCAGAGGCCGTATATCGAAGAAGAACAGACAAAACAATGGACAAAAGATACCAAAGGGTAATCAGAGGCCGTATATCGAAGAAGAACAGACAAAACAATGGACAAAAGATACCAAAGGGTAATCAGAGGCCGTATATCGAAGAAGAACAGACAAAACAATGGACAAAAGATACCAAAGGGTAATCAGAGGCCGTATATCGAAGAAGAACAGACAAAACAATGGCCAAAAGATACCAAAGGGTAATCAGAGGCCGTATATCGAAGAAGAACAGACAAAACAATGGCCAAGCGAAAAAGGATAAAAGGACAAACAACGATCTATAAAACATAAACATAATACTAAAAATCGAGTAACACGAACCCCACTAAAAACCTGGGGTGAACTCAGGTGCTCCAGAAGGATTAGCATTTCCTGCACCACTAGTGGCACCCGTCGTGTAACTCTTGCTACAAACTCGCTGATAAGTCATGAATGAAGAAGAAATCGGATTGTGATTAAGACAAACGTAATATATCCGCGGTCATTTGGGACACAGATACTCTATAACAATTAACTAAGTCATGAATGAAGAAGAGACCGGATTGTGATTAAGACAAACGTAACATATCCGTGGTCATTTGTGACACAGATACTCTATAACGATTAACTAAGTCATGGTAACGACCGTAAAACATTCGAAGGGATGACTTCAACTTAAACATTAGGAACTCGTGGTTCAGTAGCTTCCTTGTTAGCAGCAACACTCTATCAAAGAAATTTTGATAGGAACCACAAGCTTTGGAATATCGGATCAACTGATAGATATATATTCCATATGCAGGTGCTGCTGGAATATTTCTATATATAAATGGACAGTTCACAATGGGGAAATTGAAATAATCTCCCATTGTCAATTTCGGGGTGTATGTCAAGGAATGAAACAGACCTAGCTGTATCTGTGTTATTTTTTATTTCAAGCACAACAAAATCACAAAATTTACAATTATTTAGTGTAAGGACATCATCTATATAGAGGAACGTGAAATTAAAAGGTCGGGCTAGTTTCTTTTCGTATTTCTTCAGAAGCCCATGAAAGAAGTCTGCCTCGTACGAATAAAGGAATAAGTCGGCTGTCTGATGAAAAACAGCCCTACCCGCCATGTTACTTGTAGCATGAATGTCATCCGCGACAATAAAACTGCCGCGAATATTTGACAGTATTTGAACTTTACTTTACTATTACAGAAGATTCACACCTGTGACATTCATCATTATGTCAAAATGTTCCATTCACATGTTTAAGTAAAGTAAATACATGTAGTTTTAAATACATGATAAGGTTACAGCTACTTGTGTTGAAAGATTATAAGGGTCGCGTCACATTACAGACACCTATTAGGTATGTTGTGTATTACATGTCTGATCAGTCAGTTTATTAAAGTATATAAAACAGTAAACGTCTTGTCTGGTATTAGATAGCCTTCCCCCACAAGACAAACATGTATTTTTATCGTCATAAACCCAGACCACACGATGACTACAGACATCATACCATAATGTGTTTATTATAGACGACAAATCCTTATCATTGATACTACCATATTAATATTACGAATTTAGTTTGTAACACATATTTTCATTGGTTATTCAACCCTGAATGTCAGCATATATTCGGAAAACAGACATATGTACGTTTTCGGTCTCCCTCATTTGGGCCTCAAAAAACAATAACAACGTGGTTGACAAAAACAGAAATATTTACGCTTCACTGAATCAATATCATAATACGGAATAATAAATGTATTTTTACCAAATTAAATGCTGTTTTTAAACTCAAAACGGTTGTATGAACAAAAAAGATATTCTTTTCTTCAATAAAAAATTAAAATATACCTTTCACAAATCTACACCAACCACTCAATTCGTGCAACGGGTGCAACTATCCTCGGAAGAAACTGTTCAATCAACGTGTTTCATCAAAGGAAAAACAAGTTATGGGAGACATTATCACACGTTCTGTTCGTGGAGAGCAACCATCTCAACTATCCTCAATAATGCCACCGCACAGTACTTCCCGGTTGCAACTCATGCCGCCGACACAAAACAGTTCAAGTTCAACATCACTTGTTCAAATGAGAGCCAATACACATGTTTCATCGTCGGTTACGGACGTCGTTGACATTTTGGATGTAAATTATGATGATTTATTTTTTGATTATAACACTCTTACAACAGTTAATTCCGTCACAAACACCAGAACAGTTCAGCAAACTCCCATGTTCCACGGCTGTACCATTACAAATTTGAACATAACAATCAACAAGTGAAAGTGTGTTAAAGTTTCCGCCTTTAAAACTTTCGAGGTCACGGGGCCACAACAAGTTTTTGCTTATTGTTAACATTTTAGTTATTGAAATTGTTTCACAAACCCGTTGTTTTGTTATGTAATATATTAATGTTATAATTATAAAGTTTATTAAATTTACTGCATATGAAATTGTGTTGATTTAGAAATATTGAACAGGATTTTCCTTTATGAGACACCTCAGTACATAAAATATCACGTGACAAATATTTGACGTCTTTGAACAAAGAATGTCAGAGGTACGAAAAGGGACATCTAGAAATACGGAAAATGAAAATAAAAGATGCAAAATATTTAATAAGGTTTTAAATATGAATTGGGACTATGTACGTGGTAAAAAAAACCAAAAGGAAAATAAAAATAAACAAACAAAAAGGAAACAATCAAAAAAAAAAAATTAAAAAAAATTTTAAAAATATTTATACGACAGTTTGGTTCTGTATTTAACAAAAAAATGGTTAATGCGCCGAAGGGAATATAGAGCATAAGCCGGGAATGTCACATTATATACCCTGTCTGATAGCTGAATAACATATATTATTAATTGTTAAGCAACATATTAAGAATAAACTGGTAGAACGTGCTAAGTGGGTCACGGGTCACTGTGAGTAGCATGGTAGTTTTAAATCGGTCATCCAATCAGGACGCTCATTATTCTTGTCCAAGATAAAAATACATCGCTAAAATTACCATGCTACTCACAGTGACCCGTGACCCACTTTAGCACGTTCTGGGTTCTATATAAATATAGAATCTTGACATCTCCAGCTTTCCAATCATGTAAGTATTTTTGCTCTACGGCAAGGAAAAGCATATTACTGAGTGAATTAAAGGTTAAAATGTTATCATTTTTTAAATATAATTATTTTTTAAAAAGAAAGAAAACCCCTACCCCCACTTGCATTTGATGAATGTTACAGCCACAATTTTCTTGATATGATAATGTAAAACAAAAAGATGCATGTAAAAGAAATCTATGTTATATTTATTCATTTGTTTGATTCTGGAATATTGTTGATCATTGATTTATACAAGAAAAAAGGGGAAAAGGGGGGGGTGAATTTTATTTGTGAATTTTACAGTTGAATAAATGTTATGTTTCGACAGTTTAAAGAGAAAAATAAAAATTTGTTGCGACTAAAGCTTAAATCAGCGTTAAAAATTGAACAAATATCAGTGGTTTTGTAAATGAGATTTATTCTAAATAGAAAATCTGAATTTATTATTTATTAGTTTATTATTAATGATACAATTGTATATCCCTTGGGAGGGAGAGGGGGGCTATGATGAAAATTTGCAAAGTTAAACATAAAAATGTCACGTTGTTGCATAATTCTAAATAATATGCTAAAAAAATTTACCAGTAATGATGGAAGCAAGTACAAGTAACTTAAATCCTTTGTAAATAAAATGAAAATAGAAATATGAATCCATCAGATTGCGTTCAAAGTTGATATACAAGTTATAGCCTGTAAAGTTGATATACATGTTATAGTCTGTAAAGTTGATATACATGTTATAGTCTGTAAAGTTGATATACATGTTATAGTCTGTAAAGTTGATATACATGTTATAGTCTGTAAAGTTGATATACATGTTATAGTCTGTAAAGTTGATATACATGTTATAGTCTGTAAAGTTGATATACATGTTATAACCTGTAAAGTTGATATACATGTTATAGTCTGTAAAGTTGATATACATGTTATAGCCTGTAAAGTTGATATACATGTTATAACCTGTAAAGTTGATATACATGTTATAGCCTGTAAAGTTGATATACATGTTATAGCCTGTAAAGTTGATATACATGTTATAGCCTGTAAAGTTGATATACAAGTTATAGTCTGTAAAGTTGATATACATGTTATAGTCTGTAAAGTTGATATACATGTTATAGTCTGTAAAGTTGATATACATGTTATAGCCTGTAAAGTTGATATACATGTTATAGTCTGTAAAGTTGATATACATGTTATAGTCTGTAAAGTTGATATACATGTTATAGTCTGTAAAGTTGATATACATGTTGTAGTCTGTAAAGTTGATATACATGTTATAGCCTGTAAATTTGATATACATGTTATAGCCTGTAAAGTTGATATACATGTTATAGCCTGTAACGTTGATATACATGTTATAACCTGTAAAGTTGATATACATGTTATAGTCTGTAAAGTTGATATACATGTTATAGCCTGTAAAGTTGATATACATGTTATAGTCTGTAAAGTTGATATACATGTTATAACCTGTAAAGTTGATATACATGTTATAGTCTGTAAAGTTGATATACATGTTATAACCTGTAAAGTTGATATACATGTTATAGTCTGTAAAGTTGATATACATGTTATAGTCTGTAAAGTTGATATACATGTTATAGCCTGTAACGTTGATATACATGTTATATTCTGTAAAGTTGATATACAAGTTATAGTCTGTAAAGTTGATATACATGTTATAGTCTGTAAAGTTGATATACATGTTATAGTCTGTAAAGTTGATATACATGTTATAGCCTGTAAAGTTGATATACATGTTATAGTCTGTAAAGTTGATATACATGTTATAGTCTGTAAAGTTGATATACATGTTATAACCTGTAAAGTTGATATACAAGTTATAGTCTGTAAAGTTGATATACATGTTATAGTCTGTAGAGTTGATATACATGTTATTGTCTGTAAAGTTGATATACATGTTATAGCCTGTAAAGTTGATATACATGTTATAGTCTGTAAAGTTGATATACATGTTATAACCTGTAAAGTTGATATACATGTTATAGTCTGTAAAGTTGATATACATGTTATAGCCTGTAAAGTTGATATACATGTTATAGTCTGTAAAGTTAATATACAAGTTATAGTCTGTAAAGTTGATATACATATTATAGTCTGTAAAGTTGATATACATGTTATAGTCTGTAAAGTTGATATACATGTTATAGTCTGTAAAGTTGATATACATGTTATAACCTGTAAAGTTGATATACAAGTTATAGTCTGTAAAGTTGATATACATGTTATAGTCTGTAAAGTTGATATACATGTTATAGTCTGTAAAGTTGATATACATGTTATAGTCTGTAAAGTTGATATACATGTTATAACCTGTAAAGTTGATATACAAGTTATAGTCTGTAAAGTTGATATACATGTTATAACCTGTAAAGTTGATATACAAGTTATAGTCTGTAAAGTTGATATACATGTTATAGTCTGTAAAGTTGATATACATGTTATAGTCTGTAAAGTTGATATACATGTTATAGTCTGTAAAGTTGATATACATGTTATAGCCTGTAAAGTTGATATACATGTTATAGTCTGTAAAGTTGATATACATGTTATAGCCTGTAAAGTTGATATACATGTTATAGTCTGTAAAGTTGATATACATGTTATAGTCTGTAAAGTTGATATACATGTTATAGCCTGTAAAGTTGATATACATGGTATAGTCTGTAAAGTTGATATACATGTTATAGTCTGTAAAGTTGATATACATGTTATAGCCTGTAAAGTTGATATACATGTTATAACCTGTAAAGTTGATATACATTTTATAACCTGTAAAGTTGATATACATGTTATAGTCTGTAAAGTTGCTATACATGTTATAGTCTGTAAAGTTGATATACATGTTATAACCTGTAAAGTTGATATACATGTTATAGTCTGTAAAGTTGATATACATGTTATAGCCTGTAAAGTTGATATACATGTTATAACCTGTAAAGTTGATATACATGTTATAGCCTGTAAAGTTGATATACATGTTATAGCCTGTAAAGTTGATATACAAGTTATAGTCTGTAAAGTTGATATACATGTTATAGTCTGTAAAGTTGATATACATGTTATAACCTGTAAAGTTGATATACATGTTATAGCCTGTAAAGTTGATATACATGTTATAGTCTGTAAAGTTGATATACATGTTATAGTCTGTAAAGTTGATATACATGTTATAACCTGTAAAGTTGATATACATGTTATAGCCTGTAAAGTTGATATACAAGTTATAGTCTGTAAAGTTGATATACATGTTATATTCTGTAAAGTTGATATACAAGTTATAGTCTGTAAAGTTGATATACATGTTATAACCTGTAAAGTTGATATACATGTTATAACTTGTAAAGTTGATATACATGTTATAGTCTGTAAAGTTGATATACATGTTATAGTCTGTAAAGTTGATATACAAGTTATAGTCTGTAATGTTGATATACATGTTATAGCCTGTAAAGTTGATATACAAGTTATAGTCTGTAAAGTTGATATACATGTTATAGCCTGTAAAGTTGATATACATGTTATAGTCTGTAAAGTTGATATACATGTTATAGTCTGTAAAGTTGATATACATGTTATAGTCTGTAAAGTTGATATACAAGTTATAGTCTGTAAAGTTGATATACATGTTATAGCCTGTAAAGTTGATATACAAGTTATAGTCTGTAAAGTTGATATACATGTTATAGCCTGTAAAGTTGATATACATGTTATAGTCTGTAAAGTTGATATACAAGTTATAGTCTGTAAAGTTGATATACATGTTATAGCCTGTAAAGTTGATATACAAGTTATAGTCTGTAAAGTTGATATACATGTTATAGCCTGTAAAGTTGATATACATGTTATAGTCTGTAAAGTTGATATACAAGTTATAGTCTGTAAAGTTGATATACATGTTATAACCTGTAAAGTTGATATACATGTTATAGTCTGTAAAGTTGATATACATGTTATAGTCTGTAAAGTTGATATACATGTTATAGCCTGTAAAGTTGATATACAAGTTATAGTCTGTAAAGTTGATATACATGTTATAGCCTGTAAAGTTGATATACATGTTATAGTCTGTAAAGTTGATATACATGTTATAGCCTGTAAAGTTGATATACATGTTATAGCCTGTAAAGTTGATATACATGTTATAGCCTGTAAAGTTGATATACATGTTATAACCTGTAAAGTTGATATACATGTTATAGTCTGTAAAGTTGATATACATGGTATAGTCTGTAAAGTTGATATACATGTTATAGTCTGTAAAGTTGATATACATGTTGTAGTCTGTAAAGTTGATATACATGTTATAGCCTGTAAAGGTTATATACATGTTATAGTCTGTAAAGTTGATATACATGTTATAGCCTGTAAAGTTGATATACATGTTATAGCCTGTAAAGTTGATATACATGTTATAGCCTGTAAAGTTGATATACATGTTATAGTCTGTAAAGTTGATATACATGTTATAAGCTGTAAAGTTGATATACATGTTATAACCTGTAAAGTTGATATACAAGTTATAGTCTGTAAAGTTGATATACATGTTATAGCCTGTAAAGTTGATATACATGTTATAGCCTGTAAAGTTGATATACATGTTATAGTCTGTAAAATTGATATACATGTTATAGCCTGTAAAGTTGATATACATGTTATAGCCTGTAAAGTTGATATACATGTTATAGCCTGTAAAGTTAATATACATGTTATAGTCTGTAAAGTTGATATACATGTTATAAGCTGTAAAGTTGATATACATGTTATAGCCTGTAAAGTTGATATACATGTTATAGCCTGTAAAGTTGATATACATGTTATAGTCTGTAAAGTTGATATACATGTTATAGTCTGTAAAGTTGATATACATGTTATAGCCTGTAAAGTTGATATACATGTTATAGTCTGTAAAGTTGATATACAAGTTATAGTCTGTAAAGTTGATATACATGTTATAACCTGTAAAGTTGATATACATGTTATATTCTGTAAAGTTGATATACAAGTTATAGTCTGTAAAGTTGATATACATGTTATAACCTGTAAAGTTGATATACATGTTATAACCTGTAAAGTTGATATACATGTTATAGTCTGTAAAGTTGATATACATGTTATAGCCTGTAAAGTTGATATACAAGTTATAGTCTGTAAAGTTGATATACATGTTATAGCCTGTAAAGTTGATATACATGTTATAGTCTGTAAAGTTGATATACATGTTATAGTCTGTAAAGTTGATATACATGTTATAGTCTGTAAAGTTGATATACAAGTTATAGTCTGTAAAGTTGATATACATGTTATAGCCTGTAAAGTTGATATACAAGTTATAGTCTGTAAAGTTGATATACATGTTATAGCCTGTAAAGTTGATATACATGTTATAGTCTGTAAAGTTGATATACAAGTTATAGTCTGTAAAGTTGATATACATGTTATAGCCTGTAAAGTTAATATACATGTTATAGTCTGTAAAGTTGATATACATGTTATAAGCTGTAAAGTTGATATACATGTTATAGCCTGTAAAGTTGATATACATGTTATAGCCTGTAAAGTTGATATACATGTTATAGTCTGTAAAGTTGATATACATGTTATAGTCTGTAAAGTTGATATACATGTTATAGCCTGTAAAGTTGATATACATGTTATAGTCTGTAAAGTTGATATACAAGTTATAGTCTGTAAAGTTGATATACATGTTATAACCTGTAAAGTTGATATACATGTTATATTCTGTAAAGTTGATATACAAGTTATAGTCTGTAAAGTTGATATACATGTTATAACCTGTAAAGTTGATATACATGTTATAACCTGTAAAGTTGATATACATGTTATAGTCTGTAAAGTTGATATACATGTTATAGTCTGTAAAGTTGATATACAAGTTATAGCCTGTAAAGTTGATATACATGTTATAGTCTGTAAAGTTGATATACATGTTATAGTCTGTAAAGTTGATATACATGTTATAGTCTGTAAAGTTGATATACATGTTGTAGTCTGTAAAGTTGATATACATGTTATAGTCTGTAAAGTTGATATACATGTTATAGTCTGTAAAGTTGATATACATGTTATAGTCTGTAAAGTTGATATACATGTTATAACCTGTAAAGTTGATATACATGTTATAGCCTGTAAAGTTGATATACATGTTATAACCTGTAAAGTTGATATACATGTTATAGTCTGTAAAGTTGATATACATGTTATAGTCTGTAAAGTTGATATACATGTTATAGCCTGTAAAGTTGATATACATGTTATAGTCTGTAAAGTTGATATACATGTTATAGCCTGTAAAGTTGATATACATGTTATAACCTGTAAAGTTGATATACATGTTATAGTCTGTAAAGTTGATATACATGTTATAGCCTGTAAAGTTGATATACATGTTATAGTCTGTAAAGTTGATATACATGTTATAGCCTGTAAAGTTGATATACATGTTATAACCTGTAAAGTTGATATACATGTTATAGCCTGTTTTGAATATAAATAACCTAAACTCGATATATATAGATTTGGTATAAATTTACATTGTGTCTCGCCTGCAATGAATATCAAGGAAGGCAAGACACATGTGTGCTGATTCCGACATGCTCATGTACATGTATGTCAGCAGCTTTAACAATACATATTAAGAATAAACTGGTAGAACGTGCTAAATGTGAGTAGCATGGTAATTTTAGCGATGTATTTTTTATCTTGGACAAGAATAATGAACGTCCTGATTGGATGACCGATTTAAAACACGCTTGACTCCGCATGGTTTAGCAAGGTTATTATATAAAAAAAAAAAAAAAAAAAAAAAAGTTAACAGATATTCAGTATTTGGTACAATATGTATATTCAATTAAGTAGAAACATAAAGAAAATTAATATACTGATATGTAAAAGAAGAGAATTTACTCACTATCCAGATATAAAAATTATTGTTATTGTTTTGCCTTGGGATGATTATTTTATGTCACTCATTATGATTAACAAAAAAACATTACATATAGCATGTGGGAATATCAACGGTTATACAGTTAAGGGATATAGCAAGTATAGTGATCCAGGATTCATTAATCATATCCGCAATAAAGATATAATCTGTCTTTTAGAAACCCATTGTCCATTTCAAGTGTCACTTATCCTTCCAAATTTTAGTGCTGTTCATTTAAGCAGATCTAAAAACAAAAAGACAAACACAATTTCTGGTGGAATATCAGTATTTGTTAAATCAGAACTCAAACCAGGCATAAAACTTTTACAGCACAGTAATAATGATTATATTTGGATTAAGCTTTGTAAAAGCTTTTTAGGTATTCAAGAGGATATATATTTATGCTACTTATATAACCCCCCAGAAAATTCTTCTTATACTCAGTCATTAGAAACTGACATTTTTGAAATAATTGAAAATGATATTGTAAATTATTCAGAAAAAGGTAAAATATTGATCATGGGGGACTTAAACGCAAGAAGAGGAAAAGAATCTGATTTTATTGAAAACGAAGAGCATGATAGTAATATCCCTCGTTTTGATGACTACACTCCTGATTTTAATATTATATACCGGTTAAGTCAGGATTCAACTGTTTTACCTAGAGGTCGGTTACTTAACGATATATGTATACAGACAGGTCTAAGAATTTTAAACGGTAGATGTACAGGAGATCTGACAGGAAAGTGTACATGTCATAATTACAGGGGAAGTAGTGTAGTAGACTATTGCAGTAGACATGTATCTGAGTCATTAGAATATCTAAAATAATATTTTTTACTGTACATAAATTTTTACCGGAATATTCAGATCATAGTCAAATCTCTGCAATGCTTCAAGTTAATTGTAGCATGGCAGAAAATATTGACAATGTACAACCCATACCAAAACGTTATAGATGGGATGAAAACTCGTCATACTTGTATTACACAAAATAAAAATTGTAAATAAATAACAATTTATCACAGAATTGACATAAATAAAAACATTTCACGCATATAAAATTGTTAACACTATTGTTAAATCAATCAGGATAATCTGATAAAACACCTGGGCAAACCTGTCAATCACCGACATTGACGGATTTACAATTGTACTTAGGCGTGCTTAAACACAGGGCCCCGTTAGCCAGGGAGGCATCTTCCTGCCAAAAATTTTACGATGGATTTTTGCTTATGTGGTGCAATTTTAAATTTGAAGGCGGGTTCTGTTTCAGAGCGATTCCAGACAAAGTGATAGAATTGATAGTCTATGGGAGTGTGCCACAAAGTAGGCAGTCATGACAGTGACTCAGTGGCATATAAACCAAATTATTAGGGGCCTCTGGTTATTGGCAAAAAAAATGTTTAAGATGGATTCATGCTTACGTGGTGCAATTTTAAATTTGACGGCGTTCTGTTCAATTTGGACACTTATAGAAGAATGTAGTAGCATAGATACTGGAGCAGATTTGTTTCCAACTTGAAACAAAAAAATTTTAAAAAAAGTATTCCTTTTTTAATACAAATGTGAAACCTAAATAAGTAATTTGGTCGTTATCTGATGTATGCAACCTTTGAAAAGAATAAAAGTAAAAATGGTGATAATAATAATAAAATAAAGTATAAATAAGAATAATGGATGAGGAAATATTTGGTGAGGGGTGGAAACACCTATCCAAAAGCAAGATCTTGCCCAACTGGAGAACAACATACAGACATTAATTATGTAAGGTGAGTTGCCTTTGGTCTGTGGTCTGTGTGCTCACCCGTACATCGATCAAGATGAAGTGGACTCGGCTTTTGACACCAGCCTTTAAGATACTGTTACATTTTGGCACCTGAATCTGTACTTCATATACCTGTTGATTATTATCTATCTGTGCACAACTCTGGTAAAATACATTTGCAACACCACCACATACATACATACATACATACATACATACATACCATATAACTTTTTGTCTGAATGTCAATTTATTTATGATGGCGTTATCTTAAGTTTTTGTTATCCATATTAAAGCTATTCGTCCTTGCTGATATTTAGGGTTCTACAAGTTAACAACAGTCTACTTTCTCCTTTCAGATTTAATTGACACTGACATAGCAAACTGTCATATTGTTAGTAACGCCTAATGGGGCCACTGCGACTTCCTCCCTCCTGCGAGCAGAAAGCACCACTGTCTTCATACACTCGGTCCTTGCAAACAAGCTCTGACTCGCCCTCAAGGTTACAGGCAAGGTTACTGATAGCGATACTTTTTTTTCTGAAACTCATGTTATTTTTACTGTATTATAAAATAGTTTATTATGAATTATTTTTACTAGTGTACATAAATAATCCATATAATTTAGTTGTTAAATACAGGTTTATTTTCATTAAATTAGTTTTATTCCAAATAAAGCATATACATTTACTATTTCTATAATACAATTCCTAAAATTATTTATTAGTAAAAAATAAAATAAACTTTTTCATCAAATGGTTATGGGGGTTCACCAAAAATAAATTAAGAGTAAAAGTGGTCCATAGGGGAAACAAGGTTGAGAAGCACTGCGTTAAATGATGTTTAGATTTAATTACATGATTTTGACTGTAGTGACTGCCCTATCTGTTCTCTTTTTATCAAGTTTGACTGTTTCATCGTGTGACCTGTGTAAGACAGTGTTGGGCGGGTTGAGGCTTTGGGTAATATATACCGGTAATAGCTTCGAGTTTGTTGCAGACCTAAAAGAACATAGTATTTTAACTATTCCTAAATTTCCCAAACATGTATGCCTAATGGCCTATGCATGCCTGCCGTGTCTACCTCCTTCAGGGCCCAAGCGATTTGTCTCAATCGATCAATACTTCACTTCTCACTTCAGGAAGTGAAACCTTAAGCTATGCAGATAATTGCTTTATTTTTTATTCAGTTTTCCGATTCATAAAAAGGTCTAAGCGATTTCTAATCGTTTAATGTACTAACCAAACATCATCCAGCATCCATACACACACACACACATACTTTTTCTTCATTTCTTTTTACTCGTTTACTATTTTCAGCTATATTATATGATAAAATTGTATTTTTCTTGTTTTCTTGTGCATTCTCAATATAATATAATAATGATTGTATATATAGGAGAAGACTCCATAAGTTGGTAAAACTTGTGTCTGATCCTCTTTGTATCATTGATCAAATAAAATAATTATAAACTTCAGGGCCCAAGTAAGGAGCCTGATAACTTAACTAGCACAGGGCCTCATTTGTTCTAACTTTTCACCTTTAATTACATCCTATATCCATTACAGGTGTATTTAAAGCAAATTTTACGACTATTTAGCAGCCAGGGTGAATTTTTGGTGTCTCCAGGATATTTGCCAAAAAAAATCCATTTTTTGATACCCTGTGCAGTGGGTTTATTTGCGATCACTTGACGTTAAACACTTAATTATCAATTAATACCTACATTTACAAAAAAAGAAACTTTGGGACCCAGTGGCAGATAATTTACATCTATTTATTCAGCAAGGAACTCCCATTGCTATAGCACTTCTCACTATCAGCGGGCAACGCAATCACGGGCCTAAGTGGCATTACACCAAACTGTCAGAGACTAGGCAAAAGAAGAATAACTCTAGGAGAAATAATTATACTCTCTCAAATGAACTACTTAAATAATACATGTATAGAATATAAAATTAGATTACAATTTAGAATTACCATAACATTAGAAGCTGTAATATGTTTCCTTTATATGAATGGCACATGAAAATGAATATTACCAGTAATTAAATACAATACATGTGTTATGCTTTGTTTTTTTTAATTGAACAATATTTACTTATAAAGCCAGACCTAACAAAATGTAAGAGAGACAACTCAATTTGTTCAAATGACGCTTAATTTCACATTCCAACGCTTACACAACATTTGGTTAATGTTTGCAAGTTTATTTAATACACATCCGGGTATGAGACGAATGTGATACATGTGATTCAATAAAAAAAAAGATGACAAACGAAACGAATCAAAAACAGCAATCAGACATTACAAAATGATAATAGTAATGACAATATAACCTAGAACAAAACTGGGAGTGAGACCAGGTGGACAGGAAGTGTCTATATCTCTCGAACGAAACAGGGAGTGAGACCAGGTGGACAGGAAGTGTCTATATCTCTCGAACGAAACAGGGAGTGAGACCAGATGGACAGGAAGTGTCTATGTCTCTCGAATGAAAGTGGGAGTGAGACCTGGCATTCAGAAAGTGTCCAAATCTCTCGAACGAAACTGGGAGTGAGACCAGGTGATCAGGAAGTGTCCACATCCCTCGAACAAAACTGGGAGTGAGGCCAGGTGGTCAGAATGTGTCCACATCTCTCGAACGAAACTGGGAGTGAGACCAGGTGGTCAGGAAGTGTCCATATCTCTAAAAACGAAACTGGGAGTGAGACCTGGTGATCAGGAAGTGTCCAAATCTCTCGAACGAAACTGGGAGTGAGACCTGGTTATCAGAAAGTGTCCCAATCTCTCGAACGAAACTGGGAGTGAGACCAGGTAGTCAGAAAGTGTCTACATCTCTCGAACATAACTAACAACCGCCGTAAACTTATACAATGTATATCCATAAGTCAGAGTAAAGAGAAACCATACAAAGAGCATCAATGAGACTGTAACTCAATCCAGACAAATATTACTTATCGTATGTTTTAATAAAGAAATCGTCAATGTATTTCCCAATTCTGAGTTAAAATAAAATTAACAATATGTAGTATATAATTGCCACATGACAAAGTGTGCATGATTCGGTTACAAATGATCTAATAGTTGTTGAGGAGAATATTATGTCAGATTTTAGCAAATCAGAAACCTGCCTCTTGGTGCTCAAATTGGATGTCAGATCGGATCGAAAAGAGGAGTTATTTTAGGATTATCTCATTTATTCGCTTTAAAGTAAGGGTTGGACAACACTGATCGGTGATAAATACTTGCATATACTTTCTTAAACAATATATAAAAGAAGAATGAAAGATAAAAAATATATATTATGGGTTTATAGCTATATAATGTAAATGTAAAGTAATATCTTCCTAATACAATGTAGAGTACATTGTATTAGGAAAATATTAGGAAAATGAGGCATAGTTCATAAAGGCGTTTATTTCACAACGAAGCATGTCAAACGGGTTCATATACGTTGTAGATGCACATTTTATTGATAAAATCGAAAAAAAAGAAAAAAAAATCCTGGACCCAAGTGCCTGAGCATCAAAAAACAAACAAACAAACAACCATTCTAGAGTTTTTGTCAATAAGCATCATATTATTTACAGATGACTGCATCTCTGAAATCAAACACTTGTTCAGTTACCTACGCTTAAGTAATCCCTCATACCATATTGGGTTTTTTGTTTTGTATTGTACCTCATAATTTATATCGTGGATTCGAGACCCGGATCAAACAAAGGACAATGAAATTAGAATGTGTTGCTTCTCTGCTAAGCGCGCAGCGGAAGGAGTGAAGACTGATTGACTCGAAATCAGGATAATGTGTCCGAGTGAACCGATATACTTACCTATTAACTGTTGTTTCATTGAGCTAGCTCTAAAAAATCGAACCAATCGTGTTGGTCTAGCACAAAGCGGATATCGTTATCGCCTCATAGTATAACTGAAATATTGTTCATTTGGCGTTAAATAATAATCAATCACTCTTAGCAGAGTATACACGTGTTCTTAATAGCAATTAAAAACTAGACGAGTTGACATTGAAACCGGCATAGTTGTGCCAACACATACACAACAAATATGTTACTGACTTTTGTAGGAGGGGATTCCTAGTAGAGGGACAGTCCGGATACAACGAAAACGACAATAGATAATACAAAGATAAATAAAATATATATTATCATAAATAAGACTGTATCTTGATTGATTGAATGTCACTTAAAAGTATCGCTAGGATGATGCTATGGACTGATAGATATGGAGATGATTGTTGGACGCGAACATTCTTATTTATCGTGGCTCAATGAGTTAGGTAGTTGGATTACCTAACAACTCATACAATCACCAATACGGCGTGGGTTCGCGCCTGGCTTTGTAAATTACAAAAAAGGGTGCACTCGACTCGCAGCCGCAAGTGATACAGTTTACCAGTTGCTTGCCCATGGTCGGTGGTTCTCTCCGGCTTCTTCCACCACTAAAACTGGTCGCCATGATATAGCTGAAATATTGCTGAAAGATAGAAATTATTACATATCATGAAACCTAGAATATTTTTTTTTTATTGGAAACAAACTGCTTCCATAAATTATTATGAACAACAGTCAACTATCTGAGACCCTCATGGCATGGATATAAACATGGAATCGTGTAGAAAAACAAGGTTATCATAATTATTACATATTAAATCAGATCATTGATGAAATAAAACTTAAATGAATATTATTTTTTTTTTAATATTAAAACATATTAATTTTTATTTCAAAGTTGTAAAGTAAATAAAAGCTAAAAGCTTGAATTGACTTCACTCTTATAATGAGTTTTTAATTTCATTTAAAATAAAGATTAAAAAAAAATGTATTTTATGATGATCAATGATGGCCGATTAAAATTGTTTGTCATGTAGTAAATTTCTCAGTTGTAATATACAGGATGTAACCAATTACTGAAACAGGTCGGGAAGGGCACCTACTGTGAAACCATCTATTTTGAGATGCCATTCAATGAAAATAACAACCTGACCATATTGTTATATAATAAGATAAGAATTAGATAAGAAATTAAAATTGATAAAAGTCATGTACATGTATATATTTTTTATTGAAAATTAATTAACACAAGTCACATCTTTTTACCACCGAACACCACCGAACACCGCCAAACACCATCGAACACCAAAAAAGTACCACCGAACACCTTCAAGTGAAAAATAAGATATATTTTAACTGAAATTTAACAGTTTGAGGAATATAAATATCTTAATAAAAGAGTAATTGATAATTTAATCGGCACGCGTCCTGTAATTCATGCTCAGTCAACCAAACAGAACCGCTAATTAACACCGATCACTCAACCTGAACAAAACAAACCAATAAATAAAATATATATTAATCAAGTCGGATATGTCTGAGGTTTTTTTCTTTTGTTTGTTTGTTTATCAAATTTATTACTATTTAATTTGTTGTTTTGAAAGTCAATAACTTAGGTGAATATCTCGATCGATAGAAACAATTTTTTTCCATAACTGACCTCTTGAATAAGTCTAGTAGTCAAGTATCAATGAGTGAGAAAAAAAATATATATTATAACAGTACTTTATTTTTACAGTTTACAAAAAAAATAATAACAATTAATAGCATTTGTCAACAAATATACCATAAACGGCATTTGTTACACATAAATACCAATACATGAAAATTATAAATGAAGTATTGTTTATTAATAAATGTGAACTTTTTCACAACATACTGCTTGAAAATTATCTAACTTTTGTAAAATAAAAAAAATATATATACCTCTTGCAGTCTTTGAAAAACAGTTGCAAAATCTTGCTTTGGTGAACCCCAAGGTCGAAACATCGTGTTGGTTCTGTTGATATTCTTATTAATCTTATAAATGTCGTTAAAATAGAACTTTGTTGTACGCTTTTTAAAATGAAAGTGAGAAAAGAAGAAGTTTTTTGTTTTTTTTAATTTCAGAATTTACTCAAAATGCTGTAGATTGAATAGAAGCCAACAGTTAGTTTACACAACAATTTTGGTATTCAGACCAAAACAATGGGATTGTGTGAAATATTTTTTTATCTATATATATCTTTATTTCTCATATCCAATTTACAGAGGTACAGAGATGACATGTACAATTAACACAATTAAATAAGAAATAAATACATGTAATACATAATTAAACAAATATTGAATTGTGAAAAGAAGTGGATCAACCTAGAGGACATATCCTCTTGTTTACTATTCTGATAAATTTACAGAGTTTACTTAGAAGACATCAGGTTATTATATTTAATGATATTATGTCTATTTAAATGGATAAAATCAAAATAAAGTTTTCTTTCATTAATAAATTCAGTACATTCAAAAATATAGTGATACTCGTCTCTCAATTCTCTTCTTGAACATAAATAACAGAACCTGTTTTCTCTAATAATTTTGTTCCATCTCCCCACTTCTACCGGTAGTCTGTGGTTTGTAGTTCTAAATCTACACAATGTAAATTTGTCCTTATCTTCTAAAATGTCTAAATAATTCTCGAATTTTAATTCCCCTTTAAACAGTTTAAATATAAGATAAATAGAAAAATAGCAAGTCGTCAGTTATTTAACAACTACCTGCAATTAGTAGACCAATCTGTTGTTTATTGATTAACCCTGATTGAACAGGATGATTGGTGATTATCACAGAAGTCAGCCGACGGTGTGTAGAAATACCGCAAAGGACCTCCTAAGTGCACTAAGGACAATAAAAGTGCACTAAGGACATGATAGAGAGGTCCTATGTGCACAAAGAAGGTTGCAAATGAATTGTCAGTTAAAAAAAATCTTATTTGGTCCATTTTTAATAATAAAAAGTTTAAAATTAACGAAGATATTTTCATTTCTGTCGGCACGCGCCTACTACAAAGATAATCACGTGGTGATTAATACATGTTGATTGTCGAACAGGTAAACAATGACAATTAGAGTTGAACTAATTATATAATAAACATTCAAAAGTCAATACAATAAAAATATATAATTTGAAAACTATGTTTTATATTTTTAAATTGTTATTATTTTTAGATAATAATAATATTAATAATAATCATTATTATTATTATTTAAATATTATTGTTTATGATCTGACAGAAGACACACAGTCACTGGTGAAACACTATACACATTTCATGTTTATTGGTTCCACTTGAATGCACACGTTACACAAGTTAAACTGATTACTGGCACGTGTCGTTAAATTATTAAATAACTTCTGAACCGGTACAAATATGTATTTAAAAATCTGGAATTAAAGCCCCACTGCCTAAGATACAACCGTTTTTTTAATGAGCTGCATTCTCCAAAAAATGTACTATACATGCTTTATATTTAATAAAATAATGTTTTAACTCATTTTCATGTTGATATATATGAGAAAGAATGGGTGAGAGAACGATATTTGTTGACGAATTCCAGGATGCTGCATCAAAAGATGGCGACTGATTCATTATCGACAAATTTACGGAGTCTGTCGAAAGATCCAATCGTAACTACTCGGCCGTATACGATTGCCGAATGATCGTGTTGTTCCAACTATAAATAAACAGCGATGGAAGAGGTAAGCACATGTACACTTTTTTCACTATATTATTCTTTTAATTCAAATGTTTTCCCGATGAAAAGTGGTCATTTCGCATGGTTTTAAAAA
Source organism: Bathymodiolus brooksi (assembly GCA_963680875.1). Lineage (NCBI taxonomy): Eukaryota > Metazoa > Mollusca > Bivalvia > Mytilida > Modiolidae > Bathymodiolus > Bathymodiolus brooksi. The sequence continues at coordinate 48,214,684 of OY804590.1, read as the reverse complement.
AGAAAAGTACGTTAGTAATTTGTGCATAGATCGAGAGAGGAGAAATAAAGTTAATTGTAAAAAAAAACGTATTTTGACAAAAGTGAACAATAAATATGTTGTATTCGTAAAATAAATCAGAATGAATCCGCATTATTCAGTAAATAATGCTCGCAAATTAAATATTTTAGGATTTTATCTTTATTATATTTGCTATCAGTATGAAGAACTTGCAAAGTGTAACCGTCCTAACGGAAATCGTACCGTGTAGGCTCTTTCATTTCTCTGTTAGCCCTCTAAATTCTTTGATTTTCTGTTTTCTAAATTTTTTGATTCTAAGTGTATCGAGGTTACATAAATTGTCGAAGTTACCCTATACAACAATAAATTTTACTGTAATTTCTGTACTACAGTTATCTGTCAAAAGTATTGGGAAATGTAAAAAAAAAAATCCCTGCATAATCAACCAAAACATTTTTTTTTTTTTTTACGCATTATGTTGTTATGAGTGATTTTTATTTGTACATAATTTAACACAACAAATAAAAATTGACTGATTTTCCTATATATTTCAACTAATAATTTAAATCATGGAAAAAGTATGTACAAATAAAAACCACTCATATAAAGATAATGAACAAATAAACAAACAAAATAAAGACAATTTTGAATGTTTTGGTGTAAAATTTGTTAAAATCTATCCAGAAATGACTTCACAATAATTTTTGGAAAAAGTATGGTTTTGGTTGATTATATATGGATTTTTTTGACATTTTCCAGATGACTGTATTTTGTTTGGTCCTCATTTTTGGTTGCCATAAAAGATAGATCTTTTGATTTATTCATACAAGATGATAAAAAAATTCTATTTATTTTAGAATTCAGATCAATCACGCAGCCTTCATTTGTCTTCAATTTATTGGAGCAAGAAAATGAAAGAAATCCAGATCCATCCTGCTCCTCAGCCTGGTCAACCTGACTGGTGCACCTGCTCCTATTGCAGGGGGATGCCGGAGGGAGAGCAAGTGTGTTGCAAGGAGAACAGTGAGAGGTGCCACCCAAGAATGCCTGTAAATATTATTTTTTTCATATGCCTTTACTATTCTGTTGCATGATTTTATTTTTGACAGTTTTGTGGTTACACCAGTATTGACTTTGCCATCACCATGTAATCTGTTGTTTGTATGCAACATACCATCTAATGTTTAAACATGTATTTACCATTTAAATAAAATGAGATATGGGGTAAACAACCAACAAATCACACAAGAATAATCCTCAGAATTAAATACAAGACAGGTTACCATACAGCGCTCAACAAGCAAAAACCCACATCTCATGACAAACTGTTGATGGCCCCTCAAATAAAGCATAACTGAGAAAGTATTCATCCAGCACCACATCTTTTTCAAACTAGCTTATCTGAATGAAGTGATGTATTACAACGGAAAACTATGGATTGTTTCTCATCTATATTTTCCCTTTCTTTTCAGGATTTCTATACCAGTTTTGGATGAACTTGTTTTGGAGGTTGTTGCTCGCCATAGAGATGATATTCTGGCACAACCTCCAGATCAAGATTACAACAGAGACAGAAGACACACTGCGTACAGACAGTACATTTTGTGGCGACATGGCTATTTGGGAGCAGGAAACAGGCGTGTTGTACCAAGTTGCTGTGTATGGCGGATAAGGGGGAAATATCCAGACCCACTTGGACAGTATGTTGGCTTCATGCCTGGAAGACTCGGATAGATAATCCAAAATAAAATTATTTTCTGTGCCAAATTTATTTACACACTTTGTTTGTTTACAATTTTGTGCATCTGTTTTGCAGTGAAGGCAAGTAGTCAACAACAGTATGAAGCAACATTATTGATGTGATGGTTTCTCATTGACACTTCCCCCATATGCACATGTATATCTTATCATACATATATTAATAAAACTGCTGGATTTGTCAAATGCTTTTTTAGTGGAATATTTGCTGACAGCAATGCCCGACATTTCAACCTCTGTCCTAAAACAAAAAAATATATATAATTGACATGTGTAGCTGTTACACAATAGCCTGGCTTTGTAAATTACAAAAAAGGGTGCACTCGACTCGCAGCCGCAAGTGATAAAGTTTACCAATTGCTTGTCCATGGTCAGTGGTTCTCTCCGGGTACTCCTCCACCACTAAAACTGGTCGTCATGATATAGCTGAAAATATTGTAGAAAGTGGCGTTAAAACACAAAAAATCAAAATCATGTTACACAATACTTGCATTTTACTCGAGTAAATCTCTATTTTATTCAATGTAATGAAATATTGTCAGATTTGTCAAAACTAAAGTGCATATGTGAAAATTAAAAGCATCATTCATGGTGTAAATATATAGATTTCACAACAAGACCCTGTTGATTTATACCGTATTATATTAATACAAAAAGGTATAATTATCTCCCGTGAGCAAAGCTTTGTACTTAGCTAAATTTGGAATTACCTTTCAGGCCCCTAATTGTTCTCTCCGAGTCTCAGTCTTTCAACTGTTTTTTTTTTCTTCTTTAATTTTTCAAATGTTTTTATTCTAGCTGTACGAAAGTGACATAAATTGTTTAAAATACCATAAACAGCTATACAATTTATATATACTTTCACTACTGTGTTGTTTTATTAAACTTACATTCTATCAATCGCATGTTCTGATGCTGAAATCTCAGAAACATCTGCAACACGTTCTGGAGTGGACATAAATGCAGCACATGCTGTATTATCAGACAATGGCACACTTGTGGCAAACACACTATCATCGTGTAATCTAAGTTGTTTTGCTGTTTGTGTCTCCTGAGTTTTCTCATCATAGCTGAAATTGACAATAGCCTAGGAATATTGCAAAATTGTAAAATGACAAATGTAATGAAGATCTGTGATAGATATATAGTGTGACTACTAGTACAGTTAGGGGTAGAAGCCCATTTCCGGGATGCCTTGATTGTGGAGCAAATACTTTACTTTACACTAATTTGGGAATTACATTGTACTCTGTTACTGATTATATTCACAACTTCAATGTTTTCACCTACGGAATAAATTTATAACTTCTATCAGCCACAATGTACGATTTATTTTCAACGTTAAAATGTAAACATTGCACTTACCAGTTCAAAAGTATTTTCGCCACTTCAGCGTTGGTTTTCACTCGTAGAACTGATCTGAGCTCATTCCAACGATCACACTGGTCTCCAATCCATATCCTGCTCAGATTACTCAATTTAGCATTCGATTCTCTTTTCCGGTGTTTTCTTTCTCAATCTGTAAATCTTCTCTTTGGACCACGCTTCGAACTAGATTCTGACATGTTTCTTTCATAGACAACAATCTCAATACGCATGCGTAGCGTTCAAGTTCAACAGAGGTTGTATGAATACGGAAAATCTTCGATGGGAATTATTGCATGACAGGACTTAATTCTCGCTACTTGTTTCCCCCTTTATTATATAGTAATGCGAGCTGAAAGACCAATTTTATTGCGTTTTTTAAATGTTTTAACAAGTTTAAATGATTTTATTATTAAAAGAATTGTGTTTTTATTTTTTGTCAAATATATAGCCAGTGGGACTTTAAGTATTTTAAAACATTTACTTTCATTTGCAAGGTTCTTTGTTGACTTTTGACCCGTGTATCATGTCCTTAATGCACTTTTATTGTTCTTGGTGCACTAAGGGGGTCCTTTACGGTATTTCTACACAAGTTCGGCGGTCTTGATTAAGAATTTTAATGTTTATACAGTAATAGCGAACACTAAATAAAATATACAAATTCTTTTTGTTTTTGTCAAATAAAGTTTTAGTTTTTAATGTGCTCGGCGGTATATTTATTACATTTAATTTATTCAAAGTTAGTGATAGTCTCATAAAAGTGGTCTAGAATGTGTGAAAACTAAACATATCCCTTCATTTTAAGATTAAATGTGCTCCAGACAGTGTTCGGATGACTGCACATAACGCGCGTGCCATTAAAATGATCAATTATTCCGTACTAAACTTATTTCCTTTCTTCAAACAGTGAATTTTAAATTAAAATTTACCATTTTATACAATAAAGGTGTTCGGTGGTAGTAAAAATGTGTTCGGTGGTACTATTTATGTGTTTGGTGGTGTTCGGCGGTGTTCGGTGGTGTTCGGTGGTAAAAAGACACACCGTCACATTTCATTTATTTAGCCTAACTTGGGTCAGTTATCAATTAAAAAGACAAAAATAGGTGGTTTTTTTTTAAATCTGTCTAATAAGTATTTATCTAAATAACGATATTGTGATTGGTATTTCTTAATAAATTGTATTAAAAGTCATTTTAATTTATGAATTAATCAACTTTCTGTTTACATATTTATTTTCAATAAAATTTCTTTATTATTTCATCCCATTTTCCTTAATTTAACTTGTGCATATCCATATTTATACGATCTATGTTAACAGAAAGTTACATACCGGTGTCAACCCTATATATACTCCCACATACATGTTAAATGTGTATTGTGACATTTTATTGTTATAACATTATTTAACCCAAAATATTAATTGTGACTTTTTGTCCTGTAACTATCTGTCCGTTTACCCAAATTAATACTATTGCCTATAACAATTTCTCATTTATTTTAGGTATATTCACCAGAGAAAGCTACAGCCCAGAGCAATCTACACACATCATCCTCAAAACTGATGTCACACCATCCTTGAGAGTGTTGCTAAAAGTTGTTTTTATATTATTTCACTTATCCAGTGATTTAAGAGTATTGTGTTGTGTTTTTTTTTGTATATTATTGATATGATGTGCTGAGAAATAAACCTTCAGTGAAGAAAAACTTTATCTTTATTTTGTACTTAAAATCAAGGATGAATATTGTGAAGTAAAATTTTCTCATAATTTGAAGATATTTATTGCAATCAAATGTTGCACATAAAATGGTAGTATAAGATGGAATGAAATATAAATGTCCGGATTTAATTCAAGAGGCATTAGCTACGATTTTGACCAAAAAAATTATATGTTTTGGAAATTGGTAAATAGCTTTAAAATGATGAAATAAAAGTAAATATTTCACATTAAACAGCTTATCGTACCACTTTTCGCCTATTGTTAACGAAAATTGCCATCGATTTATTATTTCCTTGCAAGCAAATAATTTGACCTCGCTTTCTCCGTATGCAACTGACCTTACTAGTGACAGGTAAAAACGAATAATTTGTATTTTGTCGCTTATTAACTGCAAACTTGCATGGTTCTTTGTCCGTAATCAACGCCGACTAAAAGCAGATTCAGAGAAAATAAGAAATAAGTGCATTGTTGTACTGATTTAATGACGATTCGGCAAACCCCGTAAACAATGCCGATAATTAATAAGATGGCGTCCATTTCTTGATCGATCTCAAAACACGAACAGTTGCACCTTTTTCCTCCGATGCGCGTACATAACATTTATAAGTTACAGAAACACGTTTCATTAAGGCATCAATCATATCTGATAGTTTTTATGGGTAACAAAAATTTACGATTTTGGCAGATAATGCCCCTTTAATTAAAGGTAAACAGACAGAGAGTCACAGGACAAAAAGTCACAAAACTCCTAGGACAAAAAGTCACAGGACAAAAAGTCACAATCTATATTTTTTATCCTGGCGGACAAAAAGTCACAACTTATACTTTTGCTTAACATGTATGTAGGTAGGACAAAAAGTCACAATATATATATACCTTGATTCATGTATACCGTATGTAGGTAGGACAAAAAGTCACAATATGTATACACCTAGATTCATGTACGGTATGTAGGTAGGACAGAAAGTCACAATATGTACATGTATATACACACTGATACATGTATGCATAATTTTGCTATGCATTGTCCTTGATATAGTATCTGGTTTTTTTTTGCTGTTATAAACTTTATTACAGTTTAAGCTATCAACTTGCTGTGTGATATATGTTATTTCTCAAGTACTCGCTATTCAAAACCTCCTCGATACTTCAGGATGAAGAACAATAACAGTTTTATTCTTATTTCTTTGTGTCAAACTGTAAAGACTGGTTTTTTGTGTTGGACAAGTCATTGTGTAAATATTTATACCCTTTAACACTATAAAATAAAGTGTCTTCTAACTATCCATTTGCCTTTCCTTTCAATATGTCATTCATTAATGTGATGAACGAAGTATTGAAAGTAAAAGCATATATATAATAAAAAGAACCCTTTGATTACAGTGTATGTAAAAAGGTGTAATTATTTACAATATGACATCGGCAAACGAATACGGAAGCAACAAGCCAAAGTAATATTCCAGAAAATCATAGGTAAAAAAACATGGTGATACAGAGATTACACAAAAAGAGACAATAGAAGCAACAAGGACAAAACAAACAAACAGAATTGAACACGAACGCCACAAAAAATAAAGCACTAGCAGTGTGAACTGCAAGGACTTATGGCATCTGTTGTTTGTTTTCATAGAAACTATAGATCAAAAATCAGATTTTCAAAGTGTTTATTCCATACATTTTTTTTAAATAATTAAAATTAAGTATGAATATAATTTGAAAGCAAAAATGAGCATAAAATTGAGTTGTGACTTTTTGTCCTATAGTTACTTGTAATACATGGGGCCAGTCATTTTACAAAATTGTTCATTGTGACTTTTTGTCCTAGTGATAAGCTCCTATGCAAAATTTTATGTTGTGACTTTTTGTCCTATATGTTTTGTCAAAATGCAAAATTTAAACTGTGACTTTTCGTCCGTGATTTTTTGTCTGACTTTTTGTCCTGTGACTTTCTGTCCTCGCCTAATCAAAATGGCGAATATTTCACCTCCTTAACGACAAGGGAGATGCTTATTTGACCGAGATACCCGGATGTCCGGAAAAGAGAATATGAAAACATGATTTTAAATAAAAGTATGATTCTTCATTTGTACAATTATGCAAAAGAGAAAGTTTTGAAATGAACTCCTCTATGTAAAATGCAGCTTGAATTAAAACCGGAAGTGAATTTATTCGCATTGGCTCCGGGTTAGTACTTATTGGCCCGGGGCCGAAATGCCGTATTAAAATAGGCAATTAATATGAGAGAAAAAATTAAAACCGTATTAGTCGGGCAGATTTTGTCATAATAGGACAGATTTTTACATAATATTTAATAATACCCATTTTTATGGTTAATTAATAAATATATCATTACTTGATGACTTCCGTATTGGCCTAGTTATTAGTCCTAGGGCAGCTGTATTCGCCTCAGGCCAATACACCTACCCTCGGACTAATAACTAGGCCAATACGGAAATCATCACGTAATAATAGGTAATTATTATATAGTAATAAATATTTTCCTATTAATTTCAAAGGAAAATAATCCTTGTATTTGCACGCTAAGTAAAAATACTGATAAAATGTATATTGCACTAGTTCAAATATGAATATTTGAAGTAGTTCAATATTCCACTTAAATATAATAAAGAAAAATACACAATATTTATATAAAAAATGCTTTAGGCATAAAATATTCATTACTATATTGTAAAAGAGTTATTGCATGAATATTGGTGAATATTCTCCCTCGCAATATATCATATTGCTCGGAATAATATTCACCAATATTCGTGCAATAACCCTATATTATGGACAGTTTGTCAAATTATCAGAGCTGATACTGATACATATACTGTTTACAATGATGTTGAAAGATTTATGTTAAATTAGAAGACGATTGTCTTTGATGGGTAGTAATATTCTCATCTGCCCCTCATACCAAGCCAACAAAATATTCTCTTTTTTAGAACATGTTTAGTCAGAATGTATAATAGAAACATGGACAATTAATCACAATAATTTACAAGAAATTCCAAACATATGTTCCATGGTCGCCAACATCTGGATTCTCCTGTATCAACAGATTACAGGTCATTAAAAAAAACAGTGGGTTGACGGATGTCAATATTCCGGATCATCTATTCCCGCCCACACGTAGTGTTATTTTGTAGTGCGTGGGTGTAATTAACAATATGATAATTGATTAGGATGTTGTGATGTCCATAAAATTGATAATAGCAGCGTTACTCTTATTTGTTATGTATTATTTTAATTTATTACTTTTTATCATATATATGGCGGCTAAATACCAGAATTTCATACATTGCAATGCTTAACTTAACTCTATCACACCAGTCTCATTAGATTTCCTATCTTCACATTGATACGAGAGATCGATGAAAAAGCTTTTCGCAAGAGTAATTATATTATAACTATATCCTGTAACATGGACAACCAAGGAGTTCCGAACAGCACGAAACACAAGATTACCAAATTGATACTTTTGATAACAACAATTATGTTTCTAAACCACAAATCACAATTTTTTTACTGTAGGTATAGCTATCATATACAATGTATTATATTAGATTTACAAGAATAAATGCTGGATACTGGTAGCGTTTCACAGGACTCGGCCCACAGAGCTGTCCATCACGTCTGCGGGTGATAGGGGATGATGCCCTTTGGATAGAAGATTTTCAATTTATAATAGTGAAAGCACGACCGTGGAACATCGTGGCTGTCGTGTTCGGAGAGCGTCGGTATTCTTGCGCATTAAAGACCTCTATGTGTAGATTTTGAAATATAAGATGCATCTTAGCCACTACAAAAAGTTTTTATTTTTTCTTACTAACTCCCTACTTTTACAGTGTCAGCCAAAAGTTGTTGTCACCGTTGTCCTATTTCTTCCTAATTTCCGGATATATTTTTTTATATACTGTGAAATCACTTTATTCGTGGGTACCAATTTTCGTGGTTTTCGTGGGTAGGCTGATCCACGTATTTAAGAATCCAACGAACAATGAAACTTGGGAAGCAGTTTGACATCGATATATAGCCATGCTGTCCTCGAGTGACCTCGACCTCGACGAAATAAGTACGAGCATACCTTTTAATGGGTTATAATCCACATTAATATGTTTGTGAATGATTTGATTTTGAATGCATATGTAAAAACGAGAGAAATATTTATTTGTGAAAAGATTTTAACAACTTCCGGTAATAAAATTTACTTCCAAATCATACACTAACGGTGACACACTTTTAAGTGCTACATAAACATTTCACTTGATCTATTTGACAAAATGATTAAACCCATCCTGTTATATGGCTGTGAAGTGTGGGGCTTTAGTAACTATGATATTCTGGAAAAATTACATCTAAAATTTTGTAAGATTCTTTTAAATTTAAAAACATCAACGCCTAGCTATATGGTGTATGGTGAACTAGGGCGATACCCTATATATATTGATATTAAAATCAGAACCGTATGTTACTGGGCAAGACTTATAGTTGGTAAACAAACAAAGTATTCTAATATATTGTATAGACTATGTCGTCAATTGAATGAAAATCATAATATGCAGTTTAGTTGGATATTGTTTGTAAAACAAATATTTAATGAGTGTGGCTTCCCCAATATATGGGAAACAGAACTTTTTGACAATGTAGATTATTTGAAATGTGTAATTAAACAGCGATTAGAGGATCAGTTTCTTCAAAATTGGAATTCTTTAGTACAAAATTCACCTAAAGCCATAAATTATAAAACAATTAAAACAGAGTTTAAATATGAAGAATATTTAAATATTTTAGAAATAAAAGATGCAATTTTGCTTTGCAGATTTAGAACAACAAATAATAAACTCCCCATCGAAACAGGGCGATGGCAGAACATTCCAAGAGAAAATCGTAAATGTATATTATGTAATAGATCCCAAATTGGAGATGAATACCATTATATTTTTGAATGTATTTATTTTAACCAAAAACGTAAGCAGTCACTGTTAAATTATTTCATATATAGACATAATATTATCAAATTTTCTGAACTTATGTCAAGTAAAAGAAAACCAATACTGAAGAAACTCTGTCATTTTATAAGTGCTATCAATACCGGTGTTTGTCCTCCAGGCTCTTAATCCTTTGTAACCTCTCTCCTAATTTGTATATATATTGTAAATAGTTGTTGTTATTTTGATTTTATTGTTATATCTCTGTACCATTGTTATACATTGGCTTTATGAGAATAAAGATATATATAAACTATTAAATTATAACACCCTTCAATTAACATATTTGATCACCTTTCTTTAAACAATTAAGCATAAGTTAACTGTACATTTGCCCCGGGGTCGGATTAATCTTGTGATACGATTGCGAGTGGTTTCAATCCGAGATAAGGGTAATGAAAGATCGAACATGTTGAAGTAAATGTTCAAGTACAATCTGTCATCGTAATCAAAATAATGAGAGAAAAAAACAAACTTTATTGTTATTTTTTTAGTTGTGAAAAATAAAAATAAAATGGAGATTAAATATTTGCAAAACATAAAAAAAAAAAATAGATATATATTAATGGAAATTACTAATGTACGTGCTCATAACATAATTTCCGATGATTGTTTTTATTGTATTTTCAAATTCGATAAAATAACACTGATATGCACTAATCTATGATTATGAAATTCAAAAGCTGATTTTGTTCCGATTCTAAGTTCGGTAATTTTGTTATTACCCTTATTTGATATATGCAAAAAAATAACTGAGAAAATTATATAATTATGCGGATTATTTGTAGAATGTATTGAAGCTTTCTCGAAGTTTTGAAACCCAGCTGTGAAACTTATTATGTTAAAAAAATATAAAATCAACGAATTTTATTTTGGTACAAACACAAAATCCACGAACTTGTAATTTTTAACCAAACCACGAAAATTGATACCCACGAAGAAAAGTACTTTCACAGTATTGTTGAACGTGAATTCGTCCTGAAAATGCATGAGTATTTGCCACTGGATGTTAAACAATCAATACGAGAATATTTATAATAGATTGCAAATTGGATACCCCTGTAATATACCTCTATTTAAAGTTAGTTAGTTGAACCCAAACAACAAATACGCTTCCTTTTGTTTGTGGTAGAATTGCTTTGAAAAAATGTAGATAAAAAATTAATTGGCACACACGAAGTCATATTTTTGTTTGTTTTCTTGTAAGTGTATGCCCTTCATGGTCTAATTAATTTTGGCATTGTACACACTTATTTATAAGAAAATGCGTGGTCGATATCAAGTGATTGTATTTCTCGGAAAATCGTTCCCCATTTTCCATTTCCTGCAATAAAGAATTTCGAAATAAATATTCATGAATCCGGGAGAGGTTATTGATATTGATGAATAATTACGTCATTTTATTACTATAAAAGCAACAATATTAAAAAGTAATGCATGTTTGTGTTATACACACAATACATTCAGTCGTAAGTGTTAAATGATATTATCAATGATTCTAGTTTCTTAAATATTTTGCTCTATCTAAGAAGGTTTAACAATAAGTATGAATGTATTTTTTTTTATAAAACATAATAATAGTAAAAATAAAAAATATAATTTTGTAACCATTTCAAAGGACGCAAATTAAAATATCATGTCTTAATATAGGCATTTAATCAGCAATGTATTTTTGTTAAAATGACAATAGTTTCTATAGTATTCAGTATTATCACATCAGTTACGAAGACGATAAAACTCAACTTTGTCTCAATGTGTACATTTCAGATGATGAACACGTTGATTTTAAACCTGTGCGTACTACCTTTAATGGTTCTTGCACAAATCGACGAAAACGGTTTACCACAAATGCTACAAGATTGTTACTCTGGAAAACCCTCTATTACAAGCAAAGAAGATACTGCAGAAAATTGCTTAGAAACATACCTAACCCATTTATTTGGCAATAAAAGTTCTTACCACGGGTTAGATAGAAACGCTTTATATTGGGTCGATTCACTTGGACAAAGATTAAGCGTACGATTAAGAAGACAAAGTAGCTGGATAAAAAGAAGACGGCATCTACGAATACGCAAAGAAATCAGAACCTTGAGTGAAAGGGAGAGGAACAACTTCTTTGGCGCTTTAATTGGTTTAAAAGAAGACACGGTAAGATAAATATTATATAGAAATTATAGAAATTAATCTTACAAAGGTCTGATTAACTCTAACTCAAATAACGGCCCGGGTGGCTCAACGAGTTCAGTAGTTGTATTACCTAACAACTCATACAAGCCAATCACCAATACGGCGTGGGTTCGCATCCGGCTGTGTAAATTACAAAAAAAGGTGCACTCGACCGCAAATGATAAAGTTTACCAGTTGCTTGCCCATGGTCGGTGGTTCTCTCCGAGTACTCCGGCTTCTTCCACCACTAAAACTGGTCGCCATGATATAGCTGAAATATTGCTGAAAGTGGCGTTAAAAAAAAAAAAAAAAAAAAAAATCAAATCTAACTCAAATATTTACTGTATACGTTTGTGATAAAGAAAGGAAAACATATCAACATAATGTAAATGTGTATTAGGTGTATCGATTTTGTTTTGGTTCTATTTCTACGATTTTTCTATTCGATGTTAGAACTGTTCTAACAATGAGGTATGTTTTCCTTTGTTTTTCATTTTATCATAGATATTACGAATGTTCGAAACTGTTTAATATTTACTGTTTAATATTTACTGTTTTAATACAAAGGTATATGATATGTAAAATTTCAGTCTCAGAAACCAAACAAATATGACGTACTTGCTTTGATACACCAAGGACCTGCTATAGATTCTGCCCATAACGGTTCAAACTTTCTTGGATGGCACAGATATTATTTATGCATGTAAGTAGCTTCCTAATAAGAATGTTAACAGTCAGATGTTCTGTTTTAAATCTTTAGGGTCTATTTTTTGCTGACATACATTTATATGTTTATCTTTATCAATATACTTTCTTCATTCAAAATACTAAACTATGCAGATCAGTATAGGAAAGGGAGCCGTGGCCGAGATCGTATGATATTTGGATTTTCATACGTCTATGAATTTATTAATTTGACTTTGATTTCCACTCGCGACAAGGTGTACTCGATACGAGTTTGTGCTAAATTTTGATAATTATTTGCAGCAGCATGGCTATTCCTAATCACGGGTACTTCTCCCTCCACCCAATAAAACTGCTGCCAAACTAGAATGGAAGTATATTGTATTTACATTGCGTCAAAAATGCAATCCGATAGCACTTGACTTTTATATATATTTGATGGAATTGAATGATTAAAAATTATTTGAATAATTCAAAATATCAGAAATTATTTGTGCAGTATTGTCCTGATGTGAAGAAGATACACGTATGCAGAAGCGTCTCTTTGATTTGCTCACGGTGCTCACCATTTATAAGAATAAATATCCCAAATAAACCGTACTACTAACTATAAAAATATTTGAACGTTTGAATAAGTTTTGAAATATCTAGCCACCTACTTTTGTAATATTTTTTTTGCAATGTGATCTTAAATTTGCAATGAAAAGGCCTTTCTAAAAGCAATATTTGTATCTCTATTTTACATGTATGTTATAATAGGCAGTGAATTACACGTATCAGATAAATAAAATAATATAAGTAGCAAAAAACATCGAACAACACGCAATCCGTGTAACAAGCGAGAGTGAAACAAAAAGCATCGAACAACACGCAATCCTTATAACAAGCGAGAGTGAAACAAATACATGGAACAACACGCAATCCTTGTAACAACCGAGAGTGAAACAAAAAACATGGAACAACACGCAATCCTTGTAACAAGCGAGAGTGAAACAAATACATGGAACAACACGCAATCCTTGTAACAACCGAGAGTGAAACAAAAAACATCGAACAACACGCAATCCTTATAACAACCGAGAGTGAAACAAAAAACATCGAACAACACGCAATCCGTGTAACAAGCGAGAGTGAAACAAAAAGCATCGAACAACACGCAATCCTTATAACAAGCGAGAGTGAAACAAATACATGGAACAACACGCAATCCTTGTAACAACCGAGAGTGAAACAAAAAACATGGAACAACACGCAATCCTTGTAACAAGCGAGAGTGAAACAAATACATGGAACAACACGCAATCCTTGTAACAAGCGAGAGTGAAACAAAAAACATCGAACAACACGCAGTCCTTATAACAAGCGAGAATGAAACAAAAAACATCGAACAACACGCAATCCGTGTAACAAGCGAGAGTGAAACAAAAAACATCGAACAACACGCAATCCGTGTAACAAGCGAGAGTGAAACAAAAAACATCGAACAACACGCAGTCCTTGTAACAAGCGAAATGGAACAACACGCAGTCCTTGTAACAAGCGAGAGTGAAACAAAAAACATCGAACAACACGCAGTCCTTGTAACAAGCAAGAGTGAAACAAAAAACATGGAACAATACACAGTCCTTGTAACAAGCCAAAGTGAAATAAAACATATCGAACAACACGCAATCCATGTAACAACCGATAGTGAAGCAAAAAACATCGAACAGCACGCAATCCTTGTAACAACCGAGAGTAAAACAAAATATTATCGAACAACACGCAGTCCTTGTAGCAACCGAGAGTGAAACAAAAAACATGAAACAACACGCAGTCCTTGTAACAAGCGAGAGTGAAACCAACAAAAATGGAACAACACGCAGTCCTTGTAACAAGTGAGAGTGAAACAAAACATATCGAACAACACGCAATCCATGTAACAAGCGAGAGTGAAACAAACAACATGGAACAACACGCAATCCTTGTAACAACCGAGAGTAAAACAAAAAACATCGAACAACACGCAGTCCTTGTAACAAGCGAGAGTGAAACAAAAAACATCGAACAACACGCAGTCCTTGTAACAACCGAGAGTGAAACAAAAAACATGGAACAACACGCAATCCTTATAACAAGCCAGAGTGAAACACAAAAAAATGGAACAACACGCAGTCCTTGTAACAAGCCAGAGTGAAACAAAACATATCGAACAACACGCAATCCATGTAACAAGCGAGAGTGAAGCAAACAACATCGAACAACACGCAATCCTTGTAACAAGCGAGAGTAAAACAAAAAACATCGAACAACACGCAATCCTTATAACAAGCGAGAGTGAAACAAAAAAACATCGAACAGCACGCAATCCTTATAACAAGAGAGAGTGAAACAAAAAAACATCGAACAGCACGCAATCCTTGTAACAAGAGAGAGTGAAACAAAAAAACATCGAACAACACGCAATCATTATAACAAGCGAGAGTGAAACAAAAAATATCGAACAACACGCAATCCTTATAACAAGCGAGAGTAAAACAAAAAACATCGAACAACACGCAATCCTTATAACAAGCGAGAGTGAAACAAAAAAACATCGAACAGCACGCAATCCTTGTAACAAGAGAGAGTGAAACAAAAAAACATCGAACAACACGCAATCATTATAACAAGCGAGAGTGAAACAAAAAACATGGAACAACACGCAATCCTTATAACAAGCGAGAGTGAAACAAAAAACATCGAACAACACGCAATCCTTATAACAAGCGAGAGTGAAACAGAAAACATGGAACAACACGCAATCCATGTAACAAGCGAGAGTGAAACAAAAAACATGGAACAACACGCAATCCATGTAACAAGCGAGAGTGAAACAAAAAACATCGAACAACACGCAGTCCTTGTAGCAACCGAGGGTGAAACAAAAAACACGAAACAACACGCAGTCCTTGTAACAAGCGAGAGTGAAACCAAAAAACATCGAACAACACGCAATCCTTGTAACAACCGAGAGTGAAACAAAAAATATCGAACAACACGCAGTCCTTGTAACAAGCGAGAGTAAAACAAAAAACATCGAACAACACGCAATCCTTATAACAAGCGAGAGTGAAACAAAAAACATCGAACAACACGCAATCCTTGTAACAAGCGAGAGTGAAACAAAAAACATCGAACAACACGCAATCCTTATAACAAGCGAGAGTGAAACAAAAAACATCGAACAGCACGCAATCCTTGTAACAACCGAGAGTGAAACAAAAACATCGAACAACACGCAATCCTTGTAACAACCGAGAGTAAAACAAAAAACATCGAACAACACGCAATCCTTATAACAAGCGAGAATGAAACAAAAAACATCGAACAACACGCAGTCCTTGTAACAACCGAGAGTGAAACAAAAAACATCGAACAACACGCAATCCTTATAACAAGCGAGAGTGAAACAGAAAACATGGAACAACACGCAATCCATGTAACAAGCGAGAGTGAAACAAAAAACATGGAACAACACGCAATCCATGTAACAAGCGAGAGTGAAACAAACAACATCGAACAACACGCAATCCTTGTAGCAACCGAGAGTAAAACAAAAAACATCGAACAACACGCAGTCCTTGTAGCAACCGAGAGTGAAACAAAAAACACGAAACAACACGCAGTCCTTGTAACAAGCGAGAGTGAAACCAAAAAACATCGAACAACACGCAGTCCTTGTAACAAGCGAGAGTAAAACAAAAAACATCGAACAACACGCAATCCTTATAACAAGCGAGAATGAAACAAAAAACATCGAACAACACGCAATCCTTGTAACAAGCGAGAGTGAAACAAAAAACATCGAACAACACGCAATCCTTATAACAAGCGAGAATGAAACAAAAAACATCGAACAACACGCAGTCCTTGTAACAACCGAGAGTAAAACAAAAAACATGGAACAACACGCAATCCATGTAACAAGCGAGAGTGAAACAAAAAACATCGAACAACACGCAATCCTTGTAACAACCGAGAGCAAAACCAGGTTCGTCGGTCCGATTAACGTCTAGTGTTACATGCATAACATTTACATGAATGGTAAGATAATATTTACATGAATATGACATCATATTTACACGAATATGACATAATATTTACATGAATATGACATAATATTTACATGCATATGACATAATATTTACATGCATATGACATAATATTTACATGAATATGACATAATATTTACATGCATTGTACGATTACATTTAGTAATTGTGTGCATGAATGGTACGAACACACTTAATTATTATACATGAAAGATACGATTACATTTAGAAATACTGAAATCGTACGATTACATACATTTAAGTGAATGTTCACACCCCCACCAAAAAATCTGGGGGTGAACCCAGGTGCTCGCGAAGTGTAAGCAGTTCCTGATACGCATACGAAAAGGTTAAAGATATCAAAGGGGTAATCAGAATCTGTAAATCGAAGGACAGACAACACAATGGCCAAAAGAAAAAGAACAAAAGGACAAACAACGATCTACAAAACATACATATAAAACTAAAGATCGAGCAACACGAACCCCACTAAAAACCGGGGGGTGAATATTTACAAAATATGGGAGCATAATATTTACATGAATGGTACGATTTACAAACGTTTATAGCAGTAGTTATTATTTTCTGTCATGTAATTTTTAAAATTCCAGGATGGAAGAAGCTTTAAGGACAAAGAACAGACGAGTTACTCTCCCTTATTGGGACTCTACGTTGGATTTTAGGATGAAGGATCCAAAGGAGTCTATCATGTGGACGGAAATGTTTCTAGGCAACGGAATTGGGGTAGTTACTTCCGGACCGTTTGCGCTATGGCGAACTCCATCCAATAACACTTACCTCAGACGTCAACTCGAAGGCAAACCAAGTTCTTTAGTCGATCCTGATAAATTACGGAATGTTTTTACGAAAAAGTACCATCGTGAAATTTTACCTCCAACCGCAGCAAAGTTGGAAGATAACATAGAGGAACACCATAATGGCGTCCACAGATGGGTTGGTGGATTAGATGGCCACATGGCTGGATTAGATACCAGTGCAATGGACCCAGTTTTCTTTCTCCATCATTGTTATATAGATTATCTCTGGGAAAAATTTAGAAAAAGGCAAAAAAGACTAAGAATAAATTCAGAAACAGATTATCCAGCGGGTACACAAACAAATCAACAACCATATAGAATAATGGATAACCTGTATCCACCAAAAACTAGCATAGAAGGATACAGCAATTCGTTTACCAAATATATCTATCGCTATGCCGACGCTCCTACGTGTAGAAACCGATGTGGAAGAGGTTATACTGGTTTCCTCTTATGCAATAGAAAGATCTATAAATGCGTGTCAAGGTCGAGAAATGGATTTTACAAAATGGGTAGCTTCGGTAATAAGGATATCAAATATTATCGCAATAATGTATCGGAAAGTAGATCAAGTTTTATGCCAGCTCAGAATTTACGAATGAGCAATGTAAACTCCGCTCCAACAATGGAAAGACAATTTGAAGTCGGTATGGTGGACTCAAGATCTATGAACAAATAATAGAGAAATAAATGTATGGTGGACTCAAGAACAATGAACAAATAATAGAGAAAGAAATGTATGGTGGACTCAAGATCTATGAACAAATAATAGAGAAATAAATGTATGGTGGACTCAAGATCTATGAACAAATAATAGAGAAATAAATGTATGGTGGACTCAAGATCAATGAACAAATAATAGAGAAATAAATGTATGGTGGACTCAAGATCAATGAACAAATAATAGAGAAATAAATGTATGGTGGACTCAAGAACAATGAACAAATAATAGAGAAATAAATGTATGGTGGACTCAAGAACAATGAACAAATAATAGAGAAATAAATGTATGGTGGACTCAAGATCAATGAACAAATAATAGAGAAATAAATGTATGGTGGACTCAAGAACAATGAACAAATAATAGAGAAATAAATGTATGGTGGACTCAAGAACAATGAACAAATAATAGAGAAATAAATGTATGGTGGACTCAAGATCAATGAACAAATAATAGAGAAATACATTTATCTCCTGTACCGTTTAAAAGTAATTCAAGAATCAAATGAATGTTGATTTGTTTTATCAGCCATATTTTTATGTTTTTTATTTCAATTTTATATGTTTATTACATATTTTATTTGTTTTTTTAGATATATTTATAGTTTTTACTTATAAATCAGATTTAAAAAAGTAATACGACAACTTTATTTCTGATAAAATGCACAAATTCTCTTGAACCAACGTTTCATTAACAGAGCATGTATACAGGTACTTGTGGACAGGACCCTATGTTGCTCCCTTTTTTTTTCTTTTTTTTTTAAGATGTTGCCCCCCCCCCCCCCCCCCCCCCTTTTTTTTTTTTTTTTTGTTGAACATCGACTTTTATTCATATAAACAACATTTTGCAGTCGATGTTCAAAAAAAACAAAGGGGGGGGGGGGCGGGGGGGAGGGGGGGGGAGGGGGGGGGGGAGGGGGGCAACATCTTAAAAAAAAAAAAGAAAAAAAAAGGGAGCAACATAGGGTCCTGTCCACAAGTACCTGTGAGCATGTACACAACAGAAAAGTTGGGGTGTTTATGGAAACACTGCAATCATTTTACCATCCTACCCTTTAATAAAGGGCTTTATACAGTCTACATCTCAAGGTTCGTCATTCAAAAGATTGGAAGCCAAGTAATTTAATAAACTTTGAGAGCAAGAAAACCAAAGGGGGCCTAAACGGGGTAGTCAAAATCTGCTAAGGTTACCTATGACAGGATAATCTATATTTGACCATAGGTAACTAGAGTTACCAATATGTTAATAATTCTGCAGCCAAAATCCTCTTATGTCAAAATAGAAACTCTCTCTATTATATTCCCCACACAGCTAATAAGTGATATAAATGTAATTAGACAGTAAGGACAAGTCTCGTTTGTAAAAACAGCTATTATAAGTTCATTTTCAATTTGTCTGATATTTACAATGCCACAAGGACTTGTTAAATATGATTTGAAGAGGTAGTGATATCTTGTTTGGCCAGATTATCAACATTTTGTGGCTGATAACATCGGACCCTGAGTCTTTGTTTGGGTCAAGTAATGGATTGATTGATTGATTTTTGGTGTTTTAGCGCCACTTTCAACAATATTTCAGCTATATCATTGCGACCAGTTTTAGTGGTGGAGGAAGCCGGAGTACCCGGAGAGAACAACCGACCATGGGCAAGCAACTGGTAAACTTTATCACTTGCGGCTGCGAGTCGAGTGCACCCTTTTTTGTAATTTACAAAGCCAGGCGCGAACCCACGCCGTATTGGTGATAGGCTTGTATGAGTTGTTAGATCCAACGACCTGACTCATTGAGCCACCCTCAAGTAATTGAATAATGTCAACAATTTCACTAAGACTTACATGAATGTCATTTATACTGTTAACTGTTTTTAAGTCTATCTCAGCAAGCAGGGGCGGATCCAGGATTTCAAGTTAGGGGGGGGGGGGGCGCACTTTAAAAAATTGCGCCGAGCGGAGGGAGGCGCGAAAATGTTTGGGGTATTTCGTGTGAAAAATCACAATTTTACGCAAAAAAATCATATCTTTTCCAATTTTAGGGGGAGGGCGCCGGGTGCGCCCCCCCCCCCCCCCCCTGGAACCTCCCCTGATTTAGGAGTTGCGGGTTGCAGAATCATCCTCCTACCCCCTCCACCCGGCCTTCAATGAAAAATCTAAAAACCATTGTGGACAACTACAATATATTTCAAGTACATTATATAGTTTAACGTCAATCAATTGCGTGGTTACAATCAGGGGAGTTGCCGATTGCAGAAATCTTACAGACGGACGGACGGACGGACGGACGGACGGACGGACGGACGGACGGACATCAAGTGTTTGAGCAACGGGCGTAAAAACCTCATTACACTAAAAGATCAAACAAAAAAAATGTATCAAAGTTCTCGAGAAATATGTTTACGGAAATCAGGTGCGAGATATGCATAGACCATTTTGTCGAGATTATTTTCACACTTTCATGTGCAGTTGTAGATATTAATTAATTACAAATAAATTGTAGTCAGAATTTTTTGTTAAAAATGTGTAAAAAAAATTGTACATACATCCATTGGTAGATATAAATAATATAAACGTACCGGACAAAGGATTTGTTCACACTTTCTTGTGCAGATACCTCGGGCAGATAGAGATTGTTACAAATAAATTGCAGCTAATTTTTTTTTTATTAATATGTTACTTTTGTATTTTAATGTACAATATACCAACGCATATTTTTACTGATCTTTACTTGAAGAGTAAAAGGCAACATTTTCGGGTATTTGTATACAAATCAAACTTATATTTTTTTTTCATATGAAATTGCAGAATTTCGATTTCAAGAACTATTTGAATAATTATTTAAAGAGAAGTGACCATTTTCATGGGACACTCAAGTTTCTCCACACTGTCTCAGTTTCATCATCTGATTCTCTCGTTATAGGTTTTCGTTGTATGTTTTATAAATGAGATCAATTGTTAAATTAATTATTCGAAGTATTGATTGAATTTACTTTTTAGTTTACCTTTGACTTTTCTCGTCTCGTCGAGGAATCAGAAATGTATCCAATCTTGCTTGTTTTCTTGGCCTAGAATTTTCGTCCATTTTATAATTTCTAAATAGCACGTGTACATGTAGTTGTAAAATTGACTGCAGAAATAATGTTTAATTAGCGTGAGAAAATAGTTGATGTCTGGTACCTCGGAACCAATCAGAATGGAATAATCTTTGAACTACTGACGGCGAATACATATATGAATCAGCGAACACATCCAACGTGTATTTACAATGTGTAAGAATATTTTACTACAGGTCACGAGTTGACCATTCATGAAAAAGTTATTTATTGAACTGCTTAATTAACGTTGTATAACATATGCTTTGCGAATTTTAGGGGGGGGGGGGGGGGCGCACGCCCCGCACGCCCCCCTCTAAATCCGCCACTGCCAAGGGCACATTTTTATCCTCTATATTTTAAAATAATGCCACAATACTTATTTAATAATTCACATTTATCTCATCATCTTAAAACAAAACTCATTTAATATTGATTCATGCATTATATTTTGTAAGAGCTCCCACACAGCGACCAAATTTCTGAGCAGCTCAACTCTAGTAATACAAAGTCAAAGATTGTATTTTGATTTTGATTGTGTTTAACGCCACTTTCAGCAATATTTCAGCTATATGGCGACCAGCTTTAGTGGTGGCAGAAGCTGGAGTACCCTTACAGGGGTGGATTCAGGGGGGGGGGGGCGCACCCGGCGCGCGCGCGCCCCCTGCAATTGGAAAACATATGATTTTTTTGGCGTAAAATCGTGATTTTTCACACGAAATACCCCAAAAATGTTCGCGCCTCCCTCCGCTCGGCACAATTGTTTTAAGTGCGCCCCCCCCCTAGCTTGAAATCCTGGATCCGCCCCTGCCTTAGAGAACCACCAACCATGGGCAAGCAACTGGTAAACTTTATCACTTGCGTTTGCGAGTCGAGTGCACCCTTTTTTACAAAGTCGGGCGCAAACCCACGCAGTATTCAAAGTTAGAGATAGGAAGTTATCCCTCGTAGTTCAATTTAACCGCGCCAGCAGGATATGTACATTAGTTCATGTCAATATCACATACTATTATAATCAAAAGACGACGAGTCTTGGCTCGCCTCTGGAGAAATATGCATTAAGATTAACTATCACATCTATACAATTGTTGTTATAGCAACAATCTTTTATTTTCACTGATTTCCATTCAGTCCCATTCTGACATGTATTGTCAATTTGAAAGACAGGCTAACTTTTTTTACATCTTCATTTTAAATTCCCATGGGGAATCTTGATTTGATATCAAATAGATGAATAAAATTCAACAACAAAGTAATAAAATGTACCTAGGGTAATTTAAGCGAAGCTTCGCTCTACATAAGGAGTAGGGTACCAAGAGATTTATACGTCTAGTTGCTGTAAATTCAACAAAAATCGAGAATTAGTCCAGATACTCGATTAAGGTCGGCTGCTCCTGCTCCATAAAGGTCGGCTACTCCTGCTCCATCAAAGTCGTCTACTCTGCTGCATAAAGGCCAGCTACCCATGATCCATGAAAGTGGACTACTCCTGCTCCACAAAGTGAATCAGATTTTTTTTTCATGCGAGACCAAAATTCGATTTTTTTTTAATAAAAAATCGGTGCTTTTTTTTTTTAAAGTGTTACCAAAATTTCTTCTTGAAAACTGCACGGTCAGATTATTTCCTTTATGCATTTATCGGGTCAGTTTATTATTTTCCTATATTATTTGGAGACTGAAAAAGTTAAATCATGATTAGAAAATTACAATTCCCAATTCGTGTTGGTCGACCTCAATGCTCTTCAGAAAGTAAGTTTCCGTGCAAACAAAGTCAACATGTTTTTATTCACATGAGAATCAATCTCAACAAATAGAATTAATAATTATACTGAATACATTCACTGGGGTAAAGCTGACGACCGTAACTGCAATTACGGTCATCCCAAGATGGCGGACGTGGAATCAGGTAAGAATCTTTTTTGTCGATTAAATTGTTTCTATAATGTATTTTAAATGACACATGCATTGGTACGACAGTAATCTATGAACTTTCCACAAGGCAGTCACAAATTACGACTGAAAAATGTACATGAAAGAGAAAATCCGATTTAAAAAACATTGTGTTGAAAGATGACCGTAATCTCAGTTTTCAGTTTTCTCTTTCATATACATTTTTCAGTCGTAATTCGTGATTTCCTTGTGATAAGTTCATAGATTACTATCGTACCAATGCATGTGCCATTTAATATACATTATAGAAACAATTTAATCGACAAAAAAGATTCTTACCGGATTCCACATCCGCCATCTTGGGATGACCGTAATGGTAATGGCAGTTACGGTCATCAGCTTTACCCCAGTGTACATTTGTTGTTGTCAATAATATAAATCAAAATCCTGAATTATTAATGTAATAATATAATTGTCCATTGAAAGAATATGCACATATACTTATTAAGGTCTTTGGAAGTTTCTTTCCGCGTCAGTGAAACGGGGATATTTAAAATGGAGCGCTCGATTTCTGAGTTCCTAGAAGAGAGGCCACCATACCTGATACACGTGCCAATAATACTGATTTGTTGTCTTGCATAAACTTATTATAATATATATTTTGTAGATTATATTTTGTGAGAATTCACGAAGATAAATGGTGACAATTAAGGAAGAATAAGGACATTTGTTAAATAGTTTGATGTGTGTTTCTAATAAAAAGAACATGATTATCGCACCTGACAGTATCAATAAAGATGCGACAAGCTCATGGCAATTTCTTTGAAACTGAGATACTGTGCATATATATCTATATATATATTGATTAATTTATATTTGTTTGAACCGGATGCACTTAGAATATAACATGTATTAATGATGGTGAATACAAAAGTTTGTCACACGGTGTCGTATTTAGTTCCCAGCCAATGGAACGTTGACGTTCGAATATCCCTGACATTGGTAGCATTGCTTCTCAATATATTTATTATTAGTATATTCTTGAGACGACAAAATCGTACACCAGTGACAATATTATTGTCATTTTTGGCAATAACTGACAGTCTGACATCACTGTTTGCAGTTATTCCAAATTTCAGTGGACAGTATCTTTTTTACGATGAATTACGATGTGTTAAAAATCAGGGGCGGTTCCAGGATTTCAAGTTAGGGGGGGCGCACTTTAAAAAAATTGCGCCGAGCGGAGGGAGGCGCAAAATTGTTTGTGGTATTTCGTGTGAAAAATCACGATTTTACGCCAAAAAATCATATTTTTTCCAATTTTAAGTGGGGGGGCGCCCTCCCCCCCCTGGATCCGCCCCTCCCCCCTGGATCCGCCCCTGAAAATGGCATTGCTCATGAATCAGGCTTTATTTGCAACAGGAGATTTCCACATTGTGCAGTGTTTAACGTTCTTGACGATCTCTCCTATGCATTTCATATGATGTCTGTATTAGAGACAACCTTACTCTGTATACAGAAAACTGTTGTCATCAGGTTTCCACTTTGGGGAAGAACACACTTGACCACAAAGAATTCCATTATTAGTGCATTGGTTGGAGTGATATGTGCTCTATTCTCGTTCATTCCTACTACTATCTTGGGTACGTCAGAAATGTTTAAAGACGACAACGGTTCCTGTTGTTATTCTGAAAGACATATATTTGTAACTCTACAAGCTGAACACTATTTACATGACGACATGTGTACTGGGGTATTAAATAATTCAAATGTTGTGGAAATAGGAACACATTTTACATCTAATAATATTAATATGTCGGCTGCAGATGTATTATTTACACGACCAAAAACTACGACAACACTCCCCATTAAAGACTTGTATGAATGGATTCTTTCCTCTGGATTTTGAGCTTAGTTGGATATTTATAGTGCTAGTTCACTGAAGCAACAGTCCGCGGGTAGATATGTCCGCCCACTCGGACACATTATCATGATTCCGAGCCAACCAGTCTTTGCTGTTTCTCCTTAATGCATACTTAGAAAAAGTATATCAAATACCAATTTTACATTCTCTATCCAGAGTTGTCGTTTCTGCTACGCTAGACTCTATGTTGCAGGAAATGCATAAAAGTTTTCGTCAATATCATACAGATGATCAGTCTCTATATAGTAGACGATCTCACCCATAGATCAGGCCTCGTAAGACTATGCCGGACACAATCCTAATATCATAAGGTGTTATTATTTCGAGAGATCTCGCGATCGCCAAGCAAGAGCTTCATAACAACGTACCACTATCCAGCATATTGTATATATTGCATTTATTCCAAACCTTATCTATGAAGACTTTGCTCTCGTCCTCAGCGATGAGATGACAGATGGTCTCGTCCACAGCTCAAGATTGGCATAATACTTAAGACTATACCTGGCACAATCTTAATATCATAGGTTGTTCAGTGTTGCAGGGGCGGATCCAGGATTTCAAGTTAGGGGAGGCGCACTTAAAAAAATTGCGCCGAGCGGAGGGAGGCGCGAAAATTTTTGGGGTATTTTGTGTGAAAAATCACGATTTTACGCCAACAAATCATATTTTTTCCAATTTTAGGGGGGGGGGGCGCCGGGTGAGCCCCCCCCCCCCCCCTGGATCCGCCCCTGTGTTGGTATTCTGAGTCTTCTCCAAGCAAGAGCTTCAGAACACTACAACACTATCCAGAATATTGTATATATTTCAAAATCTATCTATGAAGTCTTGATACTCTGAGATGGTGATCGTGGTGACTCTGATTATGGTTTGCTGCAAAATTCGCGGATTATATATACTACTGAGAAACATTCGAATCACCTTTCGAGTTTTCTACTGTAAAGAATTATCGGGTCATCTTTTAACTCTATCACTGCAGAGAATTAATTAGTGACGCCATACATGAAACTACAAACGACAGATAGATAAGTTAAAACTTTAGAACTATTTTTAGAACAGTCGTAGTTAAACTAAGAAAATGAAAGTTGATGACATGTTGAATAAGGCTGTACAGAACACAACAGAACAATATTTTTTTTTTTTTTACAAACGGTATATTACATTTGTAGATCATAGTGTTATTTGATAATATATTCCCCAACTGTAACATATGGGTAATATACCAATTGCCACTGGAATTTAATATAGCAATCAGTTTAGTTTAGTTTTGCTCCAATCTGAATAAAATTAGATGTTTGTTGTATCTTGCTTTCGTGTTTTTTTTCCATAGACGATACACTAATATCTAATAACATCCCATTTAGGGTCATGTAATCTATCATGGATCTTTAACTGTGCAATCATATCGAAGACAGTTACATATATCGACCAAACGGACAATTCAGCTCTTGACGTTTTTGGCTTGATTTTGATACCCAAAGATCTAGTAGGCTCATCGATGATTGGTCGGTTGAGTGAGTGAGTGAGTGAGTGATTGTTGTTTAACGCCAATTCTGCAATTTTTCAGCTATATCATGGCGAGAACAAGTTAATTTTCAATGAGATGATGATGACATGTTCGCTTTGTTCTAGACCAGCACGCTGAGTTGGATTTTTATAGTGCTAGCTCATTGAAACAACAGTCCGCGGGTAGACATGTCGCTCCACTCGGACACCTAGTAAACCAGTATTTGTTTTTTCTCCTTAGTGATGCGTGCTTAGCGGAGAAGCAACAAATACCAATTTTATAGTCCGGCCAGAGGAAATGTTGAAGTCGTCACATATTTTGTAATAAGCACACCATTAAAATTCTCTTTATGAAAAGAAATAATTGCTCTACAAATTAGATATAAATAGTTAAAAAGCGTTCTTAGTGATAAAGTTGATGACCACCGTAAAACTTTCGTAGATATGACGTCTCCGAAACTTTTACGGTGGCCATCATGACATCAAGCGTTAGTTACAGGATGTCTGTGTCGCAGATAACCACGGATATGTTCTGTTCTGTTTGGTTTGATCCGAACGGGGTTCGAACCCACGATCTACCACACTCGAGTCGAACACGCTAACCATTACACTACCGATGCGGTTTTGGTCGGTTGAAAATATGTACCCTGGCACGCACCCCATAGAGAATATCGATACAAGGGGCGGATCCAGGATTTCAAGTTAGGGGGGGGGCGTACTTAAAAAAATTGCGCCGAGCGGAGGGAGGCGCGAATTTTTTGGGGGTATTTCGTGTGAGAATTTGCGATTTTACGCCAAAAAAGCAGATTACAGAATCTCTCTCCTACCCCTAACCTCCAATTCTAAAAATAAAACCGTGATGAGCAAACTACATTGTATGTCAAATTTGTAGTTTAAGTTTCACTTCAATCCATTGAGTGGTTATTTAGGAGTTGCGGGTTGCAGAATCCTCCTCTTACCCCCTCCACCCGGCCTTCAATGAAAATTCTAAAAAACATTGTGCACAACTACAATGTATTTCAAGTACTTTATATAGTTTAAGTCAATCAATTGTGTGGTTACAGTCAGGGGAGTTGCGGATTGCAGAAATCTTACAGACGGACGGACGAACGGACGGAGATCAAGTGTTTGAGCAACGGGCGTAAAAACCTCATTACACTAAAAGGTAAAACAACAAAAATGTATCAAAGTTCTCGAGAAATATGCTTACGGAAATCAAGTGTGAGATGTGCATAAACCATTTTGTCGAGATTATTTTCACACTTTCATGTGCAGTTGTAGATATTAATTTATTACAAATAAATTGTAGTCAGAATTTTTTGTTAAAAATGTGTAAAAAAATTGTCCAGACATCCATTGGTAGATATAAATAATATAAACGTATACGGACAAAGGATTTGTACACACTTTCTTCTGCAGATACCTCGGGCAGATGCAGAGATTGTTACAAATAAATTGCCGTTATTTTTTTTATTTTTTTTTATTAATATGTTACTTTTGTATTTTAATGTACAATATACCAACGCGTATTTTTACTGATCTTTACTTGAAAAGTAAAAGGCAACATTTTCGGGTATTTATATACATATCAAATTTATATTTTTTTTTTCATATGAAATTGCAGAATTTCGAATTCAAGAACTATTTGAACCATTATTTAAAGAGAAGTGACCATTTTCTTGGGACACTTGAAAGTTTCTACATACTGTCTCAGTTTCATCATCTGATTCTCTCGTTATAGGTTTTCGTGGTATGTTTTATAAATGAGATCAATTGTTAAATTAATTATTCGAAGTATTGATTGAATTTACTTTTTAGTTTACCTTTGACTTTTCTCCTCTCGTCGAGGAATAAGAAATGTATCCAATCTTGCTTGTTTTCTTGGCCTAGAATTTTCGTCCATTTTATAATTTCTAAATAGCACGTGTACATGTAGTTGTAAAATTGACTGCAGAAATAATGTTTAATTAGCGTGAGAAAATAGTTGATGTCTGGTACCTCGGAACCAATCAGAATGGAATAATCTTTGAACTACTATTTTACTACAGGTCACGAGTTAACCATTCATGAAAAAGTTATTTATTGAACTGCTTAATTAACGTTGTATAACATATGCTTTGCGAATTTTAGGGGGGGGGCGCACGCCCCGCACGCCCCCCTCTAAATCCGCTACTGGATATATATTAGTGTATACCCCGCAAAGACAAAAAATAGATTGGTTTTACGTAAGATTACAATGCATCTTAATCTTATCTGTACGTCTATAAAAACTTGAAATATCACAAAAACGTCAACTGGAATACATAAAATAAATTATATTTCATGTAGTAAACAAATATAAATAATGGTAGATGACAATCTCTAAATTCTGGTTTCTTGTGGCCTATGTCGTTAAAAAGTGTCTTGCTTAATTAGTGAGACCCAGAAGAATTTACTTCCGATTTAACATGCGCATTGAACACTGAATTGTCAATAAACCGTTAGCAGGTAAGACATGTAAACGCCTTTTCCTCGATTGTTTTGAATGGAACCAGACCCAAATGTGGTATAATTGCACCGTACTGAAGTAGTTTTAGCTGTAACAGTACGTGCTCTCATGTATTAAGATTGAAATATCGGATACAAGACAAAACTGACTTCTCGTTAACCTTACCTTACCTCTGAGGCTCCGTATCTTTAACCCCCTTTCTAGGAAAACCATACTGTCTAAAAAATCTCTTCACTTGGTTTAGAAAGTTCAGGTTAAAATATAAAAGTAGCTTAAAATAGATTCTCTCACTGTCCAGTTACATTATTACAAAATGTATGCAGGGATGACATTAGAAGCCAGCAACCGGCGAAAATCTCCGGTAACTCAATAGCTGTCACCGCCGGTTACTTTTTCTCTTTAAAAAATATAATGAGAGAAAATTTATCTAGTATCAGCAATACAACGTACACGGTACAGTGCGTGTATCTACTGATGAGCATGTTTACGTTTGCAGATCTTTACAAATAAACATCGCTACATATCCTCAAACCCGAATAATATCAGTCGTTATTTTCCGCTCATCGGAGATGAAATTGTAGACGGAGAGGGACTGAATTATCCGGGTTACATATTCTCGTTTTTTTTCTAATTTTTTTAGGAATATTGCGATGAGTTCCGAATGACGCTTTACAAAATTATAAACGTTTCTCCTATACAGGGGCATCCTTATCAAACACGCTATGGCGGCGCAGAGCAAAAAAAGATGTAAACAAGGTTCACTGGATGGCTTTTTCAAAAAGCAAAGAATAGACAGTGATGCAAAATAAAATGAAAGAGTGCTAAGTTTTCAATGAAATTTTTAACTAAAACTTCAGAATCATTTTCATCACCATACTGAATTAAACTACAGCACGCACAGCGCGATTTAGCAAGAAATCACTCAGGTCCGACGTCGGTGAAATCAACAAAATGTCGGAGAAAATTTAAAAAAATGTCGGTGTTTACACGGCGAAATGTCTGAGAAAAATCGAACACAGTGATTTACTATAAAACACAGACAAAACACCGACATTGACGATTAAACGCCGCGAAATAAAGAAATGGGATATTAACCTTTATTTGTACATTTGTATGTTCTTGAGACTGTCATTTTTGATAATATGAATGATTCATAGCAAATACTTATTTTCTTTTTCAGGTGTGCAAGCTATGTGATCATTTTTCGTTCTTTAATTCTGATATTTGCTTTTGTTTTAATCTATTATGTTAAGAAAACAATGCCGGTACAAACGTTTAGTATTATGTGATCATTACCATTTATAAGCTTGTGTTGTATTATTTTGTTAATTAAAATAAACTTGATCTTTTGAATGCAAGCTTGGTATCCCGAGTTAATTTGCTTTCGGGTGTTCAATTAATGTCGACATTGCACGTGACTTAAGTTCACCTGTTACAAAAGTTTCTAGATCCCCAAAAGCACACTTTGATCGATAGCATGTGGAAACCTTTCTAGATTCTCGTTCACATGAAAAATATGTGTACAAATCAGAAATGGAACTTTTATTAAAGGTAAAATAGCACGTGGCTTGCAAGGGGATTAACGACATACAAATACGAAAAAGCACGTTTGCTTTAGATAAAAAATTACATCGATTTTTTTTTCAATCATTCTCGGTGTGTTTTTAAATCAATCCCTCAGCTTCAGGTAACTGTGTATTTGACCTTTTAGTGACAGAGTTCAATGTGTGCACTACATAAAAATAGACACATCCGTACATTGATAAAACACAGGTGATTAAAAAAAATAACACCGATATAATAAACCAATCGAAATGTTGGGATTAGACAAGGAATTATATAGTAGGACTACTATATAAATCCCTGGATTAGATAATATACGCAAAACAAGATGCGTGCTCAGCCTCATAAATCCTATAAATAAAATGTATGCCATGCTGGCATCCCTGATAAAAAAACCGGTATCAAATTGAAATATAAAGTACGAAATAGTTAAAAAAACAAAACTAAGCAACAAAAAACAAAAAAACACATGAAGTACAGTTACATGTATGTGTATACACGCATGATTTTTGCCGCGGTGTTGTCACCGACAATTAAAATATTTCACCGACATTTAGGTCCTAATTTGTAAATTTTCGCGGTGAAAGTTTCACCGTGATTTCACCGACATTTTACAGTGATTTTATGACATATCACCGACATTTCACCGCGAAAAAACACCGACCAAGGTGATTTCTTGCTAAAACGCGCTGTGCGTGCTGTACATTTATAGTTTGTTAACTGTTCTGTTTTTCAAGTTAAATTGCATTGAAGAAATAAAATCTTAATACATCTTTGTAGTCAACAAATTGAAGTGCCTGAATCACTGCCACAATATAATCAAAAGTAGTAAAAAAGGGTCTTTTATCTTGAACAATTGCTGAAAATATGAGAAAAATAGTACAAAAAAAATGAAGTTTCAATAATGAAATTAAGTGCCAGGAGAGGCCTAGAATGCAGGATTTTGCACCATTTATCCCAGACCCCCGGTCGTAAAGGACCCCTCAACTGTAAATAAAACATAAAATTAGTGGAGTATACGGCTGTTTACAAATATATCTTCCGTACTATTCCTGTTATGCCAATGTATTTATTGGTTCCTTGCCTATCCATTATCTTTCTGTAGCGCAGGATATGAAGTTGGGATGTCAGACGCCAGGCACAGTATTCAATTTTTGCTACACTGGCTGGGTCTAATTTCAGATTTCTGGTTGATGCTGTTATATCCAGTAGTAGCTGAAGTTGTACATTTTCTGATAATTTTCTCCAATTCAATTTGCAATCGTTCAAGACTCTGTCTATTTCTTGGATTATTGGTTCTCTGACTTCTTTTAACTGCTCACAATCTAGGATAAAATGTTTAATTGTTTCCCCATCCTTCTTGCACAGCAGGCACAATGTGTTTGGTTCATTCTTATACATCTTTATCCTGTTGCTTTGGAGAATGTATGCCCCAGTTAACAATCCAAATCGTTCTGAGTGAAGACTGATGCTGGATGATGGTATTAATTTAGGGTAGCAAGTCGTTCCAATTCAGTCTCGTCCCAAGTCATTTCGGTCCCAGTCGATTATGACATCAGAGAATAAACATGTGAAGTACAAGAAGACATCAATTATGACAATTTCACTAAACTATGATATACGATGTGTTCTATTAAAACTTCTATGGCATAGTGATGTGAATTTCATTTGTCATAAACCCTGTCTTCTTGTATTTCAGGTGCTATTGCAATGCATAGCATAATATAGCAGAGCCATACAATCTGTTATTTTCTGATGCACTGATGCATAATTTACGATCAATTTATCCTCATTTGCCATTAAAGCTAATTTAAACACAAAGGAACACAATTGTCAAAACGTCTAATTTAATGAAGCTTAAACAAATGGTTACGTTTTAATTACATCATTAATCTTGTATGATTAAGCTTTTACTCATCCAGATACTTAAAAAAAGTTAATTGATAAATATATAATTCTTAATAGTTATTTGTATACTTTAGAAAAATATATTATTTACATCAATAACTAATACCTTTTACATCATTAAAAAAAAAATTGATATTGGGAATGGAACGACTTTCAATTTGGGGCCTGAACAACATAGGGCTGAATCGACTGGAAATCATTTCTAGTAGGTAATGATAGTGTTCAATACTAATATTTCAGTCAAGTAGGTTGGTTTATGGTGTTTAACACCACTTTCAACAATGACTGTTTCAGTTATATCGTGGTGGTCAGTTTTATTGCTGGGGGAAACCAGAGTACCCGGAGAAAACCACAGACCTGTCGCAAGTCACTGACAAACTTTATCACATAATGTTGTATCGCGTACACCTCACCATGAATGAGGTTTGAAGTTTTGAACTCACAACTTGAGTGATGATAGGCAATGACACTTTAACAAATAAAACATAATCTCCAGAGTGATTTTTTTTTACCATCGAACACAACAAAAATACTACCACACACTTTAGAATTGTATGGAGGGTTCCATCGTATCGATGTATTTGTAATTTCTACAATTGTGCTGTTTTAGGACCAATTAGTTAGTTATGCCTGTTGCTCCTTGGTGGTGCATAGGCCACTGACGACAGTCCTCCAACTTGTTCTGTTTTGTGCCATATGTTCCAGATCTTGCCATCTATCACCCTCTATCTCCATCTCAGCAATAAAGTCTCTCCTCCAGGCATTTCTTGGTCTTCCTCTTTCACGCTCTCCCTGAGGGTTCCACTGTAGGGCTTGCCTAGTGATGTTGTGTTTCGGCTTCCTCAGGACCAATTATCTATACCGTACATTAATTATAGATTTGAAAGAAGAAATCATGCCATGGAAACATTTTTTATGCCCCCGCGACTATTGGTCGGGGGGCATATTGTTTTACCCCTGTCCGTCCGTCCGTCCGTTCGTCACACTTAAAGTATGCATAGTTTGTCCGGCTAACTTCTCCTTCAGTTTTAATATTTTGCAGGATGTTTATATACATAATGGAGGTGTGCATATCCACAGGTATTGATTTTCATCAAATATTCTCAAAATGACAGGTAGTTGGACTTAGTCATTTTGTTCGTCTGTCCGGATATAGATACATGGTTTGTCTGGCTATCTCCTCCTACAGTTTTGGAGCTACAGCTTTAATATTTTGTAGGATGTTTATACACATAATGGAGGTGTGCATGTCCACAGGATTTTGATGGTCAGGTGGTGGCATCATTTGTGTCTTACAGACACACTTCATTTTTAAAAAATCACTCCTAACAAAACAACTTTGTCCATAATTATCAAGTTCGGGGGCATACTTCATTTCTAGTTTTACCAAATGTTACAAATTATGAATTTGTCAAGCAGTGAAAATCCTCAATCATTTTTACATCTATATATAGCTTGAAAAATTGTATAAAAAACATGAAAAGTGTAATATTAAAAAAAATACTACGATGATCGACTCTCGACTGGTGGTTTATGTTTAAAATGAGGTTGAAATTTATCATATATATATGGATTATTTTTAGAACTTTTGGGTCATTTCAAAATGTAGAATAAATTGAGGACTATAAGTGGCAAATTAAGGCAGCATATGATGAAAACTAAACTTTTTCATACATCTCAAATTAACAACAGAAGTTGTTAAATTTTAACATTAATTTAAATATGCTTAAAATATTACATAATTATTTTTGACAATATCTGAAAAAAATGTTTCACAGTGGTATCAACTTTATTTAATTTGTCCTCGGAAATTTTCATGATAGATCGTTGTCAATGGAGAATTCCATATTGTACTGTAATTAGCTGCCTGTAATCAGTGATCTTCTTCTAGCATTTCAATGACATGAATTGATCTGCTCACATAGTAAGACACACACTATTGGCCTTTGAAAGTTGTGATTTAAGGTTATTTCTTACTTCTGTCAACTTCTCATGTAGCAATTTGTTTGAAAGATGTTTTCGGCTAGTCATTTGGTACTTGGGATCAATTTTACCCACAATATTTCTGAAGGTTCTGACTATCAACAACATGCAGCTGGATGATATCTCCTGCAATAAAACATCACAAGTGCATCTGTGATACCTGTTTGTCTTTGATAATTAGCATGGTACTTTGTCACAGAACTTTGAGGAAAATAATTTGTTGTAATCATAATGCCTCTCAATGCTTCCACTGAAAAAAGTAAACTTTAGTAAGAAATTAATAATATGAATGTTTTAAACAAATTTAGCAAACAATTGGATTAAATAAACACTTACATTTGTACTAAAGATTTTAATTCAATGATCACCAGATAAATTAAACTGATTTGACAAATACATGTCAGTTTAATTTAAGACAATAAAAATGGATTATTATATTAATTTTTTTTGTTAAAAGTGTGATAATTGTTATACAAACAATAATCAGGAAGATTCACAGAAGTTTTCCAAATGACCAGATTATTATTACATTATTTGGGCTGAACAATTTATTTCAATTGGGCAGATTTATTTTTTTTATTTGGGCAAATATTAGAAATACTACATTTTAAATAGCTTGGTTTTTAAAACGAAGATAATAAACACAAATTCTATTATAATTACAGTTCTAAAAACGTGATAACGTTCTGAGCTTTGGATTTTTTCCACTAAGCCAGTTCTAAGTGGAATCCTTGAGCAAGTAATTGTTAGTCCACACACATCAGTTAGTACACATGAAAATTCGTCCAAGAGAAAAAAACAGAAAATTTTGAAAATCCTGAATGAAATGGGCACATTAGATTTGTGCGGATTTGGGGATTAATGGGCATTTCATTTGCACGGAGAAAGTGCATTCATATTTTCATTCTTGGGTGTTATCTCGAAAATTCAAGCCACTACTTATGTAAAAGTCAGAACACTTCCTATTCTGGCAGTCGTACATTTGTACGTCGATCTAAGATGGAAAAGCTGACTAATTTGATGACCCAGTACGGCAAGACTGAAGTTTCAATCTGTAGACATAGACGGCTACTAGGTTGAGAAATCAACAGGCTATAGGTACTCTGCTAAAACTGACATAACTTTTATAGAGATCCACAGTATTTTATGTGTCATTAACTTTAATATTTTAAGATGTGTATTTTTTGGTTCTATGTGATGCTAAAGCATATTGTTTTATCAATCTGTGTGAATATACTTTTGAAATAATGTTAAAATATAAATCCTGCCCAAAATCCATCTTCCACCTTGCCATGGTGGACAGGGATAACAGAAATTATGGCTTACAGAAGAGATGAGTGGAGCGATATGTCAACCAACGAACTGTTGTTTCAGTGAGCTAGCACTATAAATATCCAACTCAGCGTGTTGGTCTAGTGCAAAGTGGATCTCGTCATCATTTCATTGAAAATTAACTTGTTCTCGCCATGATATAGTTGAAATATTGCTGAATTGACATTAAACAACAATCACTCACTCCATGCAAATGTAAGATTTTTTCCGTGCAATTGTAATGCACCTATTGCACCGAATGAAATGCATGCAGATTCACAGCAATTTGTTAAATTAATGAAAGCAATGATTGCCAATTAACACAAAGTTGAAGTTAAAGTTCATACTGATACATTTAAACACAGTTTTATTTTGTATTTGTTCAAATTGAAAATTTGAAATGAATTTTTTTTTACTAAGTTTAACTGCATTAACATACCTTTACTGTTTACATCATGAGTCTTTATATTGGAAGTGACTTTCAAACTGTTAGATATGTATACATGCTGGACAATGTCTGCATTTGGCTTTAATATTTCCCTGTATGTTTTTTGGCAATCATATTGACTTAATAAATTAGACTCCATGTCTTTCTCAACAATGAAAAACTAAAAGTAGAGGTTAAAACAGTTCAGTTTTGGGTTTGAGAAAGTTGACCAAACAAAATGCCTTAGGGATGTTGCCTGACCATTAGTAGTCTAATTGTATGTCATTATATACATATGTAAGGGCAGATAATGTAGGTATTGATCTTTGATCATATTTGGTCAGGTCTGGACACTGTTAAGTCACTATTGGTAATTCTCTTGTCTACAGTACAGAAAGCGACATACCATGATTGATCACTCTGAGAGACATAATTTTTAATCCTTTAGACATATCATCACGGACATAAACCCACTGTGATAGACCTAAAGAGGACCATAAAACAAGGTGGTGGGGATTAAATTTTATGGCTCTCGGTCACCTGTGCGCCGATTGATATTTTACCGCCAATTAAGGATTAGCGTTACCTGTTCTACCTGTTGACTTTTAATATCGTAAGCCGTAATTATTGCTACTGAAGGATGTATTTTTGACAATTAATTTTGTATCCTCTTGCTGTTAATATTTGACTGTTTGTTGCTTTTCATTGCCAAAGAATGTCTGTCTTGTTATCGTTTTCGTTTGTTTTAGAAAGTTCTACTTTATGACCTCGAGTTCTATATTAAGAATTTTGTTGAAACCGCAACTGAACTTTATCTTGTTTAATTTTAATTTCTCATTTTTTTTCTACTGTTGGGTTGTATTCAGTATGTATTGAAATATTCGTAAATACGGGCTACTTCATCAATGTATTTTTTGTTTATAAGTTAAACCGCAGTCGCGGGTTTTTGAAGCACGGACTCTGCAAGCGCGGGTTTTTAGTGTTTAGTTGGTAAAGAGCAGACTTAAAATTGATTATTGGTTTATTTTGTGTTTTGGACTTTTACCTCTCGTATTGAAAACAAATTAACAATTCAAGTAAACTGTTTTACACACATGGCTTGTTACGTAATTTCGTTATAGATGAAAATAATTTTCTTTAAAATTGCAAACAAAAACCTATAACAATCCAAATTTACGTAGCCTAATGCACAGGTACTCGGGGATAGGATCCCCCCTTTTTTCGTGAAAAAAAAATTCCCGTTTTTTTCTTTCTTTTTGGTATTTTTGTGATTAACTTGTGCTATATCATCAGAGAAATCTCACTATTTCATATCATCAGAGAAATCTCACTATTTCTTCCAGTTTACTATCCAGCCCCTGCTACGATCAATATTAATATACTAGAAGGTAACTAGCTTCTCTGGGCTGACCTACATTTCTCCGAGGAAAAATTCGGGGAATCCTATCTATATAATAACAATCAAACACTTACCAATCGAAAAGCGGGCATCAATCCTTACTTCGATCATTTTTCTGTTAGAATCAACTTGCTTTTCAGTCATGAAAGGCGATTTAGTCCTTGAATTTAATCGGAATTCACTCGCGAGACGTTCCATTTGAAGCTCGATCAACGGAAGTCGTAAAATCCGCCAAAAAGACGTTCGTAATTCTCTTACCCTTTGGTTTTACAGATGACATTTCGGAATTTCTCTAATGGACAGGTACCCCATACACATTTACGGACAAGGAACCAGGTTAGTCTTGTCGCTTAAAAATTACGACTTCCGTTGATCGAGCTTCAAATGGAACGTCTCGCGAGTGAATACCGATTAAATTCAAGGACTAAATCGCCTTTCATGACTGAAAAGCAAGTTGATTCTAACATATAAATGATCGAAGTAAGGATTGGTGCCCGCTTTTCGATTGGTAAGTGTTTGATTGTTATTATATAGATAGGATTCCCCGAATTTTTCCTCGGAGAAATGTAGGTCAGCCCAGAGAAGCTAGTTACCTTCTAGTATATTAATATTGATCGTGGCAGGGGCTGGATAGTAAACTGGAGGAAATAGTGAGATTTCTCTGATGATATGAAATAGTGAGATTTCTCTGATGATATAGCACAAGTTAATCACAAAAATACCCAAAAGAAAGAAAAAAACGGGGAATTTTTTTTTCACAAAAAAAGGGGGGGATCCTATCCCCGAGTACCTGTGGCCTAATGGCTACAAAATGAACAAAAAGCGGAAAACTATGTGCATGCTTTTAATTTGTTCCATAAACTTTGAGTTTTTTTTACTGTATTATATCATAAATCTATTGGGTTGAAAGCCAATTAAGATTTGAATTTGAATAAATAAATAAATAAACTGGTGACATTTGATTTTGGTCAGATACTGTGTAATGTCAAACATTTGTAGGGGTAAAATCATGATAAAGGTTAATTCCTTATTTCCTTTCACGTTTCTAAACTTTCTGCAGATTAGTCGCTAATTTCCAAAATATATCCATAAATTTAGTGACTTTTGGACATGTAGTACTTCTTTGAACGATCTGTTTATAAATATTTGTTTCGTTAATTTTTAATCAAATTCTTCAATGACCGTATACAGGTATAAAAATTATTTAGTACGTATTTCTACAACGAAAAGGGTTTTAACTGGGTTTTCTACGAAGATTAAAATAAAAAAAATTACTGAACGTATAAAAAATATTAGTGAACTGAAATGTAATATTGAACTGAAAATACGCTTTAAAACGTAAAATATTAGTGAACTAAAATGTAATGTTGAACTGGAAATACGCTTTAAAACGTAACAAATCACGCATATCGCGCATGTGTTTATGCAACTTCATTTGTGCACAAGCCAGGTCACGTGTACACGTGTCAATAAAATACTAGGTGTAGATACGCAATACACAGCCAAGGTTAAAAATTTTTGAAACATTTGCACAACCCATGATTTCACTGAATTGAAGTTGAATAATCATTTATTATTTACCTTTTATTCATCAATTCAAATGAACTCTCCGTTCTCGTGCTATTTTCTCGATCTCGGGATTTCATTCCCGGGATTACGTTCAAGGATGTTTTACGTTTTGAGGAAAGAAATAAAAATGTTTTTTTTTAATTCTGAGGGGAATCGGAGACAGTACCTGAAAAAAAAAATAGGCGATTTAAAAACGTAATTTCACCTGTACATCTTATCTGACTAGTTTACCTGTAAAACGACACACTTGATTACAAGATTAACACCTGGTGTTTTATTGCCCCCTGATCTCCGACATGAATTAAAATTTTTAATCCCCATCACTCTCCTAGACATGACCACTATCACGGTGATTGATCACGGCATGTCCCTTTCTGTACTGTAGGATGTTCTCAAGGTCTGGACACTGTTAAGTCACTATTGGTAATTCTCTTGTCTATGATGTTCTCAAGGTCTGGACACCGTTAAGTCACTATTGGTAATTTTCTTGTCTATGATGTTCTCAAGGTCTGGACACTGTTAAGTCACTATTGGTAATTCTCTTGTCTAGGATGTTCTCAAGGTCTGGACACTGTTAAGTCACTATTGGTAATTCTCTTGTCTATGATGTTCTCAAGGTCTGGACACTGTTAAGTAACTATTGGTAATTCTCTTGTCTATGATGTTCTCAAGGTCTGGACACTGTTAAGTCACTATTGGTAATTCTCTTGTCTATGATGTTCTCAAGGTATGGACATTGTTAAGTAACTATTGGTAATTCTCTTGTCTATGATGTTCTCAAGGTCTGGACACTGTTAAGTCACTATTGGTAATTCTCTTGTCTATGATGTTCTCAAGGTCTGGACACTGTTAAGTCACTATTGGTAATTCTCTTGTTTATGATGTTCTCAAGGTCTGGACACTGTTAAGTCACTATTGGTAATTCTCTTGTCTATGATGTTCTCAAGGTCTGGACACTGTTAAGTAACTATTGGTAATTCTCTTGTCTATGATGTTCTCAAGGTCTGGACACTGTTAAGTCACTATTGGTAATTCTCTTGTCTACGATG
Organism: Bathymodiolus brooksi; assembly: GCA_963680875.1. NCBI lineage: Eukaryota > Metazoa > Mollusca > Bivalvia > Mytilida > Modiolidae > Bathymodiolus > Bathymodiolus brooksi. The sequence goes on along the minus strand of OY804590.1, from coordinate 48,174,288 downwards.
TTCTCAAGGTCTGGACACTGTTAAGTCACTATTGGTAATTCTCTTGTCTATGATGTTCTCAAGGTCTGGACACTGTTAAGTAACTATTGGTAATTCTCGTCTAGGATGTTCTTAAGGTCTGGACACCGTTAAGTCACTGTTGGTAATTCTCTTGTCTAATATGTTCTCAAGGTCTGGACACTGTTAAGTCACTGTTGGTAATTCTCTTGTCTAATATGTTCTCAACGTCTGGACACTGTTAAGTCACTGTTGGTAATTCTCTTGTCTATGATGTTCTCAAGATCTGGACACCGTTAAGTCACTATTGGTAATTCTCTTGTCTAGGATGTTCTCAAGGTCTGGACACCGTTAAGTCACTATTGGTAATTCTCTTGTCTATGATGTTCTCAAGGTCTTGACACTGTTAAGTCACTATTGGTAATTCTCTTGTCTATGATGTTCTCAAGGTCTGGACACTGTTAAGTCACTATTGGTAATTCTCTTGTCTAAGATGTTCTCAAGGTCTTGACACTGTTAAGTCACTGTTGGTAATTCTCTTGTCTATATATGTTCTCAAGGTCTGGACACCGTTAAGTCACTGTTGTTAATTCTCTTGTCTAAGATGATCTCAAGGTCTTGACACTGTTAAGTCACTGTTGGTAATTCTCTTGTCTACGATGTTCTCAAGGTCTGGACACTGTTATATGTCACTATTGGTAATTCTCTTGTCTATATACATGTATGTTCTTCAGGTCTGTTTCACCTGTATTGCTGTAATTTCCACATATCATATCTCTGCAATCCATTGACTCATTTATCAGTCATCTGATTTCTTACATTGTAATTACATGTACATGTACCATTAAATTCTCTCTAGTACCTCAGGGGTTTCAAAGTTTTTTATAATAGGAGGTACTTCTTAAATTTTAGGAGGTACCTAAAAAATTAGGCTGAGGGTCGTAAGGGGTCCAGGGGGCAGAAGCTCCTGAAATCTAGCATTTTGTGGACCAAAAAATGTACTTCAGAGACTGCAAAGCATTAGGTGTTTTTGAAAGAAAAATCCCATTAACTTTAGAGTTCAGATTTCACCAAGAGTGAAGACCATGCATAATGTCTGGATTTTCCCCCCAATTTCTTTATTGAATATTTCAGTTTACAGACTTCAGCCAAGATTATTCATAGATAGTCTGCCATATCTTAAAAAAACCCAAAAGGACCATAAAGAGCTACGGTTCCGCAGCTAGGCTCGACCAAGCCATTGTTATCAAAGCTTAAACTTCTCAAAATTCTTTTGTTGGCTTTGTCCTTTTCTTTTTCACAATACCTTGGCTTGTGTGTTTTTTTTACTTTATTACCAGTAATTAAACTCATCAAAGACCATTGGCAGGATCAAGACACATAAGTGTCATAATTAATGAAACCAAGGACGTATATAGAATACGTCCTTGATGAAACATACATTTAATTTGCAATCATCAATCTTTAATAAAATTTAAAAAATTTTAATAGATCAATACAAATATAATTAAACAAAAACAATATATATTGTTACTTTCATGTGCAAAAAAAATGTTCGAACAAAAACGATTCGCGGGAAGACATTTATTAACATTTGAATCACAAAATTTAAATTATTTTGGAAAAAAAGGGGGGCCGGCGTTTTGACATTACAATGGAATTCGTATTTGAGCCATGTCCGGTCCTTTTTCAAGATTTCTAGTAATTTTCTATCCCTTATCTCCTCGTACCCCCTTTTAAAAATGTTTTTCAGCACACTTTCATTTCTGTGAACAACCGCGGGGCCCCGTCAAAATATGTAAATAAATTAGCCATAGGTTTTTATTTTTTTATACCGGAAGTTAAACAATATGGACAGAGTTAAGCAACAAGACAGTACGCCCCAGAATGATTCGACCCTGGGTTTTAAATGGATAAAAAAAATCGCACAAAATATTGTGTAGTCATATATTCATAATACATAATGATCATACTTATATTACTGGAGATTACACTAAATTGTGTTTGAACATAATTTGTAATCGGTCATTTTTTTTATTTTGAAATGATGTCTGCTTTGTTCCGGTCCGAGTTTTACACAAGGATTAAAAGATATTGGAGCGAAAACATATCTATTTACCGCATGCGCAAACTGCTATTTACGATTCTAAGGTAAAGTTATTTTTAAAACAGGGAATATCCCATCAACTTGGTCGTGACGCAGATTTGAATGCGAGAATTCAGCAATTGACGTGATCATCAATTTTTTATGAAAAATATTCCACAAGCCTATCGACCATCGTACTTGTGGTTTTGACCACCGCTAATTTTGGGGGGTTCAGTAATTTCTGCCGGTACTATACACGATCTCAGGCGGGTAAAAGTACCATGTACAGGCCCACTTTGAAACCCTTGGTACCTGTACATTTGTTCATGTACAAAACAAATGTACCATCAACCCTCAAAATAGCTTTTTGATTAAAGTCATCCATTGACCACCATACATGAACATTTTAGTGGCTAGGTAATAATTTCAGTAATTTTTCAAGTATAACAACCATTATGAGAATTATGTCGTGTGCTGAAATGAAAAGATTAAAATCTTATAATAATCAACAATTACAAATATCAACAAAACAATTATTGAACAAAATGAAGACCACGACCCATATTGTCAATAGATATCCAGGTTCTTGCTCAGGACATGCACAGAAAATGGCAGGATTAAATCATAAATGGGGCCAACACTTGCCTTTTACTTATTTATATCCTCACAGTGTTTATAATGTATGTGATTATATGTACATGTATGTTAAACTGGCAGATCCTTCACAGTTATGTTTTTGTTTTTAAATTAACAAGAAAATAAAAAAAATATCATGTTGACTATTTCATTGAAATATTATAGAGAGTATGTTCAGACTTTTTCTATAGAATTTAAAATTAAAAGTCAAATTAAAAACCGGGTGAGCAATTACAGGCTCCCATACAGGTTCCTGGGAGCCTCTGGTTTATATATAGTTTATAGTTAAAGAAACATCAGATTAATACAACTGACAACTCTATTAATGTCTTTGACTATTTTTGTCAATACTGAACATATTTTGTTTTAGAATTTGTAAGCTAAGATTTGAGATGATACATTACATATATTTGGGAAAAGTACTTACAATTTATGTTTGTACATTTTATAGTTGTACAGTATATACAGTTAAACGTGCCTGTGCAGTCACCTCTATTAAGCAGCCACCTGTATTAAAAGGTCATCTTTTTCTTGTTCTGTCATAGAAAGCTCCATATGAATTGAACCTCTTTTAAGAGGTCATCTGTCTTATAAGGCCACTTGTTCTTTGTCCCAAAGGTGACCTCCTCATACATGTTTGACTGTACATGTACAATTACATGTACATGAACTTGTACTGGAATAACAAGATCTTTTTAGTGTATTGTAATTAGTGATTGATATCAGTATACTATCCTTTTGAAAATCTATTTAATTTTAATTAAACCTCACATTTTTTTTTTATAATCAGTCAGTGCTAACGATCAAAATAATATCCAAGAATTTATATAGATATTGATTTTAACATTGTCAGGTCAAGAAAGAGTGAATCAGTAGAGTACGGGAAGATGTGTGATATTGCGGTTATTGTCATAGTATGACACCAGAAACAAGCATTAATTGGCAGCAATGATCTATTTAGAGTTGGGTTAAGGTGTTAGATACAGACTTACAAATATTGAAATATTGGATTTTATATTTCTCTATAGAAGATTGTGAATCACATGACAAAGTAAGTAGATTTTAATTTTTTTTCTTCAAATTGTTGATAAAGACGTCACATGGCAGCAGTGCCTAATAGATTTTTGTTTATGTGCTGCAATTTTAAATTTGAAGGCATTCTGTTTCAGAGAGATTCCAAACATAATGATAGAGTTGAAAGTCTACAGGGTCCAAGTAAGGGGCCTCATAACTTAACTTTCACAGTGAGTGACTGGGCCTCATTTGTCATAAATCCAGCACTGCAATACATGGCAGATGGAATCTCTGAAAGGATTTTGTTTGAATGTGTTCTTGTTCATTTACATTGTATGTTGTGCATGTACATGTTGATTCATATAAGTTTAAACTATGTTACTGTTTTATTTAGCCCACAATTATTGTATGGATTCCTCCAATAAAAATAAAGTTAGAAATGAATGAAACCTGTATACAGTCAGAACTTCTTCAGCTATCACCTCTATTAAGCAATAATTAGTTTTATGTGATCTTTAGTTTAACTTCCCTTCACAGTTAATTCATTTCTTATTAAATCAGCCAGGCTGTATTTAGCTACCGTCGGTCTTGTATGACATGTCTTGTATGACCAGTCTTATATGAATATATTTTAATCAGTGCTAGATTTAGATAAAGAGAGGCCTTACTGCCTAGGCTATTCCACTTGTGAGGCCCCTCCCAATTCCCCACCTTCAGGACTGGAGGAAGATAGAAGTGTGTTTAATCAATTTCAATAAAGGGGAAGATGATGAGGGGTGTTTAAAATTCTGCAATTCTGAAATGGAGTGCAACTGTGTAAGGAAAATTACTGAAGGGTTGTTTAGAAAGTACAGTACGTTATGACAGCATAAGTGTGAAATTCAAATAACAGCGTTAAAAATATTATACACCTTGGCCGAAGGCCCCCTAAATTTTGAGGCTCTAGCTTCAGCCTATCGAGCCTATAGGTAAATCCAGCACTGATTTTAATGTACTTTTGGAGTCACATTTAATTATTTGAACTATGAATAAGCCAGAATCCTATATAATTATCTGAACATAAGATTTATTCACAATACACAGGCTCTTGTTTTGATCAACATTTCTTTACTATTCATACGTGTTGATAATAAAGTTACATGTATAGTGGGGCCCGGGTGGCTCAATGAGTTACATGTAGGTAGTTGGATTACCTAACAACTCATACAAGCTTATCACCAATATGGCGTGGGTTCGCGCCCGGCTTTGTAAATTACAAAAAAGGGTGCACTCGACTCGCAGCCGCAAGTGATAAAGATTACCAGTTGCTTGCCCATGATTGGTGGTTCTCTCCGGGTACCCCGGCTTCTTCCACCACTAAAACTGGTTGTCATGATTATATTGCTGAAAGTGGCATTAAAACACCAAAAATCAAATCAATCAATCATCATACATGTATAGTGTACATGTATATTAATGGAGACAAATGTTTGTGTCACAAGGGTTTAAATCATTGGAAATTCAACTAGTGAAATCTGAACATCAGTCTATTCCAAAAAAATAAATTTGGTCCCCCAACAATTCCATTTTTGTCACACCTGACTCAAAGGATCATGATCATGAGTTACCGCCATCACTTGGCATCTGTCGTTAACATTTCACATTTGATCATCTGGACTCATCTGAAACGACTTGTCTAGTGTATATGTGAACCAAGCTTTACAGGAATGGTGTATGGTAAAACCTCATTTTGTTCTGATGGTCAAACAAAAATGGCTGCCCGAGACAGTTGAAAGTACTGATTGGTCATACAAATATCTTTTCCTCTAAGACTGCTTGGTCAGGTGGAACTAAACTACAGGAATGGTACATATACATATACATGTCGATGGGTTAATGCCACAACCAAGTAACTTGATTTTTTTTAAAATTCAGATTATGTGTCCGTAGTGTTTGTAATACCATAACCTTTAATTCCTCTAATTTATAGAGCAATAGGAACAATAGAAGTATCTTTAATTGCTAAAACATCAATCTACATGTAGTATCTACCTGATATATAGCTTTTACATGCATCAATAACTTATCAATAGATAATTTATTGATTCATAATGAACACAAATTCTTTATTAAAATAAGATATGCCATAACAATGTATCTTGAGATAACTTTATCTGCAAAACAAAATCCAAATTATAATTGTAATATTGTTATGTCAAAACATGGTAAGTGAGGATAACTGTTTGTTGCAGTAACGTAAATAATCTTACAACTCATTATTAAAATGCCACAACCAGTGTGGTTACAGCTGTTAAATATTATCATAACATGTAGTGTCAAAAAGCCAGTAAATCTTGATAAGCTGTCCAGTCATTACAATTAAGACTGGTGTAAATAAAAATGCATATCAGAACTGAAACAAAGTATCATCTTTCGTGTGTTTTGTTTTCCTTTTTAGTTCACCTGGACCAAAGGTCCAGGTGAACTATTGCCATCACTTGCCATCACTTGGATGGTCCTCTACAAAGTTACTGTTTTTCGTTCCAGTCGGATATTCAATATGGCTGCCAAGGCCAATAATATGCTCTGATTGGCTGAAATTTCAAAGATCTTCTTCTCTGAAACTAATGAACTGACTGAACCTAAACTGTACATGAATGATCATTGGAATGTCCTTTACCAAGTTACTGTTTTTTATGCCGATCGGAAATCCAAGATGGCTGCCACCGCAGGACATAGATTAACATTGGACCCTATGGGAAAATATTCAAATGCCTTCTTCTCAGAAACTACAAATATGATTAAAGCAAAACTGTACATGAATGTTCATTGGATGATCCTCTACAAACTTTAGGTTTTTTGTTCCGGTATGAAATTCAAAATGGCGGCTACCGCAGGACTTAGTTTAACATTGGACCCTATGGGAAAAATGTTTCAAAATGCTTTTTCTCTGAAACCACTTGGACAGTTGAAACCAAACTGCCCAGGAATGATCATTGGAAGGTGCTCTACAAAATTTTTGTTTTTTATGCCGATCAGAAATCCAAGATGGCCGCCACCGCAGGACATAGATTAACATTGGACCCTATGGGAAAATATTCAAATGCCTTCTTCTCAGAAACTACAAATATGATTAAAGCCAAACTGTACATGAATGTTCATTGGATGGTCCTCTACAATCTTAAGGTTTTTTGTTCCGATATGAAATTCAAAATGGCGGCTACGGCAGGACTTAGTTTAACATTGGACCCTATGTGAAAAATGTTTCAAAATGCTTCTTCTCTGAAACCACTTGGACAGTTGAAACCAAACTGCCCAGGAATGATCATTGGAAGGTCCTCTACAAATTTTATGTTTTTTATGCCGATCGGAAATCCAAGATGGCCGCCACCGCAGGACATAGATTAACATTGGACCCTATGGGAAAATATTCAAATGCCTTCTTCTCAGAAACTACAAATATTATTAAAGCCAAACTGTACATGAATGTTCATTGGATGGTCCTCTACAATCTTAAGGTTTTTTGTTCCGATATGAAATTCAAAATGGCGGCTACGGCAGGACTTAGTTTAACATTGGACCCTATGGGAAAAATGTTTCAAAATGCTTCTTCTCTGAAACCACTTGGACAGTTGAAACCAAACTGCCCAGGAATGATCATTGGAAGGTCCTCTACAAAATTTTTGTTTTTTATGCCGATCTGAAATCCAAGATGGCTGCCACGGCAGGACATAGATTAACATTGGACCCTATGGGAAAATATTCAAATGCCTTCTTCTCAGAAACTACAAATATGATTAAAGCAAAACTGTACATGAATATTCATTGGATGGTCCTCTACAATCTTAAGGTTTTTTGTTCCGATATGAAATTCAAAATGGCGGCTACGGCAGGACTTAGTTTAACATTGGACCCTATGGGAAAAATGTTTCAAAATGCTTCTTCTCTGAAACCACTTGGACAGTTGAAACCAAACTGCCCAGGAATGATCATTGGAAGGTCCTCTACAAAATTTATGTTTTTTATGCCGATCGGAAATCCAAGATGGCTGCCACCGCAGGACATAGATTAACATTGGACCCTATGGGAAAATATTCAAATGCCTTCTTCTCAGAAACTACAAATATGATTAAAGCCAAACTGTACATGAATGTTCATTAGATGGTCCTCTACAAACTTTAGGTTTTTTGTTCCGGTATGAAATTCAAAATGGCGGCTACCGCAGGACTTAGTTTAACATTGGACCCTATGGGAAAAATGTTTCAAAATGCTTCTTCTCTGAAACCACTTGGACAGTTGAAACCAAACTGCCCAGGAATGATCATTGGAAGGTCCTCTACAAATTTTATGTTTTTTATGCCGATCGGAAATCCAAGATGGCCACCACCGCAGGACATAGATTAACATTGGACCCTATGGGAAAATATTCAAATGCCTTCTTCTCAGAAACTACAAATATGATTAAAGCCAAACTGTACATGAATGTTCATTGGATGGTCCTCTACAATCTTAAGGTTTTTTGTTCCGATATGAAATTCAAAATGGCGGCTACGGCAGGACCTAGTTTAACATTGGACCCTATGGGGAAAATGTTTCAAAACGCTTCTTCTCTGAAACCACTAGGACAGTTGAAACCAAACTGCCCAGGAATGATCATTGGAAGGTCCTCTACAAATTTTATGTTTTTTATGCCGATCGGAAATCCAAGATGGCTGCCACCGCAATACATAGATTAACATTGGACCCTATGGGAAAATATTCAAATGCCTTCTTCTCAGAAACTACAAATATTATTAAAGCCAAACTGTACATGAATGTTCATTGGATGGTCCTCTACAAACTTCACGTTTTTTGTTCCGATATGAAATTCAAAATGGCGGCTACGGCAGGACTTAGTTTAACATTGGACCCTATGGGAAAAATGTTTCAAAACGCTTCTTCTCTGAAACCACTTGGACAATTGAAACCAAACTGCCCAGGAATGATCATTGGAAGGTCCTCTACAAAGTTTCTGTTTTTTTATGCCGATCGAAAATTCAAGATGGCCGCCACCGCAGGACATAGATTAACATTGGACCCTATGGGAAAATGTTCAAATGCCTTCTTCTCAGAAACTACAAATATGATTAAAGCCAAACTGTACATGAATGTTCATTGAATGGTCCTCTACAAACTTTACGTTTTTTATTCCGATATGAAATTCAAAATGGCGGCTATGGCAGGACTTAGTTTAACATTGGACTCTATGGGAAAAATGTTTCAAAACGCTTCTTCTCAAACCACTTGGATAATTGAAACCAAACTGCCCAGGAATGATCATTGGAAGGTCCTCTACAAGGTGTGTGTTTTTTATGCCGATCGGAAATCCAAGATGGTCACCACCGCAATACGTAGATTAACATTGGACCATATGGGAAAATGTTCAAATGCCTTCTACTCAGAAACTACAAATAAGATTAAAGCCAAACTGTACATGAATGTTCATTGGATGGTCCTCTACAAACTTTACGTTTTTTGTTCTGATATGAAATTCAAAATGGCGGCTACGGCAGGACTTAGTTTAACATTGGACCCTATGGGAAAAATGTTTCAAAACGCTTCTTCTCTGAAACCACTTGGACAGTTGAAACCAAACTGCCCAGGAATGATCATTGGAAGGTCCTCTACAAAGTTTCTGTTTTTTATGCCGATCGGAAATCCAAGATGGCTGCCACCACAGGTCATAGTATTAACACAGGACCATATGGGGAAAATACAGAAATATATTCTTCTCTGAAGCTATTGCACTGATTGAACCTAAACTGTGCATCAATTATTGGAAGGTCCTTTACAAACTTTGTGTTTTTTATGTTGATCGTAATTCCAAGATGACTACCACTACAGGACATAGTTTTTACATAGGACCAATTGGTTTTTTTTATAACCAGGTGAACGATACAGGCTCTTGAGAGCCTCTGGTCATGATGAACACGTGATGGACATAATAAAAGTTAAACTATGCATTGTGAATATTGTTAAAGAATGAATTAACTTCAAATTAGGTATGTATTATGTTTTGTACTAATTTTATTTTATCATTTAAATATATATGAAATTATTGCTGTGTAAATATTGATTTCTATTTAACTGGCTTATTGTATATGTAGAGAAAATTAAATGAATTGCTAATTACAATGTATTTCAATTAGTGTATTTTTGTCATAAGAAAGAAACTTATTGCACCATAGATAACTGACTATGAAGTATATATGTGCTATAATTATTGCTGAAAATAATATCATTAAGGTTCTTTTTTTCTTTGAAACTTATTTCTATTTTTATTTTTCAGAATTGGTGTAATTAATGAAGGAGCTCAGCTAGAAGATGATAGTAGTGATGAAAATATTCCACTTTCCATTCTTATACATAAGAAAACAAGTTCCAGTGCCGATTGTGACGAAGATGTGGAGTCCGTTATTGATAGAGAAGATTCGTACAAACTATTATTAAACAATGCAGATCTTAATTCATCTGACTCATATCTTTCCTCTGACTTACCCAAAGCAGGAAAAACCGATACAGACACTGAAGATGAAAACTGGAACCTGTCAAACAGACTTCAAAAGCAGTCAATTAAAACAAAAGTTAAAGTCGGACAGAGATTGAAGGAAAAGTGTGTAAATAATGAATCAATTAAGAAGAGGAAAAACCACAGTAAACTTAAAAGGAAAAAACCACCACAAAAGATAAGCAAAAATGACTCTGTTCCTCAAGAACATGCTACTAGGATGATGCAACCTTCACCACAAATATCAAACTGTTCAAAAGAGACAATTGACACAACACCTATTTTTCATATGAATGCAGTAAATGAACATCATATTATACAATCTGTGAAAGAAGTTAGTGAACAGCAGGCAGAAAATACTTCGAACGTGAGCGCAACAGTAGTGAAGAAAAACTAGACCGCTTACTTGCTGACGCAGGCGGAAGCTGTTTTTTTTAAGGCTGCTCTGTTGCATGTTCCAAACGTTCGAAATGAGAATGACTTGTGAACATATAATAGATCATGCTCATGAATATATTACCTTCTTTTCAAATACTGATACAAATGAATCATTTGAAGAAGATATTATATGGATAGACTTTCGTACCGAAGTGGAAGAATTGAAATGTAATGGAAAATGGACAAACTGTGCAGCTGATCTTTTACCTCTGGCCCTTTCTAATTGGAGTAGAAAGACCATCAAAATATTTTCCAGTCTTATTCAGAAACCAGTGTTTGATATAACACTAAGCCTGATCAATCCAGTTCAATCTTCCTTGCTTACCTGTCATCAGAAGTTAACTCAATTCCATCTCATTATGATGGTTGCATAAAAATTGGAACACAAACAAATCATGAGGAGGCAATTAGGACAGATGATGAACTAAATCAAATAGAAGGCCAAAGGGAACCCCACAATGTAAATCGCATTCATTCATTACACCACATAAAAAGAAATTATTCAGAAAAAGGAAAGCCACACTGGAAGAATGGAAAAAGAATATCAGGAAAAAGTTGCGAATGTCTGGAAAAGAATATATTTCACAAAGAGGGAAAAAGTGCCAGAAAAAGTAGTTAAATTGGTCGACTGCAATAACTGTAAATACAAGTGTTCAAAGAATATTACAAAAGACAGAGGAGAAGAATATTTGAATTATTTTGGTCGCTTGAATCGTATGTGAGAAAAAAAGATTTGGTTATTTCTAGGGTAGAAGAAAAAAAGACAAGAAAATATGTCAGTCAGAATAGTGAGGAAGAGCAAAAAAGGAAGAGAGATATACATCGATCATATTCCTTTGAAGTAGTTGGTACTAAGACAATCGTGTGCGAAAAAGTTCTTCAAAAAGACTTTAGATATAAGTGACGCATACATTGACAATGCATGACAAATGAATCAGGCGGAGTATTCATTGGTGCTGACAAAAGAGGTAAACACATACCACATAACAAAACCAAAGATGAAGATCTTCAGAAAGTAAGATAGCATACTGTATTACTGAATCATTTCCTGCTGTTGAAGGACATTACACACGAAAAGCATCCAATAGGAAATATCTAGGAGCAGAACTGAATATACCGAAGATGTATCAACTTTATTTGGAAAATTATAAAGACAAGGTACCAGAAAATTCTTTGGTTAGTTTACCCATATACCGGAAGACCTTCAACGAGGAATGCAATTTCTCCTTTCACGTCCCTAAGAAGGACCAATGTAACATTTGTGTCAGCTATAATAGAGGCGTATCTGATGGATCCATTACAGAAGATGAGAAAATAAAATACAACGAGCACCAACAAATGAAAATGAGAGCAAGAGAAGAGAAAAAGAAAGATAAAGAACATGCTAAAATTTCAAAGGATACCTTTGAAGCCACTTTTGACCTCCAGGCTGTTTTACAAACACCTTGTTCTATAGTGAGTCAAATATATTATATGCACAAATTGAATTGTCAATTTACAATTTGGGTTCACAGAGTGCTACCTGCTACCTATGGTCAGAAGTAGATGCGAAACGTGGGGCGTGTGAAATAGGATCTGCCTTGCACTTACAACTGCTATCCTTGCCAGGTAACATCAAGCATGTGATATTGTATTCGGACGCCTGCTCCAGACAAAGCAGAAATCAGTTTACAGTAACTGCCTTAATGCATGCTGTCATGAACTTGTCAAATATAGAAATCATAGATCACAAATTTCTTGAGAGTGGCCACACGCAGATGGAATGCGACAGCATGCATTCAGCCATTGAATTCGCAAAGAAAAAGACTGAGATTTACATCCCCAGTCAATGCGCCACCATTATTAGAATGGCAAGGAGGAAAATCCCTACTATGTCGTTCCATTACAGTGTGAGTATATCTATGACTTCAAAGAAGTAACTAAGTCAACACTCAAGTACAGCAAGGTAGATTCTGAAGGCATTAAAGTAAATTGGATGAAAATCAAATGGCTGAGATTTTCCAAGAATGATGCTGAACATGTATTGTTTAAACATAAATTCGATGAGGATTTTAAGAAAATGAGAGTGGTGGAGGTCGACAAGAAGGGAATGCTAACAACAAGCCTACAAGGAAGAGTGGTGGAGGTCGACAAGAAGGGAATGCTAACAACAAGCCTACAAGGAAGAGTGGTGGAGGTCGACAAGAAGGGAATGCTAACAACAAGCCTACAAGGAAGAGTGGTGGAGGTCGACAAGAAGGGAATGCTAACAACAAGCCTACGAGGAAGAGTGGTGGAGGTCGACAAGAAGGGAATGCTAACAACAAGCCTACGAGGAAGAGTGGTTGAGGTCAACAAGAAGGGAATGCTAACAACAAGCCTACAAGGAAGAGTGGTGGAGGTCGACAAGAAGGGAATGCTAACAACAAGCCTACAAGGAAGAGTGGTGGAGGTCGACAAGAAGGGAATGCTAACAACAAGCCTACAAAGGAAGAGTGGTGGAGGTCGACAAGAAGGGAATGCCAACAACAAGCCTACGAGGAAGAGTGGTGGAGGTCGACAAGAAGGGAATGCTAACAACAAGCCTACGAGGAAGAGTGGTGGAGGTCGACAAGAAGGGAATGCTAACAACAATCCTACGAGGAAGAGTGGTGGAGGTCGACAAGAAGGGAATGCTAACAACAAGCCTACGAGGAAGAGTGGTGGAGGTCAACAAGAAGGGAATGCTAACAACAAGCCTACGAGGAAGAGTGGTGGAGGTCGACAAGAAGGGAATGCTAACAACAAGCCTACGAGGAAGAGTGGTGGAGGTCGACAAGAAGGGAATGCTAACAACAAGCCTACGAGGAAGAGTGGTGGAGGTCGACAAGAAGGGAATGCTAACAACAAGCCTACGAGGAAGAGTGGTGGAGGTCGACAAGAAGGGAATGCTAACAATAAGCCTACGAGGAAGAGTGGTGGAGGTCGACAAGAAGGGAATGCTAACAACAAGCCTACGAGGAAGAGTGGTGGAGGTCGACAAGAAGGGAATGCTAACAACAAGCCTACGAGGAAGAGTGGTGGAGGTCGACAAGAAGGGAATGCTAACAACAAGCCTACGAGGAAGAGTGGTGGAGGTCGACAAGAAGGGAATGCTAACAACAAGCCTACGAGGAAGAGTGGTGGAGGTCGACAAGAAGGGAATGCTAACAACAAGCCTACGAGGAAGAGTGGTGGAGGTCAACAAGAAGGGAATGCTAACAACAAGCCTACGAGGAAGAGTGGTGGAGGTCAACAAGAAGGGAATGCTAACAACAAGCCTACAAGGAAGAGTGGTGGAAGTCGACAAGAAGGGAATGCTAACAACAAGCCTACGAGGAAGAGTGGTGGAGGTCGACAAGAAGGGAATGCTAACAACAAGCCTACAAAGGAAGAGTGGTGGAGGTCGACAAGAAGGGAATGCTAACAACAAGCCTACGAGGAAGAGTGGTGGAGGTCGACAAGAAGGGAATGCTAACAACAAGCCTACGAGGAAGAGTGGTGGAGGTCAACAAGAAGGGAATGCTAACAACAAGCCTACGAGGAAGAGTGGTGGAGGTCGACAAGAAGGGAATGCTAACAACAAGCCTACGAGGAAGAGTGGTGGAGGTCAACAAGAAGGGAATGCTAACAACAAGCCTACGAGGAAGAGTGGTGGAGGTCGACAAGAAGGGAATGCTAACAACAAGCCTACGAGGAAGAGTGGTGGAGGTCGACAAGAAGGGAATGCTAACAACAAGCCTACGAGGAAGAGTGGTGGAGGTCAACAAGAAGGGAATGCCAACAACAAGCCTACGAGGAAGAGTGGTGGAGGTCAACAAGAAGGGAATGCTAACAACAAGCCTACGAGGAAGAGTGGTGGAGGTCAACAAGAAGGGAATGCCAACAACAAGCCTACGAGGAAGAGTGGTGGAGGTCAACAAGAAGGGAATGCCAACAACAAGCCTACGAGGAAGAGTGGTGGAGGTCAACAAGAAGGGAATGCTAACAACAAGCCTACGAGGAAGAGTGGTGGAGGTCAACAAGAAGGGAATGCCAACAACAAGCCTACGAGGAAGAGTTGTGGAGGTCAACAAGAAGGGAATGCTAACAACAAGCCTACGAGGAAGAGTGGTGGAGGTCAACAAGAAGGGAATGCTAACAACAAGCCTACGAGGAAGAGTGGTGGAGGTCAACAAGAAGGGAATGCCAACAACAAGCCTACGAGGAAGAGTGGTGGAGGTCAACAAGAAGGGAATGCCAACAACAAGCCTACGAGGAAGAGTGGTGGAGGTCAACAAGAAGGGAATGCTAACAACAAGCCTACGAGGAAGAGTGGTGGAGGTCGACAAGAAGGGAATGCTAACAACAAGCCTACGAGGAAGAGTGGTGGAGGTCGACAAGAAGGGAATGCTAACAACAAGCCTACGAGGAAGAGTGGTGGAGGTCGACAAGAAGGGAATGCTAACAACAAGCCTACGAGGAAGAGAACTACAAAGAAAATATAAAGCAAAACAAGCAATATCTTTGGCAAAGAAAAAAGATCTGCTGAATCTTTGCAAATCCTGTGTCATTCCTGTGGAATATCACGATTTCTATAAGGGACTACTAGCAAATGCAAAGGTCAACGACACTCCCCAAGTCCCGATGCAGAGGAGGATGAACAAGATTCTGACAAGGAGTAAATTCCCTCAAATTTCTGATGGACAATATAGACATTTGAATAGTTCAGATACTTGAATTAAAAAAAGGGATATTTTGAACTTTTAAGATAATTGCCATATTTAAAAAAAAAGCTAATTCTACATCAATAAAAAGTTAACGACAAGTTATTATTTTTTGTAGAAAAATCAGTTATCCATTGGCTACAACATTTTGGTGTAAAAGAAACATTAAAAACTAATGTTTATTTCAGGTGCCAAAATCAATTATCTCTTTTTAACATTTTAAACCATTTTAGACACAACATCGTATCTCGAAATATCATCTTTTGGCATTTCAAAAGAATTCACATCGTATCTCTAAATATCATCTTTTGGCATTTCAAAAGAATTCACGATTTATACCATAAGAATTCACGATTTATACCAATATGGTATAAATCGTGAATTCTTTTGAAATGCCAAAAGATGATATTTCGAGGTACGATGTTGTGTCTAAAATGTTATCTAAAAATAAATTTGATTTTCTAAATTTGCAAAAATCAATTATCTTCTGCTAATTGGTTATGGCACAATTTTTAAAGATATTTTTTTAAACATTTTTTACGAAAGCCACAAAGACTTATTGTTAGTAACATTCTTGAGGCACATTTAAGATCATTTTTTCAATCTATTATGTGAATGCAACAACAAAGTATTGTCAGTTACTTTGTTTTGGCAAAAAACTTTTCAATTCTCATATCCGAACATCCGGGTATTTAATAATTCATTGGGGGTGAGGTCAGCAGGAATTCTTTAGATTTTACCTAGATTCCTATGGAAAATTTGAATTTTATTTTCTTAATTTAAAATAAACCCGTCTGATATAAATTGACGAAAATCAAACTAGATATCTGATTTAGTGTCTATAAAGACCAGAGGTGATTCTAATTAAAATATTTAACTTCTGTTGGAAGATAGCGAATAAATTAATATACATTGGAGTCTATGTAGAATCCCGAGGATTTTGCTTGGCTTCACCTCCAAATATGTTCTTCATCTCAAAATTGATAATCATTGATTGGTCAATTACATTGTGTGATGTCACTCCGGAATCGAGAATTAATAATTTTGATTTTGAAATGTCAAAACCAATTGTAATGTCTATGATGCAATAAATCATTTATCTGACTATTTCTGTTTTTATGGTTTTAGCATGATGCTGACAAATCTTTATTTTATGATATAGATGTATTTACGACCAAATAATTGCTTCCATAAATTCTATGGAATAAAAAATCCATCTCCTCAGTGACCTGAAAAATGTCAATTTTCCAGTTACTTGGTTGTAGCATTAACCCATCGATGTATGGAACGTCCCCTGCAAAAATATCCTAGGAATGGTGCATTGAAGATCCCCTGCAAAAAAATCACAGGAATGGTGGATGGAAGGTCCCCTGCAAAAATATCCCAGGAATGGTATATGTAATGGTGTATGTACGTGTTTGAAAGGTCCCCTGCAAAAATATCCTAGGAATGGTGCATTGAAGATCCCCTGCAAAAATATCCTAGGAATGGTGCATTGAAGATCCCCTGCAAAAATATCACAGGAATGGTGGATGGAAGGTCCCCTGCAAAAATATCCCAGGAATGGTGTATGTACTGTATGTGTATGGAAGGTCCCCTGCAAAAATATCCCAGGAATGGTGTATGTACTGTATGTGTTTGAAAGGTCCCCTGCAAAAATATCCCAGGAATGGTGCATGAACGTGTGTGGAAGGTCCCCTGCAAAAATATCCCAGGAATGGTACATGAACGTGTATGGTAGGTCCCCTGCAAAAATAGCCCAGGAATGGTGTAATGGAAGGTCCCATGCAAAAATATCCCAGGAACGGTGCATGTACGTGTATAGAAGGTCCCCTGCAAAAATATCCCAGGAATGGTGTATGGAAGGTCAACTGCAAAAATATCTCATTTTATGCTCCTGTCAATCAACAACATTACAGCTTGAGGCAATTCAGGTTTCTGATGTCAAAAAAATCTCGCATGCTATACACTTGCCCAATTTGAACCATACTGCAGGAGTGATGTATTGAAAATCCTCTATAAAAATATCTTATTTTGAAATAGTTATAACGATTGAACAAAAAACATGATCACCATATAGAGGCAATTGTTGCTTCAATGTAACTTAGTCAGCATATTGAATTGCTATTATACTACCCCCCCATTCCCCCTTCACACAATTTATTTATTTATTTAAAAAAAACTTTTCTCAAGTGCTAAAATGATTTGAAATCAGGTTGAATAAATTCAGTTTGATTGAAATAGTAACAAAATCATAAAGGATTGTTTTAAACAATTTTTTGATAACAAATATGGATAAAAAAAACATTGACGTCATTTATTATGTAAAAGATGTTTAGTTTGCAGTTGAACATCATAAATCCTCGTGATGACATTTGTTGAATTTTGTATTTTAAATATCAAAGTAACATGGATGCATTTACTCCAATAATGATATCTGGGGTTATTTTTTTTTTACTTTTGATAATGGAAGAAGAGTCATCCCATTATTCAAATAAAATATTGCTACATTTATATTATGGCGATTGGATTTTGTGTTGTGACAAAATATTGTGACCTTATTCTTTTGTGTGACTATAGCTACAGAGGAGTTCACATATTTTCATGTTCATTGACTTTACATGGCATTTTAAAGCTGCACATGCATAGCACTAATTGGCCAGCATTTTGGAATTCTACCAGGAAATTGACCCAAG
The DNA here is from genome assembly GCA_963680875.1 of Bathymodiolus brooksi. Taxonomy (NCBI): domain Eukaryota; kingdom Metazoa; phylum Mollusca; class Bivalvia; order Mytilida; family Modiolidae; genus Bathymodiolus; species Bathymodiolus brooksi. Next base: position 48,156,192 of record OY804590.1, on the reverse strand, counting down.
AAATAATATTTAAACATGAGAGGATGAACAGGCAGTCGTATCATTTGATCTATGTTGTTTTTTTTTATGATAAATAACATGAATTAAGCTTTAGTTCTTTGTTTTTCTTAGACATTTGTTCTCAATAAGACGAATTCTTCTGATACCTCACACAGTCTTATTATTATTATTGTCCAATATTTTAGAACACAGAAATTACTTTGTATATATTACATATATATCTGGCAAAATCATTATCCTGCCAGAAGAATATAAATTTATAGCATTCTTGGACAATTGAGTGAGGATCCTGAGTTACTGGACATTATATCTAATTGTGTATTAATACATTACCCATAGGAATATTTCACTGTCTAAGCTTCATGTAAGATTAAAGGTATGTCTAGTCTTTCATTGATAGATATCTGCATGTAGTATATAGTTAGGATTAATAATTCTATTTAATGATCGATTTATCAATATGGATCTTAAGGTATGGTATTTTATCTGTAATAATGATCAGATTCAGAAGATGTACAGAGACGTGCAAAAAGTATTCGGTCACAAATTTTTTACTAAATATTTTATATAAAACTACATTTTTTTCAAAACATTCTTCCAAAGTCAATTCTTGTTTGATTTTGATGAAATTTTGTCCAACCAAGGAAGAATTACATTTTTTTTTGTAAATGTAGTTTTACACAGTAATTTTACTTAGCATAATTTTATTATGTAAGAATTTTAATAAGAGTTCATAAGTTAAACACAAAACCAAATTTTGAATGTCAAAAACACAATACAATGATAGTACTTCTGTAGACAAATAATGTAACTTGTAAGTTTGTGCTTAAATCATGAATAATTAAAGTCTGTTCTTAAAAAATATCATAAAATAATTGCAGAAAACTACATATGTTTTCACTTTTGTTTGTGAAAATTTCATCAAAATCATACAGGAATTGACTGGAATAATATTTTGAAAAAATGTGGTTTTATATGAAATAGTTATACTTACAAGTAAAACATTACAGTAACTGAATACTTTTTGAAAGTCTCTGTATATACTGTTAAATGTTAAATATACCTGGTAGCACATGAAGTACTAAATAATGTCTTTATATCTGACCCTCCTGTATCAACAATACAATAAGACAAAAAGAAATATATGTGTTTATAGCTACCCCTAGCTACAGGCCCTAATTTTTAGTACCCGAAAGTTTTTATTGTCATTTTTGAACCAAGGACTGTTAAAGTCGGGTCCTTGACCTGTATATAACCTAGGTAAAAAGATTAAAAAAAGTTTTGTTTACCTACTAATATACCTAATCTATTATTTTTTGAGAATGTTAGCAGTAATTCAGTTTATTTTATTTTCTTGGCCTAACTTGTTTGAGGAACTTTTCCCACATTTTAAGTTTGATTAGGCAAAAAAAAAAAATACATGTGTCTCTGCTAATCCTACCTACCCTAATTTCTTGTGCCTACCCGAAAGTTTTATTGGCAATTTTTGAACAAGCACTGTTAAAGTCAGAATGTGTCCCTTGTAGAAACCAGTTAAAAAAAAAATCTTTTTCCTACCTACCGACCCTAATATTTTAGAACATGTTAATGGAAACACAGGTATTTTTTTTCTTGGCCTTACTTGGAAACTTCTACATAAACATGTATTATTTTGGCACTTTGATCAAACCTTTCTAAATTGCCCTTTAAGACTTAATTAGAAAATTACATTTCTCTCTTAATCATATTTTTTTTGCTTTTAAATTTGGCATACTTGAAGTTCTTGAACTTAATTAAACAACAAACACTTTAATTTTTTCTTTGGACAAGTCACCAGAAGAAAGAAAAAAAATTTGTGACAGTACATGTATGTCAATTCAATGAGTCAGATTGGCAAAGGAATTTGAAGAAAAAAACTATTAAACCAGAGTGACGTCATACATCCAGGTATTTTTTATCGAAAACTTTATAATGGCAGAAATTTTTCAACCATCTGACAAAATAAAACTCATTTTTATACTATTTTAACAACGATCCTGTATGATAAAAGCGAGACCAAAGTACCCTACGGACTTGTATGGTACTATTTACATCGATAATATTCAAAAAGCTGTTGTCATTTGTCTAATCATTCCGACAACATTTCCATTTGATGCTGGATCCAGGGTGGACAACGTACGTCATACATCCGGGTATTTTTTTTTATACTGGATCCAACGTCAAGAGGAAATGTTGTCAGAATGATTAGACAAATGACAACAGCTTTTTGAATATTATTGATGTAAATAGTACCATACAAGTCCATAGAGTACTTTGGTTTGGCTTTTATCATACAGGTTCGTTGTTAAAATAGTATAAAAATGAGTTTTATTTTGTCAGAGGTTGAAAAATTTCCGTCATTATAAAGTTTTTCGCTAAATAAAATACCTGGATGTATGACGTACGTTGTCCACCCTGTAAACAGTACATTTTTTACAAGACATTCTGTAAAAACTGTACAAAAAAATCAGTGTGTAAAGACTGAATGACTAGCATGTCTACAAAAGCTTTTTACATGACTACATTTTGTAGCATGTCTACCAAAGCTTTTTACATGACTACATTTTGTAGCATGTCTACCAAAGCTTTTTACATGACTACATTTTGTAGCATGTCTACCAAAGCTTTTTACATGACTACATTTTGTAGCATGTCTACCAAAGCTTTTTACATGACTACATTTTGTAGCATGTCTACCAAAGCTTTTTACATGACTACATTTTGTAGCATGTCTACCAAAGCTTTTTACATTTTGTAGCATGTCTACCAAAGCTTTTTACATTTTGTAGCATGTCTACCAAAGCTTTTTATATTTTGTAGCATGTCTACCAAAGCTTTTTACATGACTACATTTTGTAGCATGTCTACCAAAGCTTTTTACATGACTACATTTTGTAGCATGTCTACCAAAGCTTTTTACATGACTACATTTTGTAGCATGTCTACCAAAGCTTTTTACATGACTACATTTTGTAGCATGTCTACCAAAGCTTTTTACATTTTGTAGCATGTCTACCAAAGCTTTTTACATTTTGTAGCATGTCTACCAAAGCTTTTTACATTTTGTAGCATGTCTACCAAAGCTTTTTACATGACTACATTTTGTAGCATGTCTACCAAAGCTTTTTACATGACTACATTTTGTAGCATGTCTACCAAAGCTTTTTACATTTTGTAGCATGTCTACCAAAGCTTTTTACATTTTGTAGCATGTCTACCAAAGCTTTTTACATGACTACATTTTGTAGCATGTCTACCAAAGCTTTTTACATGACTACATTTTGTAGCATGTCTACCAAAGCTTTTTACATTTTGTAGCATGTCTACCAAAGCTTTTTACATTTTGTAGCATGTCTACCAAAGCTTTTTACATGACTACATTTTGTAGCATGTCTACCAAAGCTTTTTACATGACTACATTTTGTAGCATGTCTACCAAAGCTTTTTACATTTTGTAGCATGTCTACCAAAGCTTTTTACATGACTACATTTTGTAGCATGTCTACCAAAGCTTTTTACATGACTACATTTTGTAGCATGTCTACCAAAGCTTTTTACATGACTACATTTTGTAGCATGTCTACCAAAGCTTTTTACATGACTACATTTTGTAGCATGTCTACCAAAGCTTTTTACATGTCTTATTTATAATTAACTTAAACTTTTGTGAGGATGTCAGAATTAACTTTGTTTGAACAAATCTAAGTCATAATTAAACATAGCAGACACTCTGTCCATAAATTAAATAATTTAATGCTTAGAGATTTAAGTATGGAAAATTTGTTGCCAAATATTATAAATGTTCTTTACAGAGAAGATACATGTAACTAAGGGAAATTACAGAAAGTAAGTTTGTTTTGTTTATATTGGTGGAATTGTTGACCATCACTGTTTAACTTCCTCTGTTTTGTTGATATTGGTGGAATTCCTGACCATTACTGTATAAACTTTGTTTTGTTTTGTTGATATTGGTGGAATTGTTGACCATTGCTGTTTAAACTCTCTTTTGTTTTGTTGATATTGGTGGAATTGTTGACCATTACTGTTTAAACTCTCTTTTGTTTTGTTAATATTGGTGGAATTATTGACCATTACTGTTTAAACTTTCTTTTGTTTTGTTTATATTGGTGGGATTGTTGACCATTGCTGTTTAAATGTTCTTTTGTTTTGTTAATATTGGTGGAATTGTTGACCATTGCTGTTTAAACTTTCTTTTGTTGATATTGCCTTATTGGTGAAATTATTGACCATTGCTGTTTAAACGTTCTTTTGTTTTGTTTATATTGGTGGAATTGTTGACCATTGCTGTTTAAATGTTCTTTTTAGTTCACCTGGACCAAAGGTCCAGGTGAACTATTGCCATCACTTGGCGTCCGTCGTCTGTAAACTTTTCACATTTCAAGCTTCTTCTCCGAAACCACTGGGCCGATTGGAACCAAACTTAGCAGGAATGTTCCTTGGATGGTCCTCTACAAAGTTGCTGTTTTTCGTTCCAGTCGGATATTTAATATGGCTGCCAGGGCCAATAATATGCTCTGATTGGCTGAAATTTCAAAGATCTTCTTCTCTGAAACTAATGAACTGACTGAACCCAAACTGTAAATGAATGATCATTGGAATGTCCTTTACCAAGTTTCTGTTTTTTTATGCCGATCGGAAATCCAAGATGGCCACCACCGCAATACATAGATTAACATTGGACCCTATGGGAAAATGTTCAAATGCCTTCTTCTCAGAAACTACAAATATGATTAAAGCCAAACTGTACATGAATGTTCATTGGATGGTCCTCTACAAATTTTATGTTTTTTGTTCCGATATGAAATTCAAAATGGCGGCTACGGCAGGACTTAGTTTAACATTGGACCCTATGGGGAAAATGTTTCAAAACGCTTCTTCTCTGAAACCACTAGGACAGTTGAAACCAAACTGCCCAGGAATGATCATTGGAAGGTCCTCTACAAATTTTATGTTTTTTATGCCGATCGGAAATCCAAGATGGCCGCCACCGCAATACATAGATTAACATTGGACCCTATGGGAAAATGTTCAAATGCCTTCTTCTCAGAAACTACAAATATTATTAAAGCCAAACTGTACATGAATGTTCATTGGATGGTCCTCTACAAACTTTACGTTTTTTTGTTCCGATATGAAATTCAAAATGGCGGCTACGGCAGAACTTAGTTTAACATTGGACCCTATGGGAAAAATGTTTCAAAACGCTTCTTCTCTGAAACCACTTGGATAATTGAAACCAAACTGCCCAGGAATGATCATTGGAAGGTCCTCTACAAGATGTGTGTTTTTTATGCCGATCGGATATCCAAGATGGCCACCACCGCAGGACATAGATTAACATTGGACCCTATGGGAAAATGTTCAAATGCCTTCTTCTCAGAAACTACAAATATGATTAAAGCCAAACTGTACATGAATGTTCATTGGATGGTCCTCTACAAAATTTACGTTTTTTGTTCTGATATGAAATTCAAAATGGCGGCTACGGCAGGACTTAAGTTTAACATTGGACCCTATGAGAAAAATGTTTCAAAACGCTTCTTCTCTGAAACCAAACTGCCCAGGAATGATCATTGGAAGGTCCTCTGTTTTTTATGCCGATCGGAAATCCAAGATGGCTGCCACCACAGGTCATAGTATTAACACAGGACCATATCGGGAAAATACAGAAATATCTTCTTCTCTGAAGCTATTGCACTGATTGAACCTAAACTGTGCATCAATCATTGGAAGGTCCTTTACAAACTTTGTGTTTTTTATGTTGATCGTAATTCCAAGATGACTACCAGTACATAGTTTTTACATAGGACCAATTGGTTTTTTTTATAACCAGGTGAACGATACAGGCTCTTGAGAGCCTCTGGTTTGTTGTTGATATTGGTGGAATTGTTGACCATAGCTGTTTAAATGTTCTTTTTTTTTGTTGATATTGCTGGAATTATTGACCATTACTGTTTAAACTTTCTTTTGTTGATATTGCTGGAATTGTTGACCATTACTGTTTAAACTTTCTTTGTTTTGTTGATATTGATGGAATTGATGACTATCACTGTTTAAACTTTCTTTGTTTTGTTGATATTGGTGGAATTGTTGACCATTGCTGTTTAAGCGTTCTTTTGTTGATATTGCTGGAATTGTTGACCATTACTGTTTAAACTTTCTTTTGTTTTGTTGATATTGGTGGAATTATTGACCATTGCTGTTTAAACGTTCTTTTGTTTTGTTGATATTGGTGGAATTGTTGGCCATTACTGTTTAAACGTTCTTTTGTTTTGTTGAGATTGGTGAAATTGTTGACCATTACTGTTTAAACTTTCTTTTGTTTTGTTGATATTGGTGGAATTATTGACCATTGCTGTTTAAACTTTCTTTTGTTTTGTTGATATTGGTGGAGTTGTTGACCATGGCTGTTTAAATGTTCTTTTGTTTTGTTGATATTGGTGGAATTGTTGACCATTGCTGTTTAAACTTTCTTTTGTTGATATTGGTGAAATTATTGACCATTACTGTTTAAGCGTTCTTTTGTTTTGTTTATATTGGTGGAATTGTTGACCATTGCTGTTATACGTTCTTTTGTTTTGTTGATATTGGTGGAATTGTTGGCCATTACTGTTTAAACTTTCTTTTGTTTTGTTGATATTGGTGGAGTTGTTGACCATGGCTGTTTAAATGTTCTTTTGTTTTGTTAATATTGGTGGAATTGTTGGCCATTGCTGTTAAAACTTTCTTTTGTTGATATTGGTGAAATTATTGACCATTACTGTTTAAGCGTTCTTTGTTTTGTTTATATTGGTGGAATTGTTGACCATTGCTGTTATACGTTCTTTTGTTTTGTTGATATTGGTGGAATTGTTGGCTATTACTGTTTAAACTTTCTTTTGTTTTGTTGATATTGGTGGAGTTGTTGACCATTGCTCTTATACGTTCTTTTGTTTTGTTGATATTGGTGGAATTGTTGACCATTGCTATTTAAATGTTCTTTTTTTTGTTGATATTGGCGGAATTGTTGACTATTATTGTTTAAACATTCTTTTGTTTTGTTTATATTGGTGGAATTGTTGACCATTGCTCTTATACGTTCTTTTGTTTTGTTGATATTGGTGGAATTGTTGACCATTGCTGTTTAAACGTTCTTTTGTTTTGTTGATATTGGTGGAATTGTTGACTATTATTGTTTAAACATTCTTTTGTTTTGTTGATATTGGTGGAATTGTTGACCAGTGCTGTTTAAATGTTCTTTTGTTGATATTGGTGGAATTGTTGACCATTACTGTTTAAACGTTCTGTTGTTTTGTTGATATTGGTGGAATTGTTGACCGTTATTGTTTAAACATTCTTTTGTTTTGTTGATATTGGTGGAATTGTTGACCATTGCTGTTTAAGCGTTCTTTTGTTGATAATGGTGGAATTGTTGACCATTACTGTTTAAGCGATTTTTTGTTTTGTTGAGATTGGTGAAATTGTTGACCATTACTGTTTAAACTTTCTTTTGTTTTGTTGATATTGGTGGAATTGTTGACCATTGCTGTTTAAGCTTTCTTTTGTTTTGTTGATATTGTCTTTATGTTCAGAGTAAACACTAGTCTTTATGTTCAGAGTAAACAATAGTCTTTATGTTCAGAGTAAACACTAGTCTTTATGTTCAGAGTAAACACTAGTCTTTATGTTCAGAGTAAACACAAGTCTTTATGTTCAGAGTAAGCACTAGTTATTATGTTCAGAGTAAACACTAGCCTTTATGTTCAGAGTAAACACTAGTCTTTATGTTCAGAGTAAGCACCAGTCTTTATGTTCAGAGTAAACACTAGTCTTTATGTTCAGAGTAATCAATAGTCTTTATGTTCAGAGTAAACACTAGTCTTTATGTTCAGAGTAAACACTAGTCTTTATGTTCAGAGTAAACACAAGTCTTTATGTTCAGAGTAAGCACTAGTTATTATGTTCAGAGTAAACACTAGTCTTTATGTTCAGAGTAAACACTAGTCTTTATGTTCAGAGTAAACACCAGTCTTTATGTTCAGAGTAAACACTAGTCTTTATGTTCAGAGTAAACACTAGTCTTTATGTTCAGAGTAAACACTAGTCTTTATGTTCAGAGTAAGCACTAGTTATTATGTTCAGAGTAAACACTAGTCTTTATGTTCAGAATAAACACAAGTCTTTATGTTCAGAGTAAGCACTAGTTATTATGTTCAGAGTAAACACTCGTCTTTATGTTCAGAGTAAACACTAGTCTTTATGTTCAGAGTAAACACCAGTCTTTATGTTCAGAGTAAACACAAGTCTTTATGTTCAGAGTAAGCACTAGTTATTATGTTCAGAGTAAACACTAGTCTTTATGTTCAGAATAAACACAAGTCTTTATGTTCAGAGTAAGCACTAGTTATTATGTTCAGAGTAAACACTAGTCTTTATGTTCAGAGTAAACACTAGTCTTTATGTTCAGAGTAAACACCAGTCTTTATGTTCAGAGTAAACACAAGTCTTTATGTTCAGAGTAAACACTAGTCTTTATGTTCAGAGTAAACACAAGTCTTTATGTTCAGAGTAAGCACTAGTTATTATGTTCAGAGTAAACACTAGCCTTTATGTTCAGAGTAAACACTAGTCTTTATGTTCAGAGTAAGCACCAGTCTTTATGTTCAGAGTAAACACTAGTTATTATGTTCAGAGTAAACACCCTTCTTTATGTTCAAAGTAAACACCCTTCTTTATGTTCAGAGTAATCACCAGTCTTTATGTTCAGAGTAAACACCGGTCTTTATGTTCAAAGTTAACACCCGTCTTTATGTTCAGAGTAAACAATAGTCTTTATGTTCAGAGTAAACACCAGTCTTTATGTTCAGAGTAAACAACAGTCTTTATGTTCAGAGTAAACACCAGTCTTTATGTTCAGAGTAAACAATAGTCTGTCTGTTCAGAGTAAACACTAGTCTTTCTGTTCAGAGTAAACACCAGTCTTTATGTTCAGAGTAAACAATAGTCTTTCTGTTCAGAGTAAACACTAGTCTTTATGTTCAGAGTAAACACTAGTCTTTATGTTCAGAGTAAACAATAGTCTTTATGTTCAGAGTAAACAATAGTCTTTATGTTCAGAGTAAACACCAGTCTTTATGTTCAGAGTAAACACTAGTCTTTATGTTCAGAGTAAACACTAGTCTTTATGTTCAGAGTAAACACTAGTCTTTATGTTCAGAGTAAACACTAATCTTTATGTTCAGAGTAAACACTAATCTTTATGTTCAAAGTAAACACCAGTCTTTATGTTCAGAGTAAACAATAGTCTTTATGTTCAGAGTAAACACTAGTCTTTATGTTCAGAGTAAACACCAGTCTTTATGTTCAGAGTAAACATCAGTCTTTATGTTCAGAGTAAACAACAGTCTTTATGTTCAGAGTAAACAATAGTGTTTCTGTTCAGAGTAAACAATAGTCTTTCTGTTCAGAGTAAACAACAGTCTTTATGTTCAGAGTAAACACTAGTTATTATGTTCAGAGTAAACACCAGTCTTTATGTTCAGAGTAAACACTAGTCTTTCTGTTCAGAGTAAACACCAGTCTTTATGTTCAGAGTAAGCACTAGTCTTTCTGTTCAGAGTAAACACCAGTCTTTATGTTCAGAGTAAACACTAGTCTTTCTGTTCAGAGTAAACACCAGTCTTTATGTTCAGAGTAAACACTAGTCTTTATGTTCAGAGTAAACACCAGTCTTTATGTTCAGAGTAAACAATAGTCTTTCTGTTCAGAGTAAACACTAGTCTTTATGTTCAGAATAAACACAAGTCTTTATGTTCAGAGTAAGCACTAGTTATTATGTTCAGAGTAAACACTAGTCTTTATGTTCAGAGTAAACACCAGTCTTTATGTTCAGAGTAAGCACTAGTTATTATGTTCAGAGTAAACACTAGTCTTTATGTTCAGAGTAAACACTAGTCTTTATGTTCAGAGTAAACACTAGTCTTTATGTTCAGAGTAAACACTAGTCTTTATGTTCAGAGTAAACACCAGTCTTTATGTTCAGAGTAAGCACTAGTTATTATGTTCAGAGTAAACACTAGTCTTTATGTTCAGAGTAAACACTAGTCTTTATGTTCAGAGTAAACACCAGTCTTTATGTTCAGAGTAAGCACTAGTTATTATGTTCAGAGTAAACACTAGTCTTTATGTTCAGAGTAAACACTAGTCTTTATGTTCAGAGTAAACACTAGTCTTTATGTTCAGAGTAAACACTAGTCTTTATGTTCAGAGTAAACACAAGTCTTTATGTTCAGAGTAAGCACTAGTTATTATGTTCAGAGTAAACACTAGTCTTTATGTTCAGAGTAAACACTAGTCTTTATGTTCAGAGTAAACACAAGTCTTTATGTTCAGAGTAAGCACTAGTTATTATGTTCAGAGTAAACACTAGCCTTTATGTTCAGAGTAAACACTAGTCTTTATGTTCAGAGTAAGCACCCTTCTTTATGTTCAAAGTAAACACCCTTCTTTATGTTCAGAGTAATCACCAGTCTTTATGTTCAGAGTAAACACCGGTCTTTATGTTCAAAGTTAACACCCGTCTTTATGTTCAGAGTAAACAATAGTCTTTATGTTCAGAGTAAACAACAGTCTTTATGTTCAGAGTAAACACTAGTCTTTATGTTCAGAGTAAACACCAGTCTTTATGTTCAGAGTAAACAATAGTCTGTCTGTTCAGAGTAAACACTAGTCTTTCTGTTCAGAGTAAACACCAGTCTTTATGTTCAGAGTAAACAATAGTCTTTCTGTTCAGAGTAAACACTAGTCTTTATGTTCAGAGTAAACACCCGTCTTTATGTTCAGAGTAAACAATAGTCTTTATGTTCAGAGTAAACAATAGTCTTTATGTTCAGAGTAAACACCAGTCTTTATGTTCAGAGTAAACACTAGTCTTTATGTTCAGAGTAAACACTAGTCTTTATGTTCAGAGTAAACACTAGTCTTTATGTTCAGAGTAAACACTAATCTTTATGTTCAGAGTAAACACTAATCTTTATGTTCAAAGTAAACACCAGTCTTTATTCAGAGTAAACAATAGTCTTTATGTTCAGAGTAAACACTAGTCTTTATGTTCAGAGTAAACACCAGTCTTTATGTTCAGAGTAAACAATAGTCTGTCTGTTCAGAGTAAACACTAGTCTTTCTGTTCAGAGTAAACACCAGTCTTTATGTTCAGAGTAAACAATAGTCTTTCTGTTCAGAGTAAACACTAGTCTTTATGTTCAGAGTAAACACCCGTCTTTATGTTCAGAGTAAACAATAGTCTTTATGTTCAGAGTAAACAATAGTCTTTATGTTCAGAGTAAACACCAGTCTTTATGTTCAGAGTAAACACTAGTCTTTATGTTCAGAGTAAACAATAGTCTTTATGTTCAGAGTAAACACTAGTCTTTATGTTCAGAGTAAACACCAGTCTTTATGTTCAGAGTAAACATCAGTCTTTATGTTCAGAGTAAACAACAGTCTTTATGTTCAGAGTAAACAATAGTGTTTCTGTTCAGAGTAAACACTAGTCTTTATGTTCAGAATAAACACAAGTCTTTATGTTCAGAGTAAGCACTAGTTATTATGTTCAGAGTAAACACTAGTCTTTATGTTCAGAGTAAACACTAGTCTTTATGTTCAGAGTAAACACCAGTCTTTATGTTCAGAGTAAGCACTAGTTATTATGTTCAGAGTAAACACTAGTCTTTATGTTCAGAGTAAACACTAGTCTTTATGTTCAGAGTAAACACTAGTCTTTATGTTCAGAGTAAACACTAGTCTTTATGTTCAGAGTAAACACCAGTCTTTATGTTCAGAGTAAGCACTAGTTATTATGTTCAGAGTAAACACTAGTCTTTATGTTCAGAGTAAACACTAGTCTTTATGTTCAGAGTAAACACCAGTCTTTATGTTCAGAGTAAGCACTAGTTATTATGTTCAGAGTAAACACTAGTCTTTATGTTCAGAGTAAACACTAGTCTTTATGTTCAGAGTAAACACTAGTCTTTATGTTCAGAGTAAACACTAGTCTTTATGTTCAGAGTAAACACAAGTCTTTATGTTCAGAGTAAGCACTAGTTATTATGTTCAGAGTAAACACTAGTCTTTATGTTCAGAGTAAACACTAGTCTTTATGTTCAGAGTAAACACAAGTCTTTATGTTCAGAGTAAGCACTAGTTATTATGTTCAGAGTAAACACTAGCCTTTATGTTCAGAGTAAACACTAGTCTTTATGTTCAGAGTAAGCACCAGTCTTTATGTTCAGAGTAAACAATAGTTATTATGTTCAGAGTAAACACCCTTCTTTATGTTCAAAGTAAACACCCTTCTTTATGTTCAGAGTAATCACCAGTCTTTATGTTCAGAGTAAACACCGGTCTTTATGTTCAAAGTTAACACCCGTCTTTATGTTCAGAGTAAACAATAGTCTTTATGTTCAGAGTAAACAACAGTCTTTATGTTCAGAGTAAACACTAGTCTTTATGTTCAGAGTAAACACCAGTCTTTATGTTCAGAGTAAACAATAGTCTGTCTGTTCAGAGTAAACACTAGTCTTTCTGTTCAGAGTAAACACCAGTCTTTATGTTCAGAGTAAACAATAGTCTTTCTGTTCAGAGTAAACACTAGTCTTTATGTTCAGAGTAAACACCCGTCTTTATGTTCAGAGTAAACAATAGTCTTTATGTTCAGAGTAAACAATAGTCTTTATGTTCAGAGTAAACACCAGTCTTTATGTTCAGAGTAAACACTAGTCTTTATGTTCAGAGTAAACACTAGTCTTTATGTTCAGAGTAAACACTAGTCTTTATGTTCAGAGTAAACACTAATCTTTATGTTCAGAGTAAACACTAATCTTTATGTTCAAAGTAAACACCAGTCTTTATTCAGAGTAAACAATAGTCTTTATGTTCAGAGTAAACACTAGTCTTTATGTTCAGAGTAAACACCAGTCTTTATGTTCAGAGTAAACATCAGTCTTTATGTTCAGAGTAAACAACAGTCTTTATGTTCAGAGTAAACAATAGTGTTTCTGTTCAGAGTAAACAATAGTCTTTCTGTTCAGAGTAAACAACAGTCTTTATGTTCAGAGTAAACACTAGTTATTATGTTCAGAGTAAACACCAGTCTTTCTATTCAGAGTAAACAACAGTCTTTATGTTCAGAGTAAACAACAGTCTTTATGTTCAGAGTAAACACTAGTTATTATGTTCAGAGTAAACACTAGTCTTTCTGTTCAGAGTAAACACCAGTCTTTATGTTCAGAGTAAGCACTAGTTATTATGTTCAGAGTAAACACTAGTCTTTCTGTTCAGAGTAAACACCAGTCTTTATGTTCAGAGTAAACACTAGTCTTTATGTTCAGAGTAAACACCAGTCTTTATGTTCAGAGTAAACAATAGTCTTTCTGTTCAGAGTAAACACTAGTCTTTATGTTCAGAATAAACAATAGTCTTTATGTTCAGAGTAAACACCAGTCTTTATGTTCAGAGTAAACACTAGTCTTTCTGTTCAGAGTAAACACCAGTCTTTATGTTCAGAGTAAACACTAGTCTTTATGTTCAGAGTAAACACCAGTCTTTATGTTCAGAGTAAACAATAGTCTTTCTGTTCAGAGTAAACACTAGTCTTTATGTTCAGAATAAACACAAGTCTTTATGTTCAGAGTAAGCACTAGTTATTATGTTCAGAGTAAACACTAGTCTTTATGTTCAGAGTAAACACTAGTCTTTATGTTCAGAGTAAACACCAGTCTTTATGTTCAGAGTAAGCACTAGTTATTATGTTCAGAGTAAACACTAGTCTTTATGTTCAGAGTAAACACTAGTCTTTATGTTCAGAGTAAACACTAGTCTTTATGTTCAGAGTAAACACTAGTCTTTATGTTCAGAGTAAACACCAGTCTTTATGTTCAGAGTAAGCACTAGTTATTATGTTCAGAGTAAACACTAGTCTTTATGTTCAGAGTAAACACTAGTCTTTATGTTCAGAGTAAACACCAGTCTTTATGTTCAGAGTAAGCACTAGTTATTATGTTCAGAGTAAACACTAGTCTTTATGTTCAGAGTAAACACTAGTCTTTATGTTCAGAGTAAACACTAGTCTTTATGTTCAGAGTAAACACTAGTCTTTATGTTCAGAGTAAACACAAGTCTTTATGTTCAGAGTAAGCACTAGTTATTATGTTCGGAGTAAACACTAGTCTTTATGTTCAGAGTAAACACTAGTCTTTATGTTCAGAGTAAACACAAGTCTTTATGTTCAGAGTAAGCACTAGTTATTATGTTCAGAGTAAACACTAGCCTTTATGTTCAGAGTAAACACTAGTCTTTATGTTCAGAGTAAGCACCAGTCTTTATGTTCAGAGTAAACAATAGTTATTATGTTCAGAGTAAACACCCTTCTTTATGTTCAAAGTAAACACCCTTCTTTATGTTCAGAGTAATCACCAGTCTTTATGTTCAGAGTAAACACCGGTCTTTATGTTCAAAGTTAACACCCGTCTTTATGTTCAGAGTAAACAATAGTCTTTATGTTCAGAGTAAACAACAGTCTTTATGTTCAGAGTAAACACTAGTCTTTATGTTCAGAGTAAACACCAGTCTTTATGTTCAGAGTAAACAATAGTCTGTCTGTTCAGAGTAAACACTAGTCTTTCTGTTCAGAGTAAACACCAGTCTTTATGTTCAGAGTAAACAATAGTCTTTCTGTTCAGAGTAAACACTAGTCTTTATGTTCAGAGTAAACACTAGTCTTTATGTTCAGAGTAAACAATAGTCTTTATGTTCAGAGTAAACAATAGTCTTTATGTTCAGAGTAAACACCAGTCTTTATGTTCAGAGTAAACACTAGTCTTTATGTTCAGAGTAAACACTAGTCTTTATGTTCAGAGTAAACACTAGTCTTTATGTTCAGAGTAAACACTAATCTTTATGTTCAGAATAAACACTAATCTTTATGTTCAAAGTAAACACCAGTCTTTATGTTCAGAGTAAACAATAGTCTTTATGTTCAGAGTAAACACAAGTCTTTATGTTCAGAGTAAACATCAGTCTTTATGTTCAGAGTAAACAACAGTCTTTATGTTCAGAGTAAACAATAGTGTTTCTGTTCAGAGTAAACAATAGTCTTTCTGTTCAGAGTAAACAACAGTCTTTATGTTCAGAGTAAACACTAGTTATTATGTTCAGAGTAAACACCAGTCTTTCTATTCAGAGTAAACAACAGTCTTTATGTTCAGAGTAAACAACAGTCTTTATGTTCAGAGTAAACACTAGTTATTATGTTCAGAGTAAACACCAGTCTTTCTGTTCAGAGTAAACAACAGTCTTTATGTTCAGAGTAAACAACAGTCTTTATGTTCAGAGTAAACACTAGTTATTATGTTCAGAGTAAACACTAGTCTTTCTGTTCAGAGTAAACACCAGTCTTTATGTTCAGAGTAAGCACTAGTTATTATGTTCAGAGTAAACACTAGTCTTTCTGTTCAGAGTAAACACCAGTCTTTATGTTCAGAGTAAACACTAGTCTTTATGTTCAGAGTAAACACCAGTCTTTATGTTCAGAGTAAACAATAGTCTTTCTGTTCAGAGTAAACACTAGTCTTTATGTTCAGAATAAACAATAGTCTTTATGTTCAGAGTAAACACCAGTCTTTATGTTCAGAGTAAACACTAGTCTTTATGTTCAGAGTAAACACCAGTCTTTATGTTCAGAGTAAACACTAGTCTTTATGTTCAGAGTAAACACCAGTCTTTATGTTCAGAGTAAACACTAGTCTTTATGTTCAGAGTAAGCACTAGTTATTATGTTCAGAGTAAACACTAGTCTTTATGTTCAGAGTAAACACTAGTCTTTATGTTCAGAGTAAACACCAGTCTTTATGTTCAGAGTAAGCACTAGTTATTATGTTCAGAGTAAACACTAGTCTTTATGTTCAGAGTAAACACTAGTCTTTATGTTCAGAGTAAACACTAGTCTTTATGTTCAGAGTAAACACTAGTCTTTATGTTCAGAGTAAACACAAGTCTTTATGTTCAGAGTAAGCACTAGTTATTATGTTCAGAGTAAACACTAGCCTTTATGTTCAGAGTAAACACTAGTCTTTATGTTCAGAGTTAGCACCAGTCTTTATGTTCAGAGTAAACAATAGTTATTATGTTCAGAGTAAACACCCTTCTTTATGTTCAAAGTAAACACCCTTCTTTATGTTCAGAGTAATCACCAGTCTTTATGTTCAGAGTAAACACCGGTCTTTATGTTCAAAGTTAACACCCGTCTTTATGTTCAGAGTAAACAATAGTCTTTATGTTCAGAGTAAACAACAGTCTTTATGTTCAGAGTAAACACTAGTCTTTATGTTCAGAGTAAACACCAGTCTTTATTTTCAGAGTAAACAATAGTCTGTCTGTTCAGAGTAAACACTAGTCTTTCTGTTCAGAGTAAACACCAGTCTTTATGTTCAGAGTAAACAATAGTCTTTCTGTTCAGAGTAAACACTCGTCTTTATGTTCAGAGTAAACACTAGTCTTTATGTTCAGAGTAAACAATAATCTTTATGTTCAGAGTAAACAATAGTCTTTATGTTCAGAGTAAACACCAGTCTTTATGTTCAGAGTAAACACTAGTCTTTATGTTCAGAGTAAACACTAGTCTTTATGTTCAGAGTAAACACTAGTCTTTATGTTCAGAGTAAACACTAATCTTTATGTTCAGAGTAAACACTAATCTTTATGTTCAAAGTAAACACCAGTCTTTATGTTCAGAGTAAACAATAGTCTTTATGTTCAGAGTAAACACTAGTCTTTATGTTCAGAGTAAACACCAGTCTTTATGTTCAGAGTAAACATCAGTCTTTATGTTCAGAGTAAACAACAGTCTTTATGTTCAGAGTAAACAATAGTGTTTCTGTTCAGAGTAAACAATAGTCTTTCTGTTCAGAGTAAACAACAGTCTTTATGTTCAGAGTAAACACTAGTTATTATGTTCAGAGTAAACACCAGTCTTTCTGTTCAGAGTAAACAACAGTCTTTATGTTCAGAGTAAACAACAGTCTTTATGTTCAGAGTAAACACTAGTTATTATGTTCAGAGTAAACACTAGTCTTTCTGTTCAGAGTAAACACCAGTCTTTATGTTCAGAGTAAGCACTAGTTATTATGTTCAGAGTAAACACTAGTCTTTCTGTTCAGAGTAAACACCAGTCTTTATGTTCAGAGTAAACACTAGTCTTTATGTTCAGAGTAAACACCAGTCTTTATGTTCAGAGTAAACAATAGTCTTTCTGTTCAGAGTAAACACTAGTCTTTATGTTCAGAATAAACAATAGTCTTTATGTTCAGAGTAAACACCAGTCTTTATGTTCAGAGTAAAGACTAGTCTTTATGTTCAGAGTAAACACTAGTCTTTATGTTCAGAGTAAACACCAGTCTTTATGTTCAGAGTAAACACTAGTCTTTATGTTCAGAGTAAACACCAGTCTTTATGTTCAGAGTAAACACTAGTCTTTATGTTCAGAGTAAACACTAATCTTTATGTTCAGAGTAAACACCGATCTTTATTTTCAGAGTAAACACCGGTCTTTATGTTCAAAGTTAACACCAGTTTTTATGCTCAGAGTAAACACCAATCTTTAAGTTATGTTCAGAGTAAACATACATGTATGTGTTTCTTTCACTAAATATACCACAGCTAAGACAGCTAATGTAAGCATATTGAAGTCACATTTTCTTTTAAAGTGGTAAAATATACATGGTTGTATATATATATGTACATTGTATGTATACTGTTGATACCTGTAACATCAAAAAATCGCACCTGACTTGCAGCCGCAAGTGATAAAGTTTACCAGTGCTTGCCCATGGTCGGTGTCACCATGATATAGCTGAGATATTGCTGAAAGTGGTGTAAAGCACAATCAATCAATCAATCAATCAAAAATCAAAATCATCATATTGTAACAGTCTGAAAAGAAAATCGAATACTTTTAAAAGGCTATTATTTACAATATAAATGATTTAATATTGATTGACAGTTTCAGGGGCCAGAAGAGGGGATATTACATTAAAAGACAAAAAGATTAATTGATCACGAAATAGATATTCTGTAGCCTATGACATTACCTGAGTTTTAAATAGATTTTCTTTCATGTATATACATCCTTTCATGTTCTATTAAAAATAATGGTTTCCGGGGGATAATTAATTGAGTTTCATGTAACATAGAGATTTCTTTATGTATTTGTATAATATATGGTTGCTACTTGTATAATATATAATATAATATATCATCATTGACAAGTTTAATTTGATTTTAATGATGATGCCTTTTTTAATATTCTAAGACTATGTTCATAAATAATAAAAAAGTATGAAAGTACTAAATATATTTGTTTACAGGTGAAATGATTAATTAAATTTTATTTGACATATCTTTTTTTTTTATTACTAATACATATACAACAAAACAGAGATAATACACCTGTAGAAAGGGGGTGGGTGGGGTTTGTATGACCCCACACCTGCTTGAAAACTAAGAAGGACTGTTAAAACTCGAGACTTTGGTTGAATTATGACTATTAAAGTGAGGATTTGGGTTGAGCTAGGACTATTAAAGTCTAGATTTTTACCTCCAGCCGTGAGACGACATCACATCACTCTAAACCTGGATCAAGTTATGACTATTGGAAAAGAGAAAATATAAAAATATTGATTTTAAGCCTAAGCCCCAAGTTAAGGATATACATGTAGCTTGTTACCTTTGATATTCATGTACATTGTTCTTACATTTATTTGTATTACTAACAAACAAATACATGTACATTATACATTGTACCAGACATGTTGTACAATGTAATGTTGTTTCAGTGTTCATGTGAAAGAGATGTCCACTTACAATGTAATGTTGTTTCAGTGTTCATGTGAAAGAGATGTCCACTTACAATGTAATGTTGTTTCAGTGTTCATGTGAAAGAGATGTCCACTTACAATGTAATGTTGTTTCAGTGTTCATGTGAAAGAGATGTCCACTTACAATGTAATGTTGTTTCAGTGTCCACATGGATGACATGTCTTCCTACAATGTAGTGGTGTTTCAGTCTCCATGTGGAAGACATGTCTACCTACAATGTAATGTTGTTCCAGTGTCCACTTAGAAGACATGTCTACCTACAATGTAATGTTGTTTCTGTGTTCACATGGAAGACATGTTTACCTACAATGTAATGTTTTTTCTGTGTCCATGTGGAAGACATGTCTACCTACAATGTAATGTTGTTTCAGTGTCCACATGAAGACATGTTTACCTATAATGTAGTGTTGTTTTAGTGTCCACATGGAAGACATGTTTACCTACAATGTAATGTTGTTTCAGTGTCCACTTAGAAGACATGTCTACCTACAATGTAATGTTGTTTCTGTGTCCACATGGAAGACATGTTTACCTACAATGTAATGTTTTTCCTGTGTCCATGTGGAAGACATGTCTACCTACAATGTAATGTTGTTTCAGTGTCCACATGAAGACATGTTTACCTATAATGTAGTGTTGTTTTAGTGTCCACATGGAAGACATGTTTATTTACATTGTAATGTTGTTTCAGTGTTCACATGGAAGACATGTTTACCTGCAATGTAATGTTGTTTCAGTGTTCACATGGAAGACATGTCTACCTACAATGTAATGTTGTTTCAGTGTCCACATGGAAGACATGTTTACCTGCAATGTAATGTTGTTTCAGTGTTCACATGGAAGACATGTCTACCTGCAATGTAATGTTGTTTCAGTGTTCACATGGAAGACATGTTTACCTGCAATGTAATGTTGTTTCAGTGTTCACATGGAAGACATGTCTACCTACAATGTAATGTTGTTTCAGTGTTCACATGGAAGACATGTTTACCTGCAATGTAATGTTGTTTCAGTGTTCACATGGAAGACATGTCTACCTGCAATGTAATGTTGTTTCAGTGTTCAAATGGAAGACGTTTACCTGGAATGTAATGTTGTTTCAGTGTTCACATGGAAGACATGTCTACCTACAATGTAATGTTGTTTCAGTGTCCACATGGAAGACATGTCTACCTACAATGTAGTGTTGTTTTAGTGTCCACATGGAAGACCTGTCTACCTACAATGTAATGTTGTTTCAGTGTCCACATGGAAGACATGTTTACCTACAATGTAATGTTGTTTCAGTGTTCACATGGAAGACATGTCTACCTACAATGTAATGTTGTTTCAGTGTTCACATGGAAGACATGTTTACCTACAATGTAATGTTGTTTCAGTGTCCACATGAAAGACATGTCTACCTACAATATAATGTTGTTTCAGTGTCCACATGGAAGACATGTCTACCTACAATGTAATGTTGTTTCAGTGTCGACATGAAGACATGTTTACCTACAATGTAATGTTGTTTCAGTGTTCACATGGAAGACATGTCTACCTACAATGTAATGTTGTTTCAGTGTTCACATGGAAGACATGTCTACCTACAATGTAATGTTGTTTCAGTGTCCACATGGAAGACATGTCTACCTGCAATGTAATGTTGTTTCAATGAGTTAACACTGTAATACTGTAACATCCAGTTAAGTATATTGGTTTAGTACAATGTATATCATCATTCCATTGATACAATGTAAGTTAGATATTCTCATTTTGTAGAGGGAACATAACTTTATATGGGTTATAAATACATTTTTATATACATGTAACTGCCAAATTTGGGAGAAATTCCACCATATACCAAAACTACTATCACATATTGCCTTCTACCTATAGTTAACATATTTTGTTATAAAAGTTGTAAAACCAATATCCTCTAGTAGACTATAGTAAAGGTTTACAAACAGAATATGATTTATAATAATTTTTTTATTATTTAAAACAGTTGGATCAATTTGTTTAAATGATTGATCAGGTGGGTTTATATAAACAAAGTCTGAAACTTCAAAATCTCTACCAAAGTGTTATTTATTTAGTACATAGCTACATGTATATATATATATATATATATAGACTACATTGTTTATATGATGTTAAGATAGACAGCTTTTATAAAATATTAGGTTAGGTTTTTTTTCCAGTCTAGTGTTGTGTGTTTACTAATTGTCAGAGGATTTAATTATTTCTAGGTAAGATTTAAGATTATGTAGTTTATACATGTAGTCTTTATTATGTAAAACTGACATTCAGGGGTAGTTCTTGTTTTAAATCTTTAAATTTTTTTTTTCTTATAATTCAAAATTGTGTATACTGCTCGAAATGCATCTGTCCCGGGTGGTGTAATGGTTAGCGTGCCCACCTCGAGTGTAGTAGATCATGGGTTTGAGCCCCTATTGGGTAAAACCAAAGACTATAAAATTGATATTTGTTGCTTCTCCGCTAAGTACACAGAATTAAGAAGAAAGAGCAAAGACTGGTTGAGTCGGAATCAGAATAATGTGTCCGAGTGGAGCGACATGTCTACCCACGTGTCAGTGAGCTAGCACTATAAAAATCCAACTCAGCGTGGTGGTCTAGTACAAAGCGGATCTCAGCATTATCTCATTGAAAATTAACTTGTTCTCGCCATGATATAGCTGAAAAATTGCTGAATTGGCGTCAAACAACAATCACTCACTTACTGTATACTGCTCGTCTTGGTCTCATTATATAAATTTTTGGATTGTATCCATAGCTACAGTACGCACAGTGACTTTTAGCATGAAATCAGCTTGGTCAGTGTTTTTTCGCTGTGAAATGGCGGTGATATGTCATAAAATCTCTGTATAATGTCAGTGAAATCACGGTGAAACTTTCACTGCGAAAATATACAAATTAGGGCCTAAGTGTCGGTGAAATATTTTAATTGTCGGTGACAACACCGCGGCAAAAATCATACGTGTATACACGTACATGTATCTGTATAGTTACATGTATTCTTTTGTTCTTTGTTTGTTTAGTTTTGTTTTTTTACTATTTCGTACTGTATATTTCAATTTGATCATTTGATACTGGTTTTTTTATCAGGGATGCCATACATGTTTTTTATAGGATATCATGTTTTGCGTATATTATCTAATCCCAACATTTCGATTGGTTTACATAGGTGTTATTTTTTTTTTTCTCATGAGTTGATAATCACCTGGTATTACAGGCTGTATTTTATCTATGTATGGGTGTATCTATTTTTATGTAGTGCACACATTGAATTCGGTCACTAAAAGCTCAAATATACAGTTACCTGAGGCTTAGAGATAGATTTAAAAACAAACCAACAAGGATTGAAAAGAAAAATAAAATCGATGTAAATTTTTATCTTTACCGTGCTTTTTCATATTTGTATGTCGTTAATCCCCTTGCAGGCCACGTGTCATTTTACCTTTAATAAAAGTGGATACATATTTCCCTTTGAGTACATACATTTTTCACATGAATGAGAATCTAGAAAGGTTTCCATGTGTTGGTAAAATATTATCGATCAAAGCGTGCTTTTGGGGATCTAGAAACTTTTGTAACAGTCGACAATAATCGAACATCGGAAGGCTTGGGGCTTTAAGCATGTAATCGCATCTATAAGGGGGCAGAATTCTTGTTTTTTTAATGAAATTTGTTTAAGCAAATTAACTCGGGATACCAAGCTTGCATTCAAAAGATCAAGTTTATTTTAATTAAAACATAATACAATGCAAGCTTATAAATGGTAATGATCACATACTACTAAACATTTGTACCGGTGTCATATGGTATTTTGAACCCCATGGTAAATTGTAATTATTTGTTATGAATCATTCATATTATCAAAAATGACAGTTTTATATACAAATCTCAAGAACATACAAATGTACAAATAAAGGTTAATATCCCATTTCTTTATTTGATCTTATTTCGCAGCGTCTAATTGTCGATGTCGGTATGTCGGTGTTTTGGCGGCGTTTTATAGTAAATCACTGTGTTCTATTTTTCTCTGACATTTTGCGGTGTCAAGACGACTTTTTTTAAAATTTCTCCGACATTTTCTTGATTTCACCGACGTCGGACCCGAGTGATTTCTTGCTAATTCGCGCTGTGCATACTGTAGCTTGTAGCTATTCCATATTGCAGTAATTTGTAACAATCTTGTAAAAACTGGTATTATTTGATTTAATGGTAATTATGAAGAACATTGCATTTTACTGGATAAAGTGTTCTGATTGGTCAGTTTTCGAGTTGCGTAATTTGTTTTCATACAGAGGCTCCAGTGAGATTTTTTGATAGAAAAATGTCTGGCATCTGTCCGTCCATATGTCATAAACTTTTCACATATTCAACTTCTTCAGAACCACTCCATGTTCAATCACCAAACATACCACAAATGTTCCTGTAAGGCTTCTAAAGAAGTGATGTTACTTTTCAGAGTGATTTGAAATCCAAGTTGGCTGATCTGTTTCATTTAAATTAATTAATTAAATTAAAAGACCAAAAGTACAGGATTGTACATTTTAAATAAGATTGAAAATGTTGTACATTAGAATGCACAGAATTAGTTGTATTTCTCAGATAAACATGAGGACTCGGGTGGCTCAATGAGTTAGGTAGTTGGATTACCTAACAACTCATACAAGCCTATCACCAATAAGGCGTGGGTTCGCGCCGGCTTTGTAATTTACAAAAAAAGGGTGCACTAGACTCATAGCCGCAAGTGATAAAGTTTACCAGTTGCTTGCCAATGGTGGGTGAATCTCTCCGGGTACTCCGGCTTCTTCCACCACTAAAACTGGTCGCCATGATATACAAATGTAGCTGAAATATTGTTGAAAGTGGCATTAAAACACAATAAATCAAATCAATTAAATCAGATGAGCATGCATGTATGTAGCCCTTGGGCTCTTGTTGGTACAATGTTCTGATTGTCTGATTTTTAATATTAGTACAAAAAATGTGCTTAAAAGTTTTATGTCTTTGAGGCCATATGCGTTTTCAGATGAGTTCATGATTCCATTTGTATCTGATAATGTACTGACACGTATCAAGCAATTACACATGTTGTGTCAAGGCCGTGTCTTGAACCATCATACAAATACTAGTATATATAGGTTTGGCACTATCATGGAAGCTTCCGTAGCACAATTAAACACACATGTATCAGAACAGCATATACAATTTTTGGACAGTAAAAATTCAGAAATAACATAAAATTTTCCAGAATGTGGTTATTTTGAAAGACATATAATTATGCATGTACATGAAATAGCTTTAATTACCTAATTACAAAATGGATTATATATCATTTTCACCTAATTATTGTCATACTGTAATTAGTGTTAAATAATAATCAGTGATTATAGACTATTTGTATTGAGTGTGTGACATTAATTGGGTACTTATTTATGATAGTCTATTTTACTGGCTAATAGGAGAAAGTGATGAGGTCAATTTGAATTGATTTTACAATTGTTCCCATTTTTATGCAGCAGCAAAAATATTGCCAACTTATTATGGTATGGTGTTGTTGTCATCTGTCTATAGTGACATGGTTTCTGTTCTGTAGGATAACTTTTGTTCTAGCTGACCCATCCTTCTCAATTTTTAGCACAAAGATCTTCGGCACAGATTAAAGATTATTATAGATTTAGGTTATTATAGCACTACCCATCTTCAAACAAGGGGCACCAAAATGCAAAAATATGTAATTCTGTTTTTTTGTAAGTGGAGAGTTGTTCATCTGAATTTGATTATGATTAAGAAAAAAAGTCCTTAGTAAAATTCCTTTCAGAAAAATTCAGTGTTATTATGTAACTTTAATATCATTTTTTGACATAAAAATAAAATGGAGCCAGAAAAGTAGGAGGGGGGTGGTAATTTTGTTTGTTTTTGGAATAGACAGGAATATATTTACAAGGATGTCACACACAGGGGCAAAATTTTGTTTCTTTCATGGTTGGATTGCACAGCTATGTGATTATGATTAATTGATTGAAAGTTTGCATCTTAAGCAATTTTTAAAGCTGTATCGTGGCAACACGATTTAGAAGTTAAAGAAACTAAAGTTCCAAGAAAAGACATTGTACCTTTGATTATTGATAAGTACTTTGTAAACTTTGTTAATTACTATCAGCTACAATTGAAGTAAACTCTGTTGTGATCTTGATGCAGTTGTATACATCATTGGAGAAATGATAGTACTTATTGAAGACAATGAATCACCTCTAAGTACAGTGCACTAGATCATCATGATCTCTAATGATTATCAGATACATTTGTATTGTAAAGTGATCGGATGGAGTTACATAGGACAGAAACATGGCACAGAATAAAATTCTTTACTGTTGTATATAATATCATATATACAAATGTATATGGCAGGCACTGACAAAGTCATTAACCTATTGTTTTGTCATGAGAGAAGGCAATAAATAAAAAGTGGTTCGTCGCAATAACACCCTGTACCATAATGAGACCCTTAAGTATTTCATCATCTTAAGACTTCAGTCTCAACAAAAGAAATAAAAGTAACAGGATCACTATTATAAATGTATAAATAAATGTTAGAGAAAACCGAAGGGACAATATCAAGAATGGACAATCCAGAGACACTGGCAACATTGGATACACATGTAACTTACAAAATGTACTTAGGTAGCATTAAAGGTTACCAGTTAAGGAAATATTAGAAACATTGACACAGCCTTACACAAAGTTGACAAGATATTGATATTGTTTCAACAAATGATTTGTATTTCAATGGGTACGAACTGTGCTCTGCTATTCACCGATTTGTTTCTACACACTTATGAGACAGACTTCCTTTAGGGGCTTATCAAGAATAAAGATAGAAAATAAGCCCAGACCTTTAATTCCAGCTTCTGCTACATAGATGATGTTCTGTCACCAAACAATTCTGGTGATGCTTTGACTAAATATTTATTTCAGCTGTTTTACTAAATTTTCACCAAAAAATTATTGATATCAAATGTGATTATCTTAAAAAACGAAGAAATCTTTTCAAAAATGATTTTTTTTAAAGAAAGTTAAAAAATATTTCTAAATGACTAAGGTCAACAAAAATGTCCTGTTGCAACTTGACGTCACAAAATCACGAAGTATAAAACTTTACACATTTGGAACTATATTTTTCGCTCATAATTTTCGTGCTAAATCCTAATAGCAAAAATGTGCATTTTCAGTGGAAGAGAATGAACTTAACAAACTTGATTTCGGATAAAAATCACTATTTCTACGTAAAATTGTAGAAGGTCAACCATTTGTCCAGTAAATGTTTTTTCTTATCGACGACAAAATAACACCGCACTATATTTTTCAAAGGGGAGTTTTCTATTAAATTGAAAACAAATAGATAAATAAACAACAACAACAACAAAAAGCGAAACAAAAAAAAAACAAACAAACAAACGAAATCACACCCAGACTTATGTCTTGAGTTTTACAATGAATAATAACCAGCTTAATAAAAACCTAGATATCTTATTTAATGCAAATGACCCATTTCTGGAATAACCTTCAGGCACGTATAAACGCCAGACTTAAATCGTATTTTGACTTAAGTTTTTCTCAAGAAATCTAAGTCTGATATATTAATTGGGTTCTTTCTACCACTAAATTCTACTAAAAAATATATCAGAATTAGCAAGCAGTTTGTACAGGTGAAATAAGGTAGATTTTTCTTCCACTGTATTTCTACAATCAACGTTCAGGAGGTGCATAATACATGTATATTTCTTGAAAATGAAAATATAAAGTTGTCCTCAAGGATACAGAAGGATGATAAAATATCTGAATTATTCTACAATTTTAAATGAGCAAAAATTAACCAATTAACCAATGTGTTTGATGTTAAATCTAATTAAGACAAACACATGTGTATGTAATTATTTAAGCAGTTGGCAAGACATAAACTAACTAATTAGTATAATTAGTATAGAGGCCATCTTCTATACTTCCTTAGTTCCTACATATTACACGATTTTTTACATCATTTTTATATGACTTTCATATGAATGCCCATGAAAAAGATCCTAGATAAACCAATATTGTTTGATTTATGACAGTTCATAAGAAATTCTGAAGTAACCATGTTGAGATGATACATATACATTGACATAAATCCTACCTTGATACTGACATCTTCAAGTGGTTTAAATGATTGCTCACTAGTCCTATTAACCACTTATGTTACTGTATATATATTTGTGTATATCTGTCCTGTCAGTCCATGGCAAAGTTTTTTTATGTCTTGACAATAGCTAGAAAGGGGGTATGGATGGTTCCTGATTTACTCTGAATTGATTCCCCATCCCCACTTCTTTGACCCCTTCCCATCTTCCTGATCTTGCCAATAACTAGACATCAAGTCTAAAGTGATTCCCTGACCCCTTCCCCTCTTCCTGATCTTGCCAATAGCTAGATATCAAGGGGTATGGATGGTTCCTGATTTACTCTAAAGTGATTCCCCGTCCCCCCTTTCCTGACCCCTTCCCCTCTTCCTGATCTTGCCAATAGCTAGACATCAAGGAGGGATGGATGGTTCCTGATTTATTCTAAAGTGATTCCCCGTCCCCCCTTTCCTGACCCCTTCCCCTCTTCCTGATCTTGCCAATAACTAGACATCAAGGGGGTATTGATGGTTCCTGATTTATTCTAAAGTGATTCCCCATCACCCCTTCCCTGACCCCTTCCCCTCTTCCTGATCTTGCCAATAGCTAGATATCAAGGGGGTATGGATGGTTCCCGATTTACTCTAAAGTGATTCCTAGTCCCCTCTTCCCTGACCCCTTCCCCTCTTCCTGATCTTGCCAATAGCTAGATATCAAGGGGGTATGAATGGTTCCTAATTTACTCTAAAGTGATTCCCCATCCCGCATTTCCTGACCCCTTCTCCTCTTCCTGATCTTGCCAATAGCTAGATATCAAGGGGGTATGGATGGTCCCTGATTTACTCTAAAGTGATTCCCCGTCCCCCCTTCCCTGACCTCTTGCCCTCTTCATGATCTTGCCAATAGCTAGACATCAAGGGGGTATGGATGGTTCCTGATTTACTCTAAAGTGATTCCCCATCCCTCCTTTCCTGACCCCTTCCCGTCTTCCTGATCTTGCCAATAGCTAGACATCAAGGGGGTATGGATGGTCCTGATTTACTTCCCCTGACCCCTTCCCCTCTTCCAGATCTTACCAATAGCTAGATATCAAGGGGGTATGGATGGTTCCTGATTTACTCTAAAGTGATTCCCCGTCCCCCCTTCCCTGACCCCTTCCCCTCTTCCAGATCTTACCAATAGCTAGATATCAAGGGGGTATGGATGGATCCTGATTTACTCTAAAGTGATTCCCCGTCCCCCCTTCCCTGACCCCTTCCCCTCTTCCAGATCTTACCAATAGCTAGATATCAAGGGGGTATGGATGGTTCCTGATTTACTCTAAAGTGATTCCCTGTCCCCTCTTCCCTGACCCCTTCTCCTCTTCCTGATCTTGCCAATACCTAGACATCAAGGAGGGATGGATGGTTCCTGATTTATTCTAAAGTGATTCCCCGTCCTCTCTTCCCTGACCCCTTCTCCTCTTCCTGATCTTGCCAATAGCTAGACATCAAGGAGGGATGGATGGTTCCTGATTTATTCTAAAGTGATTCCCTGTCGTCTCTTCCCTGACCCCTTCTCCTCTTCCTGATCTTGCCAATAGCTAGACATCAAGGGGGTATGGATGGTTCCTGATTTACTCTAAAGTGATTCCCCATCCCCCCTTCCCTGACCCCTTCCCCTCTTCCTGATCTTCCCAATAGCTAGACATCAAGGGGTATTGATGGTCCTAATTTACTATAAAGTGATATCCTCCTCCCTGACCCCATCTGTTCGTCCTGATCCCTTCCCCTTTCAGTATTTAAAGTTATTTGAACTATAATTTGAAAGGAGCCTCATGATACATATATAATGTACATGTAGTAATACTCCTTACCTGATTACTTATACTAGACATTGTTGGCCAATACAGGCTTCTTAAATTAAAATAGATAAAAAAAACATGTCAATGTAATTTGAATCCTTTTCTCATGTATTTTATTTAGAAAATGCATAAAAAATATGTACAGGTATTTTTTTTTATTTCTTGCAAGTGTTTTTAAAAATACAAAAAAATGAAATTTCTTTTTGTACATCGTAGAAAAATCCATATTTAAAGCCAAATTGTATAATGGCTGGGTCTTTAAACCGGGACCGTGGGTATAAATAGCTCTATGCAGAGCAAACATTCAGATTGTTCATTATTTTGAACACGGTTATCTCGAGGAAAAATCAATGATGCATAGTTTCACAGCTACTTTTGGAGCAAAATATTTGACAGGCATGGTCACAAGTGTTCCTCCCTACGAAACTTTCAGTCTTATTAAAAATAATATTCTTCATCAGTCTAAAATCTACAAAAATCACTTCGAAAATTCAAATTTCTGAGGTATGTGACCTTTAGGTCACGTTGGTCATGTGACATACAGTTTCAAAATTATACTGTTCATATCAACAGGGATTTTTGATGATAAGCTCTGTCCACAAAGTGTGTCAGTAGTGCCTACCGCAAATGCCCAATTGCAAAAATTATGGTAAAATTTATGAGTGCAGAATTAAGATTAAGCTTACATAAATGTAGGTACTTAAATACATGTATTCCATGAAAATTAACCACAATAAATTAAAAGATGTTATACAGCTTATAAAATATTAAGTTAAAATTCACAAAAAATGCATCTACAAAGTTGTCTCTTATGTTTAAAATATGTGTATTATATACCCTCTCCAAAGAGACTAGCTTATTCCTAATGTAATTTGTAACATGAAGAAATCAAGAATACAATGGTAATTGACAGAAACCAGCCAATATTGGTGTGTACAAATGAAGCCAAGGCTGAAAGGTTTACAGGGTTCAATACAAACAAATCATGTCTTAATTGTGGCTATAATTGTTATAACAAGCTTCTTAAGGTCCATTAGTGGATATATCAATAGGTATTGGAAATAAGTTATGGAACACAGGGTGTGTGATTAAGCCTATAAACATTGATTAAAGTCTCACTAGAGACCTGGTAATATAAGAACAGTCAAAGAAATTATTATTATAGGGGGGTGGGGGGTGGGGGGTATGGTGTGTAACTCCAGTTTCAACAATATTTCAGTGGCGATAATTATTATTATTATAACTGAAGTATTAAAGTAATTATATTATTGTATTATATAAGTTGTTTTTTATGTTCTATAGCTACAGTATCTCTTTACATTGATTTAATTTGATTTTATTGTGTTTAGCACCACTTTCGGCAATATTTCAGCTATATCATGACGACCAGTTTTAATGGTAGAAGAAGCCGGAGAGAACCACCGACTATGGGCAATGGGCAAGCAACTGGTAAACTTTATCACTTGCGACTGAGAGTCGAGTGTACCCTTTTTTGTAATTTACAAAGCCGTGCGCGAACCCACGCCATATTGGTGATAGGCTTGTATGAGTTATTAGGTAATCCAACTACCTAACTCATTGAGCCACCCGGGCCTTGTATCTCCTTACAGAATGTTAATTAAATCAACACTAATATTCATGTCCACCTTCATATGATCAAATTGTACACATGTCATTTTCAGAAGATATTCTGTCAAATTTATTCATAATTCTATTCACCAAATAACATATAAAAGATAAAGTCTAAAGATGCCCAGATGTGGCATTCATCAAGGTAGTAAACAGTACCTCTCAACTGCAGGCTAAGGCACATTTCACACTCACCTTATGAGTTATGCTCATTGTTGAAAACTCTACTGTAACTGAAATGTGTAACAGTAATAAAACTGCTGTTCCTTTACTTTTTGTGTCTAAAGTGTAATGTTGGATAGTCTCTAATGTTTATTTACATTCATATCTTTTCTTACTAAGTTATACTATCTTTTATTGTATATTGTAGAATTTCAAATTTGCTATTTTTTTCATAAACACTTTACAGATGTGTTTATAGTCAGGTCTGTTTTCTATAGGAGAGTTGCATGTTGCTTCTGATGAAATAATGACATTAACTCACACGGATGTATTTTATGATTTCCACATCCAGCCATAAACATGCAAATTCTGTAATAACAATTTACATGTAACAATTATATTATTGGTTTCTTGTGAAATGGTCCATTGTTCATATCTATTTTGCATTGATTTTCCAATTTTCTATTGTTTGTTTAATACCATGCTATCGTCAGTCGTGTTTGCGGCGGCAAAATATTCCTCGGAGGTATATACACTTTGCTGATAACTTTCCTATCAATATGCAAGAATCATGTAATGCAATTGTATGATATAGTTATTGTTGTAGAGATGATGTTTAAAATTTATTCTGTAACCATCCTAGCTGTTCATGATCAACCAGAGTATTTCATTTCATTTTCAAGTTTTTATAAAGCATAATTGATAGATATCAGATAAATAAAATAATCTCTAATGTCAGTTAATTGAGAAGAAATCATTTATAAGTTTGATGGTAATTCTTGTTGGCATGAAGTTTATAATATATTGGGTAATGTAACAGTGATTAATGAGTAAACTTTTATTATGTTCAAACACTTATTAGTATTTGAATGTAATTATGTTCAAACAATTATTAGTATTTGAATGTAATGTTCAAACAATTATTAGTATTTGAATGTAATTATGTTCAAACAATTATTAGTATTTGAATGTAATGTTCAAACAATTATTAGTATTTGAATGTAATTATGTTCAAACAATTATTAGTATTTGAATGTAATGTTCAAACAATTATTAGTATTTGAATGTAATGTTCAAACAATTATTAGTATTTGAATGTAATGTTCAAACAATTATTAGTATTTGAATGTAATGTTCAAACAATTATTAGTATTTGAACAGACATATCGAAAAATCCAAGACAACTTGTCTGACATTCGGTCAGGCAATTTAGAAAAACAGTCTGACCAAAACAAAATTTGTCTGACCGAATAAAAAACCTAAAATGCCACCACATATTCCACATCATCATTAAAAACTCATTTATTTGTTTGACATGTTTACTTCAAGAATAAATTTTTAGGTATTCAGTTATCTCGTGACATTCTCAATATTTGTTCAAAATTAAAACTCTTATCCTGGAAATCATAACATTCATCTTAATCATCATCATCATCAATGTCTTTGTGAAAAAAAAAATTATGATTTGTTGTGAAAAAAAATTATGTCCAGACATTAATCTCCCCCCTCCTGAATTTTGTGGGAGTTATGCCCCTTTGAACTTAGAAATTTCCCGAAATTTACTACTGAAGCAGCTTGTCAGCGCAACTCCTCTGAAACTACTGAACAGAATTTCATGAAACTTGGTAGGTAGTAAGGACACCATATGTAGTTGTGCATATTACCAGGAAATATTGATCCCCTAAATTTTGTGGGAGTTATGCCCCTTTGAACTTAAAATTTTCCGAAATTTACTATTGAAGCAGTTTGTCAGCGCAACTCCTCTGAAACTACTGAACAGAATTTCATGAAACTTGGTAGGTAGTAAGGACACCATATGTAGTTGTGCATATTACCAGGAAATTTTTATCTCCTAAATTTTGTGGGAGTTATGCCCCTTTGAACTTAGAAATTTCCCGAAATTTACTATTGAAGCAGCTTGTCAGCGCAACTCCTCTGAAACTACTGAACAAAATTTCATGAAACTTGGTAGGTAGTAAGGACACCATATGTAGTTGTGCATATTACCAGGAAATGTTGATCCCCTAAATTTTGTTGGAGTTATGCCCCTTTGAACTTAAAATTTTCCGAAATATACTTCTGAAGCAGCTTGTCAGCACAACTCCTCTGAAACTACTGAACAGAATTTCATGAAACGTGGTAGGTAGTAAGGACACCATATGTAGTTGTGCATATTACCAGGAAATGTTGATCCCCTAAATTTTGTGGGAGTTATTTGCAAACACTCTAGTGTAATATCCCTTACTGAAACTTGTAAGTTGTATGTATATATATATATGTACAAGAGTCTATCATAATGTCACTATTTCCCTGAAAAAGTTTTCATCACCAATCCATTAATTTTAGAAGAACACAACTCCTTTAAAATCATTGGAACATAGGCTGAGCAATTTTCTGGAATAGGGAACTTTGCCATGACAATATGGAATAGTACCTGTAACCCTTGCTTTAGCACTTTTGATCAATTTTTTTGTGTTTCATGGATTAAAAACAGGTTTTTTTTGTTATTCATTGAAGCTTAATTTTATTTGTTACCCAAATAGATTTTTTACCTATGACTACAGTTTGTGGGACGGGGGAGACATACGTTTTTGCGGGCAAAAACAAACTTTAATTAAGGTTAAAATGAACATGAACAATGAACATTTGACAGTCAAAGCGATAAGCATTGTACATTTCTATATTAATTTCACAAACCATTTGTATTTTTTTTTTAAGGAAAAATATTACCGGTATATGAAACAATATTTAATTATATTGTAATATGAAAATGGATGAATAATTTTTTATTGCATGTTAATTAATATAGTGAATTCGAAGTAGCTTGAATTTTTTGTATGTTTCTATCATCAGTCGACAGAAAGTGCCTATTTCCAAAGATTGAATGTTTTTCTTTTTCATCTATTTTTAAAGCCTTTTAAAAAAAAATTGACAAAATGTTCTAATGAGCTATTTATAGATGTTTCCATGAAGAAAATGACCTATTTTAGTTTGATAGAGGGACTAAAAGTGACCTAAATTCCAATATTTCGAATGTAAGAAGAAGATATACATTTGTACACAGTTTTTATTTTTCATCTAATTTTTAAGGGTCAACATACTTTGTCTGCAAATGATTTGTAGTAGAGAGACATAGATCTGTGTCTACACTTGTTTTTCTCCTAAATTACCCATCAAATTCTCTTGTGTACTTTTCAAACAGGTTCTACCAAGTGATGACTTGCTGGATTTGATTTATTTGATTGATTTATTGTGTTTATTGCCACTTTCAGAAATATTTCAGCTATATCATGGCAACCAGTTTTAGGACTATCCGAAGAGAACCACCGACCATGGGCAAGCAGCTGGTAAACTTTATCACTTGCGGTTGCATGTCAAGTGCAGCCTTTTAGCTCACCTGGCCAAAAGCCATGTTAGCTTTTGCCATCACTTGGCGTCCGTCGTACGTCGTAAACTTTCACATTTAAATCTTCTCCTCTGAAACCCCTGACCCCTGAACCAAATTAAACCAAACCTGGCAGGGATGGTCCTTGGGTGGGTCCCTTTCAAAAATGTGTCCGACAGATCCGCCTTCCATTCAAGATGGCTGCTGTTACTAAAAATAGAAATTTCTTCAATTGTCCATTGCTGCTTTATTATAAATCTAAATGAGCTCAAATTTTTACTGCAGCTACATGGAAATGAGTAGTTTAACATAAATTCCATGTTTTTCTGTGAAATTTTTCTTTCAGCCGATTTATACCGATTATGCAGATTAGGTATTTTGATAAAAGATTACATTCAAATCTTTTCCTCTGAAACCGCTGAATCAAATTAAACCAATCCTGACAGGGATGGTTCCTTGGTGGGTCCCTTTCAAAATTGTGTCCGACAGCCCTGCCCTTCATTCAAGATGGCTGCTGTTACTAAAAATAGAAATTTCTTCAATTGTCCATTGCTGCTTTAGTACAAGTCAAAATGAGCTCAAATTTTAACTGCAGCTACATGGCAAGGAGTAGTTTAACATATATTCCGTGTTTTTCTGTGAAATTTTTCTTTCAGCCGATTTATACCGATTATGCAAATTAGGCATATTTTGATAAAAGATCACATTTAAATCTTCTCCTCTGAAACCGCTGAACCAAATTAAAGCAAATTTGGCTGGGATGGTCTTTGGGTGATCCCCTTTCAATATTGTGTCCGACAGCCCAGCCCTCTATTCAAGATGGCTGATGTTACTAAAATTAAAAATATGGCAATGAGTAGTTTAACATATATTCCGTGTTTTTCTGTGAAATTTTTCTTTCAGCCGATTTATACCGATTATGCAAATTAGGCATATTTTGATAAAAGATCACATTTAAATCTTCTCCTCTGAAACCGCTGAACCAAATTAAAGCAAATTTGGCTGGGATGGTCTTTGGGTGATCCCCTTTCAATATTGTGTCCGACAGCCCAGCCCTCTATTCAAGATGGCTGATGTTACTAAAATTAAAAATATGGCAATGAGTAGTTTTACATATATTCTGGGTTTTTCGGTGAAATTTTTTCAGCCAGTTTATTCCGTTTAGGAATATTATGAGATAAAAATCACATCAAAATCTTTTGCTCAGAAATTTGAGTTGAAATGATCTTTGGGTGGCCCACTTTCAAAATTATGTGTAACACCCCCATTTTCTATCAACTTTAGGTGTCAAATTGAAAACCAGGTGAACGATTACAGGCTCCTCGGAGCCTCTAGTTTCTACACATTTTTATAAAGATTTCTTGTATACATGAAAAATGTATTGTGTCAAATGTGTTAAATTGCCTATTGAAATTTATACAGTAATGAATTATATTGTACTCCCTTAGACTTATGTATTGTTGATTTCTTTAAACATCAATGTCAAAAATATTGTTTTAAACTTGTTCATTTCTGTCGTTAATGAAATTAATAAATTCTTTTGCAATTAGTGCTAGGTAAATCCGTAAATTGACTGAACTACATCTAATCTTTTCTTAATGTTAAAATGCAGAGTAGAGTAACAGCAAAATACTGACTTAATGTTCTTTGGCCTGACTGGAGACTGAGCCCATGTCCTCCGCAATCAAGGCAAGCACGCTTACGTGAACATTAGACCACCAAGTCAGTTTAGTACTGTTTGATTTCTGTAGAATTTTGCTTTAAAGTTTTATCACATGATTGAGTTTTTACTGTGTATTGATTTTACCCTGAACATTAAGGGCATTAAGAGAAATATGATTATATTGTCAATATTTGTTGTGTCTGTTGTAAGTATATTGTAGAACTAATAATTACATGTATGTGTCTTGATGGAGACTTAATAATTACATGTATGTGTCTTGATGGAGACTTCCCATAATAAACAACATTCATACAGTCACACTGTCTGATTGATAAAGCAAAAAAAAAATATCATGTAATAATTCAACCACATTATAGCATTTAAATATTATGTGATAATAAACCCTATGTATGTAGGAACAAACATTTGTTACTGGGTAATAAAAGAGGCATGGCATCGTGTGGACATTGATCTGTTGATCAATATGACTTAACTCTCTGTTATTGTCAAACCTGGTTTAGTTTTCTGCTATTAAGAAAGGATTTTTTAAGAATATTTCATTAATTTAGAAATTTAAAATGAGTATAGTGAGACTAAAACCTACACTACAGGATCACCATTGTAGTGTGGAATAGAAATATGTTAGAGATTACACAGGATCACCATTGTAGTGTGGAATAGAAATATGTTAGAGATTACACAGGATCACCATTGTAGTGTGGAATAGAAATATGTTAGAGATTACACATAGTTAATATTCTAAGAACTGTGTAAGATTGGCACTATTTTTCATGAAATGTGTGAAGATTGGCACTATATTTCATGTTATTTACTCATTTACTCCAGATTAATCGTACGTGACAAAAATAATCTTCAGACGTTATGACAAAACTTTTATGTAAAAGATGATATTTAATAAAAGACATGTAATATACACTGGAATGGATAGAAAGAAATGTTTAATACTGGGGGGGGGGGGGGGGGGGGGGTACTTATAAAAAAATCACAGGTATGCAAGACTCCAATTGTCAAGATAGACAGCAATAAATATTTGACATTGAAAAGATGTCCTTTAGGTAATTATGAATAAAAAGGACAGCACAAATCAGATAAAAATTTGGGCAGGGACGGGTAGCGAAATAATGTTTTGATTAATCGCAATTAACTTCTCCCAGAAGTCTCGCCACTTCTCTCTGTTGTCTTCCACTTCTCCCTGTGAGCTCTCTGAAAGAGAAGTCACCCCTCCCTCTAATTTGAAATTAGTGAGAGCCCTGAATTACATACAATAAGATGTGAATTTTTACTAACAAATTGTGCACACTAAATTTAGATATGTATGTTTTTATTATCTTAACCCTACATGTATATTGTTGTATTTTGTAGATAACTATGTAATGGTCAAGTTCAATGAAGATGAACTATCCATCCACATGTAGTCATCATCATGTCAAACTTCCAAGTAAGTCTTACATTTATTAACTTCTACAGATTATCACACTCTCATCTCTTGTAGAATTTTCATAATTATTTTTTTTCCACAATTAAAATCTTTAATGAAATCTTTAGTTACATTTGTTTGTGAAAAAACATTAAGTACCAGTACCTTATCCTGGCCTCGTTAATGTTCATAATTTCTAACTTGATTTTATTTCAAACTTTGTAAACGTGACAATACAATGTAGTACCTCATATTATAACACAATAAATAGAAAGCAAAAAGTGAACTGGATTTAAATGGCCAATGGTTTTGTAAAATAATGGTTGGAGTTATATAGATATAAATTTATTTATTTTATATACATGTAAGTAAAAATCACATTTTGCTCCTTGATTAAAAAAAAAATCAGAAGTAAAAAATGCTTCCATTGATGTTCTTTGATAATCTGATAGTTATATTAGTCTCACCTGATATAAAGCCAGTGACAAACGGTCATATCAGCCATCGCCATCTTTGATAATCTGATAGTTATATTAGTCTCACCTGACAAAAAGCCAGTGACAAACGGTCATATCAGCCATCGCCATCTTTGATAATCTGATAGTTATATTAGTCTCACCTGATATAAAGCCAGTGACAAACGGTCATATCAGCCATCGCCATCTTTGATAATCTGATAGTTATATTAGTCTCACCTGATATAAAGCCAGTGACAAACGGTCATATCAGCCATCGCCATCTTTGATAATCTGATAGTTATATTAGTCTCACCTGATATAAAGCCAGTGACAAACAGTCATATCAGCTATCGCCATCTTTGATAATATGATAGTTATATTAGTCTCACCTGATATAAAGCCAGTGACAAACAGTCATATCAGCTATCACCATCTTTGATAATATGATAGTTATATTAGTCTCACAATAAAGCCAGTGACCAACGGTCATATCAGCTATCACCATCATTTGGCATCCGTCTTTCGTCCATAAACATTTGCATTTTATTCTTATTTGAAACCACTGGACCAATTAGAATCAAACAATAAATGAGTAATATTTTTAGGACTAGTAAGGTATTTGGTGGTTTTCTCAAGGTTATCACTGAGGTAGGGACTAAAAAAAATTGTTTTTTGTAGCAGCTACAATGCACCTACACCTTTTTCAAAATTTACAAAAGAGGTCTTTGATGTGCAGGGAGTGTAGCACTCTCTAAGCCTGTTACCCACTATGGTCCACTATTAGGCTTTCTGTATTCTTGATCTGACAACCCTCAATTTAAAAGGCAATATCGATCCACCATCTGGGGACACACTGATCAGCTCTGTGGGTTTGAGCCCTTTAAACTTTCACCAGTATCTAGTGTATACTCAGTTGTTGTACCTGTCTGATTGAAGTTACTGATCAGCTCTGTGGGTTTGAGTCCTTGAAACCTTCACCAGTATCTAGTGTATACTCAGTTGTTGTACCTGTCTGATTGAAGTTACTGGGCAGCTCTGTGGGTTTGAGTCCTTGAAACCTTCACCAGTATCTAGTGTATACTGAGTTGTTGTACCTGTCTGATTGAAGTTACTGATCAGCTCTGTGGGTTTGAGTCCTTGAAACCTTCACCAGTATCTAGTGTATACTCAGTTGTTGTACCTGTCTGATTGAAGTTACTGGGCAGCTCTGTGGGTTTGAGTCCTTGAAACCTTCACCAGTATCTAGTGTATACTCAGTTGTTGTACATGTACCTGTCTAATTGAAGTTACTGATCAGCTCTGAGGGTTTGAGCTCTTGAAACCTTCACCAGTATCTAGTGTATACTCAGTTGTTGTACCTGTCTGATTGAAGTTACTGGGCAGCTCTGTGGGTTTGAGTCCTTGAAACCTTCACCAGTATCTAGTGTATACTCAGTTGTTGTACCTGTCTGATTGAAGTTACTGATCAGCTCTGTGGGTTTGAGTCCTTGAAACCTTCACCAGTATCTAGTGTATACTCAGTTGTTGTACATGTACCTGTCTGATTGAAGTTACTGATCAGCTCTGAGGGTTTGAGCTCTTGAAACCTTCACCAGTATCTAGTGTATACTCAGTTGTTGTACCTGTCTGATTGAAGTTGCTGGGCAGCTCTGTGGATTTGAGCTCTTGAAACCTTCACCAGTATCTATACTCAGTTGTTGTACCTGTCTGATTGAAGTTACTGGGCAGCTCTGTGTGTTTCGAGTCCTTGAAACCTTCACCAGTATCTAGTGTATACTCAGTTGTTGTACATGTACCTGTCTGATTGAAGTTACTGATCAGCTCTGAGGGTTGAGCTCTTGAAACCTTCACCAGTATCTAGTGTATACTCAGTTGTTGTACCTGTCTGATTGAAGTTACTGGGCAGCTCTGTGGGTTTGAGTCCTTGAAACCTTCACCAGTATCTAGTGTATACTCAGTTGTTGTACATGTACCTGTCTGATTGAAGTTACTGATCAGCTCTGAGGGTTTGAGCTCTTGAAACCTTCACCAGTATCTAGTGTATACTCAGTTGTTGTACCTGTCTGATTGAAGTTGCTGGGCAGCTCTGTGGATTTGAGCTCTTGAAACCTTCACCAGTATCTAGTGTATACTCAGTTGTTGTACCTGTCTGATTGAAGTTACTGATCAGCTCTGTGGGTTTGAGTCCTTGAAACCTTCACCCGTATCTAGTGTATACTCAGTTGTTGTACATGTACCTGTCTGATTGAAGTTACTGATCAGCTCTGAGGGTTTGAGCTCTTGAAACCTTCACCAGTATCTAGTGTATACTCAGTTGTTGTACCTGTCTGATTGAAGTTACTGATCAGCTCTGTGGGTTTGAGTCCTTGAAACCTTCACCAGTATCTAGTGTATACTCAATTGTTGTACCTGTCTGATTGAAGTTACTGATCAGCTCTGTGGGTTTGAGTCCTTGAAACCTTCACCAGTATCTAGTGTATACTCAGTTGTTGTACCTGTCTGATTGAAGTTACTGATCAGCTCTGTGGGTTTGAGCTCTTGAAACCTTCACCAGTATCTAGTGTATACTCAGTTGTTGTACCTGTCTGATTGAAGTTACTGATCAGCTCTTTGGGTTTGAGTCCTTGAAACCTTCACCAGTATCTAGTGTATACTCAATTGTTGTACATGTACCTGTCTGATTGAAGTTACTGATCAGCTCTGTGGGTTTGAGTCCTTGAAACCTTCACCAGTATCTAGTGTATACTCAGTTGTTGTACCTGTCTGATTGAAGTTACTGATCAGCTCTGTGGGTTTGAGTCCTTGAAACCTTCACCAGTATCTAGTGTATACTCAGTTGTTGTACCTGTCTGATTGAAGTTACTGATCAGCTCTGTGGGTTTGGGTCCTTGAAACCTTCACCAGTATCTAGTGTATACTCAGTTGTAACTGTCTGATTGAAGTTAGTGAGCAGCTCTGAGGGTTTGAGCTCTTGAAACCTTCACCAGTATCTAGTGTATACTGAGTTGTTGTACCTGTCTGATTGAAGTTACTGATCAGCTCTGTGTGTTTGAGCTCTTGAAACCTTCACCAGTATCTAGTGTATACTCAGTTGTTGTACCTGTCTGATTGAAGTTACTGGGCAGCTCTGTGGATTTGAGCTCTTGAAACCTTCACCAGTATCTGGTGTATACTCAATTGTTGTACCTGTCTGATTGAAGTTACTGATCAGCTCTGTGGGTTTGAGCTCTTGAAACCTTCACCAGTATCTAGTGTATACTCAGTTGTTGTACCTGTCCGATTGAAGTTACTGATCAGCTCTGTGGGTTTGAGCTCTTGAAACCTTCACCAGTATCTAGTGTATACTCAGTTGTTGTACCTGTCTGATTGAAGTTTTATGCTGACAAGTTAACATTTCCTACTAATTGATGGATCAAAGGGCAATCTTTTATTACCTACATACATAATACACAATTCATCATTTACGACCACATATCTACATGCTTGTATATATAACTCTTGGCAGAATTCACCAAGGTTTAATAATAAAGCAATTTCCATTCCTTTTCCCCCTAATTATCTGATATCAAAGTATCATAATAAGATATTGACAGTAACTTTAAAGATCTATATTTCTATTTGTCAGTGTCAGATAAATCAATCATAGCACATAAGTGCAGTGTTGATACAAAACAGATCAGATCTTCAATAAAGTGTTGTTCAATACAGATCAAGCCTCCTGCTTTCACTGAACATACCAGCTTTACCTTGAGTGGGCCTTATGGTCATAAAACTTGTGTGGAGAACTTTAAGTTACTAAAGGTCTATTGTGGCCTTGATCAAAGGATATTGTAATTAGATTTAATCCATGCCTGTCACCACTAAATGTAGTAAAGTTACTAAAGGTCCACCGTGGCCTTGATCATATGATATGGTAGTTAGATTTAATCCATGCCTGTCACCACTAAATGTAGTAAAGTTACTAAAGGTCCACCGTGGCCTTGATCATATGATATGGTAGTTAGATTTAATCCATGCTCTGTGGGTTTGAGTCCTTGAAACCTTCACCAGTATCTAGTGTATACTCAGTTGTTGTACATGTACCTGTCTGATTGAAGTTACTGATCAGCTCTGAGGGTTTGAGCTCTTGAAACCTTCACCAGTATCTAGTGTATACTCAGTTGTTGTACCTGTCCGATTGAAGTTTCTGGGCAGCTCTGTGGATTTGAGCTCTTGAAGAAACCTTCACCAGTATCTAGTGTATACTCAGTTGTTGTACCTGTCTGATTGAAGTTACTGATCAGCTCTGTGTGTTTGA
This sequence comes from Bathymodiolus brooksi, assembly GCA_963680875.1. NCBI lineage: Eukaryota > Metazoa > Mollusca > Bivalvia > Mytilida > Modiolidae > Bathymodiolus > Bathymodiolus brooksi. The sequence goes on along the minus strand of OY804590.1, from coordinate 48,114,198 downwards.
GCTCTTGAAACCTTCACCAGTATCTAGTGTATACTCAGTTGTTGTACCTGTCTGATTGAAGTTACTGGGCAGCTCTGTGGATTTGAGCTCTTGAAACCTTCACCAGTATCTAGTGTATACTCAATTGTTGTACCTGTCTGATTGAAGTTACTGATCAGCTCTGTGGGTTTGGGTCCTTGAAACCTTCACCAGTATCTAGTGTATACTCAGTTGTTGTACATGTACCTGTCTGATTGAAGTTACTGATCAGCTCTGTGGGTTTGAGCTCTTGAAACCTTCACCAGTATCTAGTGTATACTCAGTTGTTGTACCTGTCTGATTGAAGTTACTGATCAGCTCTGTGGGTTTGAGCTCTTGAAACCTTCACCAGTATCTGGTGTATACTCAGTTGTTGTACCTGTCTGATTGAAGTTACTGATCAGCTCTGTGGGTTTGAGCTCTTGAAACCTTCACCAGTATCTAGTGTATACTCAGTTGTTGTACCTGTCTGATTGAAGTTACTGATCAGCTCTGTGGGTTTGAGTCCTTGAAACCTTCACCAGTATCTAGTGTATACTCAATTGTTGTACCTGTCTGATTAAAGTTACTGATCAGCTCTGTGGGTTTGAGTCCTTGAAACCTTCACCAGTATCTAGTGTATACTCAATTGTTGTACCTGTCTGATTGAAGTTACTGATCAGCTCTGTGGGTTTGAGTCCTTGAAACCTTCACCAGTATCTAGTGTATACTCAGTTGTACCTGTCTGATTGAAGTTAGTGAGCAGCTCTGAGGGTTTGAGCTCTTGAAACCTTCACCAGTATCTAGTGTATACTGAGTTGTTGTACCTGTCTGATTGAAGTTACTGATCAGCTCTGTGGGTTTGAGTCCTTGAAACCTTCACCAGTATCTAGTGTATACTCAGTTGTACCTGTCTGATTGAAGTTACTGAGCAGCTCTGAGGGTTTGAGCTCTTGAAACCTTCACCAGTATCTAGTGTATACTGAGTTGTTGTACCTGTCTGATTGAAGTTACTGATCAGCTCTGTGTGTTTGAGCTCTTGAAACCTTCACCAGTATCTAGTGTATACTCAGTTGTTGTACCTGTCTGATTGAAGATACTGGGCAGCTCTGTGGATTTGAGCTCTTGAAACCTTCACCAGTATCTGGTGTATACTCAATTGTTGTACCTGTCTGATTGAAGTTACTGATCAGCTCTGTGGGTTTGAGCTCTTGAAACCTTCACCAGTATCTAGTGTATACTCAGTTGTTGTACCTGTCTGATTGAAGTTACTGATCAGCTCTGTGGGTTTGAGCTCTTGAAACCTTCACCAGTATCTAGTGTATACTCAGTTGTTGTACCTGTCTGATTGAAGTTTTATGCTGACAAGTTAACATTTCCTACTAATTAATGGATCAAAGGGCAATCTTTTATTACCTACATACATAATACACAATTCATCATTTACGACCACATATCTACATGCTTGTATATATAACTCTTGGCAGAATTCACCAAGGTTTAATAATAAAGCAATTTCCATTCCTTTTCCCCCTAATTATCTGATATCAAAGTATCATAATAAGATATTGACAGTAACTTTAAAGATCTATATTTCTATTTGTCAGTGTCAGATAAATCAATCATAGCACATAAGTGCAGTGTTGATACAAAACAGATCAGATCTTCAATAAAGTGTTGTTCAATACAGATCAAGCCTCCTGCTTTCACTGAACATACCAGCTTTACCTTGAGTGGGCCTTATGGTCATAAAACTTGTGTGGAGAACTTAAAGTTACTAAAGGTCTATTGTGGCCTTGATCAAAGGATATTGTAATTAGATTTAATCCATGCCTGTCACCACTAAATGTAGTAAAGTTACTAAAGGTCCACCGTGGCCTTGATCATATGATATGGTAGTTAGATTTAATTCATGCCTGTCACCACTAAATGTAGTAAAGTTACTAAAGGTCCACCGTGGTCTTGATCATATGATATGGTAGTTAGATTTAATCCATGCCTGTCACCACTAAATGTAGTAAAGTTACTAAAGGTCCACCGTGGCCTTGATCATATGATATGGTAGTTAGATTTAAATCATGCCTGTCACCACTAAATGTAGTAAAATTACTAAAGGTCCACCATGGCCTTGATCATATGATATGGTAGTTAGATTTAATTCATGCCTGTCATCACTAAATGTAGTAAAGTTACTAAAGGTCCACCGTGGCCTTGATCATATGATATGGTAGTTAGATTTAATTCATGCCTGTCACCACTAAATGTAGTAAAATTACTAAAGGTCCACCGTGGCCTTGATCATATGCAAATGGTAGTTAGATTTAATCCATGCCTGTCGCCACTAAATGTAGTAAAGTTACTAAAGGTCCACCGTGGCCTTGATCATATGATATGGTAGTTAGATTTAATTCATGCCTGTCACCACTAAATATAGTAAAATTACTAAAGGTCCACCATGGCCTTGATCATATGCAAATGGTAGTTAGATTTAATCCATGCCTGTCACCACTAAATGTAGTCAAATTACTAAAGGTCCACCATGGCCTTGATCATATGCAAATGGTAGTTAGATTTAATCCATGCCTGTCACCACTAAGTGTAGTGAGTTTCTGGTATTTGTGGTATGGTTTACTCTGTACAACTTTATCAGGTCAGTGGTTCTCTCTAGGAACTATGGTTTCCTCCATCAATAAAACTGACTAACATCATATAATTACAATACATATATTGTTGAAAGTATAGTTAAAACACCCATAATCCTACAGTAAATAACGGTATATTTTCAACGTTTAACAAACTCTTTAAAATACAAGTGTATAATGTTTTCTGTTTCAGATTGTGATTTTCCCAAACTTCCGAAACAGCTTGAGGAGATACTACCTGCAAATGAGTTTGCCTTGTTCAGACACCGCTGGAATTCTAATGAAGTGAGATTTAGTAATAATTGGCAGATTGTATTTTTGTGTTTTTATGTCATAGCTCGTTAATACCTATAGTTCATTAATAGTCTAATTATTGTATTATTTATATTAGATTTTATTTATGGGGGGTGGGGGGTTATCATCAAAATGCACCTTCTAAACCATATTTTTTTTTTAGCAATTATGAGGAAGGATTAATGATTCAAAATCTAGTACTTGATTGAATGCAAACTATATAATAAACCAGGAGAACAATACAGGCTCTTGTGAACCTCTAGTTGTCTTAAGGTCCAGTGCTGTCATATTTTGTGTATGAATAACCAGGAGAACAATACAGGCTCTTGTGAACCTCTAGTTGTCTTAATGTCCAGTGCCGTCATATTTTGTGTATGAATAACCAGGAGAACAATACAGGCTCTTATGAACCTTTAGTTGTCTTAATGTCCAGTGCCGTCATATTTTGTGTATGAATAACCAGGAGAACAATACAGGCTCTTGTGAACCTCTAGTTGTCTTAAGATCTAGTGCTGTCATATTTTGTGTATGAATAACCAGGAGAACAATACAGGCTCTTGTGAACCTCTAGTTGTCTTAAGATCCAGTGCCGTCATATTTTGTGTATGAATAACCAGGAGAACAATACAGGCTCTTATGAACCTTTAGTTGTCTTAATGTCCAGTGCCGTCATATTTTGTGTATGAATAACCAGGAGAACAATACAGGCTCTTGTGAACCTCTAGTTGTCTTAAGATCTAGTGCTGTCATATTTTGTGTATGAATAACCAGGAGAACAATACAGGCTCTTGTGAACCTCTAGTTGTCTTAATGTCCAGTGCCGTCATATTTTGTGTATGAATAACCAGGAGAACAATACAGGCTCTTATGAACCTTTAGTTGTCTTAATGTCCAGTGCCGTCATATTTTGTGTATGAATAACCAGGAGAACAATACAGGCTCTTATGAACCTTTAGTTGTCTTAATGTCCAGTGCCGTCATATTTTGTGTATGAATAACCAGGAGAACAATACAGGCTCTTGTGAACCTCTAGTTGTCTTAAGATCTAGTGCTGTCATATTTTGTGTATGAATAACCAGGAGAACAATACAGGCTCTTGTGAACCTCTAGTTGTCTTAATGTCCAGTGCTGTCATATTTTGTGTATGAATAACCAGGAGAACAATACAGGCTCTTGTGAACCTCTAGTTGTCTTAAGGACCAGTGCTGTCATATTTTGTGTGTATTAGGAAATGGAATAATGTCGTGTATGAGAATAAGGTCACTGTGACAATGATTATCCACAAATTCAAGTAATTAATTTTTTTGTCACACAACTTTCTCAGGAGCAGAACTTTTTAGCTCACCTTGCCAAAGGCAATGTGAGCTTTTGCCATCACTTGGCGTCTGTCTTCCGTCGTCTATCGTCTGTTAACTTTTCACATTTTAATCTTCTCCTCTGAAACCCCTTAGCCAAATGAACTGAAACTTGGTAGGAAGCATCCATGGACGGTCCTCTATAAAGTTTGCTCATTTCGTCCCGATCCATTAACAAACATGGCCACCACAGGCAATTCTGGTTTCTGAATGGCCGATTTAAAAAAATCTTCTCCTCTGAAACTGCTTGGCCAAATGAACCGAAACTTGTTAGGAAGCATCTATGGAAGGTCCTCTGTAACAGTAGGAATGCCAGCATGACAAGAGAGTTCCAAAGTCAAGTCTCAGTCATGTGACTTGCTTCATTTTTGATGAAAATTGACGTTCAACCCTTCGGTTAAAATATGGCAGTTTACAATAAATACGTACGCTTGAAATCAATTAAAATATACGAAAGATATCTATGGATAAATAGAAATTTATTGCATCACTTCAGTTTTTATTTATATTGTGTACAAACATCGAATTTTGCTACTTGAAGTGGACTCAATTTCAAAACAAATGTCGAGGTGGTTCTATTTAAGTGAGAAAATTTAATTAAAACAATATGATGGCTTTCTGTAACATCCGTTTCCTGAGGAAATCATCTAGGATCATTGTCATACCGACAACTAGTGTCAATGTGTGGGATGCAATTGTTCCACTTAGTGCTACACCCACCTTGATCGATCGACCATTTGCCAAACATCGAAATTCATTGTCTTTCGGAACACATCAGCAGTGTTTATTAACAACAACAATAAACGACACACCAGCGTACATCTGAAAGAGGATATTTCATTTGGGAAAGGGGGTATATTTTTATGTCTTTTTTTAATTTTCTTGAATTAATACCGTATTTTTCAGTTCAATTGAATTATTTTTATTGCAATATTGTTTTAGACATTGTGCATTTTGTAATTTAGACTGGGGAATTACTATTTATCATCACTTTAAATTAAAAAAAAATCTCTATGATACTAGACTTGTTGGGGATGTACAACAATTAACAATTTCAATTTAATTTAATTTCAGTACAACAGGTACAAGATAAATAGAAAGAAACAGATGTGTGGAAAAAATAAAAACATGTAAACAAAACTTAAAGTAATATGAAATGCCAAAATCATTATTTTCAGTATTCTAAAAATTTCTGATATATGTAAAGATTAAATATATAAAGAACGTAAACCATTCACTTTTTGAGAGCTACGATGTATAATTCAGGAGAAAACGTCATTTTATTCTGTCTTCGATAATTCTTGCTACCCGGACAATTATGCAAATCATATGCTATTGACCTCATATTTGAACTCATTCGGTAGAGATTGTGCGCATGCTCCGTTATAGTCTTGACAGGTAACATCATTTTCGTTTCGATTTACATTCCATTATTTTCCATTCAATCCACGATTAAAAATAATTTTCCCTTAGCGAAACGTTAAACAAGGATCTCTTTACCTGGAAAATAAATATATATCACCATCTATGATCTAAACCGCCGTAAATGTCTTTTAACGGCATTATGTGTATAATCAAGGACGTATATAGAATCTTATATAATTCAGCAAATTTCGCGGGACGCAGTAAGGGTACACTGCATATGCAACTTGTAATTATGTTAAAACATTAGTTTTTTTTTTATATTAAAAATGAATACTACTTTGTTTCAAATCTATTTAAAATTTATTTGGCCTAAGAGACAAGAATGTGAAAGAAAGCACACATTCTTTATCTCATAATAATATATAGGCAAATAATTTGATTCTGAGGGGGCCTGGCAAGATTAGTCAGGTTAGAACATTTGACAGAAAATTATTTCGACACATAGTGCAGGACAGGTTATAACATTGTTTACTCAGTTCAGGCCAGAATTTTTTTTTTATTTTCTATGAAGCAAAGGCCAGAATTTTTTTCCAACTTTGGGTGGCCAGATTATTTATTTTATTTACAAAAACTGCCAGACCCCCCTCCCCCCCAACCCCAACCCCGCGGAATCAATTGGTTGTCCCCAAAACAAACCAGGAAATAAACGAACCAAGTTATGAAATGGTTGGTGTCAAAATAATGGTGACAAGTTATGGACAAAATAAGTCGTATTTTTGGCCTTTTTTTTCTTGTTGATTTTTTATTTTCTTCTCTGACAACTCCAAATGTTGTCATCGTAATGGTTTTGAAATGTACATAATAATAATAATTTACATAGTTTGTACATGCGATACGTTAGTTCCGACGAGGATTTTAAATTCTGAGATTTCTTGGTTCTGTTTCGATTTCCCCAAATGGGGCCCTGTGTCATTCATTATTACCGATTTCAATGTTTTTCGAATAAACTGATTAAGTCAGAATGAAATTCATTGCAGTTGATAATCTTTAAGGTAAAACATACATGAAATAATTTCTTTGCAAGCCAAGAAATGCAAGAAATTTAACTTCTTTCAAAACCAGAATGATACATGTGCTCACCTGTTTACGTTGGTGATGAAATTTCATGATCGGCAATCATCAGAACTGTGCATCCGAAAGTTAATTAGCCACCATTGTCTTGACAAAACACATACGAGATGGAATGATTTTTGTTCTTAATCACAGATGATCGCGATTTTCGTCCTCAAACATGCACGAATGGTTTAGTTTTTAGGGAATGTAAATATATCAAGAATATTTTTAAAGATGTTTATTTCACCAAAAACTCGTTTCATATTACTTTAAGTGAATTGAAAAAAACACGAAAATATTTAAAAAAAAAATGTAAAAAAATTAATAATTTTTTAAAAATCTAAAAAAAAAAGTGAAACCTTGAGACAAAAAGGGGCATAAAAGACACACACAAAATGACTAGCATTCACATAAAAGACACATACAGAATAACTAGCATTCACATAAAAGACACATACAGAACAACTTGCATTCACAATGAAAGGACAAACCAGAATTCCAAATTTCACTAAGTAAATAAAATGACTAGAATGAATATGTTCTCTGTTGGCAAAATAACCAAGTATTGGTTAATATTGTTTGAAATTGAAGTTAAAAAAACTATTTGATTTGATCCAATGACTAGAAAAAAGTTAATAAAAGGGCAAATTTTGAAAAATTCTTTTCTGTAAAATAAAATTTATAAAATTCAGCATTACAATTCATAGATAAAAGAATTATATTTCTCATAAACAACAGGCAACAGAAGTACCTTTTCATCTATAAAAAAAAAAGCCTGAATAACAAATTCAACAACATTGTATACAGGTTTAAATGTCTGTAGAAACTTGTTCAACAACTTGGTTCTTGTTCAAAATATCTAAAAGAAATTGAAAAGTTTGAGATCTTGTTTCAGCTCCACTTTCTGACCTAGAAAATTTGTTACAACTGTTATAACAATATGTACCACAATATAATTTAGCTTCTGAGCCAAATTCTTTACAGAAATTTAATTCATTCTTGAAATATTTAAGATAAAAGTCCTGGTTTTCAATTGAAATTGAAATAAATCTTTTGACTTTCAGATGAAGTTTCACAAATTACACAATCAAAAAGTTCTTTTCTGAATGACTAAATATATTATAATGTTTATGACACAAGGTGTCATGAAAATTCTGATCCTTGTCTAAAAATATGTCACTTATGCAAATATCAAATACTGTTTGAAAATATAATGTTTCAATATTAGTAGTGTCATCTCCACTCTTTTTACATAAATTAAAATGGTTTAAAAACAGTTTTTTTTTTCATCTTCAACACTCTTACTTCCATTAGAAAATGCCTCTTTATTAACTGGCTCATCATTTTCAAGCAGACTATTTTCAGTAGACATAAAAAAATACAAAGTTTGAACTTAATTTCACATTTCTTACAAATACAATACAATTCAGAAATGTTAAATTTCTTTTTACAAACAAAATTCAGGAGCATCTGAAACTTTATTTTAATTCATGGATTTTTTAGAAGAAAAAAAAACATATATATATATGTACAATATTAGTAAAAAAAGAACAAAACAGATTTTTCATAACATTCTTGTTATAATGTTTATGACACAAGGTGTCTTGAAAATTCTGATCCTGTATACACTTCCATTTTATTTTACTAATTTCCTTTATATATATATATATATATAGTAGGGATGGCAACGAGTACCCGGTTAACCGGGTACTCACTCGAACATCCGATTATCGAATACCAAAATCGGTATTCGGTTACTCGGAAAACTTTTTTTTATGAAAATAATGATAAAATTTTCCGGACAATAAATAATTAATGTTAGATATAATAGAAATCGTACACATAAACCAGCACTTGGCATATGTTTACATAACAATTATTGGTCAATTAAATGGTAATTGATCTCTGATCTGCTTATTCCCCCGGCAAAACACTAGCTTGTAGGCTTACCAATGTTAACCAAACAAAGTGATTAAACTGGTATGAACACAATTCAAATTTAAAGTATTGAACTATTAAAAGTGTGTTTGAATTGAATTTCGAGAGATAGGGCTGTGAAAATGCCACCTCCTACATCTAAAGTTTGGAAGTTTTTCAAACGATGTAATAACTCGAAACTGTCAAATGCCAGTAACTGATTCTCTTGCATGGTGAAAAGATAATTCCGATAAATATTCAAGACTCTCGGTTCTTGCGCGCCGGTATTTAGCTGTTCTGACAACATCTGTTCCGTCGGAAAGAAATCTTCTCGGCAGAAGGTTTGATTGTTACGAAGCAACAGACTGTCATCGTCTTGCATCAACCAAATTATTTTCCTTAGCAAAAACTCTGTACCACAATGACCGAATAACAATCATGAATGTGACATGACATAACCTGGTATGTAAATAATTTGTACTGTGTTGTAAATAATAAATTTATATTTTTAATTTTTTTACCATTCAACTGAATCTTTACAATTATAGTTGAAATATAAAATAATGAAAAGAAAGGTAGAAAACAGAAGTGTCATTGAACCCAGCTGTACCTTTTTTAAACCGAACAAAATAAACTGTCTACCGAGTAACCGGGTACTCGATCGGAAACCTGACAGAGTAATCGGTTATAAGGTTTTAATCGATTTGACATCCCTAATATATATATATATATATATATATATATAAAAGAAATTAGTAAAAAAAGAACAAAACGGATTTTTCACAACATTCTTGTACTAACGTTTTCACTGCTGTTGCAGATCTTCAGGTACAATGTTTATAAGTGTATACATATGATGTTAACAATAGTGTGACGTTAACAATATAAAGGGAGACTATGATGTTACGTTTTCGCGGTAAAATATATTACCTATAAAATTAATGAACATCTTTAAAGTTGTTATAAGATTAATAAAAATCTTTAAAGTCATTGTAAGATTAACGAAAATCTTTAAAGTCATTTATCATTTAACGAAGGTTTAAGAATATTAATTAATAAAGTTTCTTTTCTTCTTCTTAAAAAATCACCCTCTGTATTAACTTTATACAGCGGGAATATTTTGAAATGTCCTCCAGAACAATCATGAAAATGTTCATTAGCTCTTATTATAGTAAGGTCCTGGTGCCTTGTTTGTTGTCTATGAACAGTCATTCGAGTCCGCAATTCAGTTTTGGTTTCACCTACATAGAATTCTCCACAATTAGAACAAATAATTGCGTATACAAGATTCTTAGTTTTGCATGATATATCTTGCATAACTGCAAAAGTCCATCCATTCTTAAATGTATACGAGGTTCCTTCTATTAAACTCGGACATGTCATACATCTCTTGTCGGTACATTTCTTAACAGATGGTGATGATTCCTGAAAATCAAATTTTGATGATGACAAGAAGCCTTTCAGATTTTTCGGCTGCCTTTTGCTGTTTATAATCTTCTTTTTTTGCAATACATTTTTCATACGTTCGCTACTGTTTAAGTTAAATTCAATTTGTTTCATAAAATGGAAAATATTGTAATCCCTTGGATTATAAGAAGTTACAAACGGAATTATATTATTTTGATTTGAGGTTACATGTACTTGTTCTCGCAGTTCCGTATGTATCGGTCTTTTTTCCAACGCTTTTTGTATACCATGTTCAACTATTTCCTCCGGATATTGTTGATTTTTCAAATACAATCTAAGTTCTCGTAGTCGCGTATCTCTCAACTCCTCTGTGTTTGTGATCGTTATAATTCTCGAAGCCAAATTAAACGGAATGTTTTTTTTAATATGTTTCGGGTGACTGGATCTGAAATTAAGATACATATGGGTGTCAGTATCTTTCGAGAAAATGTCCGTTATTATGTTGTTGTTTGTTGATATACAAATTAAAATGTTTAAAAACGGCATTTCTATTTTGCTTCTGTTTATGGTGAAACGAATGTGGTCATTTAAAGAATTAAGTTCTGTATGAAAAATTTCAACGGGAATGTCAGAGTTCCATATAATAAAACAATCGTCAAGAAAACGCTTCCAGTTTTGTCGTACATACGATGCAAATTCTTGTCCGTAGCTATTCAAAAGTTGTTGGTATAAAATATGTTCAAGGTATCCAAGAACAAGAGTAGCGTAAGTTGGCACCATTTTAGTTCCCATTGCGGTTCCTCTTTTCTGTCGGTAAAACTTACCGTCAAAATAGAAAATATTTCTTTCAAGAATAATTTTCACGGTTTCAAGAATAAATTCTTTAGAAAAGCGATCTTGTACAATGTTTCGTTTATTTTCCAACCATATAGAGCAACGTCGGCAATTTTCGTCCGGAGGCAGTTTTCGTCCAAAAAGTTAGCAGCATATGAACATTGATATGTTTTTTTCGCCACGCGATAATGGCGTCTTACGATACATGTTAAAAAAGATACCCCCATTTCTCAACAGTCATTCGCTCATTTGATAAGTTCATTCACGCCAAACCACACGGTTCATCGATAGTATCCAACAGAATAAAACTGATATGAATACTTCCTGCTTAAGCACATCTTTATTAAATTTATTCGAGTTAGATACTATTTTCATTTCTCTCTACCATTCGTCTATTTTCGTCCAGTAAATGGAGTTGTATGTGCATTTCATTCACAAACTTTGAGTTTGATGCCATTGTTTACATCTAAAAATGACGTCACGGACAGGCAATAGACGACCGATTAAATGTTGCCATGTTGTTTTTTATATAAAGCCGGACATTTCTGTAAAAATAAAACAAAAATAAAAATGAGCTTTTTCGGAAGGGTTTATAGAAATAACACAAAGCTGGCCAACTCCCTTTCACATCACATAGAAAGAAAAATAAGAGAAGTATTAGATGATTTAATGAAATAGCTTCCACACCGGCAGTTAGATTTTATTATACTTTTTTATTTAACAAATTAATCGTTAAAACTTAACATTGATGGAAATGCGAAACAGACCGTTTGAATTTAACATTTTGGTAGTTTATTTAAAGTGGACGAAAATAGTCGAAGTGGACGAAAACTGCCGATTCATCATCAAGTTTTTAAAAGAAGTTAATGATTTGTGGAGGAAAAAGTTCAAACTTTTCAATAAAGGAACAAATTGCTTACTATCGATAGAAAATAAATATCAAAATATTGTATTACGTTTCATTCACTTATGACGTCATATTAGAAAACCCGTTAAGTGGACGAAAACTGCCGACGTTGCTCTATATATATATATATATATATATATATATATTAAAATGTCAAATGAAATCCGTATGCTGGTACATATAAAAGAAATTAGTAAAAAAAGAACAAAACAGATTTTTCATAACATTCTTGTACTAACGTTTTCACTGCTGTTGCAGATCTTCAGGTACAATATTTCATAACATTCTTGTACTAGCGTTTTCACTGCTGTTGCAGATCTTCAGGTACAATGTTTATTGTTGTTGCAGATCTTCAGGTACAATGTTTATTGTACCTGAAGATCTGCAACAGCAGTGAAAACGTTAGTACAAGAATGTTATGAAAAATAAGTTTTGTTCTTTTTTTACTAATTTCTTTTATATATATATATATATCATTTTCAAACCTGTATGAATATATTACAAACCATTCTTTATAGAAAAATATAAGACTTATCATAAATTCTTATTTTTATCAAGGATTTAAATAGTTTTATTATACAAATCCTTGTTTTTATTTATTCAAATATTCAACCAATAAACATCACAGGAAACTTTGCATTTATACTGATAGAATCTGAAACTAACAGATAATAAACATCCATTTTATTTAATAGAATCTGTAACTTGTTTAAAATAAATAAACATCCCATGTCCATTCTGTATATATATCTACCTACAATGATTTAAAGCTAACTAAGACTGGAGGTTGTCAATACCATTGACACTGAAAAGTAGCATGTACACACATCAATAAGTATTTCAGGAAAACAGACTGAAAATGAAAAAGAGGGGGGGGGGGGGGGGGGTGGTATAAATGCTTGGCATGAACTAAATATGTAGCCTTATGCTATGCCATGTTAATCTAGTGTGAATTTAACATAATCTTTCACCATTCTCTGCATGACAAGATCATACATTATTATAATGCAGACCTTTTTATTTCTAAAATTTATTTATTAATTATGTCAATATTTGAACATGTCCATAAATGCCATGGAACGAGTCAACGAAAATGAAAGATTTGTTGTTAAAAATGGAATAAAATGAATCTATATATATGTGACTATGATTGGTCAAGTGGTTATTTCATGTTTAAACAGAAACATTTTCATCCTAATAGATCGATCAATCTCTGCAAAAAAAACAGAAATATTTGGTTAGAATCTCGAAATATAGTGCTTCTTGTTGACATCCAAATATGGAATTCGAGTGACGTATGATGGGGAAATATGCAAGTCACCCAATACTCTAATACGTGATTCTAGCTATTTTTACCAAATTTATTAATAACCAGCCAATGGGATGCAATTGTTCCACTTATTTTAAGAATGGATTTTTAGCCCCATTTTTTGGGGTCAACATTTCATCAGCAGCGATATCCTGAGTTCCAACGTTGATTTCAAGCAAACGATATCATAAATACATGTATTCACGTGTCAGTCACGTTAAAAATTTATTTAAGAAATGGATTCAATAAAGATGAATACTTCTTTTAGTTTTATTTATGAAGATATTCAGTAAAAACACATGGAGTGTCGATGTAAACAATGCATGGCTGCTCAATTTTAAAGTGTCATCTGTCTAAAAAGTTACGTCCCTTGATTTCGAGATTTGACTTTGCATTGTTGGAGGTACGGAATCTGTGCATGGCTTCCCGACTGTAAAGATTGCTTATTTCCTCCCGATCTGTTAACAAACATGGCTACCACAGACGATTCTTGTTTCTGATTGGTTGATTTTTAAAAAATCTTCTCCTCTGAAACTGCTTAGTCAAATGAACCAAAACTTGGTAGGTATCATCTATGGGTGGTCCTCTATAAAGATTGCTCATTTCGTCCCGATCCATTCACAAACATGGCCGCCACAGGCGATTCATGTTTCTGATTGGCTGATTTTTTAAATTCTTCTCCTCTGAAACCGTTTTGCCAAATGAACTGAAACTTGGTAAGAAGCATCTATGGCAGTAACCCGAATAATCCAGTCGTTATATTACGCTTTGCTATATTAACGCCTGAACGACTTTCTCGATAAAACGCGTCAATCGGAAGCTTCAAATTAGCAATGCAGTCTGGGTATAAACTGTGCGTGGTGACTTTTGGCATTAAAAGAAGGAGGAGCTTAGGAAATGTTTGTAAACATAGGTCAATGGAGCGTACTTTTGTCAAATGTTTTCATTGTACCCACGTGTTTGACATTACTAATCTAAAAGGTGAAAAGAGAAGAAATGTAGGAAAACTAAATAATGAATTAAACATCGTTAATCAACTTGTCGATCTCCATTTCTTGTTGTTTGTAAACATTACCGGAAATTGAAAGAACCGCCTTGCGCATACTCGGTAAATAATCATCGCTGATTGGCTCTCTCTTTCAGAGAGCAACTGACACATTTTTATCACAAGGAGAGTTCAAGCCCTCATCCAGCGATAGAGGGCACAGTATTATTCGAGTTACTATGGCAGGTCCTCTGTACATATTGTTAATTTCGTCCCGATCCATTAACAAACATGGCCGCCACAGGCAATTCTTGTTTCTGATTGGTTCATTTCTAAAAATCTTTTCCTCTGAAACCGCTTTGCTAAATGAACCGAAACTTAGTAGGAAACATCTATGGAAGGTCCTCCATATAGATTGCTCATTTCGTCCCGATCCATTTACAAACATGACCGCCACAGGCAGTTCTTGTTTCTGATTGGTCGATTTCTAAAAAATTTCTCCTTTGAAACCGCTTTGCCAAATGAACCGAAACTTGATAGGAAGCATCTATGGAAGGTCCTCTATAAGGATTGCTCATTTCGTTTTGATCCATAGACAAACATGGCCACCATAGACAATGCTTGTTTCTGATTGATCGATTTCTAAAAATTTTCTTCTCTGAAACTGCTTATCCAAATGAACCGAAACTTTGTAGGAAACATATGGAAGATACTCTATAAAGATTGCAAATTTTGTCCCGATCGGTTTACAAACATGGCTGCCATAAGCAATACTTGTTTCATGTTGGTCGATTTCTAAAAATCTTCTTCTCTGAAACTGCTTAGCCAAATGAACCGAAATTTGGTGGGAAGCACCTATGGAAGGTTCTGTATTAAGTTTCCTCAAAGCAGAATGAAAGGTGAGTGACACAGGCTCGGCCCACTGAGCCTCTGGTTTGTCTATAGGCCAAGTGTCTCCATTCAAATTATTAATGTATATTCATAAGGACATGCAGGGCCGGATTTAGGAAAATGAGGCCCTGTGCTAGTTAAGTTATGAGGCCCCGTACTTGGGCTCTGAAGGAGGTAGACCCGATAGGCCTACACAGGCAGTCAGTCATACATGCTCAGGAAATTTAGGAATAGTTAAAATATTATGTTATATTAGGTCAGACATGTACACTGCGAAAATCCATTGTAAAATATTTTTTTGGCAGGAAGATGGGCCCCCTGGCCAACAAGGCCCTGTGCTTAAGCACACATAAGCACAATGGTAAATCCGGCACTGTGGACATGTCAAAAGTCACCCTTGGTGTATTTAAACAACAAAATGTTCTCATTGTGGTGAAGTAACATCCCATAATGAAAATCTGGATCTTACCTTAGGCTTACATGATGAAAGAACCATCTGCATGGTTTTCTGTGGAATTTGGCATTAAAATACATTTCTCTAATTCTTGTTCAATTTTCACTCTTCTCAACCCGTGTGAGAAGAAATCGATAATCAACGTGTGAATCACTTTGTCCTCAGTCGCTGATTGGTCAATTACGCAATTATGTCTCAACCCGTGGGTGAGATAAGAATTTCACGCTACTTTTCCCGTAAAAATGATACGTTTCGCAAAATGTCATTGTGTCAATAAAATCGTTTAACTAACGTAACTAACCGTAATTAACCGTACCGTCATCAAGATCCCCTCATCTGGAATCTTGTCCCTTCTCCATCATTGCTTCAAAAACATTCCTTATCGGGTGTGATGTCAATTGAAGTATACGTCAGTGACGTCATTTGAACGTCGATTTGAGAAAGTGAAAACGGCCATATATTTTGTTAAATTAGTGAGAAAAAGAATCAAACAAATTTTTAGTGGTTCATTAGAGAAACAATCTCTAACATTGTTTCCCATTTATTACGATAATTTCTCAAATCTCGATATTTAAATTTTTACATTTTAAAGTTCTCGGTAAACCTCGAACTTTAAAATGTGAAAATTTAACTATCTTGATTTGAGAAATTATCGTAATAAATGGGAAGCAATGTTAGAGACTATATGTAAACGATTGTTCTCCCTAAGTTATAATACTGACAGTAATATTATATTGGCAAGCTGTACATTTAATGATTGGGGAAAAAATAACCTGAAATAATATCCTGTAATATTTGTCTGGGCTATTAACAAGACAGGAAATTAGTGTTGCTACCAACAAATCTCCTCTTACTTACATGTACAGTGCAATCTGATCATGATGAAATGTAGTTATTACTAGAAATCCACATAATTATGTGATATTTTTATTAATACTAATAATATGACTACTGGACTGAGATGTCTATTTTAAGCTTCACATTTCTGAATGTAAAAGGTAAAGAAATTTTAGAATTTATTAATAATTTAATAAGAAAACATTAGATGTTTACAGTTAGTGAACCTGTGAACTGTTGTTTAAATGAGCTATCAACATGTGAACTGTTGTTTCAGTGAGCTATCAACATGTGAACCGTTGTTAAATGAGCTATCAACATGTGAACCGTTGTTTCAGTGAGCTATCAACATGTGAACCGTTGTTTCAGTGAGCAAACACTATCTAACTAAGCATGCTGGTCTAGGACAAAGTGAACATCATCAGCATCTCGTCGAAATATAACATGTTCTATCCATGATATAACTTAAATATTTCCTTTTTTCTTAAAAATATTTTGTATAAGTTAAACAAAAACAAAAAAAGAATCAAATTTTCATGCCTCAAATTTTATTTCCTTTGAACCAAAATGATTTTTAGAGATAAATAAGATGTATATAAATAAATAAACTAAATCCCTTAATACAACATTACTGATTAGTGGACAATAGGTTACAGGATAAATTCTTCTTGTATCTTAAAACCATCAAATAATTTGTAGAATTCAAAAACCTTGTATCTGATCTCAATAGATTTAATCATGATGGACACATCTACAAGTACAAATGTTAAAATATAGAATTTACATACAAGTGAAATACAAATTTACTCTCAACAGATTTCTACAATGATCTAGATGCTGAGGTGGGAATATGTATTTCCAAAATAGTTTTGAAACCCAAATGTAAAAGATCTTAATCATATGAACAATTTTTATGCAGTGAAATATTGTCTACTTTAAATGAAGTCTTCCCTTATTGCGGGAGTGTATTGTTTTTTTGTCCTTCCCGTCCCTCCGTCCATCACATAAGTTTGTTGTGTCAGTTTGATATGTAAATTTCTTCTTCAACTACTAACAATATATACGTGTATATATAATATACATTTACCTTCTATGTGGTATACAGTCAAACGTACTTTAGTGACCACCTCTATTAAGTTACAGTCAAACCTGCTTTACTGACCACCTCTATTAAGTTACAGTCAAACCTGCTATAGTAACCACCTCTATTAAGTTAGTCAAACCTGCTTTAGTGACCACCTCTATTAAACAATAACTTGACCTTTATTTTTATTTCCCTACACAGTGTATTTCACATCAATTAAACCTGTATTAAGCAACCACCTGTCTTATGTGACCATATTTCACTGTTCCCTTGGAAGGTCACATAAGACAGGTTTGACTCTATATTACATAGATAATATCAGTTTCTTACAATCCTTTGTAAATTGTCTGGCATCAAGTTAATACCGTCATTACAGTGCATAATGCACATTCGTGCATAATGTGCATCCTCTCTTGGCCTTGAAAATCTGCAGAAAAATGTGATTTCCCAGTCTGAAAAAAGAGTGAAACATATTGTTCTTGTTTATAATGTGCACCCCTCCTGCAAAATAAAGAATCTATGTAAAATCTAGCGCTTTATACATAGGTCATTACGGTATGTTCTACCAATCTTGTAAAGAAGAACAAACGTCTGTTTAGCCTAATCAATATACGATATGAATATTCATGTACTCTAACCACAATCGTTAAGCCTAATCAATATATGATATGAATATTCATGTATTGTAACCACAATTGTTAAGCCGTCATCTTTTACGATGCTTTGTGATGTACAAGATAAGTTTCTTGAAGAAAAAAAATCAGAATTGTATAGAAGTTACATATTACAGTAGTTGTAATTGAAGCCATACATACAATGTAGATCTTTTATTATCTGTTCTTGATTAAGTCCTCAACTTAATCAATGGATCATCTCTATTAGATTTACAATATGACATGAATGACATTTCTTTTATTTTTGATATACGTTACCATACCATAAATAAATGTACATTGTATTGTAAAATTGGAAAATCCTTTTAAAGAAATTGGTATCTTTTGTTTCATATAAAATATGATGGACAAGAGTAAGACATACGATTTTTTTTCTTCTAAATTGCTTTGTATAATTCCAAATTCATATATAATATAAATGAAGGAGAGTCAAACAATTTTTTAGTGGCTTATATTTGGTGTCCATTTTTAAGATAAGATTCCATGATATACCTATTTTAACTAAGATCTGGAAAAAAAATATCACACTGTAGGAACAGTGGTGTTAGCAGCCAACATCCATCCCAATTTACAACACAATAGAAAAATATCTTGTGAAAAAATGTTTTTAGGGGAGTTTGTATTGCTCGATCTTTAGTTTTATGTATATGTTTTGTAGATCGTTGTTTGTCCTTTTGTCCTATTTCTTTTGGCCATTGTCTGTTCTTCGATTTACGGATTCTGATTACCTCCCTTTGGTGTCTTCAATCTTTACTTGCAGTTGTATTGTGTACAGGTGGCACCGAACACAGTACTGTTATATAGCATTTGTAGGAAGTATGTGTGGGTGGGAGGTGTAGGAAGTATGTGTAGGTGGGAGGTTTACAGATGTTACTCTAAATCATCACATTCATTTACATATTATAAACAGTAATTACATAAATAGCACATTTTGATTGTAAATTGTAATAAATACTGGGTTTTTTTTTCAACAGTAGTCATAGACAATTTATTTTGACACTTACATGTATATTCATTTAAAAAGTTAATATCTGTAACTGTATGATATAATTTACAGTAGAAATATGGCTATAAGAGATCTGGACCACCTATATTAGTATCTGTAACATGATATAATTTACATTCTAATATGGCATGCTGCTTTCGCTCTGTTAGCAAACCTATTCTCTAAATAGCAGAATTATTTTTAGGACATGAGCGAAGTCCTATCGGTGTTTTTCACTATCTGATCGCGTAAGCCGGTAATTAAAGTAATAAAAATAGAAATTAATAATGTTTTCTTTGAATCTTAATGGAACATTTGTCCTAACTACTATGTTTAAAAAGTCATATTTTCCTGAATGGGGCAATCCTCCACTAACGGCTTTTACGGCTGTTCCGCTAACTTTGCAACACCCCCATAAAAAAGCACATGTTGTTGTGTCATTGTCTTCTCTGATTACAAACAACATACAAGACCATACAAGCATAAAATTCTCAAATTATTTCTTGACATATAATTTTTTCTTGAAAAAATACTTAAAAAAGACAACCATCTATCGACTTTGACTTTTGTAATTTGTCGTCATCCGGTGACGTAGTATACAAGGAACGCTGGTGACATTGACACAACCTGGTTACTGATTTATTTTACGATTTTGTGAGCATTTTACTTGTTTAAGTAGCTATATGCAAAATGTCATCAAATTGGAAAATATCAGTAACTTAATTACATCACCGTCTAGTTATCAATGTAGAGAAACTACTATAAACATGAAGGTTAGTGGATTTTGTTATTACATGCATTTCCATTTACTGACTTCCATTCAAAATATAAGTTAGATTTTTCGTTCTAGGATCGAAATAATTCATGGAAGCCATAGTTTTTATAAAGTTTTAACATAGGTAACATTATTTTCGTTTAGTTTAGTCATTACTGTTTCTGTAATTCATCGTAGAATGCGAAATTCCTTGGGTATCCATAAGGCCGCATTGATTTGCAAAATTACTGTAAATGCCCTATTAGAATCGGAATAATTCTCCCATGTCATGTTTTATGCTCATTTTAACATGGTTAGGCCTTATATTTGTCTAAATTTTACACCTCGCTTACGCTCGGTGTAAAATATCGACAAATATAATACCTCCCCATCTTAAGATGAGCGTAAAACATGACATGAGATAATTATTTCTTAAGTAGAAGTCTGGCTGTAAGAGATCTGGACCACCTATATTAATATTCTGTTATGTTATATCTAAGATTAACTTCATTACGAGATCTCACATTTAATCGACAAACTTTGCCCTTCCTGTATTTTGGGGGCTATCAAGTAGTGTTGTATACAAATGTACTAGATAGTAATTAACAATATATACTTGAAAATAATATTGAATAAGCAGTAATGGTCAATAGCAAAATTGCTCATCCAACAAACATGTTACATGAGGAAGTTGTTGGTGGTTGTGGTCGTATGGTAGTTGGATTTACATTTACTTGCATCGTCAGCACCTATTAACCTCTAAAGGTTTGATTTCAAATCCAGCTCATGGCAAGGTGTGCTTGATACATCATTTTGTGATAAAATTTGTCAGCGGCTTTCTCCCGGTGTCATATGGTATTTTGAACCCCATGGTAAATTGAACCCGGGGTCGATTTACCTATGATATTTTGACCCCGGGTTCAATTTTCCTTATGGTATTTTGACCCCGGGGTCAATTTTTTGTCATTGTATTTTGAACCCCCTCATGGTAAATTGAACCCCCCTTCATTTCTACCAAAAGAGGAGTTCATAATACCATAAGAGAGGGCTTGATATACCATAGGTAGGGGGGTCGATATTCCATGGGCAGGAGGGTCAAAATACCATGGGTTGGGGGGTCGATATACCATGGGTAGGGGGGTCGATATACCATGGGTAGGGGAGTCAATATATCATGGGTAGGGGGGTCGATATACCATGGGTAGGGGGGTCGATATACCATGGGTAGGGGGGTCGATATACTATGGGTAGGGGGGTCGATATACCATGGGTAGGGGGGGGGGGTCGATATACCATGGGTAGGGGGGTCAATATACTATGGGTAGGGGGGTCGATATACCATGGGTAGGGGAGTCGATATACCATGGGTAGGGGGTCGATATACCATGGGTAGGGGGGTCAATACACCATGGGTAGTGGGGTCGATATGCCATGGTTAAGGGGGTCAATATACCATGGGTAGGGGGTCGATATACCATGGGTAGGGGGGGTCGATATACCATGGGTAGGGGGGTCAAAATACCATGGGTAGGGAGGGGGTTCAATATATCTTAATAATTATGGGTAGGGGGTAATAAAATTTCAAAATTTCCAAAAAATCTAAATTTTCAAAAAAGTTCAAAATTTCCAAAAAAAAATTATAAAATTTCAAATTTTTTTTTATAAAATGTAAAAAAAAAAAATTAATTAAAATTAAAATGAAAATTTCAAATTTTTTTTGAAAAAGTTTCAATATTTCAAAAAAAATTCATAAAATTTCAAAACTAACATATTTCATAAGATTAAAAAAGAATAAAAAAAAAAATTCAAAATTTTCATAGAAATTTCATAGAATTTAAAAAATTTCAAAATTTGTATATCATGAATCTGATATTTTATAGAAATATACCATGCTTGTAAGTGGTATTTGCCAAAAAATACTGGTTGAGAGACTGGACAAATTTCCCGAGCCGCCGACAGGCGAGGGATATTTGTCTAGTCTCGAAACCAGTATTTTTTTGGCAAATACCACTTACAAGCATGGTATATTTCTATAATTCCACCGAATATGTGGTTATCATTACCTGAAGATAAATCCTGAGAGCATCGGAATGTAAAATACTACTATTTTTAATCACGCTCTATTTTTAGACATGTTATTTTCCTACCTGCCGTTGTATTTCTGAAAAATACCACAGAACTTAAAATGGCGGGCAAAAAAATACCATGGTGAAGGAAAAATTGGAGTAAATCATAATATTTGCGGAAAAATAGCATAGCTTTTATCCAATGAAAATCCAGCATTTTTATATAAGGTGGAATTATTCTTAAAATTGGTTTCACTGAGATTCCCTATATAAACAAAGGTTTACTTGTTTACTTAGTCTTTTCAATGGGTATGGAGGTCAATATACCATGGGTAGGGGGGTCGATATACCCATGGTATATCGACCCCCTTACCCATGGTATATCGACCCCCCTACCAATGGTATATCGACCCCCTACCCTATACAATTATTGACTTTTAATTCGGTCTACTCATGACCAGGTCTGCATAGTCATGAGTAGACTGAAATTAAAAGTCAATAACTGCTTATTAAATAATAATGAATTTTTCAAACTTTTCAACAGTATATTCAACAAAATAGACTACAATTGTTTTATCATTTTTCAAGATTATTTAAAAATTAAAATTTTTAAATATGATGAAATTTTTGAGCTTTGAAATTTTATATATTTTTTTTTAATTTTCAAATTTTCAAATTTTTTGAAACTTTTGAACTTTAAATTATTTTTTGGAAAATTTTGACCCCCTACCGATGGTATATCGACCCCCCTACCCATGGAATATCGACCCCCCTACCCATGTTATATCAAACCCCCTACCTATGGTATTTTGACCTCCCTACCCATGGCATACCGACCCCCTTACCCATGGTATTTTGACCCCCCTACCCATGTTATATTGACCCCCTTACCCATGGTATATCGACCCCCCTACACATGGTATTTTGACCCCCCTACCCATGGAATATTGAACCCCCTACCCATGGTATTTTGACCCACCTATCCATGGTATATCGACCCCCCTACCCATGGTATATTGAACCCCTTACCCATGGTATATCGACCCCCCTATCCATGGTATTTTGACCCCCTTACCCATAGAATATCGACCCCCTACACATGATATTTTGACCTCGCTGCATATTTTTTTATTATAAATGGGGGGGTTCAAAATACCATGGGGGTTCAATTTACCATACAGGGGGGGTTCAGTTTTCAATAAGGGGGTTCAATATACCATGGATGTAAATTGACCCCGGGTTCAATTTACCATGGGGTTCAAAATACCATATGACATTGG
The DNA here is from genome assembly GCA_963680875.1 of Bathymodiolus brooksi. NCBI lineage: Eukaryota > Metazoa > Mollusca > Bivalvia > Mytilida > Modiolidae > Bathymodiolus > Bathymodiolus brooksi. Next base: position 48,091,048 of record OY804590.1, on the reverse strand, counting down.
TGCTCTTGTTTCCTCTGCCAATAAAACTGAGAGGACAGGCACAGTATGATTGAAATATTGTTGAAAATGACATTAAACTCTCATAATCATAATTGTAACAGTCAGGTTCACCTTGACCTTCAAACAATGAAATGATGACAGAAACTGAGGATAGATGGTGTATGTATTGGATTTAATTTAAATGTAATTTTACTAAATGAACCTGTTTTAGATATCCATTGAGAACGGATTCCACATCACATGGTCAATGCAAATCTAGGTCATCAAGTGAGATACACACAATACATTCAGAAGAATAGATTAAATATGTATTATTTCAGTTGAATATCTTAGCACTAAGTTGATTTAGTTAAATTATAATTGAACTTTGTCTAATGAGTTGCACTCATTTAATTTCCAATTATAATTTATTTCCCATGTAAATTCAGTTATGTGTAATAAAAAATGTTTTTTTTTATTGTAGGAAGTTGCAGCAATACTGACAGCATTTGATAAACATAAAGAATGGATGTCATTAGAAGTCAAAATAAGGTTGGTCATGTAATCCATGTCTTTTTTTATCATGTACACATGTATACGGTTATACTTGAAATTGAAAATAAGTTTTATAAGATTTTCAAGTTTTAGCAATCTGATGAGAAAGTGTTGTCAAAATTTGTTTTTATTTAATGTCTTAATCTTACAACCCTGTATAGCTTCAGTATCCGCTTCACCCACAAATCTTTTTCATCACAACAAAAATTCTTAAATATTCAATTGATTAGTGATACGATTTGATGACTTTGCACTGTACAAACATAAATATGTTATTGATTAAGGTATGGTGACAGATGCGGTACCACGGTAGATTGTACTAGAAATTTAAAGCATTCTGTTAGACAGGAAACATAAACGAAGTTTTAACAAGAAGGAATATACATTTGTATATAATGTAGGTTCCAAGCATCACAGATAGCTGAATTTCATGAATATAATTTTTACTCAATTTGTTATAAATTAAACCTAATGAGTAGTACATGATTTATCTCGTAGCTGCTGCCCAGGAAGAATTTTTGAATCCGAAAAGGTAAAGATGCATTTCATATGCATAGGAAAATATTTGAGCTCGTCTGGAATTATAAGTGAATCAACAGAAAAAGACACTGAATGGAAAGCTAAGTAAATAACACATCTGATCATCTGTATCAGTATTAGTTGTGAATGGAAAGCTAAGTCAGTAGCACATCTGATCATCTGTATCAGTATTAGTTGTGAATGGAAAGCTAAGTCAATAGCACATCTGATCATCTACATCAGTATTAGTTGTGAATGGAAAGCTAAGTCAATAGCACATCTGATCATCTACATCAGTATTAGTTGTGAATGGAAAGCTAAGTCAATACCACATCTGATCATCTGCATCAGTATTAGTTGTGAATGGAAAGCTAAGTCAACAGCACATCTGATCATCTGTATCAGTATTAGTTGTGAATGGAAAGCTAAGTCAATAGCACATCTGATCATCTGTATCAGTATTAGTTGTGAATGGAAAGCTAAGTCAATAGCACATCTGATCATCTGTATCAGTATTAGTTGTGAATGGAAGGCTAAGTCAATAGCACATCTGATCATCTGTATCAGTATTAGTTGTGAATGGAAGGCTAAGTCAATAGCACATCTGATCATCTGTATCAGTATTAGTTGTGAATGGAAAGCTAAGTCAATAGCTTATCTGATCATCTGTATCAGTATTAGTTGTGAATGGAAAGCTAAGTCAATAGCACATCTGATCATCTGTATCAGTATTAGTTGTGAATGGAAAGCTAAGTCAATAGCACATCTGATCATCTGTATCAGTATTAGTTGTGAATGGAAAGCTAAGTCAATAGCACATCTGATTATCTATATCAGTATTAGTTGTGAATGGAAAGCTAAGTCAATAGCACATCTGATCATCTGTATCAGTGTTAGTTGTGAATGGAAAGCTAAGTCAATAGCACATCTGATCATCTGTATCAGTATTAGTTGTGAATGGAAAGCTAAGTCAATAGCACATCTGATCATCTGTATCAGTATTAGTTGTGAATGGAAGGCTAAGTCAATAGCACATCTGGTCATCTGTATCAGTATTAGTTGTGAATGGAAAGCTAAGTCAATAGCACATCTGATCATCTGTATCAGTATTAGTTGTGAATGGAAGGCTAAGTCAATAGCACATCTGGTCATCTGTATCAGTATTAGTTGTGAATGGAAAGCTAAGTCAATAGATCATCTGTATCAGTATTAGTTGTGAATGGAAAGCTAAGTCAATAGCACATCTGATCATCTGTATCAGTATTAGTTGTGAATGGAAGGCTAAGTCAATAGCACATCTGATCATCTGTATCAGTATTAGTTGTGAATGAAAGGCTAAGTCAATAGCACATCTGATCATCTGTATCAGTATTAGTTGTGAATGGAAAGCTAAGTCAATAGCACATCTGATCAACTGTATCAGTATTAGTTGTGAATGGAAGGCTAAGTCAATAGCACATCTGATCATCTGTATCAGTATTAGTTGTGAATGGAAAGCTAAGTCAATAGCACATCTGATCATCTGTATCAGTATTAGTTGTGAATGGAAAGCTAAGCCAATAGCACATCTGATCATCTGTATCAGTATTAGTTGTGAATGGAAAGCTAAGTCAATAGCACATCTGATCATCTGTATCAGTATTAGTTGTGAATGGAAGGCTAAGTCAATAGCACATCTGGTCATCTGTATCAGTATTAGTTGTGAATGGAAAGCTAAGTCAATAGCACATCTGATCATCTGCATCAGTATTAGTTGTGAATGGAAAACTAAGTTAATAGCACATCTGATCATCTGCATCAGTATTAGTTGTGAATGGAAAGCTAAGTCAATAGCACATCTGATCATCTGTATCAGTATTAGTTGTGAATGGAAAGCTAAGTCAATAGTACATCTGATCATCTACATCAGTATTAGTTGTGAATGGAAAGCTAAGTCAATACCACATCTGATCATCTGCATCAGTATTAGTTGTGAATGGAAAGCTAAGTCAATAGCACATCTTATCATCTGTATCAGTATTAGTTGTGAATGGAAAGCTAAGTCAATAGCACATCTGATCATCTGTATCAGTATTAGTTGTGAATGGAAAGCTAAGTCAATAGCACATCTGATCATCTACATCAGTATTAGTTGTGAATGGAAAGCTAAGTCAATACCACATCTGATCATCTGCATCAGTATTAGTTGTGAATGGAAAGCTAAGTCAATAGCACATCTGATCATCTGTATCAGTATTAGTTGTGAATGGAAAGCTAAGTCAATAGCACATCTGATCATCTGTATCAGTATTAGTTTTGAATGGAAAGCTAAGTCAATAGCACATCTGATCATCTGTATCAGTATTAGTTGTGAATGGAAAGCTAAGTCAATAGCACATCTGATCATCTGTATCAGTATTAGTTGTGAATGGAAAGCTAAGTCAATAGCACATCTGATCATCTGTATCAGTATTAGTTGTGAATGGAAAGCTAAGTCAATAGCACATCTGATCATCTGTATCAGTATTAGTTGTGAATGGAAAGCTAAGTCAATAGCATATCTGATCATCTGTATCAGTATTAGTTGTGAATGGAAAGCTAAGTCAGTAGCACATCTGATCATCTGTATCAGTATTAGTTGTGAATGGAAAGCTAAGTCAATAGCACATCTGATCATCTACATCAGTATTAGTTGTGAATGGAAAGCTAAGTTAATAGCACATCTGATCATCTGCATCAGTATTAGTTGTGAATGGAAAGCTAAGTCAATAGCACATCTGCTTATCTGCATCAGTATTAGTTGTGAATGGAAAGCTAAGTCAATAGCACATCTGATCATCTGTATCAGTATTAGTTGTGAATGGAAAGCTAAGTCAATAGCACATCTGATCATCTGTATCAGTATTAGTTGTGAATGGAAAGCTAAGTCAATAGCACATCTGATCATCTGTATCAGTATTAGTTGTGAATGGAAAGCTAAGTCAACAGCACATCTGATCATCTGTATCAGTATTAGTTGTGAATGGAAAGCTAAGTCAATAGTACATCTGATCATCTGCATCAGTATTAGTTGTGAATGGAAAGCTAAGTCAATAGCACATCTGCTTATCTGCATCAGTATTAGTTGTGAATGGAAAGCTAAGTCAATAGCACATCTGATCATCTGTATCAGTATTAGTTGTGAATGGAAAGCTAAGTCAATAGCACATCTGATCATCTGTATCAGTATTAGTTGTGAATGGAAAGCTAAGTCAATAGCACATCTGATCATCTGTATCAGTATTAGTTGTGAATGGAAAACTAAGTCAATAGCACATCTGATCATCTGTATCAGTATTAGTTGTGAATGGAAAGCTATGTCAATAGCACATCAGATCATCTGTATCAGTATTAGTTGTGAATGGAAAGCTAAGTCAATAGCACATCTGATCATCTGTATCAGTATTAGTTGTGAATGGAAAGCTAAGTCAATACCACATCTGATCATCTGCATCAGTATTAGTTGTGAATGGAAAGCTAAGTCAATAGCACATCTGATCATCTGTATCAGTATTAGTTGTGAATGGAAAGCTAAGTCAATAGCACATCTGATCATCTGTATCAGTATTAGTTGTGAATGGAAAGCTAAGTCAATAGCACATCTGATCATCTGTATCAGTATTAGTTGTGAATGGAAAGCTAAGTCAATAGCACATCTGATCATCTACATCAGTATTAGTTGTGAATGGAAAGCTAAGTCAATAGCACATTTGATCATCTGTATCAGTATTAGTTGTGAATGGAAAACTAAGTCAATAGCACATCTGATCATCTGCATCAGTATTAGTTGTGAATGGAAAGCTAAGTCAATAGCACATCTGATCATCTGTATCAGTATTAGTTGTGAATGGAAAGCTAAATCAATAGCACATCTGATCATCTGTATCAGTATTAGTTGTGAATGGAAAGCTAAGTCAATAGCACATCTGATCATCTGTATCAGTATTAGTTGTGAATGGAAAACTAAGTCAATAGCACATCTGATCATCTGCATCAGTATTAGTTGTGAATGGAAAGCTAAGTCAATAGCACATCTGGTCATCTGTATCAGTATTAGTTGTGAATGGAAAGCTAAGTCAATAGCACATCTGATCATCTGTATCAGTATTAGTTGTGAATGGAAAGCTAAATCAATAGCACATCTGATCATCTGTATCAGTATTAGTTGTGAATGGAAAGCTAAGTCAATAGCATATCTGATCATCTGTATCAGTATTAGTTGTGAATGGAAAGCTAAGTCAGTAGCACATCTGATCATCTGTATCAGTATTAGTTGTGAATGGAAAGCTAAGTCAATAGCACATCTGATCATCTGTATCAGTATTAGTTGTGAATGCCAGAATGGAAAGCTAAGTCAATAGCACATCTGATCATCTGTATCAGTATTAGTTGTGAATGGAAAGATAAGTCAATAGCACCTCTGATCATCTGTATCAGTATTAGTTGTGAATGGAAAGCTAAGTCAATAGCACATCTGATCATCTACATCAGTATTAGTTGTGAATGGAAAGCTAAGTCAATAGCACATCAGATCATCTGTATCAGTATTAGTTGTGAATGGAAAGCTAACTCAATAGCATATCTGATCATCTGCATCAGTATTAGGTGTGAATGGAAAGCTAAGTCAATAGCACATCTGATCATCTGTATCAGTATTAGTTGTGAATGGAAAGCTATTAGTCAATAGCAGATCTGATCATCTGTATCAGTATTAGTTGTGAATGGAAAGCTAAGTCAATAGCACATCTGATCATCTGTATCAGTATTAGTTGTGAATGGAAAGCTATTAGTCAATAGCAGATCTGATCATCTGTATCAGTATTAGTTGTGAATGGAAAGCTAAGTCAATAGCACATCTGATCATCTGTATCAGTATTAGTTGTGAATGGAAAGCTAAGTCAATAGCACATCTGATCATCTGTATCAGTATTAGTTGTGAATGGAAAGCTAAGTCAATAGCACATCTGATCATCTGTATCAGTATTAGTTGTGAATGGAAAGCTAAGTCAATAGCACATCTGATCATCTGTATCAGTATTAGTTGTGAATGGAAAGCTAAGTCAATAGCACATCTGATCATCTGCATCAGTATTAGTTGTGAATGGAAAGCTAAGTCAATAGCACATCTGATCATCTGTATCAGTATTAGTTGTGAATGGAAAGCTAAGTCAATAGCACATCTGATCATCTGTATCAGTATTAGTTGTGAATGGAAAGCTAAGTCAATAGCACATCTGATCATCTGCATCAGTATTAGTTGTGAATGGAAAGCTAAGTCAATAGCACATCTGATCATCTGTATCAGTATTAGTTGTGAATGGAAAGCTAAGTCAATAGCACATCTGATCATCTGTATCAGTATTAGTTGTGAATGGAAAGCTAAGTCAATAGCTTATCTAATCATCTGTATCAGTATTAGTTGTGAATGGAAAGCTATTAGTCAATAGCACATCTGATCATCTGTATCAGTATTAGTTGTGAATGGAAAGCTAAGTCAATAGCACATCTGATCATCTGTATCAGTATTAGTTGTGAATGGAAAGCTAAGTCAATAGCACATCTGATCATCTGCATCAGTATTAGTTGTGAATGGAAAGCTAAATCAATAGCACATCTGATCATCTGTATCAGTATTAGTTGTGAATGGAAAGCTAAGTCAATAGCACATCTGATCATCTGTATCAGTATTAGTTGTGAATGGAAAGCTAAGTCAATAGCACATCTGATCATCTGTATCAGTATTAGTTGTGAATGGAAAGCTATTAGTCAATAGCACATCTGATCATCTGTATCAGTATTAGTTGTGAATGGAAAGCTATGTCAATAGTACATCTGATCATCTGCATCAGTATTAGTTGTGAATGGAAAGCTAAGTCAATAGCACATCTGATCATCTGTATCAGTATTAGTTGTGAATGGAAAACTAAGTCAATAGCACATCTGATCATCTGTATCAGTATTAGTTGTGAATGGAAAGCTAAGTCAATAGCACATCTGATCATCTGTATCAGTATTAGTTGTGAATGGAAAGCTAAGTCAATAGCACATCTGATCATCTGTATCAGTATTAGTTGTGAATGGAAAGCTATTAGTCAATAGCACATCTGATCATCTGTATCAGTATTAGTTGTGAATGGAAAGCTATGTCAATAGTACATCTGATCATCTGTATCAGTATTAGTTGTGAATGGAAAGCTAAGTCAATAGCACATCTGATCATCTGTATCAGTGTTAGTTGTGAATGGAAAACTAAGTCAATAGCACATCTGATCATCTGTATCAGTATTAGTTGTGAATGGAAAGCTAAGTCAATAGCACATCTGATCATCTGTATCAGTATTAGTTGTGAATGGAAAGCTAAGTCAATAGCTTATCTAATCATCTGTATCAGTATTAGTTGTGAATGGAAAGCTAAGTCAATAGCACATCTGATCATCTGCATCAGTATTAGTTGAAGTAAAACAAAATTAGAAACATCTTGTATGCAGCCAGACTCACTGTTTGCTCAATACTTTCATCGTAAAAAATTAATCCAAACAGTATATTTAAACCCTGCCATCGGTGTCCATTTTGTAGTTAACAATTCATTAATATAATTCTCAGTAGGTGCTTTGCTTAAAATATTCCATGGATCTGTTCTATCTCTAACCCAATAGACATATCTTCTTGGTTAAAGAGAAGATATTGCTGAATCCTGCATTTTCTGACTCGGTGTCGGCAGATCCAGACTTAATAACCCCTAAGCCTTGAAAAGTCAAATGAATAACTTTTCGACTGTTTCAAAGCCATGACATTAAAAAAACAAAAAAAAACAAACATTAACTGGTTTTAATCAACAATAGTACCACTATGTAATTGGCCACATAATTAACAAGCAGTCTGTCATGCAGTACAATGTAGACACAGAGTACTAGTAACAAATATTTGTGGTCATGATTCTGTTAATTAGTTCCCATATAACCATAAAAAGTTGGTTGCCTATATATATCAACAACGTTATACAAGCTGGTTGAGTCTCATACAGCTGTATTGACCCGAGGCAAGTTGCCTCGGGTCAGTACAGCTGTCTTCGACTCAATACGACTGTACTTGGACATAATACAGGATTAATATCAAAACACCCATTTAATAATACTATAATCTTGTTTTTTCTCAAGTAATGTAAATATTTTATATAAATATTGAGTTATCTCCCATTATTTTGTGATATTTATAATATTCCCATTTCAGCCAGATCAGAAAATCTTAAAATCAAGCCTGAAATTGAAACATACCTTAGACATAGTGCAATTTTTATTTATATATACTTCATAATAAATTATTTACATAAATTATTTTCTTTTGCAAATTAAATTTTCAGACAATACCTTTTGTTTTTCATTTTGTGTAATTTATATGGCTGTATTAATATATTGTTTAAGGTGTTGTTTTGTATCCGGATTGTGATTAAGGTTGAAAAAACCTTTATGTTTGAAGAAGATGCCATGTGGTCATGGCCTTAAAAATTTAAATTGTAGTTTATATACTATTGGTAGTAACCAATATTTATATTGTAGTTTGTATACTATTTTTAGTAACCAACTACTAATCATGCTCAGATACGCCCCACTAATCACCTGTGCATCAACTGACAAGAGAAATCCTCATAGTCATAAATCAGTCATCTTGAATCAGATTAGCTCTGCTGAATTTGAAGGACTTATTATTTTCACATTATTTGAATAGTAATCATATGAGAAAAACATTGATTTATATTTAAAACCAGGATAATGTGTCTCAGTGGGGCGACATGTCTATCCACGCGGACTGTTGTTTCAGTGAGCTAGCACTATAAAAATCCAAGTAAATGTGTTGGTCTAGTACAAAGTGAACTTCATCATCATCTCATTGAAAATTAACTTGTTCTCTCCATGATATAGCTGAAAATTGCTGAATTGGCATTAAGCAACAATTACTCACTCACACATGATTTTGCAAAGTGGTTTGTGAATTTTACAACAGTTTGAAACATGTTTTTTTTTCTTCTTATAACATTTTCTATTATATCTGTATGCTATAAAGGGTAGCAACAAAACCCCTCACATGTCACGTGTTTGTGTTTTATTTATGTAGTACCAATAACAAATGTCAATAGCACAAGCCTCTGTGGTTTTCAAGGAATGTGAAAGGAAACAGAATTTTCAGTCATTTTTAAGAATTGTCAGTCATTATGTATTGTGTATTATATTGTCTGCCTCTTGTAACAGTGAGAGGGCCGGATGGCTCAATGAGTTAGGTAGTTGGATTACCTAGCAACTCATACAAGCCTATCACCAATACAGCGTGGGTTCGTGCCCGGCTTTGTAAATTACAAAAAAAGGTGCATTCGAATTGCAGCCGCAAGTGATAAAGTTTACCAGTTGCTTGCCCATGGTCGATGGTTCTCTCCGGCTTCTTCCACCACTAAAACTGGTCGCCATGATATAGCTGAAATATTGCTGAAAGTGGCGTTAAGCACAATAAACCAAACCAAACCAATCTTGTAAGTGTGTACTGTCGGGGTGTAATAAAAGTCTTAGTCTTAGTCAACATGATTGAGTTATGCCATCATTTCTCTCATATATAATGATACAATGGAACTATTGTTTATAAAGTTTTGTCAATGTCTTATCTTGTTTCCATGGTAACTCAAACTATTTACATAAATAACAAAACTAACAGTAAATCATTTAAAATGAAAGACAATTTGAATTATCTCCCATTAATAAGACAAGTTTTAATATTTTTACATTTACTAAGAAATGAAGCATATAAATAATGAATAAATTTATCAGATTGAATAAATTGACCTACTTTACTGTATTTGTATACTTTATAACATAATTCCCGAAAATTGTTGTTTTTCTTTGCAAATTTAATTTCCATGTAATATACTCTTAATTACTAAGTTTGTGTAAATACTATATAAATGTGGGTCACCTAAAGTTACTGTGATTAGAAATCCAAGAGTATTTAGAAAATATACCATCAGTACATGGTATTAGTTAATAATATATATTTGTCACTTAGGTTGTAAGTATGATTCCAGTCAGTGTGGAGTTGTATGTGATCAAGTTTGTCAGTGATTTATAGTAGGTTTATGGTTTACTCCAGTACTTAAGAAATTATTCATAAAAGCCATAGTTTGTTAGAGATTTTAAAATGTGTAATATTATTTTGGTAAAACTGTTTTAACCCAAGTGAAAATGTGAAAAAGTTAATCATTATATGTTATTATTCTGTTGTTAAGGCAAAAAAAATGGTTTGTACTACTAAGAAGAGTTTGAAGATACCAAAGGGGCAATCAGAATCCGTATATCGAAGAAGAACAGACAACACAATGGCCATAAGAAAAAGTACAAAAGGACAAACTAACTAGCCTCATTTAATATGATGTGCACCTGTGTTTGATTCATCACATGAGGTGTTAAGATATTTGAATTCTAACTTTGGTAAAATTTGATAAATATCCTGGAAGACAACATAGACCTATCATTTTTTTTTTTTAGAAAAGAATGCAAGAGGTGCAACTAAAAACAAAGAGAATATTGAATTATCTCCCCTTAATAAGACATGTTTCAATATTTCCCCTCCTATTTTATGAAAATAAACATATAAATTATAAACCAATTTATAAGGATGAAAGAATTTTAACTTGCTTTATTATATTTGTATACTTTATAACATCATTGATGAAAATGTTTTTTTTGTTTTTTTGACAATTTAATTTCCCAGTAATACTCTTTGTTACTAAGTTTGCTTAAATAATATACAAATGTGGGTCATTTAAAGTTATGGCTTTTCGAAATTCAAGAGTATTTAGAAAGAAAACCATAAAGATAAAAGAAAAAAGAAAGAATACCGTAAATACATGATATTAGTCCAATATAAGTAAATAGTATAGAATTAGTCCTTATGTTGTAAATTTGATCTGGCAGTGTAGCGTTATATTTGATAAAACTTGTCATTATACATACCTGTTAACCCTCCCCCTTTGCGCAGGAGTCTCCCGCGTAAGAGCCTTATCTCCCGCATAGACTGGGTCTCCTGCCCAGGAGACATTAATCTCCTGCACACACCTTTTCCTCCCGCACGATCTCCCCCCAACAAAAAAATCAAGTACAATAAAATCTTGACCTACATTTTGCGATCAATATTTCTGGAAATTCCCCATTTGGAACTCCCACGCTGATGAAAAACGCCGAGAGATACGAATGGTAAAGGTGTTTAAATGATATCCGGTTATTGATCTGTTTGACACCTTTACAGGTAAATTGGGTCATGGAGATTAATTAAGGTGTTGATGATTATACAACAATTATCCACTGATTGACAGTTAATTGGTGATAAGGAAGTGGGTTTGTGGCACACGCTTAGATGATTAGAAGTGTGATAGCGGCAACTATAAATAGTTATAAACCGTTGTGCAAACAGGAGTCGGACAACCTTTGATGCTGAGGAAAACTTCTTATTTCGATCAAACGTGCAATGAATTCATCTCGGATTGAGTTGTTATGGCTTGTTTGGGACCAAAGCCGATCAAAGTATTATTTAAGGACTAGGTTCCAGGATGGAATTGATAAACCACAAAAATGCCGAAACGTATGCTATCGCCCAACGCACCAGCAGCAAAGTGACTTTTTAATTTTAGTGCTCTATGACTTTATTGTTCAGAACATTCTGTCTTCATTGTTAGTGCTTTGTTATAACCTTATGATTATGAATGATTATGAATAAATTATAAATACAGTTTTTATCCTTCATTCATCATATGAAACACTACTAATAAGACAGAAATGTAAACAATATATATTGAAATGGGATGCAGTTGGTTCAATACTGAAACAAACAAAAAGAAAACATCAATTAACAATAAAAACATGCATCAAATACGTTGATAAAAAACCTCCAGTTATGAGACCAAATCTCCAGCCAAAAATTTACAAATCTCCAGTTATAGCATAGCAACTCTATCACATGTATGCAACTACAAGGTACAATTTTGTGCGTTTAAAGGCGACGCACAAAATCTCCCCCTTAGAAGAGTTGGAGGGGGGAGATCTCCCCCCTAGCAGTTCCCTGAGGTTAACAGGTATGATTATATAGTTTGTCAGTGACTTATAGTAGATTGATGGTTTACTCCAGTACTTCAGAAATTAGTCATAGAAGCCATAGTTTGTTAGAGATTTAAAAATGTTTACCATTATTTTGGTAATTTTTTTATATATTTTTTTTTATTCCAAGTGATAATGTGAATAATAGATATGTTATTATATTCTGTTGTTAAGGCAAAAAAAAATGGTTTGTACTATACTAACTAGCCTCATTTAATATGATGTGCACCTGTGTTTGATTCATCACATGAGGTGTAAAAATATTTGTATTCAAACTTTGTAAAATTTGATAAATATTCTGGAAGACAACAGAGACCCAATATTTTTTTTTAGAGAATCTTGAAACTTTTGAAACTTTTTTTTTTGAAACTTTTTATTTCACTAAAGGCCCCACATAGGGCATGATAGTACAAATAATTATAAACAATTAAACAACATGTAATGCATGAACATATATACAAATTATGAAACATATTTATGTTTGTTGGAAGGCAATATATAAATATAAGGCATATTGCAAGGCAATATTAACACTTGCAAGTATTACTTGAATACAGACATGACTATTTTAGCATATTTTGATAAACCAATGAGTACATATTTATCATCACTGTTCATTAACTCACTAAAACTAATTGTATTTGGAACATTATATAAATACTCAGGAATAAATTTTTTCCTTTCATCTTTGAAAAAAGTACAGTTAAACAGATAGTGAAATTCATCACCCAGTTCTTCCTTATTACATAAATCACAAATTCTTTCTGATCTGTCAATACTAAAAAATCTACCCATTTCTATTGGCAATTTATGACTACCATATCTAAATTTACACATGTTATACATTAAATTAGGCGGTAATATAGTAAAGTATTTTTCCAAACCAAATTCAGATTTATACTAACATTCTATAATTAGTACATTTAGGTGCATTAAAGATTTGCAATTTCCAATACTCAACATAAGAATCATAAAAGTACTGCTTAACTTTCTTCGATAGGTTAAAATTTCTAGGAACAAATTGATCATTCCAATAATTTATAAAACCACATTTGTTCAACATATCTTTTACACATTTTAACCATTTAGAATGGTATACATCACAAAGATCTAATTGATACAAAATATCATACAGTGTTCTAGAAATTTTCTCTTTTTTTCCATTTACAATACGTGCCCAAAAACCAATCATCCTTGCATTTATATGAACAGACATAGGCTTAAAGAGAAAGAGAATATGGAATTATCTCCCCTTAATAAGACTGGTTTCAATATTTTTTACCTGTTTTAAGAAGATAAACATATAAATAATAAACCAATTTTTAAAATTGAAGGAATAAACTTACCTTACTACATTTGTATATTTATAACATCATACTGAATACTTTTGTTGTTATTTTGCAAATTTAATTTCCATGTGACACCTTTCATTTTAAATTTGCTTAAATAATATAAAATGTTGTGTTGCATATATGTGTTTGATTGGAAATCCAAGAGTATTTTGAAAGTCTACCATCAGTTCATGGTATTAAAGTAATAATTTTTAGAATAGAATAACGAAAATTATAAATATCTTTTAAACTGTAGATTTGAAAGTAGAAGTGTAAACGAGAGTATCAAGGGTCCTAATTTAATATGGAAATTTGCAGACCAGAAAGTGAATGTATTTGGCCCTGCTCATATAGAAAAATTGCATTTTAAAGGAGTTTTTGGGTGTATATTTTGACAAAGTTTTATGAAATACGGAGGGAATAAGTCTATAAAAGAGAACAGCCTGCGGCCGTGGGTTTAAATCCCTGAGGACAATAGACACTCGACAGTCACCCGAAAGATTCCATTGTTCTCCGTAGAGACGTCACCATCTCCTACACGCACTATTGAGTTCATTGATTTTTACCTGTAAAATATTTTACCTGTAAAAATTGCTTGGACTGGGACATTTTTCATTATTTTTATTTTTTTTTTCACTAAATATATAGCACTTCTGTCTTTAATAGTGAAAAAATGAAGTCTTCATATTAATATGAAGAATATATCATTGTCATTTTGTTCGATTCTGTATGACATTTTTAATTTATACACATGTAAGAAACGGAATGAACAATGAGTTTTGATATTGTGCAACTTCCTAATTAAAAAATGCTCGTAAAATTAGTACATCTTTAAATTATAGAACCTCAGAGATCAATTGGAGGATTGATTTTGGGGGGGGGGGGGGGGGGGGGGGGGGGTAGATTATGACATTGAGCACTCATTTTTTTAGCTATTATTTACCAAGCCTTCAACTTAACATTGGTAAAAAATACCTAAAAACTGCAAAAATCATTGATACTTGCAATTGTTTTACGTAACTATTCTACTAAACCAAGTTATATCTTTCAACTCAAACGTGAGCTAAAAGTTTGGAAATATATATTTAACCTATTCCACTTCGAAATGCTTATCCAAAACAGGAATCCGAAGTTTCAACCTTTGTCTTTGTTTGTTTTGACTTTTCATGAATACGAGGCCCGTTTTGTGTTTGGTTTTTGGTTGGATTATAAACTGTCCCTGTTTATCTTTTTTTTTGTTTTTTTGTGTCAAGTTGTTTTGTGTATTATTTATGTGTTATAATCAATATAAGTTAAATAATTCATCTGACCCCAGATAGTTTCAACAGTTCTTAAACCTTAATGAATTGGCAGACACATGTTCCAAATATTTTCGGCATTGGCTTTAACGTAACATTTATTCGATTTTTACATTTTTTCTCTGTCTATTATACTTATATACCCTATCAAATGAAACAATTGGCTTCTGTGTTGCCTTTTCCTTACTAAAAAAGGCAAACAACTTTTTTACAAACTTTTGGCATTCCGGAGATAAGTCAGACTTTTTACCCATTTTACAAAAAATGCAAAATATAACAATAACTTATGAGAGAAATGCTTGTCAGGTTCGTCTAAAGTACACGTGGCTGAAAGAAAGATTTTACAGGTAAGATACCGGACGTACAGATGGCTCTTCTATAAAGTACATCTACTCCCACCTGAAAAATGACAACAAAATAGGACCAAAATACAAAATTTCATATGAGTGCAGCCTCAGCCAAAACAATAAGAAGCATTACTGTAACATTTTTAGTTAGCACTCCTAATTCTAAATAAAACTCTCGTTTATTTTGCTGTTCAAAAATCTATAGTTTAAAAGATATTTGGATTTTTCATTATTCTAATTAAAAAATGATTACTTTAGTCCAATATAAGTAAATATATATAGTAAATACTGCCTAATTTATGTTATGGTGTCAAGTGGCTATAGATTTGTTACTAACTTGTAAGTTTCATTTCTGACAGTGTAAAGTTATATTTGATACAACTTAATGTGATAAAGTTTGTCAGTGACTTAAAATAGATTGATGGTTGTGGTTCCTATCAGGATTTCCTTGATAGAGGGTTGCTGCTAACAAGGAAGCTACTGAACCAAGGGTTCATTTTGGTAAAGTTGAAGTCATCACTTCGAAAAATTTTACAGTCGCCACCATGACTTGGTTGACCCTTATGGAATTTCTGTGTCACAAATGACGACGGAAATGTTCTACTTGTCGTAAGCACTTCCCGGTCCTTTCTTCATTCACGACTTATTACCGGGTTTGTAACTAGATTAACACGACGGGTGCCACTAGTGGAGCTGGAACTGCTTACCCTTCCGGAGCACCTGAGTTCACCCCCCGTTTTTAGTGGGGTTCGTGTTACTCGATTTTTAGTTTTATATGTATGTTTTGTCAATCGTTGTTTGTCCTTTTGTACTTTTTCTTTTGGCCAGTGTATTGTCTGTTCTTCTTCGATATACAGTTTCTGATTGCCTCCATTTGGTATTTTCAAACTCTTCTTCTTACTCCAATACTTAAGAAATGATTCATAAAAGCCATAGTTTGTTAGAGATTTTAATATGTATAACATTATTTTCTTTAATTTTTTTTTTATCTACAGTGATAATGTGAATAACTTGTTAGGATATATCTAACTACCAGTATACTATTAGAGTCTGTCATTCATCATACATAATCAAAATCACTTCTCCTTAAAATTAACATAAAAATGTCTGTAGTATATAATATTATCTTTTTATTGACAGGCCTCCCAGTGGATCTATGATACTGTACAGCAGAAAGAAGGTCAGATACAAAAAAGATGGTTATTGTTGGAAAAAAAGAAAAGGGGGAAAAAATATCAGAGAAGATCATATGAAACTTAAAGTACAAGGATTAGAGGTTAGAAAATAAAACTTTAAATTTAACGTCTTCTAATAATTCAAGTATTAGAGGTTGGTTAGAGTTATGGTGTTTAACACCACTTTCAACAATATTTCAGTTATATTGTGGCAGTCAGTTTTATTGGTGGTGGAAACGGAGTACCTGGAGAAAACCACCGACCTGTCGCAAGTCACTGACAAACTTTTATCACATAATGTTGTATTGAGTACACCTCACCATGAACGGGGTTCAAACTCACAACTTTAGTGGTGAAAGGGACTGACTGCACATGTAGTTGTAAATCCAACTACCATATGATCACGACCATGACGGCTCCATCAAGGATTAGAGGTTAGAATATAAGACTTTGACATCTTCTAAAAAATGCAGTTGTGCCACATATTAAATTAATATTACTAATTCCTCAGAAATAAGACAAGTTTTGTGCTGCACTTGTATTTTAGCAGTAACCTCCATCGTCATCACTTATTTAAAATAAACTTCTTTTAAAACACCATTTGTCTTATAAGAGTGATGTTTCAAGAGAGTTTTAACTATACATTACAAGACGAAAATATAAATATTGACGATGTTTTGTTACAGTGTATATATGGATCCTATGTACATTCAGACATCCTACCCACATTCCACAGAAGATGTTACTGGTTACTTCAGGTTAGTTTAGTATAACTGTAGCCCTGATGCAAACTAACTTAGGCAAAAAAAGAAAAAAAGAGCTGTATTTCCATTAACAATATTGAAAAAAAATTGGGACAGAAATTTTTTGGGGATATTTTAACTAGATTTTACAGGACAAGAATCTGACATTAACAGTGCTTGTCCTAAAATGACAATGAAAACTTTAGGGTTCACTATGGTTATTGGAAACAGAGGTTTTTTCCCTTGTCTTATATTTATTCACATGACCAACACAGCATACAAAAATGTGAAGAGATAGTTGTGTAAAATAATGGATACAAATTAAAGTACAACAACATTAGAAAGAAACATAATTGTCTAATAAAACAACAGAACAAAAGCTAAGAGAATACAAGATCACACAAAAATAGGTGAAAAGAGACGAGAAGAGTTTGAAGATACCAAACGGGTAATCAGAAACTGTATATCGAAGAAGAACAGACAACACAATGGCCAAAAGAAAAAGTACAAAAGGACAAACAACGATCTACAAAACATACATATAAAACCAAAGATCAAGTAACATGAACTCCACTAAAAACCGTGGTGAACTCAGGTGCTCCGGAAGGGTAGGCCACTAGTGGCATCTGTCGTGTTAATCTAGTTACAAACCCGGTGATAAGTCATGAATGAGGAAAGGACCGGGAAGTGTTTACGACAAGTGGAACATATCCATGGTCATTTGTGACACAGATATTCCATAGCGGTCACACATGGTGGCGACCGTAAAACTTTTGAAGTGATGATTTCAACTTAACCAAGAGGAACCCTTGGTTCAGTAGCTTCCTTGTTAGCTGCAATCCTCTATTAAGGAAATCCTGATAGGAACCACAAGATCTGGAATATCGTATCAACTGAGAGATATATACTTCATATGCAGGTGCTGCTGGAATGTTGCTACATATGAATGGAAAGTTCACAATGGGAAAATTGAAATTATATCTTTTGTTGTAAAGTTTAGTTCTTAGCCGACCCGCACTGTCCATTTTGAGGTGTAGGTCAAGATATGAAGCAGACCTATCTATCTGTGGTGTCCTTTATTTCAAGATGCTCTAAATGTCATAGTATCTCCTGATACAACAAGTAAAGAAATCATTTAACTCTATCTGATTAAAACAAATAGTATCTGAAATGTTTGAAACATATTTCAAATGTTTTATCAACTTGTTATAACATCTTATAGGGAGGGATACAGTTCATCAAAATGTTTTAAAATGGGTCATATCATACATTTTATTTGCATTTATAAAGAAAATTATATTATTTTAACACAAACAATTTACAGAGTGGGAAGCAGAGCATAGATCTGTTTCCACACTTGTTCTTACTTATTTCACTCATTTTACTATGCATAAGATTATACAAAACTGTAGGTAAAATATTTAGCAAAGTTATCTTAATTCTTATTATCATTAATAGCACATGGGTAAAAACACTCATTAGACCAATAGCCAGCATACAAAGTCGTGTAAACATATAGTTCAGAACATACAGTACTAATAGTTCAAAAATTAGAACACACAACTTATGTTTTGTGAATTTCATTTTATGCTGTTGAATGTTTTCATTCTATTTTAGAATCCTGACATAGTTCTGATTCATTATTTAAATGTGCCCTATCCAGATGATGGAAAGGTAAAAATTCCCATGATCCCTTGTAGTGTAGAGAAAAAAGAATGGACCAAAGAAGAACTTGTTGAACAGCTTAGACCAATGTGTAAGTATATTTTATGTGTACAAAAATCTTATCAATTAAGATATTTTTATTGGGACATAAGTATGACCTATAGATTTACTGACAAGTTTAATAGTAAAATGGAGTAAAATATATAGTCTTAACATTCATCAGATTATTTAAGGAGAGCTTAATTTCATTTCATACACAGTTCTCTTTGAATCAATGTGTATATGAAGGAGAACACAGAATTAAATCTCTTTGAAACAATCTTGTGACATCAAAATGGCAAAATGAATAGCCACAATTTATCTTTTGATTTACAGTATTTCAGTTATGTCAAAATTGTGCACCATATATTCTTCTCTTATTGTACTAAGTCCTGTATCATTATATTTTAAGTTTCTGTAAATTCACAAATTAATGTAATGTTTTAAGTAATATGATATTACAACTGAACCATGATAACATTACTTAAACGTCACATTTGTAAAGATATTAATACATTTGTGCATGAAAAAGATAAAGAATAATGAAAGGGTGGAAACAAGCATTTACAATTTACTGTCAGATATTTATTTCCTAATAATTTTATTAACCGCATCGGTGGGGCAATGGTTAGTGTGCTTTCCTTGAGTGTGGTAGATAGTGGGTTCAAACCCCGATCGGGTCAAATCAAAGACTATAAAAACTTTATTTGTTGCATCTCGGCTAAGCATGCAGCATTAAGGAGAAAGAACAAAGACTGCTTGGCTCGGAAACAGGAAAATGTGTCCGGGTGGGGGCGACATGTCTATCAGCTGACTGTTATTTCAGTGAGCTATCACTATAAAAATCCAACTAAACTAATCATGCTCGGATACTCCACACTAATCACCTGTACGTCAACTGAGAAATCCTCATAGTCATAAATCAGTCATTTTGAATCAGATTAGCTCTGCTGAATTTGGAGGATTTATTATTTTCACATTATTTGAATAGTAATCGTATGAGAAAAACATTGATTTATATTTAAAACCAGGATTCAGGATAATGTGTCCCAGTGGGGCAACATGTCTCTCCATGCGGACTGTTGTTTCAGTGAGCTAGCACTATAAAAATCCAGGTAAGCGTGTTGGTCTAGTACAAAGTGGACCTCATCATCATCTCATTGAAAATTAACTTGTTCTTGCCATGATATAGCTGAAAAATTGCTGAGTTGGCATTAAGCAACAATCGCTCACTAATTATTATTTGACAATGATCTAAATTTAGCAAATATTTCTACCTAGGGTCTGAGAATTCCATTTATAAAATTTACAGTAAGTGATTGAAGTGATCAAATAGTGCAGGTTATTTTACATTCCCAATCTTTAAATAAATTGTAACACAAATAGTTGTTAATAAAATCATATATTAATATTAATTTCTGATATGTTTTAATTACAGTTTCTGCTGGAAGCTCTGATCAGATGGTAAGATAAAGATAGTTCTAGTTCATCAGTGAAACACAAACAAATCTTATCAAGACTAAAAACAATAATAAAATGGCTACATCTTGTTTATCCAACTGGTTTTGACAGTGTATGTATATGTTATCTGGATGTGAATTGATTGATACCGAAAAAATCAGCCTGCCGAGCCAGAATATGAAGTTTGGTGGCGAGTGAGCGAAGCGAACGAGTCACAAACTTTATATTCTGTCGAGCAGGCTGATATTTTTCAGTATCAATCATATTCACATTCAGATGACATGTTTATTATCCTTAAATCAAACATAAACACGGATACATCTATATTTGTATTTTCGTGGGAAAAATTACATGATTCAAAATATTCAAAATACACTTCCCCAAAACATAGTTAGTTTGCAAATATACCATTCATTTTTACAGGTTTATATAAATGTTAAGATTGTTGAATTTTTCCTTGAATAGTGATATTCATTGTTTTTTTTTATTACAAACATCAAAGTCACCCATTTTCATTAAAGGTTTTGTTTACCAATGCCGTTCCGTTTTTAGAAAACATGAACGTCACAACCTTCCTTATGACATAAAAAATTATGACGTCTCAGCAGAGGTTATCAAGAATTGTGTAAAGTACATTTTTGTAGGACGATGTTTGTTGATATTTCTAACACGATAGTTCCTAATTTGATATATCGTATGTTTAAAAAAAATAATGTTAACTAGCTATTAATGGTGTCGATGAATTTTATTTATTTTTGCCATCTTCACAGAAATTATCATTTAAATGTTAGGAGAATTTGGTGACAACTCCTGCTGACTGTTGATAAGTCCTGCTCAGCTCATGCGGACTTTGATACAAGTTTTGCTTATGGAGCCAGCAGGTAGATATAGCCGGAGGATGATAACATGTTTTTATTACAATAATTAGACATGTTGCATTTTAACAGTTGATGTTACAGCTAAACCTGCTTTAGTGACCACCTCTATTAAGTTACAGTTAAACCTGCTTTAGTGACCACCTCTATTAAGTTACAGTCAAACCTGCTTTAGTGACCACCTCTATTAAGTCACAGTCAAACCTGCTTTAGTGACCACCTCTATTAAGTTACAGTCAAACCTGCTTTAGTGACCACCTCTATTAAGCAATAATTATACCCCCGCTCAACGAGAGTCGGGGGGGGGGTATATAGGGATCCTCATGTTCATCTGTCCGTCACACTTTTGTTGGTTTCCGGATAATAATTAAAGTACCGCTCAACCAAATCTTTTCAAACTTTCACACATTTCTGTGTACCATAAAATACAGGTTACGTATGATTACGGTGCATTTCACATTTACCGTTCATGAGTTATGGCCCTTTTTCCCTTAGAAAATAGGGACTTTTTAGGTTTCTGGATGATATTTAAAGTATGGCTCCACCAAATCTTTTCAAACTTTAAGACAATGCTGTGGACCATTAAATACAAGTTAATTTCAATTACGGTGTATTTCACATTTACTGTTCCTGAGTTATGGCCCTTTTTCTCTTAGAAAATGGGGACTTTTTAGGTTTCCGAATGATATTTAAAGTACCGCTCAGCCAAATCTTTTCAAACTTTAACACAATGCTGTATACCATAAAATACAGGTTAAGTTTGATTATGGTGTATTTCACATTTACCGTTCATGAGTTATGGCCCTTTTTCTTTTTGAAAATAGGGACTTTTTAGGTTTCCGGATGATATTTAAGGTACGACTCAACCAAATCTTTCAAAATTTGGAATGCGGGGGTATCTGTGATCACCAGATCAACTTTCTCTAGTTTTTATTATGTGTTCTTAATTTTAATTTCCTTCACACTGCATTTCATATTAATGAAACCACCTGACTTATTGGGCACTATTTCAACGTTCCCTTGGAAGGTCACATTAAGACAGGTTTGACTGTAATTCTGGGAAGCAGATTAATTTATGATAATTATAGACAGAAGATGTTATCAAAAGAATTGTTTTTATTATTTATTGAGGTAAAATTTTGTCAATTCCTAGTAGTTATTATCATAATTATACCCCCGCTCCTCGAAGGGGGAGGGGGGTATACTGTTTTTCCTCTGTCCGTCTGTCCGTCGTCGAAGATATTTTTCGCTGCATTTTTTCTTAACCTGTTGAACTGAAATATTCCGCTAATTAAAATTAATTATGTTTTTGCCAATAAAAGAAAGCATTCATATGATAGAATATACCAAAGGGGCAATCAAGAATAGACAATCAACAGACACTGGAAGCATTGGGCACACAAGACACACAAAAAAACCACAACACAACACAGAAAACTAAAAAAAAATGAGGTACACGGAATCCAACAAAAATCTTGATGCTCAAAAAGAGTAAGCCGTTCCCGCTTCTTATAAGACACCCGCCGTGTTACTCATATAGAAAGTAGGCCAATGGAAGAAATATAGCATTATGTATTGTCTCTTCTTTACAGCTGGAAGAAACTGTAGAAAAACTAGTCAAACATCTTATACAGTATCACAAAGGTCAAGACAAGGTTAAAGGTCAGAATGTGGGATACAATAAGATAAGCTGTCATTCCAAGCCATCTGATGGAGCCAGTTCTACAGGGGACCCATCTGCTGACTCTATCTCTGTTTCTGAAGATTCTCAATGCAAAGACATTATAATGAACACGGTCTGCCAACTAAATGCTAAAACACAGCAATCGTTCCCTCAGGGAAATCCAACACGACATCCAAGTATTGTACATATCCAACCTAAGACCAGTGAACCAGTTTCCTGCTCTAATAATTTAACTCAAGCTCCATTTTTGCTCAGTGTTAGTCAGTTGCCTACAACAAGTTATTTACTGCTGAGTGGAGCAGCCTCAAATCCTGTCTCCTCTGTTACTGTTACCTCTGGATGCCAACAACAACCAATTTCTCATGTCCTGGACCAACCCATTCATCAAATGTCACATCCTATCCACATACCTCAAGACATTTCGGGGCAGCTAAATTTATTTGCTCATCATGATAGAACAGATTCTGATCACAACAAAGCACACATGGCATACTCAGAAACTCATGCTTATATCTCTTCTACCTGCGGTCAAGAGAAAACAGAAACTGGGCATGTGCCACATTTACAAAATGTCTCCGCTGACGATATTCAGGATATAATTCAGACATCGTATCCCGTGGAAGACAGGGACAATTTCAGTGATTTTCGTCATGTGTTGAGTGAAAGTTCAAACCCAGCAATACCTATGACTTCATCAGATTATAATATTCTTGATAATTTAGATTTTGAGATTTCAGATATTGAAAAGCTTTATAACGATCTCAGTGGACACCCTGACTCAGTGATAGACAGACAAAAAGGGATGAACCACATTCAGAAAAGTGCTACATGTGATCAAGAATTAACCAATGAAATTAATTTATTTAACAGTGACCTGGTACAATCATGTCAAGGTCATCAGGAACAAACTTTCCATGACATATCATGTATCTGTGATAATAAAACATTGGAGAAAAACTTAAAAGGACAAAAAACTCACGAACAAAAAATACTGGACTATTCTCCAGATTGGTCGAATACTCAGGTGAGATTAATTGACATTTAACTCCCCTTCTTACATTTTTTAAGTACAAAATAAAATGTAGATGTCTTATTGTACATGTCTGGAATCCCCTTCATCAGGTACATTTGTTAAGAGATTGGAAGGCCAAATAATTTAAAATGTTTTTGGGAGCAAATAAACCCCCCCAAAAAATAGACAAAATTGGCTGAGGTTTCATTGGTCTATGAGAGATTGACCACAGCTTTAATGAATAACATTATTTAGTAAAGTTCTGTGAATTTCAAACATAAATTTATCTAATAAACTAAATTCCCAAGTACTGACTACTGGGCAGAGAATAATAGTCCATCAGCAGAGGTATCGACCCAGTGATGGTTATAATACATAGAGATCTAATCTAGTGCACTCGAAGCAGTTCTGGAATAACCATCATCAGGTATGCTTATATGTCAAAAGACTGGAATAACAAATAATGATATTTTACAAATCTATATGATGTATGTTAGAATAAGGGAATAACTTAATTAATGTTCTTACAACACATCAGCAGAACTAAAAAAATAAATAATTTAAACAGCAAGTATACAGAACACTTTCATTGGGTTGCTAAAGATATTCTCACAAGTACATAATGTATTTTTCATGGGGAACTATCCAATTAAATTTTTAGGTTATTTATTAATTGTTGCATTAAAAATTTATATTGTCTCAAATTTGGTCTTTTTGGTGTAATACAAAATATTGTAATTTTTTTATATTTTTAGGGAGGAGATAAAATACTGGTGGTAGGACCTTGGTGTTCTCTGACTTCACAGTATTTATGTCTGTTTGATAGTAAACCAGCTCAAACTTCACTAATACAGCCAGGTGTACTTAGATGTTATTCTCCAGGTAAGTAAACCAGCTCAAACTTCACTTATACAGCCAGGTGTACTTAGATGTTATTCTCCAGCTAAATGAAATAACACAAATTTCACTTATGCAGGTGTACTGAGATGTTATTCTCCAGGTAAGTATACCAGCTCAAACTTCACTTATATACAGCCAGGTGTACTTAGATGTTATTCTCCAGGTAAATAAAGTAACACAAACTTCACTTATACAGCCAGGTGTACTTAGATGTTATTCTCCAGGTAAGTAAAGTAACACAAACTTCACTTATACAGCCAGGTGTACTTAGATGTTATTCTCCAGGTAAGTAAAGCAACACAAACTTAAACTTATACAGGCAGGTGTACTTAGATGTTATTCTCCAGCTAAATGAAATAACACAAACTTCACTTATACAGGCAGGTGTACTTAGATGTTATTCTCCAGGTAAGTAAAGCAACACAAGCTTAAACTTATACAGCCAGGTGTACTTAGATGTTATTCTCCAGGTAAATAAAGTAACACAAACTTCACTTATACAGCCAGGTGTACTTAGATGTTATTCTCCAGGTAAATAAAGTAACACAAACTTCACTTATACAGCCAGGTGTACTTAGATGTTATTCTCCAGGTAAGTAAAGCAACACAAGCTTAACTTATACAGCCAGGTGTATATACTGGTCTCTTCCATCATAAACATGTAACTGAACTATTTTAGAAAGTGGTATTTGATACCTATAACTTAATCCTAAGATGATTGTCTTGTCAAAGGTTGTTTGTGATGCAGTGTTAATAATAAGAGTGTGAAGATACCAAAGGGGTAATCAGAATCCGTAAATCAAAGAAGGACCGAAAACACAATAACGAAAAGAAAAAGTACAAAAGGACAAACAACGATCTACAAAACATTACACATAAAACTAAAGATCAAGTAACACAAACCCCACTAAAAACTGGAAGGGTAAGCAGTAGATGTAGATTTATTGTGTATAAAACTTGATTTCATTTGTGACACATTGTAAGTAAAATGTATTATCATGTTATCAAACTTTTTTGACTAAGCAAACATTTCACCTCATTGTGTCAAAATTCAGTGGACTGTCAAATTTATATTTGAATTTTTTAATTTGTTCCAGGTAATTAAGCTCACAATCAATAGGATCATATCTTTATTTTGATTTATCTTTGTGAAATGACTCAACTGAATGTAACTTCTTTTACAGCTCATATATTAGGCGTGGCATCATTACAAGTCAGCTGTGATGGTCATGTGATCTCCAACTCGGTACCATTTAGATATGTAACACAAGACAGTAAAGATAAGGACTGGTTCTCATTGTGGGGTAAGAACAACCTGTTTGATGGTAGTAAGGTTTGTGTGTGTGTTAGAGGGGTTCATGGCTACAATTGTAAGACAATTGGATTTCAATTTACTGATTCATCAACTGCATCAAGTGGAGTAATGAATAGCAGGCTCGCCTCGATCGTGGGTTCGACTCCCGTTCGGGTCAAACCAAAGACTATAAAATTGGTATATTTTGCTTCTTCGCTAAGCACGCAGCATTAAAGAGAAAGATCAAAGACTGGTCGGCTCGGAATCAGGATAATGTATTCAAGTGGGGCGACATGTCTACCCTTGGACTGTTGTTTCAGCGAGCAAGCACTATAAAAATCCAACTTAGCACGTTGGTCTAGTACAAAGGGGACCTCATCATCATCTCATTGAAAATTAACTTGTTCTCGTCATGATATAGCTGAATAATTGCTGAGTTGGCATTAAGCAACAATCATTCACTCACTGTGTCATCTCCTGCCATTGGTGAAGTGTACTCAATACAATATAATATTTCTCTATGACTTGTTAAAGGTTCCTGACTTTTTTCAACAACTCATTAACTTCTCCGCCAATAGAATTGACAGCGACAATACATGTATATGTAATTTATTTTGTCCAGTATTCTTACAGTTTTTTTTTATCTAACAATACAAATAGATATAATAGATTAATATTATACAATCATTGACTTTGGAATAGATTGCTATCTGGTTTTATCAACCTGAAAAAATGTAATATTCACCGAGCCGCAGGAGAGGTGAATATACGTTTTTGAAGGTTGATAAACCAGATAGCAACCTATTCCAAACCCAATGATTGTTTTATTTCATGAAAATGTTTTAGTGTTTATTACATAAAAAAATATGTTTAAAAATTTCCCTCACTTAATAGTTTCTCGCCTAGTGTTTTTGGAATATTTTTCTTCCAATATGCGCCTCAATTCCCTTTCATCAACTCGGAGAAATCTTTCATTAGCAGACGATTCTTCCGACATTTTGAATGTTTGTTTATGATTTAGACGAAAAACAAATGTTAAACGTAATCTCATTGGTTATTGAACAACGAAAGAAAGAATTTGATAGGATAGCAAAAGTCCGGTTTTTCTCATCTATTTTTATGCCTTGTGAGGGTGATATCACTTTCCGGACACCTGTCGGGATCTATTTTAGCTTGAAAAACCAGATTCGGAATATTTATGCAAAAAAAAAATTAGCCAAAGGGGTGATATCGCTAGAACTCAAAACCTCTTAATCAGTTTTAAGCCAATCATATGCAAGCTAAATTACAGTCATGTGATAATATACAATTGTTGACTTTTAATGAGGTCTACTCATGACTATACAGACCTGGTCAATGATTGATTAACCTCGGCCACCAACGGCCGAGGTTAATCAATCATTGACCAGGTCCGTATAGTCATGAGTAGACTGAAATTAAAAGTCAATAACTGCTTTATTAAATAATAAGGAATTTTTCAAACTTTTCAACAATATATTCAACAAAATAGGCTACAATACGGTTGTTTCGAATCATGTCAATTCCGACCACGTTCCGTCTTTTTCGTGTCTTGACGTCTGAACCACAGGCACTTGTTTCATTCAAAAAATATATGCCCCCCTCCTCTTCCTTACTTCAAGGTAAAGATCTACCCTTTTCCCCTTCCCCACTTTGCCTCAATATTTTTCGCTTATTTGTGATCCTTTCGCTGACCCAATTATATCGTTACACTCCCGAGATATTTCTCTTTTCGACTGCCACATTTAAATATATCTACCGGGCCCCCCTCAGACGAATTGGACAAGAATAGTCAGCGAGCGTGGCTTATTAAAAATTTCAGTCAATGAAATGGATGCAACCACTTCCGGTTTGCACTGGATTTTTCATATGCATTCGGAATTCTCTAGACCGGCCATGTGTAACAATGCCATCATGATCATCTCCTCTCAAATGTAAAGCAAGCCTTTAAAATACAGATAATTGTTCCAATGCAGATTATAAAAATATGTTCAACTCCAAATTACTGACATTTGATTTTTAAAACACTTTTTTTTTAATTTCTAAATCAATTTAGAACAGACTGGAAGTGACTGTATCCATTTCAGTGACTGAAAAATAGAAAATGCGACTTTCGCTGAATATTCTTGTCCAATTCGTCTGAGGGGGGCCCGGCATTTATATTTAAATGTGGCAGTCGAAAAGAAAAATATCTCAGGAGCGAAAGGATCACAAATAAGCGAAAAATATTGAGGCGAAGTGGGGAAGGGGTAAAGGGCAGATGTTTACCTTGAAGTAAGGAAGAGGAGGGGGGCATACATTTTTTTAATGAAACAAGTGCCTGTGGTCTGAACACCTTGGCGGACGACTTCCAGTGTTTACACTATTACTGTCACAATGTCAGCATATCATAGTCGTAGATGCGGTAGATTATAAGTAATTGTAATATGGAGACGCCAAAGAAACGGCTGTGTAAATACTGGTGTTCGGTACCTCACTGTCAGTGTGATATCAGAAATATATACATAATGGCAGATCGTTTTCCTTTGATGCTGACAACCGTAAATAAAGAAAGAAAACAAATTTAAATTTAAAGAAGTAATTATCTCTGCATTGAAGTCTTTGATACAAATAAAATAATTTAATTGATATCTGTCTTTAACAGAAAATGTTAAGATTTTTTTTAAGTTGAGGATCGAACGTTAAAACGGCACAAATCGATTGGAGTTTTTGTTGTGTACATTGACACCGGAAGTTCAATGCAGATTAGTCCATCGAAATCACGTGATCTGGCGGATGAAAATAACAAAATTTTGACGGAATGGAAATGAATCGAAACAACCGTATTGTTTTATCATTTTTCAAGATTATTCAAATATTAAAATTTTGATATATGATGAAAAGTTTGATATCTTATGAAATTTTTGAAAGTTTTGAAATTTATAAAATTTATAAAATGTTTATGAAATTTTGAAATTTTTTGAAAATTTTGAACTTTAAAAATTTTTTATATTTAAAAATATTTTTTTTTGGAAAATTTTGAAATTTTATATGAAATTTAAAAAAAAAAAATTAAATTTTGTAAAATTTTGAAATTTTGAAATTTTTGAAAATTTTGACCTTTTTTTGCAATTTGATTGGCCGATTGGAAATGAAATCTCGTCTCTGGTTGGACAACGTTGAAACACCGAATAGACAATAGACAAAAATAGACACAGCCCGAATATACCTCACGTGAGGTGTACTCACTGCACGCGAGGTATACTCGCTCTGAGGTAGAGTTAAGAAAATGCTGTTTAGGCCAATCAGCGAAAAGCAAAATTCCTTATCATTTAATAATATACAGTTATTGACTTTTGTTTAGGTTAATATAAGGATCTATCGTTCCAAGATATCGGATATTTACCGAGGCCGAAGCCGAGATAAATATCATATTTCTTGGAACGACACATCATTATATTAATCGAAATGAAAGTCAGTAATTGTTTTATTATATGAAACTGTTATTAATGTCCCCTGGGTCATGTTTTATAAATTGGCATTAAACACTACATGTGTTGTTTGTAAATTTTAATGGTAACAAGAAAGATTTATGATTACTGCAAAGATTAATTTAGATCATTCCAGAGGAGCCTTTAGAACACTATATTAACCTCACGTGACGCTAAAATTAAAAATAGGGGTTTTCCGATTTTAGAGTCACGTGAGGTTAATATAACATTCCAAAGGCTCCTCTGGAACGATCTAAGTTAATCTTTGTGGAAATTGAAGGCTTAGACAGTATCAGTTATATATACCACAAGTTAAGAAATAAGTTTGTTTTTTAGATAGCAAAAAATTATAACATTAGATAGGAATGTAGATTGTGTTAATTTCATATTTAATAAACTATTAAATTATCTAGTACTGACATTTGACTTAAATCATTGTTAATTCTCTAGTTATAAGATAAGGTATAATATAAATTATATGACAACATTATACTGATTGTAGATGATGAGTTAAAGGTGTTACTGGTAGAAAGATTACAGATTATACAGAACAAATTAAAGAAATCATCATCTGTATGTCAACAATCTTTACAAAAGGTACAGTACTGGTCATTCATTTATTGTTGTAGATTGATGGAAGACATATTTATAGACACTTAAATCCATGGCTTTGATATTATGCATGCAACTTTGTATTATAAATTTGAAGTTCCTTTGACACTGAATTTCATAGTCTGGTAGTATCCATGGAAACAAGCAATGATTTCTGACTATTGACGATGTATGTTCTAACTCTGTAGTCTTAGGTCTCATTTGAGTGTAGTTTGTTAAGGATTAAAAATCTTTGGGAAAAAAAGTATTGAAATTTTATTTCTTATTCCAAAGGAACTGAGGTCACATGATGAACACAATTTTATTCAGAAATTAACCAAACTGTACAACATTTATTTAATAGGCGCCTTCTCCATATACAGATAACCCAGGTTTTAAATCCACCTTCTCCATATACAGATAACCCAGTTTTTTAATCCACCTTCTCCATATACAGATAACCCAGTTTTTATATCTACCTTCTCCATATACAGATAACCCAGTATTTTAATCCACCTCCATATACAGATAACCCAGTTTTTTAATCCACCTTCTCCATATACAGATAACCCAGTTTTTATATCCACCTTCTCCATATACAGATAACCCAGTTTTTAATCCACCTTCTCCATATACAGATAACCCAGTTATTGAATCCACCTTCTTCATATACAGATAACCCAGTTTTTAAATCCACCTTCTCCATATACAGATAACCCAGTATTTTAATCCACCTCCATATACAGATAACCCAGTTTTTTAATCCACCTTCTCCATATACAGATAACCCAGTTTTTATATCCACCTTCTACATATACAGATAACCCAGTTTTTAATCCACCTTCTCCATATACAGATAACCCAGTTTTTTAATCCACCTTCTCCATATACAGATAACCCAGTTTTTATATCCACCTTCTACATATACAGATAACCCAGTTTTTAATCCACCTTCTCCATATACAGATAACCCAGTTTTTAAATCCACCTTCTCCATGTACAGATAACCCAGTTTTTATATCTACCTTCTCCATATACAGATAACCCAGTATTTTAATCCACCTCCATATACAGATAGCCCAGTTTTTTTAATCCACCTTCTCCATATACAGATAACCCAGTTTTTATATCCACCTTCTACATATACAGATAACCCAGTTTTTAATCCACCTTCTCCATATACAGATAACCCAGTTTTTTAATCCACCTTCTTCATATACAGATAACCCAGTTTTTATATCCACCTTCTACATATACAGATAACCCAGTTTTTAATCCACCTTCTCCATATACAGATAACCCAGTTTTTAAATCCACCTTCTCCATGTACAGATAACCCAGTTTTTAAATCTACCTTCTCCATGAACAGGTAACCCAGTTTTTAATCCACCTTCTCCATATACAGATAACCCAGTTTTTAAATCTACCTTCTCCATATACAGATAACCCAGTATTTTAATCCACCTTCATATACAGATAACCCAGTTTTTTAATCCACCTTTTCCATATACAGATAACCCAGTTTTTTTAATCTACTTTCAACATCAATGCTTTATAGTCAACTAAGTATCAAAAAAATATTTGATTAAAAA
Source organism: Bathymodiolus brooksi (assembly GCA_963680875.1). Classification (NCBI taxonomy): domain Eukaryota; kingdom Metazoa; phylum Mollusca; class Bivalvia; order Mytilida; family Modiolidae; genus Bathymodiolus; species Bathymodiolus brooksi. The sequence goes on along the minus strand of OY804590.1, from coordinate 48,059,350 downwards.
ATATTAAGATTATCAGTAACATTGGGATGATATTAAGATGTAGTGTTTATCAGCAGAAGTAATGAGTACCACTCAGCTGAAGGCTAGGGACCATTGCAGGCTCATTTTAGAGTGTGAGCTTTGGTCATAATTGAAGACCCTACTGTGGCTAAAATGTAAAATAGTAATAAATGTGCTGTTCCTTTACTTTGTCTAAATGATAGTCTCTTATGTTCATTTTATCCATATCCTTTCTCAGTAATATTAGAATTGTGTGTGAAAGTGGATAGTCTTTTATGTTCATTTTATCCATATCCTTTGTCAGTAATATTAGAATTGTGTGTGAAAGTGGATAGTCTCTTATGTTCATTTTATCCATATCCTTTCTCAGTAATATTAGAATTGTGTGTGAAAGTGGATAGTCTCTTATGTTCATTTTATCCATATCCTTTCTCAGTAATATTAGAATTGTGTGTGAAAGTGGATAGTCTCTTATGTTCATTTTATCCATATCCTTTCTCAGTAATATTAGAATTGTGTGTGAAAGTGGATAGTCTCTCATGTTCATTTTATCCATATCCTTTGTCAGTAATATTAGAATTGTGTGTGAAAGTGGATAGTCTCTTATGTTCATTTTACCCATATCCTTTCTCAGTAATATTAGAATTGTGTGTGAAAGTGGATAGTCTCTTATGTTCATTTTTATCCATATCCTTTCTCAGTAATATTAGAATTGTGTGTGAAAGTGGATAGTCTCTTATGTTCATTTTATCCATATCCTTTCTCAGTAATATAAGAATTGTGTGTGAAAGTGGATAGTCTCTTATGTTCATTTTACCCATATCCTTTCTCAGTAATATTAGAATTGTGTGTGAAAGTGGATAGTCTCTTATGTTCATTTTATCCATATCCTTTCTCAGTAATATTAGAATTGTGTGTGAAAGTGGATAGTCTCTTATGTTCATTTTACCCATATCCTTTCTCAGTAATATTAGAATTGTGTGTGAAAGTGGATAGTCTCTTATGTGTTCATTTTATCCATATCCTTTCTCAGTAATAATAGAATTGTGTGTGAAAGTGGATAGTCTCTTATGTTCATTTTATCCATATCCTTTCTCAGTAATATTAGCATTGTGTGTGAAAGTGGATAGTCTCTTATGTTCATTTTATCCATATCCTTTCTCAGTAATATTAGCATTGCGTGTGAAAGTGGATAGTCTCTTATGTTCATTTTACCCATATCCTTTCTCAGTAATATTAGAATTGTGTGTGAAAGTGGATAGTTTCTTATGTTCATTTTATCCATATCCTTTGTCAGTAATATTAGAATTGTGTGTGAAAGTGGATAGTCTCTTATGTGTTCATTTTATCCATATCCTTTCTCAGTAATATTAGAATTGTGTGTGAAAGTGGATAGTCTCTCATGTTCATTTTATCCATATCCTTTCTCAGTAATAATAGAATTGTGTGTGAAAGTAGATAGTCTCTTATGTTCATTTTATCCATATCCTTTCTCAGTAATATTAGAATTGTGTGTGAAAGTGGATAGTCTCTTATGTTCATTTTATCCATATCCTTTCTCAGTAATATTAGCATTGTGTGTGAAAGTGGATAGTCTCTTATGTTCATTTTATCCATATCCTTTCTCAGTAATATTAGCATTGTGTGTGAAAGTGGATAGTCTCTTATGTTCATTTTACCCATATCCTTTCTCAGTAATATTAGAATTGTGTGTGAAAGTGGATAGTCTCTTATGTTCATTTTATCCATATCCTTTCTCAGTAATATTAGCATTGTGTGTGAAAGTGGATAGTCTCTTATGTTCATTTTATCCATATCCTTTCTCAGTAATATTAGAATTGTGTGTGAAAGTGGATAGTCTCTCATGTTCATTTTATCCATATCCTTTCTCAGTAATATTAGCATTGTGTGTGAAAGTGGATAGTCTCTTATGTTCATTTTATCCATATCCTTTCTCAGTAATATTAGAATTGTGTGTGAAAGTGGATAGTCTCTTATGTTCATTTTACCCATATCCTTTCTCAGTAATATTAGAATTGTGTGTGAAAGTGGATAGTCTCTTATGTTCATTTTATCCATATCCTTTCTCAGTAATATTAGCATTGTGTGTGAAAGTGGATAGTCTCTTATGTTCATTTCATCCATATCCTTTCTCAGTAATATTAGAATTGTGTGTGAAAGTGGATAGTCTCTCATGTTCATTTTATCCATATCCTTTCTCAGTAATATTAGCATTGTGTGTGAAAGTGGATAGTCTCTCATGTTCATTTTATCCATATCCTTTCTCAGTAATATTAGAATTGTGTGTGAAAGTGGATAGTCTCTCATGTTCATTTTATCCATATCCTTTCTCAGTAATATTAGCATTGTGTGTGAAAGTGGATAGTCTCTCATGTTCATTTTATCCATATCCTTTCTCAGTAATATTAGAATTGTGTGTGAAAGTGGATAGTCTCTCATGTTCATTTTATCCATATCCTTTCTCAGTAATATTAGCATTGTGTGTGAAAGTGGATAGTCTCTCATGTTCATTTTATCCATATCCTTTCTCAGTAATATTAGAATTGTGTGTGAAAGTGGATAGTCTCTCATGTTCATTTTATCCATATCCTTTCTCAGTAATATTAGCATTGTGTGTGAAAGTGGATAGTCTCTCATGTTCATTTTATCCATATCCTTTCTCAGTAATATTAGAATTGTGTGTGAAAGTGGATAGTCTCTCATGTTCATTTTATCCATATCCTTTCTCAGTAATATTAGCATTGTGTGTGAAAGTGGATAGTCTCTTATGTTCATTTTATCCATATCCTTTCTCAGTAATATTAGAATTGTGAGTGTTAAGTCATTGTTTCGTCCATTCGTTACAGCTTAAAGAAGAAACAAAGTTGGCTCATTTTGAAAACAAGGTTGTTTTCTTTGTAAAATCTTTGATATCCAAGCCATGGGGTAATATGACAGAGTTACCAAAGCAGGGGAAATATAATCTGACATTACTTCATCTAGCAGCTGCCCTGGGATATCAATCTCTTGTACACTCACTTATTGTCTGGAGGTAGGTAATATAAGAAGATAAACAGTGATTCCTCATTAACTTTGTATTTAAACAAGATACAGACAAACCTGTATTAAGAGGTCACCTTTAGGACAAACAAAAAGTGGCCTTATAAGATAGGTGACCTCTTAAAAGAGGTTAAATTAATATGAAATGTTCTATGACAGGACAAGAAAAAGGTGACATTTTGATACAGATGACTGCTTAATAGAGGTGACTGCATGTGCAGGTTTGACTGTATGAGGCAAAAAACAAAGCTTAAAGAATATCTGTGTTTCTGTTAACACTACCAACCTTAATTTTTAGGGACTACCCAAAAGTTTTTATTTCCATTTTTGGACAAACATTGTTAAAGTAAAAAAGAGTATAGAATAACCTAGGTAAAAACTAAAAAATAAATAGATTTGCCTACATAACCTATTATTTCAGGTATGTTAATAGAAACACAGGTATTGTTACCTTGACCTTATTATTATATTAATATTATTATTATTATTATTATTATTATTATTATGTGTGTTAAACACCAATTTCATCAATGTTTTAGCTATATCATGTTTGTCTGTTTTCTTATATTATTTATTTCTACTTATTTAAGGTGGTACCATACACTACAGGGAGATAACTCTTTAAAATCAGTTGAACATTTTGATCATATGATGTTTGTATGCAGATTTCAAGCATCTCAGTGATCAAAACCACATAGAGAAAAGCTGCTATGTGGCTAGTGAATTTATAGCTCTGAGTCTGTTGGTTGGAATTTGTTAAAATTTTGATATTTATTACAGTGGATATATTCAAATACACTGCCAAAAAAATAAGAAAATTAAACGTGTATGGTACCACCTTAAGTTATCTTATTGTTAATAAACGTTGGAGAATATCGAAAGACCAATCAACAATAGACAATCCAAAGAAACTGGCAACACAGGGTACACAAGACGAAGAAAAACAAAGCAAAAACACACACAATATGTGTTAGACACCACTATATGCAAATAAATGCAAATAACGTAAAGACATGAGCCCTCTACAAACAACTGGAGGTTAAGACGAACTGATCATTGTTTTTATGAGGAAATCCTAATGAACATCACACCACGGAACTCCGAACATAATAGGGCAACATAAAAAACTAAAAAAGATTATCAACATGGAACCCTCCAATAAACATGTCATTTTCTAATTTCATGTAATGTTTCTAAGAATATTGACTCGTGAGAATGATTATTAATTTCTGATTATAGAACTGATAACCCGTCATGGGTACTGGACTGTGAAGTGGATTCTCATGCTTTAGATAACATGTCATGTACACCATTGGTAAGTTAGTTGATTGGTTAATATATTTTATTATTAAGTGACTAAAAAAATATGTTTTCTTGCTTGGTCAAAACCATACATAACCCTTTTTGATCAAACATTATGATCACCACACAATCTTGCAAGAGAGGTAGACAATTTGTGTATCATAGCTGTCAAGTACCCAAATATAGATCGGGAAATCTTGATGATGTTCGCTTTAAATGGAATGTTTTGATTGGACGGTCTATTTTTATGAACCAATATATAGATCTGAAGTCATTTAATAAAACAATTGTTGACATTTGATATCGGTTGACACAATATTTATCTACCCAAGAAGTGATAATCACCTCAGCCGTTGGCCTCTGTCATTATCACTTCTTCTGGGTCGATAAATCATCGTGTCAATCTTATCAAACGTCATTACTTGTATAATGTCATAGTAACGAGTACAGCTGATATGACCAAAGGTCTTCTAATAATTTACAAGACATAACTTCACAAAGCAACAATAAGAATTGTATATACATTTATGTGTACTGTGTTCCTATTCTTTTGACTTTTCAATTATTGATTTTCTGTGAGTTTGTATAATACCCACCCAACATGGTCACAAGTTTCTCTGAGCCATAAACTAAGAAAAATACACAACTGACTGTAGTAAATCTTCATGGAGGTTTTCTAAAGCCTGGTACAGATGCACTAATCAATGTACTAATAATTGTTTTTAATATGTGATATATTTAACACCAACAAAATATATATGTTACTATGCTGTTGATTGTCATGCAGAAATAAGATTAAGAACATTGACGGTGGAAAGTAACAATAACTCTGGCCTTTATAATTATAAAACTTTGAAGTAGGATTCTTGTATTCATGCTGCCTTTTTCTACTGCTTCTACCAAATACTGACCGCTTTCAACAAGTTGAACATTATATCAGAAGTTTCAATCAGAATCCAGTATATAAAGTGATCTGATTGGACAATTTTAGACTACAAGTAAGAAGCTCTTTCTAGAAAGTTGAATAATCATTAGGTTTGGCTTTTTTAAAGGACAGTGGCAAAAATTGGATATTGAACATTAAGATACTTTTTTTTTTATAAAAAATATATAAAAACTTGATTATATCATTTCTTGGTATAAGCTTTCAAATATATTTTTAAGACAGTGGAAAACATTTGTCTGTATGTCTCCCCCTTATCTTAGGGAGACAGGTTGTCTTTGTCCTGTCCGTTCATCTGTCCATCACAAAAGTTTGTATTTGCAATTCCTCCTTAATTTTAAAAAGAATTCCTTAATTTTTTGCATAATTTAAACAGTTTTAATTAATGGTGTAGAAACTGCTGTTGTTTACGTATAAAACTGTTGCATATTTATTTGATCACATCATAGATTCAGTTCTGGAAAAAAAAAAAAAAAATTATTTTATATAAGAAAAACTGTAATTTGCTTATGCAAGTATATTTTTTCTTTCCAGATGTGGGCATGTGCAAAAGGTCACAGGTCAACAGTCCAATTTCTTTACCATTGGAATCCTGATTCAATACATATCTTGACTAGAGACCAGTTGTCTCCCCTTAAAGTTGCTCAAAAGTTTGGTCATTCCTGTGTTATTGATGAGCTGTCTTCCCTGACAGGAAAAAGGAATAATCTGTCTTCCCTTACAAAGAATATAGAATCTCCTGTTCTTCATTCTGACAACGTAGAAAACAATTGTGTGTTCAAATCACCAAATTCTGTTTTGGGAAGTCTGCATATAGATATTCCAGGCCAGTATGTTCAATCATCGAAAAGCAATATTTCATCACGAACCGAAACAAAACATTCCTTACAGAATGGATCTGGTGGTCGTAGGCTTGCGAAGCATTTTTCAATAGATTGCACTTCTGAAGAATTTAGCTTTATCCCCCCTAGTCAATATGAAAGACCAGTAAGAGAAACAAACTCTGAACCAAGGCTGTCTTCTGTCTCAAATGCTTTAACAAGTGCAAAGAATCCCATGTTGTATAATCCTGGACGAGATTTAACGTCTCCAGACATATTGATAAATCCAGAGGATGATCACAAGCTAGCCATGGACCATGCACAAACTCCATCAGTACATGTTACAGCAACTTCCTGTGTAGAAATGGATACAGGTAATGCATTCTGGGTAAACTGATAAGTACTAGTGATTGTTTGATATATCATACATATATATTTATATATAATAAGTAATTACATATGTTCCTCAGAAAATGTATGTAATTCTAACACAGCTGTTTTCAAAATAATTTGTGCATTATTATTAACATATTTACCTGGATTTTAATTCTTATACAGTGAAACCTGTCTATACCAAACCTCCTTGGGACCAACTTTTGTGTTCGTAAAAGACAGGTGGTCGGTTTATACAGGTTAAATTGACAAATATTTCGTACTTTGGGACTTTATTTATAGTTCAGTTTATACAGGATTCTGATTTATTCAGGGTGCAATTTAGACAGAATCACTGTATGTTATAGATGCCATGAAAATTACTAAATACTTGACAGATATGCATGACATTTCTTATGTTCGGTAATGGAGGGGATTATTTTCTATCTAAAATAAATGTATTTTTTTTTTCCACATTTGCATATTACCAAAGCCATTTGCAATCTAGTGATATTTATAATACTGGACTTAATTTATACACAAAGTTTTAATTTTTGTTCACCAAATATTACTACAATTTATATAATATTAAAAAAAAATTGTGGCTGAAAATTCACAGGTTTATATCATTAATGCTTACAAATGAAATTTCTCAAAAATATATGAGAATGTTATAATAAACTAATTAATTTTGCTTTTAAAGGTGAAAATTTAAAGAAATTCGGTTCAAAAATGACTTATGACTTCAGGAGGATGTTTTTAATATGAATGGTTTTACGTGAAATATGTAGGGATATACATTGTATTTAAATGTGGAAAGACTTTTGACCTGTCAACAAATATATCATGAAACCCTATATTTCCCAATAACATGACATCAAAAAAGTTTGTGTATCACATTTTGTTCTGTTTGTGTTACAGTGTTTACATTTAAGGCCTATTTAAATTTCCAATTACAAGGTAATATGTGTTGAATTTGTGGGACATGTCACATGATGTGATGCTAGATTTATCTTAGCTGCGACCACTGATGGTCACATACATAACCATATACTTAGTACATGCATAAACATTTTCATTAGAAATATAATGCATGATTTCACTGATAATTTGACTTCATTATAAGATCTTAGTTGTGGTACTAACTACAAATTAATTATGTATGCACGTTTAATATGAATACACATCATTTTAATAATTTTGTAAGGAGACATGATATTGTCATGAAAATCACTGGATGTATGCATCACTATTTATGAATGGGTTTTGAGGGCTGGTTTTAAGAGCTATCATTTTGCCATTCATAAGGCCAAAATTAGAAATAAGTTTGTTTCCCCTTACCCGACCGACCCTGTCAAAATTGGCCGACTGAAATTTTTTTATTGTAAATTTGCTGTCACTTTTTTTTCCTTTCTCTCGTTTCGCTCAAAATTCGCTTTGCTGAAAATTCCGTATTTTAGATTCGTTTCGCCAAAAGATCGATATTTTCACATTATCGAGCACATCTTTGTCATCAAAGAAAAAAAAAGCCTACCTACCTTCCAAAATTGTGGGTTGGGTAAGGGGAAACTGAAATATTTTTAATTGTGGCCTAATGATCTGACTACAATGACTGTACAATGGTCAAACCTGCCCATGCAGTCACCGCTATTAAAAGGTCACCTTTTTCTTGTCCTGTCATAGAAAATTTCATATGAATTGAACCTCTTTTAAGAGGTCACCTGTCTTATAAGGCCACTTTTTCTTGGTCCCAAGGGTGACCTCTTAATACAGGTTTGACTGTATATCTAACTTTAGTTTGTATGAAGCTTGATGTGTAACTAACAATTTGAAGTGCGTGCATGAACTTAACTTTCAGATGCTGATAACATTATGTCTGATGACGATTTCTCTTCAAGTCCAGGAAGCCCCTTCATAGATGTTGAACGAGTGTCTTCTGATGAAGAAGATCATATTACAAGAATTAGAACAGACAGACTGTCAATAAGTAAGGGATAAAAACTACACAGGAAGTTCAGTAGTGCAGTATGCAAGCTTTTATATTTTTTCTCAGCTTGTTGCCGTTTTTAGCTCACCTTGCCAAAGGCAAGGTGAGCTTTTGCCATCACTTGGCGTCTGTCGTCCGTTAACTTTTCACATTTTAATCTTCTCCTCTGAAACCCCTAAGCCAAATGAACTGAAACTTGGTAGGAAGCATCTATGGAAGGTTCTCTATATAGATAGCTCATTTCGTCCCGATCCATTAACAAACATGGCCCCCACAGGCAATTCTTGTTTCTGATTGGCCGATGTTTAAAAATCTTCTACTCTGAAACCGCTTTGCCAAATGAACCGAAACTTGGTAGGAAGCATCTATATCATGTCCTCTATAAAGATTGCTCATTTTGTCATGATCCGTTAACAAACATGGCCGCCACAGGCAATTCTTGTTTCTGATTGGTTGATTTCTAAAAAATCTTCTCCTCTGAAACCGCTTTGCCAAATGAACCGAAACTTGGTAGGAAGCATCTATGGAGGTCCTCTATATAGATAGCACAATTTGTTCCGATCCATTAACAAACATGGCCACCACAGGCAATTCTTGTTTCTGATTGGCTGATTTTATAAATCTTCTCCTCTGAAACCGCTTTGCCAAATGAACCGAAACTTGGTAGGAAGCATCTATGGAAGTTCATCTATAAATAATGCTTATTTTGTCCCGATCGGTTAACAAACATGACCGCCACAGGTGACTCTTGTTTCTGATTGGCTGATTTTTTAAATTCTTCTCCTCTGAAACCGTTTGACCAAATGAACCGAAACTTGGTAGGAAACATCTATGGGTGATCCTCTCTAAATATTGCACATTTTGTCTCGATCCATTAACAAACATGGCCACCACAGGCAATTCTTGTTTCTGATTGGTTGATTTCTATAAAATCTTCTCCTCTGTTAAAAGAAAGATAACTCTTGCCATTATCTCCCTTAGAAATTAACTAATGCTGATATAGTGTAACATGTTTATTCTATACATTACAAGTAGGTATTCACATTTTAATATTCTTTTTAGCAAACATTGCCAAAGGCACATCTATGGGTGGTCCTCTCTAAAGATTGCACATTTTGTCCCGATCCATTAACAAACATGGCCGCCACAGGCAATTCTTGTTTCTGATTGGCTGATTTTTTTAAATCTTCTCCTCTGAAACCGCTTGTCCAAATGAACCGAAACTTGGTAGGAAGCATCTATGGAAGGTCCTCTATAAAAGATTGCTCATTTTGTCCCGATCGGTTTACAAACATAGCCGCCACAGGGAACTCTTATTTCTGATTGGTTGATTTCTAAAAAATCTTCTCCTCTGTTAAAAGAAAGATAACTCTTGCCATTATCTCCCTTAGAAATTAACTAATGCTGATATAGTGTAACATGTTTATTCTATACATTACAAGTAGGTATTCACATTTTAATATTCGTTTTAGCAAACATTGCCAAAGGCAATATGAGCTTTTGCCATCACATGGTGTCCGTCATCTGTCATCCGTTTACTTTTCACATTTTAATTTTCTCCTCTGAAAACCCTCAGCCAAATGAACTGAAACCTGGTAGGAAGCATCTATGGAAGGTCCTCTCTAAAGAGTGCACATTTTGTTATGATCCATTACCAAACATGGCCACCACAGGCAATTCTTGTTTCTGATTGGCCGATTTAAAAAAATCTTCTCCTCTGAAATCGCATGGCCAAATGAACCGAAACTTGGTAGGAAGCATCTATGGAAGGTCCTCTTTAAAGATTGCTCATTTTGTCCCGATCGGTTAACAAACATGACCGCCACAGCTGACTCTTGTTTCTGATTGGCTGATTTTTACAATTCTTCTCCTCTGAAACCATTAGGCCAAATGAACCGAAACTTGGTAGGAAGCATCTATGGGCGGTCCTCTCTAAAGATTACACATTTTGTCCCGATCCATTAATAAACATGGCCACCACAGGCAATTCTTGTTTCTGATTGGCTGATTTTAAAAAATCTTCTTCTCTGAAACCGCTTCGCCAAATGAACCGAAACTTGGTAGGAAGCATCTATGGAAGGTCCTCTATAAAAGATTGCTCATTTTGTCCCGATCGGTTTACAAACATAGCCGCCACAGGGAACTCTTATTTCTGATTGGTTGATTTCTAAAAAATCTTCTCCTCTGTTAAAAGAAAGATAACTCTTGCCATTATCTCCCTTAGAAATTAACTAATGCTGATATAGTGTAACATGTTTATTCTATACATTACAAGTAGGTATTCACATTTTAATATTCGTTTTAGCAAACATTGCCAAAGGCAATATGAGCTTTTGCCATCACATGGTGTCCGTCATCTGTCATCCGTTTACTTTTCACATTTTAATTTTCTCCTCTGAAAACCCTCAGCCAAATGAACTGAAACCTGGTAGGAAGCATCTATGGAAGGTCCTCTCTAAAGAGTGCACATTTTGTTATGATCCATTACCAAACATGGCCACCACAGGCAATTCTTGTTTCTGATTGGCCGATTTAAAAAAATCTTCTCCTCTGAAATCGCATGGCCAAATGAACCGAAACTTGGTAGGAAGCATCTATGGAAGGTCCTCTTTAAAGATTGCTCATTTTGTCCCGATCGGTTAACAAACATGACCGCCACAGCTGACTCTTGTTTCTGATTGGCTGATTTTTACAATTCTTCTCCTCTGAAACCATTAGGCCAAATGAACCGAAACTTGGTAGGAAGCATCTATGGGCGGTCCTCTCTAAAGATTACACATTTTGTCCCGATCCATTAATAAACATGGCCACCACAGGCAATTCTTGTTTCTGATTGGCTGATTTTAAAAAATCTTCTTCTCTGAAACCGCTTCGCCAAATGAACCGAAACTTGGTAGGAAGCATCTATGGAAGGTCCTCTATAAAGATTGCTCATTTTGTCCTGATCGGTTAACAAACATGGCTACCACCGAAACTTGGTAGAAATCATGTATGGAGTGTCCTCTATGAAGATTGCTCATTTCGTCCCGATCGGTTAACAAACATGGCTACCACCGAAACTTGGTAGGAAGCATCTATGGAATGTCCTCTATGAAGATTGCTCATTTCATCCCGATCGGTTAGCAAACATGGCCACCACATGCAATTCTTGTTTCTGATTGGTCGATTTCTAAAAAATCTTCTCTTTTGAAACTGCTTAGCCATATGAACCGAAACTTAGTAGGAAGCATCTACATGTATGGAAGGTTCTGTATTAAGTTTCCTCAGAGCAGAATGAAAGGTGAGTGACACAGGCTCAGCACACTGAGCCTCTAGTTTGGTTTGTGGTTGATTTTTCAATATTTATAGGATGGGATCAGTGTATAAACTTGAATCGTAAGAAACTTACTACATATATATTTTTTTAGCTCACCTGGCACAAAGGGCCATGTGAGGTATTGCCATCACTTGGCATCCGTCGTCCGTCCGTCCGTTAACTTTTTCACATTTTAATCTTCTCCTCGGAAACAACAGGGCCAAATGGAACCAAACTTGGCAGAAAGCATCTATGTAAGGTCCTCTAAAGTTTCTTCATTTCGTCCCGTTCCGCCAACAAATATGGCCACCAAGGGCAATTCTTGTTTCTGATTGGCTACTGTTAAAAAAAATCTTCTCCTCTGAAACTGCTTGGCCAAATTAAGCCAAACTTGGCAGGAAGCATCTATGTAAGATCCTCTATAAAGCCTCTTCATTTGGTTCCATTCGACCAACAAACATGGCCGCCAAGAGCAATTCTTTTTTCTGATTGGCTAATGTTAAAAAAATCTTCTCCTCTGAAACTGCTTGGCCAAATGGAGCCAAACTTGGCAGGAAGCATCTATGTAAGGTCCTCTATAAAGTTTCCTCGTTTCATTCCATTTGGCCAACAAATATGGCTGCCAAGAGCAATTCTTGTTTTTGATTGGCTAATGTTAAAAAAATCTTCTCCTCTGAAACTCCTTGGCCAACTTAAACCAATCTTGGCAGGAAGCATCTATGTAAGATCCTCTATAAAGCTTCTTCATTTGGTTCCATTCGGCCAACAAACATGGCTGCCAAGAGCAATTCTTTTTTCTGATTGGCTAATGTTAACAAAAATCTTCTCCTCTGAAACTGCTTGGCCAAATGGAGCCAAACTTGGCAGGAAGCTTCTATGTAAGGTCCTCTATTATTCCAAAATGGTTAATCTGATTTCAGTGGAGCTTTGCACACAGCTAATGCACCATATGAAAATTTACAAAAAGGAGAGCTGCTCTCACTTAACATTACCTTTTGCATAAATATAGAAAACAGTTAAGGTAATGATTATCTCACTTTGAAATTTGCTTCAGTATCATTCTTGTGCCAGGTGAACGATACAGACTCAGTGGGCCTCTAGTTATTTTCTGTACATACACAACCATGATATTCAACAAATCTGTAAGTGTAAGAAATAGCACTTTAATTTACATGTGTATAACAGATAGGATTATGTCTATATAGATTGTGAAATATTGAAAAAAACTAAATTATTCTATAGTTTTGTTAAGACATAAACAAAGTAATAACTTATTTTCCCTGCATGATAGACGTCTTGCCTGGTTTATGCATTAGTTACATTTAAACAAGAGATATCCAATATTTAACTGTAACAATTTTGCATGTGCACTATTTATTGGCATGGACAGGAGGACAATGTGAGCTACCTAGGAATCACTCTTTCATCAGTCTTCATCTGTTGATCATCATTTATAAACATTTCACATTTTAATCTCGCTGGGCAAATTGTAATCAAACATTATAGAATTATGCATTGACATTGCTTGACTATGTGTAAAGTGTGTACTGATCAGAAATACAAGATGGCCACCTTTACAGAAAAGTTTGAAGATACCAAAGGGTTAAAACAGAAGTGATAATTAGAAGGATAGACAATACAATGTTGATAAGAAACAGAGCAAAAAGACAAATAATAGTAGTTAAAATACTACACAGAAAACTAAAGATTGAGCAACACAAACTCTACTCCAATGAAAAAGGGGATGAACTCTGGTACTTTCCTGTTCCAATAGTTGCAGTTGATTTTTCTTATGACCCTATGGAAGAATGTTAAAAGAATTATCTTGAAAACATATGATAAATTTTAAATGAATATAACAATCTTGTTGGTTCTATAAAATGTTTAATGGCAAAAAATGAAAACTGGGTTCATTTTTATCATTTCTTCCCAATTAATGTTATATTTTGTGTATTATATAATAACATGCATAAATATTTGTTATATATCTTTTACTCTTGGAATGAAACAGAAAGGAAAATTAATAGGTTATTAAAATTGGAGATCACAATTGACAGGGAAAATTCACTGCCTTTACTCTTTTATATAGAAACATGATAATACTTGATCTTGTGCACCATTGGTCATTTCTATAATATATGTTTCAGAAACTAAACAGTTATATTTGGTTTTACAATTATATTACTGAGCAAATTTGCATTTGTAACTTTTTGTTCATTTAAAGTGAGTGAAAAATGTTCAAATAATGGGGGACAAAAAATTTCTATCTAAAAATTGACAGTAAAAGAGAATTTGTTCATCCCTGGATGAAAAGTGCTACATCTTCCACATGTAAAAATGACTACCGGTATTTGAACAATGTACAAATTAAACTGAAATTTTATTTTAAGTTGAACTCTACTTCTCAAAACTGTTATATAGCGAAAAGATAGAAAACAGTTTTGTTACCAATTTGTAAATTTTGAAAGACCTTGAATACGTACAAATGTTTTAAACTAATTTTAGAACAAAATATACATAAAAGCTGGTATGATTTAAAAATTTGATTTGATTTGATTTTGGTGTTTTAATGCCACTTTCAGCAATATCATGGCGACCAGTTTTAGTAGTGGAGGAAGCCGGAGAGAACCACCGACCCTGGGCAAGCAACTGGTAAACTTTAATCACTTGCGGCTGCGAGTCGAGTGCACCCTTTTTTGTAATTTACAAAGCTGGGCACGAACCCATGCCATATTGGTGATAGGCTTGTATGAGCTGTTAGATCCAATGACCTAACTCTTTGAGCCACCCGGGCCCCTAAGATAAAATGAAAAACAATAAAATACCACACTGTCAGAACAGTTCCAAAATCTAGTTGTAAAATAGTAGAAAGAGAGACAAAATAGATTCTCCCAACACACATATACGTGGACGTTCATTTCCCTGGCTAGGAACAGGCACTTCAATAAAAAGTGGTGTGGTTAAAATGGGTTTATGGCGTCAAATTCCCCTTCTTAGTGAATGATGCAGTTATGCAAGTGTTGAGAAGACTAGTGGGGTTCGTGTTACTCGATCTTTAGTTTATATGTATGTTTTGTTGATCAGTTTGTCCTTTTGTACTTTTTCTTTTGGCCATTTGTGTTGTCTGTTCTTCTTCGATTTACAATCTATTCTGATTGCCCCTTTGGTATCTTCACTCTTCTTATCATTTAAAATGAAAAATATTTTTTTTCTCTTGTTATTTAAGGTGGAGATAACAGTGAGGATGCCAAGAGACAGATGGTCAACCTTGCTCAACAAATCATTGCTGCGATGCCCATGAGGATCAAACTGTCTCCTAGTCGTGTTGACGATGCAGCAGAATTTGCTGCTCGAGAAAGAAGTAGTTCATACAGCTCAATACCATCTCAGCCATCACCTCATGCTTCATCATATGAAGAGGATTCTGGGATATCTACCCCTATGGGGGATGGCTTTGCCTTTGATGAATACAGGTAGATATATATTCAAGTAGTAAAAATCTTCTTAGCAAGCAGTGAAAAGCAAGAACTATATTTCTGTCTTGTTGTAATTTACCATTTTATATAAAGTTACACAATAAATTTGTCACACTATATAAACCAATTTTGTTCTTTGTACAAGTGCCGAGCCACATAAATTCTATATTCTATAAAAAGAAAACGGAAACCACATTGATACCTCAATAGTAATTCCGGTAAGGGGCATGGCCTAATAGTTTTATTAGGCTAATGTGGAAAGTGTTATTATGACACTGTCATAATAAAGCAACAGTTTATTTCAACCCATTTATTATGACAAAAAATAAACCAATTGCAGGATAAATTTATATATACATTTTGTTTCTATTCTTTCAGATATTCAGATTTAAGCACACCGCCGTCATCCCTCAATAGTCCTGAGTCTACATGTTTGCCTACTAGTCCATATAGTCCATATGACTTCAAGTTAGATTCCCCACCTCCAACTACTGAAGAGTTCACTGAATACTTCAACGCTCCCGCTACATTTATGGAAAAGGATTTTTCATTATTGACATTATCAGGTAAGTTTTCTACCTCCTTCAATTGAAGAGTTAGCTGAATACTTTGACGTTCTCGCTGTATTTTTAGAGAAAGATTATTCATTATTAACATTATCTGGTAAGTTTTCTACCTCCTTCAATTGAAGAGTTAACTGAATACTTTGACGTTCTCGCTGTATTTTTAGAGAAAGATTATTCATTGTTGACATTATCTGGTAAGTGTTCTACCTCCTTCAATTGAAGAGTTAACTGAATACTTTGACGCTCTCGCTGTATTTTTAGAGAAAGATTATTCATTGTTGACATTAGCTGGTAAGTTTTCTACCTCCTTCAATTGAAGAGTTAACTGAATACTTTGACGCTCTCGCCGTATTTTTAGAGAAAAATTATTCATTGTTGACATTATCTGGTAAGTTTTCTGCCTCCTTCAATCGAAGGGGCTGTCGTGGTCGTGATCGTATGGTAGTTGGATTTGCAACTACCTGTGCAATCAGTGCCTATCACCACTAACGTTGTAAGTTTGAAACTCATTCATGGTGTGGTGTACTTGATACAACATTATGTGATAAAGTTTGTCAGTGACTTACGGCAGTTCGGTTGTTTTCTCAGGTTATTCCGGTTTCATCAACCAATAAAACTGACTGCCACGATATAACTGAAATATTGTTGAAAGTGGTGTTAAACACCATAAACCATCCAACCTACCTTCAATCAAAGAATTCACTGAATTATCTTATCCAGACATCCTGGCATATATCATCGGATTATACCTCGATTTCAATAGAAATAAACTGTTATTTTTATATATTGAAGAAGATCAAACTAGAGATCTGGGCTAGTTTCAATAAGAACCAGAGGTGACTTTAATTACTCTATTTAGCTTACTGTTGGTAGATATCAAATAAATAAGTTTGCATTGAAGTCTATGTAGAATCTTGAGGATTAATTATGCTTGGCTTCATCTCCAAATATGTTCTTCATATCAAAAATGCTAATCATTGATTGGTCAATTACATAATATGATGTCACTCCAGTTACGAGAATACTTTGACACTCACTATTCATTTATTAAGAAAGATTTTTCCTTGTGGATATTATTTGCTTAGTTTTCTACATTCATTAATAGAAGAGTACACTGGTTCACTAGAATGCTTACTTCAATACACATGTGCAAAGTAAAGTATATCAGGAATTTTATCATTGCATTTTTTTATGAATAATCATTTTTGTTCATTTTAGACCAAGAACAACGCAAGCTTTACGAGGCAGCTAAAATCATACAGAAAACTTACAGAAAATTCCGGAACAAACAACAAATGACACAGCAGCAAAAAGAAATGGAAGCAGCTATTCTTATTCAGAAATATTACAGACGTTACAAACAGGTACACTAGAACCACTGGTCTAAAGAAATTTTGTAACACATTTAAGTTCTCATTGGTGGTTTTCTATGTAATTATTTCAGTTGACCTGTCATTAGGTGAGGTCATCACTTCACATCTGACTGATTTATTGTATATCAACTGACCACCTTTCCTTTTTGTAGCTTTGTCTAGATCACTTTTTCTGCTGGAGCTAGTAAAACGAATATTTGCACCCTTCAAATCCCCAATTGACAATGACATTTGATTGCAAAAACCTAAAATGTTGCAAAATACTTTGACCTTTGCACTTTGGCACTTTGCACATAAACATCCTAGAAAATCATGATGTCATTTGAAAATTTTCAGTGTAGAGTGTAAACACTGGATGTATTTTCACAACATGTGTATTTTTTTCAGTTGGATGAAATCTAACAAGAAATTATTTTAAAGGTAAATTCAAACTAGAACCATTAGTTACGACATGTGAACTGTGGAATTGACAGCAAAAATTAGCCAATGAGAAAGACTGTATTAGATTTATTTATCTTGTTACTATTTCTTGTGTCCCCATATATAGAGTCAAACTGGTTTTCAATGGTCACAATTGGGACAAAGGAAAACTGACCACACAAGACAATCGACTACTTATTTAAGTTTGGGTCATGAATTGTCAATTTTGGTCTGTAATGATTCACGTGTTACTGTTACCACAAGGTAAATTATTTAAAAATATGACAGTTGCTTTGTACTACTGCTGTGTTCTTGTAATGATTTATGATTAATTAGTTAATTATTCAATAATTTGATAGTATGTTGGGACAATCATGTATTCATAACACCTCCAAATGTATTTACCAATTAGTTGTTGGTTCTATACAGTTAACTGATATGATAGGATTAACTCTGAGTGATTGTTTATTTGAGTTAACATGAGAATCGAATGAGTTTATGTAATACCTAAATCTTGTCAAGAGGGTCTGAAACTGTCTGTTTATAGTAGTTGACCAATAAGACAAGTTTTAATGTAACTGAAAGTACTTAACCCAAGTAACAGTAAGCATGGCCATTTCTACAGCAATAAACCCCAGTAATACTAACATTAAACAAGGTCTATTTTACAGTAATAAACCCCAGTAACATTAAACAAGGTCTATTTTACAGTAATAAACCCCAGTAACATTAAACAAGGTCTATTTTACAGTAATAAACCCCAGTAACCTTAAGCATGGTCTATTTTACAGTACTAAACCCCAGTAACCTTAAACATGGTCTATTTTACAGTAATAAACCCCAGTAACATTAAACAAGGTCTATTTTACAGTAATAAACCCCAGTAACATTAAACAAGGTCTATTTTACAGTAATAAACCCCAGTAACCTTAAGCATGGTCTATTTTACAGTAATAAACCCCAGTAACCTTAAGCATGGTCTATTTTACAGTAATAAACCCCAGTAACATTAAACAAGGTCTATTTTACAGTAATAAACCCCAGTAACATTAAACAAGGTCTATTTTACAGTAATAAACCCCAGTAACCTTAAACATGGTCTATTTTACAGTAATAAACCCCAGTAACCTTAAGCATGGTCTATTTTACAGTAATAAACCCCAGTAACATTAAACAAGGTCTATTTTACAGTAATAAACCCCAGTAACATTAAACAAGGTCTGTTTTACAGTAATAAACCCCCGCCACGTGAAACATGGCCTATTTTACAGTAATAAACCCCCACCACATGAAACATGGCCTATTTTACAGTAATAAACCCCAGTAACATTAAACAAGGTCTATTTTACAGTAATAAACCCCAGTAACCTTAAACATGGTCTATTTTACAGTAATAAACCCCAGTAACATTAAACAAGGTCTATTTTACAGTAATAAACCCACGCCACGTGAAACATGGCCTATTTTACAGTAATAAACCCCAGTAACATTAAACAAGGTCTATTTTACAGTAATAAGCTCCAGTAACCTTAAACATGGTCTATTTTACAGTAATAAACCCCAGTAACATTAAACAAGGTCTATTTTACAGTAATAAACCCCAGTAACATTAAACAAGGTCTATTTTACAGTAATAAACCCCAGTAACCTTAAGCATGGTCTATTTTACAGTAATAAACCCCAGTAACCTTAAGCATGGTCTATTTTACAGTAATAAACCCCAGTAACATTAAACAAGGTCTATTTTACAGTAATAAACCCCAGTAACATTAAACATGGTCTATTTTACAGTAATAAACCCCAATAACCTTAAACATGGTCTATTTTACAGTAATAAACCCCCACCACATGAAACATGGCCTATTTTACAGTAATAAACCCCAGTAACATTAAACAAGGTCTATTTTACAGTAATAAACCCCAGTAACCTTAAACATGGTCTATTTTACAGTAATAAACCCCAGTAACATTAAACAAGGTCTATTTTACAGTAATAAACCCCAGTAACCTTAAACATGGTCTATTTTACAGTACTAAACCCCAGTAACATTAAACAAGGTCTATTTTACAGTACTAAACCCCAGTAACATTAAACATGGTCTATTTTACAGTACTAAACCCCAGTAACCTTAAACATGGTCTATTTTACAGTACTAAGCCCCAGTAACATTAAACAAGGTCTATTTTACAGTACTAAACCCCAGTAACCTTAAACATGGTCTATTTTACAGTAATAAACCCCAGTAACATTAAACAAGGTCTATTTTACAGTAATAAACCCCAGTAACATTAAACATGGTCTATTTAACAGTAATAAACCCCCGCCATGTGAAACATGGCCTATTTTACAGTAATAAACCCCTGCCACGTGAAACATGGCCTATTTTACAGTAATAAACCCCTGCCACGTAAAACATGGCCTATTTTACAGTAATAAACCCCTGCCAAGTGAAACATGACCTATTTTACAGTAATAAACCCCTGCCACGTGAAACATGGCCTATTTTACAGTAATAAACCCCTGCCACGTGAAACATGACCTATATTACAGTAATAAACCCCAGTAACCTTAAACATGGTCTATTTTACAGTAATAAACCCCAGTAACATTAAACAAGGTCTATTTTACAGTAATAAACCCCAATAACCGTAAACATGGTCTATTTTACAGTAATAAACCCCAGTAACATTAAACAAGGTCTATTTTACAGTACTAAACCCCAGTAACATTAAACATGGTCTATTTTACAGTACTAAACCCCAGTAACATTAAACAAGGTCTATTTTACAGTACTAAACCCCAGTAACATTAAACATGGTCTATTTTACAGTACTAAACCCCAGTAACATTAAACAAGGTCTATTTTACAGTACTAAACCCCAGTAACATTAAACATGGTCTATTTTACAGTACTAAACCCCAGTAACCTTAAACATGGTCTATTTTACAGTACTAAACCCCAGTAACATTAAACAAGGTCTATTTTACAGTACTAATCCCCAGTAACCTTAAGCATGGTCTATTTTACAGTAATAAACCCCAGTAACCTTAAACATGGTCTATTTTACAGTAATAAACCCCAGTAACATTAAACATGGTCAATTTAACAGTAATAAACCCCAGCCACGTGAAACATGGCCTATTTTACAGTAATAAACCCCTGCCACGTGAAACATGGCCAATTTTACAGTAATAAACCCCTGCCACGTGAAACATGGCCTATTTTACAGTAATAAACCCCTGCCACGTGAAACATGACCTATTTTACAGTAATAAACCCCTGCCACGTGAAACATGGCCTATTTTACAGTAATAAACCCCTGCCACGTGAAACATGACCTATATTACAGTAATAAACCCCAGTAACCTTAAACATGGTCTATTTTACAGTAATAAACCCCAGTAACATTAAACATGGTTTATTTTACAGTAATAAACCCCAATAACCTTAAACATGGTCTATTTTACAGTAATAAACCCCAGTAACATTAAACAAGGTCTATTTTACAGTACTAAACCCCAGTAACATTAAACATGGTCTATTTTACAGTAATAAACCCCAGTAACATTAAACAAGGTCTATTGTACAGTACTAAACCCCAGTAACATTAAACAAGGTCTATTTTACAGTACTAAACCCCAGTAACATTAAGCAAGATCTATTTTACAGTACTAAACCCCAGTAACATTAAACAAGGTCTATTTTACAGTACTAAACCCCAGTAACCTTAAACATGGTCTATTTTACAGTACTAAACCACAGTAACATTAAACAAGGTCTATTTTACAGTACTAAACCCCAGTAACCTTAAACATGGTCTATTTTACAGTAATAAACCCCAGTAACCTTAAACATGGTCTATTTTACAGTAATAAACCCCAGTAACATTAAACAAGGTCTATTTTACAGTAATAAACCCCAGTAACATTAAACATGGTCTATTTAACAGTAATAAACCCCCGCCATGTGAAACATGGCCTATTTTACAGTAATAAACCCCTGCCACGTGAAACATGGCCTATTTTACAGTAATAAACCCCTGCCACGTGAAACATGGCCTATTTTACAGTAATAAACCCCTGCCAAGTGAAACATGACCTATTTTACAGTAATAAACCCCTGCCACGTGAAACATGGCCTATTTTACAGTAATAAACCCCTGCCACGTGAAGATGACCTATATTACAGTAATAAACCCCAGTAACCTTAAACAAGGTCTATTTTACAGTAATAAACCCCAATAACCGTAAACATGGTCTATTTTACAGTAATAAACCCCAGTAACATTAAACAAGGTCTATTTTACAGTACTAAACCCCAGTAACATTAAACATGGTCTATTTTACAGTAATAAACCCCAGTAACATTAAACAAGGTCTTTTTTACAGTACTAAACCCCAGTAACATTAAACATGGTCTATTTTACAGTACTAAACCCCAGTAACATTAAACAAGGTCTATTTTACAGTACTAAACCCCAGTAACATTAAACATGGTCTATTTTACAGTACTAAACCCCAGTAACCTTAAACATGGTCTATTTTACAGTACTAAACCCCAGTAACATTAAACAAGGTCTATTTTACAGTACTAATCCCCAGTAACCTTAAGCATGGTCTATTTTACAGTAATAAACCCCAGTAACCTTAAACATGGTCTATTTTACAGTAATAAACCCCAGTAACATTAAACATGGTCTATTTAACAGTAATAAACCCCAGCCACGTGAAACATGGCCTATTTTACAGTAATAAACCCCTGCCACGTGAAACATGGCCTATTTTACAGTAATAAACCCCTGCCACGTGAAACATGGCCTATTTTACAGTAATAAACCCCTGCCACGTGAAACATGACCTATTTTACAGTAATAAACCCCTGCCACGTGAAACATGGCCTATTTTACAGTAATAAACCCCTGCCACGTGAAACATGACCTATATTACAGTAATAAACCCCAGTAACCTTAAACATGGTCTATTTTACAGTAATAAACCCCAGTAACATTAAACATGGTCTATTTTACAGTAATAAACCCCAATAACCTTAAACATGGTCTATTTTACAGTAATAAACCCCAGTAACATTAAACAAGGTCTATTTTACAGTACTAAACTCCAGTAACATTAAACATGGTCTATTTTACAGTAATAAACCCCAGTAACATTAAACAAGGTCTATTTTACAGTACTAAACCCCAGTAACATTAAACAAGATCTATTTTACAGTACTAAACCCCAGTAACCTTAAACATGGTCTATTTTACAGTAATAAACCCCAGTAACCTTAAACATGGTCTATTTTACAGTAATAAACCCCCGCCACGTGAAACATGACCTATTTTACAGTAATAAACCCCTGCCACATGAAACATGGCCTATTTTACAGTAATAAACCCCTGCCACGTGAAACATGACCTATTTTACAGTAATAAACCCCTGCCACGTGAAACATGGCCTATTTTACAGTAATAAACCTCTGCCACGTGAAACATGGCCTATTTTACAGTAATAAACCCCTGCCACGTGAAACATGACCTATTTTACAGTAATAAACCCCTGCCACGTGAAACATGACCTATTTTACAGTAATAAACCCCTGCCACGTGAAACATGGCCTATTTTACAGTAATAAACCCCTGCCACGTGAAACATGACCTATTTTACAGTAATAAACCCCTGCCACATGAAACATGGCCTATTTTACAGTAATAAACCTCTGCCACGTGAAACATGACCTATTTTACAGTAATAAACCCCCGCCATGTGAAACAGGGCCTATTTTACAGTAATAAACCCCTGCCACGTGAAACATGGCCTATTTTACAGTAATAAACCCCTGCCACATGAAACATGGCCTATTTTACAGTAA
The DNA here is from genome assembly GCA_963680875.1 of Bathymodiolus brooksi. Taxonomy (NCBI): domain Eukaryota; kingdom Metazoa; phylum Mollusca; class Bivalvia; order Mytilida; family Modiolidae; genus Bathymodiolus; species Bathymodiolus brooksi. The sequence continues at coordinate 48,035,862 of OY804590.1, read as the reverse complement.
TAAACCTCTGCCACGTGAAACATGACCTATTTTACAGTAATAAAACCCTGCCACATGAAACATGGCCTATTTTACAGTAATAAACCTCTGCCACGTGAAACATGGCCTATTTTACAGTAATAAACCTCTGCCACGTGAAACATGGCCTATTTTACAGTAATAAACCCCTGCCACATGAAACATGGCCTATTTTATAGTAATAAACCTCTGCCACGTGAAACATGACCTATATTACAGTAATAAACCCCTGCCACGTGAAACATGACCTATTTTACAGTAATAAACCCCTGCCACGTGAAACATGACCTATTTTACAGTAATAAACCCCTGCCACGTGAAACATGACCTATTTTACAGTAATAAACCCCCGCCACGTGAAACATGGCCTATTTTACAGTAATAAACCCCTGCCACGTGAAACATGGCCTATTTTACAGTAATAAACCCCTGCCACATGAAACATGGCCTATTTTACAGTAATAAACCTCTGCCACGTGAAACATGGCCTATTTTACAGTAATAAACCCCTGCCACATGAAACATGGCCTATTTTACAGTAATAAACCTCTGCCACGTGAAACATGGCCTATTTTACAGTAATAAACCTCTGCCACGTGAAACATGGCCTATTTTACAGTAATAAACCCCTGCCACATGAAACATGGCCTATTTTACAGTAATAAACCTCTGCCACGTGAAACATGGCCTATTTTACAGTAATAAACCTCTGCCACGTGAAACATGGCCTATTTTACAGTAATAAACCTCTGCCACGTGAAACATGGCCTATTTTACAGTAATAAACCCCAGCAACATTAAGCGTGGCCTCTTTTACAGTGATAATAAACATGATCTATTTTACAGTAATTAACCCCAGCAACCAGAAACGTGGCCTATTTTACAGTAATAAACCCCAGCAATCCAGATAACAACAGGGATACGGATTAATATAAGTTTAACCACTTGTTTCCGAATCCTATTGATTAATTTAAATGTATATATAATTTATATGTGTATTATCATAATGTGTAATATTGAATTAATTAATAAAATATGTTTATACTAACCTGAAACGGGGCCTATTTTACAGTTATAGACCCCAGTAACTTTAAACATGGTCTATTTTACAGTACTAAACCCCAGTAACATTAAACATGGTCTATTTATTTGATATCTATGTTTGTATTACAGTATGCCTACTATAAGAAGATGACACAGGCAGCAGTATTAATACAGAGTCAGTTTAGAAGTTATTATGCTCAGAAAAGATTCAAGAAAAGTCGAGATGCTGCAGTTGTAATTCAGAACCAGTACAGGACTTATAAAGAACATGAACGTCTGAAAAAGGGAGGCAACAAATCTGTGATCATACAACAACGATATAGGTGATTTGTGATTTTTTTGTGTTTGATGCCACTTTCAGCAATATTTCAGCTATATCATGGCGACCAGTTTTAGTGGTGGAAGAAACCGGAGTACCCGGGAAAATCACTGACCATGGGCAAGCAACTGGTAATCTTTATCACTTGTGGCTGCGAGTCAAGTGTACCCTTTTTTGTAATTTACAAAGTCGGGCACGAACCCATGCTGTATTGGTGATAGGCTTGTATGAGTTGTTAGGTAATCCAACTACCTAACTCATTGAGCCACCCGGTTCCTTAATGATATAGGTATTGTAATTGTAAATTGATAATCTGATTAAAATCCTAATTTTGTTATATACGCTATGCTCCATTATTATCTGACACAACTTAATCTAAACATTTGGTACCGTTTGTTATCTTGTTGTCTTTTCCTTTGCTGCTCGTAACAAAACCTTTTGACAAGATTTTGCCATATTTTTTATTAGTTTGTTATGTCTCGCCTTTATCAAAGAGGGACATTGAATAACCCAACCAAAGAGGGACATTAAATAACCCAATGTTCAAAAGAACAAAGTTCCGAAAATCTATTTAAAGTTAGTATATAAGAGAAATACAACATAAGCTTTTTGAGCTTTTCAAACCCCCAAATTCTTTTTTTTTACTTTTATTATATATTACATGTATTGACAACTAACTTTTTTGCATATTTTTTTTATTGTTCAATACTAAATATTTATTAAAACACACATTAGTTAGATGAATGTTCATTATTATATTTTTTATGTTGTGAATTTCATTCTGCATAAAAAATTGTATCATATCATAAAAATGCACAAATGCAAAACATTTTAAGGAAAAAGTGTTGTACAAATATTAATAATATTTGGGGTTTGGTGTTTAACAAATAATATCAAAAGAACTTTTAAGTATGAATTTTGTACTTGTACTTTAAAAACAGCCAATCAAAATGATGTATGTAGTATAGACAGTGTTCTTACAAAAATTACCAATCAGAATGATGTACACTCTTAAAAATCTTCTCCTCTGAAACCGCTTGGCCACATTAACCAAAACTTGGTAGTAAGCATCTATGGAAAATCCTCTATCAAGATTGCTCATTTCATCCCGATCCATTAACAAACATGGTGGCCACAGGCAATTTTGTTTCTAATTGGACAATTTCTAAGAAACCTTCTCCTCTGAAACTGCTTGGGCAAATTAACCAAAACTTGGTAGGAAGCATCTATAGAAGGTCTGCTATAAATGTTGCTAATTTCGTCCTGATGCATCAACAAACATGGACACCACAGGCAATTCTTGTTTCTGATTGGTCAATTTCTTTATTTAAAAAAATCTCCAACTCTGAAACCACTTAGCCAAATAAACCGAAACATGGTAGGAAGCATCCATGGATGGTCCTCAATAAATATTGCTAATTTTGTCCCAATCCGTTAACAAACATGGCCACCACAGGCAATTCTTGTTTCTGATTGGTTGATTTCTAAAAAATATTCTCCTCTGAAAACACTTGGCTAAATGAACCGAAACTTGATAGGAAGCATATATGGAAGGTCCTCTATATAAAATGCTAATGTAGTCCTGAGCAGTTAGCAAACATGGCCACCATAGGCATTTCTTGTTTCTGTTTGGTCGATTTCTAAATAATTTTCTCCTCTGAAACTGAGTAGCCAAATGAACCGAAATTTGGTAGGAAGCACCTATGGTAGGTTCTGTATTAAGTTTCCTCAAAGCAGAATGAAAGGTGAGCGACACAGGCTCAGCCTACTGAGCCTCTAGTTATTGATCCAGTTTTCACAATCACAGTAGGGTTTTCATTAATAATAAATTGTGTTATAAATGTGATTTCAGGAGTCATTATCAAAGATTACCTAAACATGTTAGACAGAATGCAGAGGGCCAGATTGTACAAATTGTTCCTGAAGGAGTAGATAGGTATGTGTTTTTGACAAATATCACAGAAAAAAATATCTATTGTTGCACAGCATTGGCAGATATAAGCAAGATTAGAACAGATTTTATACTAAGAACAGTGTTCCGTTATGATGATTATTTTGCATTTCAACATCATTTAGCAGTTAGTTAGGCTAAGGAAGAAAATACCTGTGTTTCCTGCAACAATTTAAAAAAAAATAGGTAGGAAGGTAGGATAAACTTTAAAAAAAAAATCAAAAAATCAAGGATTTGGTGTTAACAGTTATTGGCCAAAAATGTGGTAAAAACTTTAAAAATAGAGTATGTAAGGTTAGAGGAAACACAGGTATTTTTTGTTGCCTTACATATTCAGTATCTATATACATAGAAGTAATAATCTAAAACTATGAATTACTAATACATGTATATATTAATATTAAAGTAGTCTTCTGTACACAAACAAATCGTGCTGGATTTGATAAACTTGTGATACAGCATGATCTTGTGGTCAGGGTCAAAATCTAGACTGTTATAGTCATAGTTCAACTGAAGTCCCCATTTTAACCTTCATAATTCAACTAAAAATCTATGTAAAATAAATGTTTCAGCTATATAATACCAACAGTTATTATATAAAATACAGTGAAATACCATAATTTCTCAGTGAGATAGCAATAATTTCTTAGTGAAATTAATAATGATAATATAACCTGCAGAAGTGAAATCTCAATGCTTACCTTCAACATGGTGTCTCAGAGGAAAAATGAAGGAGGTAGGATTTGACATAAATTAGTATAAAACAAAATATATTCAAATCTATATAATAAACAGTATGAATGATCAGTTTGTCTCAACTACTCTTTTTAACTCACTCGTATGGTATTCACACTCGTGATATAATACATAGTTTGGTCACTCCTGGAATATTTTGAATTTAAAAAAAAACAAAAAAAAAACACCAAATATCATATAAAAGTAAACATCTGGATGTAAAAATATGAAAAGTTTGTTTGGTTTTATTATTTGTTATGCTTTAAGACTTGCATTACCTATAATGTTATTTTAAACATGTTTCACTAACAAAGAGAGTGGAAAATTGTTCATGTTAGAAGGGTATGTAATTTGGTTTTGTGCCCTTTGTTGTAAATAAATTAAACTTGTTCTTGTTAAATACATTTTTGTTGTTGTGTATTAGTGTAGAATAATAGGTTTATTTTCCCTTGTCTATCAATGGCTACCAACATTTGTAAAGTGTTTTGTAAATATCTATCGTTCCATGTCGTACATAAACTCTAGACAGTAGAAAAGGCAGTTGTAGTCATGATTGTATGGTAGTTGAATTAACATTGATGTATACAATCGGTGCCAATTACCTCTAAGATTTGTTACTCTGATATCCTGCCCATGGTTCTGTATACTAGATACAACCTTTAGTCATGAAGTAGCTCATGTCTTTACATATGCATAATATATATATTATGCCAGACATGTACATATTGTATACATAAATTTACATGATTTTGGAATAAAAAGCATGATTTTCAAATGAATTATTCCTGTGATTTTCATGCAATTTGAAAGAACATGATTTGTGTGCTAAATGTATCATATATGATTTTCTACAAATTTTTATTGCTCTCCATAAATTGACGCATGATAATAAATGCACGATGCCCAGATGTAGCGTTTATAGATAAAGAGTATAGAGTACCGTTCAACTGCAGACCAGGGGCCGGGTCACACTCATTTTAAGGTATGAGTATTGCTGATTGTTGAAGACCCTACCATGACTGAGAAATACAGAACAGCAATAAAAGCCCTATTCCTTTACTTGAATGTTGGATGTTCATTTACATCCATATCCTTTCTTACTAAATGAGAATCGTGTTGCTTTTTTTCCCCTGACATAGATTGTATACATAATGCAATACAGTGACAAAGTCAAGAATTTATAATAAAATGATGTTCTTCTGGAAATTCTTCAATATTTGAAGGGCATAAGATGTTTTCAGCTTGATTAATTTTTTTGTATGCATTTAATGTATTAATATGTGTATGTGTGTGTGTGTGCATGTTGTGTAATATGTTGTTATTTATTTTCAGACTTGTGTAACATGCTATGGAGGTACTAAATACTATTCCACTTATTTCTTTTTCATTTCATAGCAAAAGTGTGCTTCATTCACTCGTTCAGTTATTTATTTATTTAATATATCAAAAATGGTAGGGGACAATTTTGTAATATTATATATATTCATTCAGTTTTGTAGTCGAATCAATGTTAAGCATTTCCACTATTCAGAGTGTAAATACTCCATATTTTTTTTGTTTTTTGTTTTTTTGGGAGGGGGAGGACAACAATTAGGGAAAATTGAAATTTTTGGTTCAAATGCAATACCCATTTTAGTGTTCAACTATTTTTATTTAACTACACTCAGTTCTAGCTAACTGTGTAACAGGAGCAATAAATGCATACAGTTTCAAGAAATGGGAGGAACTAACAATTAAAAGACAAATAATATTAACACAATATACAGTTATCATTGACTTTGGAATAGGTTGCTATCTGGTTTATCAACCTTCAAAAACGTATATTCACCTCTCCTGCGGCTCGGTGAATATTACATTTTTTCAGGTTGATAAATCCAGATAGCAATCTATTCCAAAGTCAATGATTGTATAATATTGATCTATTATATCTATTTGTATAATACTGAATAAATATACAACTATATAGCCGGTACTGTGATCTTTGTGTCACGACTTTACCCATGTATATTGTTGACCAATTGTAACTTGTGAGTCATCAGAGCACCCCTGTCACAGTTTATATAGACTACTAGATTTATTATTTGATATATTGTTGTTAGGGTAACACTTCTCCAGTTAAAGCTATCATATTTATAAATCTAACATCTTGTACCTAATTGTTATGAGAGAATAATTTATTTCTCTAATGAATGAAAGGAGCAATAATACAAGTCAATTACATGCAATGTGTCTTCTCTATTCAGTAGCTTTGTCATAAATAAAATAGTTTAGTATGAGAAATTCAAAGATCACAATAGCTTTGTCATTCACACATTAATTATTATTTTTATGTCTCCTGCGTATTAGAGACAAAAACATATGAGAATCACTATTGTCATTATCCACGTTGGCCGTTAAATTTTTCTTAACTACTCCTTAAGCCACTTGATAGAAAACAATTAAGGATTGATAGCAATTTTTGTTCAGTTCGTGAAGAAATAACCTCAATCAGGTTGTACACACCGTGTAATCTGCGTAGTGGGTTATGCAAGGGTGTGTACAACCTGATTGAGGTTATTTCGAATGAACCGAACAAATAATTTCGATCAATCCTTATAAATTAATTCAAACTTTTTTTGTTATGATATTGAAAAATATATTTATTTTTTCAAAATAAGGCAAATAATCGGAAATAAATTTAAATAACCCCAAAGGTGCCTCATTTAAAGAAAATTACCTGATGACAACGGCACGCGACGCCTTGAGAACGACGTATATTTTTTTAGATTCCGTTCATTTACAAATGACCTCAACTTTTTAAACCAATCAAACCATGTATAAAATGACACGTGACTCTAAAATTAAATTATTCAAACTAACACAATAACTCTGTATATCTTCTATCTTATTTTTCAAAGTGGTATAGAGGAGTTTACATCTGTAATCAACAACTCCTTATAGACCAATCAACAAAAACATTTTGTTCTTAGAAAAAAAAAGGAGGAACAGTGTCAGTACTGTTGTTTTGCTTGAAAAAACCAAACACACAAAAATATGTATGTTTAGCATACAAGGTTGACAGTTTTACCTTTTAGAACAATACAAGTATGTGTCTCCTGTCAAATACAGTATGAACTCATACAAATATTCTAAGATATTAAAACTAAGAATAAAATTAGATAACATTATCCTCCTATATGTTAAGTATTTTATCTCTCTATTGCTATAATGTTTTATTTTAGGAGGGAAAATATATGAATATTTGTTTGTACATAAGTAATAATAAAAAAAAAATCCATTCCTTGGTCTGTAGGTAATATCTGATTCACAGCTCTTTTATTAATTATTCAGTCAAATCTGCCCATGCAGTCACCTCTATTAAGCAGTCACCTGTGTTAAGAGGTCATCTTCTCTTGCCCTGTCATAGAAAATGTCATATGAATTTAACCTCTTAAGAAGTCACCTGTCTTTATAATACCACTTTTTCTTTGTCCCAAAGGTCATGACCTCTTAATACAGGTTTGACTGTATATTGTTTTAAGTACTGAATGAGTGAATGAATGTCTTAAGTATATTAATATGCTTTTTTATTAAGTAGATCTTATAAATTATGTGTGTGAACTTTGCTTTTTTGTCAGTTTTATTGATGATGACCCACAGAGTGTTGAATATCTTATATTCCTTTAAAGCACAATTTTGAACTAATATTCTTTTTGGGACATAAGAGGTATTTTTAGTTGCAGATTACATGGTTTTGGCCTTAAATTTTGAAAAAAAAATTCCTCAAAGTTTTTGTTTGTTTGTCTTCTAGAATTTAAAACGTAGTAAATAATTACAGAATTTACTTACTTAATATTTTAACTACTTATTTTAAATTATAAAAATTATAATAAAAATTACATTTCAAGATATTGATCTAGTAGAGAATTATATATAGTTGATGTATTGTTAAAGCTACCACAAATTTAAATTGAAATTTACTCAAATTAAATCACATTTTTGACACCAGAGCTTTGTTTTAGCTATTTTTATTGGATCTACACATGCACACACTGTCATCTGAGGACTTGTTCTAACATTAAGAACTTCTGTTTAAAAGAATTACTACATTTAATGATCAAGCTGCTCAATTTTGGTGATTTGTGATTTAGTTTTAGTTTCAACATATTTCAACTTCTCAGAAACAAGTTATTTTAAATAAAGTTATCTAAACAAGTTAATCAGTGTTCATCAACACTAATCTTTTTGAGTTTTATTCCTACATATGTGTAATTGATAAACATTATGTTATCAAGTTTTTCAGTTACTTGTAGCAGTCTGTTTTCTGAAATTCTCTATCTTTTGTGTTCTGAAATGATAAGGTTAAAATCACATGTGTTCTACAATTATAGGTTAAAATAACCTTTTGTGTTCTGAAATGATCAGGTTAAAACAACCTTTTGTGTGCTGAGATAATAAGGTTAAAATAACATTTTATGTTCTGAAATAATAAGGTTAGAATCACATGTGTTTTAATATTATAGGTTAAAATCACTTTTTGTGTGTTTAAGTAATAAGGTTAAAACCTCCTTTTTCATATAGTTTATCTTGGATATTAGAAATAAATCTTAAAAAAAAAAAATTCTTCAAATTTTCTGAGGTTATATAAGTAATTATGTGAACAATAAGAAATTATTGATATATTCTCCATAGACTTATAATAGTATAAACATGTCATTGATTTAAAAAAAAAAGCCATGTCTTATAGTCTTAAAAATATGTCTTTGTCTTAAGACATATTTTTCATTGGTAGTGGTATGGATATTGTTCATCATGACATACATTTAGTTTGCAAGTCATTGATTAAATATTACATATAGCTTGCTTGTTACACAGGCGCTCGTGCACATGCAAGTTGCTGTTATCAAAGAATGTATGAATATTGACACAAATAAGTTAAATTAAGGAAAAAGAGATGAAATAATAAAGAAATAAAGAAATTTTATTGAAAATAAATATGTAAACAGTTAGTTAAAAAAAAGGGGGGGTGGCAATTCCGTGCCATGAGCACCTGTGGCTTGTTAAAATATGATTTATCAGTCTAGTCAAGGAAGCTTAGTAAACTCTAGTATAAAGTACACATGGTAGGTAATCATATTTTATCCTGCACTTGTTTTATTTGTGCAGGCAAATTGCATTAACTGGATGCATATACAATATTGGTGTATTGACGGTAAATATAGAATTTATGTGGCGAGGCTTAGAAACTGGGGAAAGATTAAGCCTCGCCACATAAATTCTATATTTACCGTCAATACATTAATATTGTATTTATCCTGCAATAAAATTTGCAAAAAAAAATGTTATTTAATTTTTTTTTTAAATAAAAAAAAATAACAGAAACCCCACTGATACCTCAATAGTATTTCTGGTAAGGGGCATAGCTTAATAGCTTTATTAGGCTAATGTCAAAAGTGTTATTATGACAAGGGTGTGGCTTAAAAGCTTTATTAGGCTAATGTGAAAAGTGTTATTATGACTGTCATAATAAAGCAACAGTTTATTTCATCCCATTTAATATGACAAAAATTAACCCAATTGCAGGATAAATTTTTATTTTTATGCGTCACTAACCAAGAAAGATATTGACACTTCACAGAGAACACCATCAAAAATGATGAGAACGATGCTTGTTTTTGCTCTTTTTGGACAATTTGGCAGTTAATGTGGGCTTTTTATCCCCTCGCCAATGAAGTTGCAAAGGGATATAGTAACGCTACCGTCCGTCCTTCCTTCCGTCCTTCCGTCCGTCCATCACATCCTTGTGAACGCTCTAGGATCAACATCCTTCAATGGATTTTGATCAAACTTGGTACATATTTAGTACTTAGGAGAATCTGGAACCCTATTGATTTTCCAGGTCAAAGGTCAAGGTCACCAGGTCAAATTTTTACCGCATAACATCCTTGTGAACACTCTAGAATCAACATCCTTCAATGGATTTTGACCAAACTTGGTACATACTTAGTCCTTAGGAGAATCTGGAACCCTATTGATTTTCTAGGTCATAGGTCAAAGGTCAATGTCACCGGGTCAAATTTTTACTGCGTAACATCCTTGTGAACACTCTAGAATCAACATCCTTTAATGGATTTTGACCAAACTTGGTACATACATAGTCCTTAAGAGAGTCTGGAACCCTATTGATTTTCAAGGTCAAAGGTCAAGGGGTCAAATTTTTACCGCATAACATCTTTGTGAACACTCTAGAATCAACATCCTTCAATGGATTTTGACCAAACTTGGTACATTCTTAGTCCTTACGAGAGTCTGGAACCCTATTGATTTTCAAGGTCAAAGGTCAAGGTCACCTGGTCAAATTTTTACCGCATAACATCCTTGTGAACACTCTAGAATCAAGATCCTTCAATGGATTTTGACCAATCTTGGTACATACGTAGTCCTTAGGAGAGTCTGAAACCTATTGATTTTCAAGGTCAAAGGTCAATGTCACCGGGTTAAATTTTTACTGCGTAACATCCGTGTGAACACTCTAGAATCAACATCCTTCAATGGATTTTGACCAAACTTGGTACATACTTAGACCTTAAGAGAATCTGGAACCCTATTGATTTTCAAGGTCAAAGGTCAAGGTCACAGGGTCTAATTTTTAGGCAAGGGGATACGCCACGCTTTGCGTTGCCCTTGTTTATTTTTTTATTGATTTTGATTTTTGGTGTTTTAACACCACTTTCAGCAATATTTCAGCTATATCATGGCGATCAGTTTTAGAAGCAGGAGTACCCGAAGAGAACCACCGACTCTGGGCAAGCAACTGGTAAACTTGTGGCTGTAATTTACAAAGCCGTGCGCGAACCCACGCCATATTGGTGATAGGCCACCCTTTTAAATTAAATTAAATTAAAAACAACTTCCTTTTATAAACATTTATCAGTGCAAACAAAAGTTTTGAAAATCTGTGTAATAAACTATATTTGTATTATTAAATATTAATCACTTGTAACTGAATGATTTGTGTTAGTGCGTTTTTTCAAGATTTATTTTTGATATATGGAATATATGGATATTTTTTTAAGTGTATGGATGCCAAAATGTGACTTAATAAAGTAAGGCCTGACAGTCAAATGGTCAGATGAAGAGAAAGTCTATGTCTATCATTGATCAAATTTATATCTTAAATGTAAATTTTCATAGGTTTGTTTTGGGAAGAGGATGAAAATATATACATTTTGTATTTTATCTTTTTTTCAGCACACAAGCAGACCAAAACAGCTCATCAGACAACATATCACAACAACTCGACGATAAAAATACAGTGACACCTGGTGAGGAACCATCAAGGGACACAACTCATTACTAGTTTGTCAAGCAGACAGCTTTAGAATGTTTAGTACATCACTTGGAATTGAAGTTAATATGAGGAAAAATCATTTATACTGAACTCTTGAATGAATCCAGATACTGTATAAAATGAACTTTGAACTTTGGCCCAATCTCGAGAATCTTTAAAAATCATAGTCCAAAAATAAAGCAGGTCTAAAGGGTATTAAGTGTAAACAGGTTTTACAGATATATACTTTGTGATCAGGTTTAACTTTGTATAACTGAAGACAGATTTAAAGGTCTATTTTATAGAATTAATTATATAGTTACATTTTACACCCTCAAAACAAGATTAATAAAATGAAAAAAAATAATTACAAATTATAGTTCTTAGACAGTTGCAATGAATTTTTTTTTTTTTTTTGTCTTTTTTTTTTTGTCTTTTTTTTGTCTTTTTTTTTACAAGAATACTGAAAGTGCTTTTCTTTGTGGGTAGTATCAATTTTCGTAAACTCATGGATTTTTGTGTTTGTACCCAAAATAAAATTCTTTGATTTTTTATATTTTCAACGTAATAAGTTTCATTGGGTAGTGAATCTTCGAGAAATCTTCAATACATTAATTAGACAGATGAGTTGTAGAATTATGTAATCAGAAGTGGAATGTAGATATTAAAGTGTTCATTTTGACGGTTTGAAAATTTAAAAAAATCATCTGAAATTATAAGCAAGTACATTAGCAATTTCCTTCAATATATATTAAATTCGTTTTTATGTTATTCAAATATTTACTCTCCATTTTATTTTCAAATTTTCAACAACGAAAAACAAAAAAAGAACAATAAAGTTTTATCTCATTATTTTTATTCCAATTACAGATTATACTTGTAAAATTGGCCGCATTACATTGAGGAGGAATATGGCTTCATTAGAGGCATACAATGGGGCGAAATTTACCTGTAAAATTTAATGAATTACCTGTAAACATAATGATACCTTGTTAATTAAGCAGTGCGTATGTGAACACTTTTTACATGGTTCGTAACCTTCTGAACACATTTATTTCAAATAACAATTTGTCTTCATACAAGATGGACTTGCAAATTGTGAAAACCCAAACTAATATGGGAAAAGAGTGCTTGATCGTAGATGGGTATACGTTTCATAGGGATAGTATACTAAAGTCTGGGGAAATATCTTTGTTGCTGTTATGCTATAAGCAGGATTCATCTCATACATGTATTATCATATACAATTTGTTAATTTTGTTTGCCATGATATACACCGTAGCTTAATATTAATTATAGTAATTAAAACCGCCCCTTTTTTATATTTTCTCATCCGCCCCAATGTATACATTTTCACCGCCCCATTGTATTCGTAGTCGTGTCACAAGATTAATCCTGACCCCGGGCTACCCACTCGTAGTCGTGTCACAAGATTAATCCTGACCCCGGAGCAAATGTACAGTTAACTTGTGCATAATTGAATTGTTTAAATAAAGGTGTTGAAAGGTGATAAAATATATTTATTGAAGGTTGTTCATGTGGATTATTACCCATTTAAAAGTATGCTCCTATTTATTTAGTCATTAAGATATTCTATTGTACCCTATGCAGCTGGTCCAAAAGTGGAGGTCACTGGAGGACAGCAATATATTGATGTCAAACTGCTTCCCAAGTTTCATTGTTCATTGGATTCTTAATTTCGTGGATCAGCCTACCCACGAAAAGCACGAAAATTGGTACCTCACAAATAAAAGTGTGATTTCACAGTAATAGATATGATGACAGAATTTGATAAACACTATTACAATTATAAAATTACAAATAGGATGGAGTTAAAAAAAGAGGGGGGTAATCTTTCACAATCGACTAAATTAAAACCAAAGTTAACTCACAGGTGTAGGTACGTTGATTGTGCATAAATGACATTGCAATACCAGAATAGATTTACTGTGGGTAATAGTAGTGTATTGTGTCCTGGGCTATTTTCTATACAATGTTCCAATTGCAAAAAAAAAAAACAGTTTGACATGGTTCCCTGTTAATTACGAGTCAATAAACAATGCGTACCACATACTGGTTTAAAGTGTCAAACAACACAATGTTAAATACCCTTAGTCTACCTCATCATGTTTTTGTAGCATGTAATTGTTATCCTCATTCCCTGTCATTCATGGATTAAAAAAAAATAGTGCATTGTGAATTGAATATATTTTTGGTCTCATTTGTGTAATAATAAATTAAACGAGCATATTTATATAAACAGTCAATATTTTGAGAAGTCAGTGTATTTGATTAAAAGGTACCAGTAACATCTAGGACCAGTAGACATTGGTTCCGGGTGAAATACATAAGATTCAGGGCAACTATTTTAACTTATTGTTAGTACTTAATAATTGTATTAAATATTTTGAATTTAAGTTTGTACATTGTTTACTTTTGACATACAAAATTATCAGAGTGAAGATATTAAAGGAACATTTCCAACAAACGTTTTCATACATCGATATGTGTACACTTACAAGATTCCGCAGAAGATTTCAATAAAATTATTCATTCTTTGTGTAAAACTTTTAATATGCAGAATTAAGCATGATTTTAGATTATTTTGTACATACGTTTCTAAATATAAGATATTCAATTTCTCTGAAAAATAAATTTAATTTAAAAATGTATTGAATGAAATTATTAAGTGGGATATGCTAGACATTTCACAAGTAACAAAAAGTGACAAGTAAAAATGTAGAAATAATAAGAGAATAAATAGGTGATAATTATGTCTCTGCTTTAAGGATAAGTTTGGAGGAGATTTTGACATTTTATAATTCTCCATTTCTCTTTGACACAAAACTAATTTAATTTCTTTGTAACTTGGTTGCTGCTGGTCACAGTTTTAGGATTAAGATATAATTTTGTTGTTTTTGTATGATAAATAACCTTTAAAGTTACAGATCATGTGAGTTAAAGAAATTGAAATAAAAACAAATTGTGCTATTACAAAAGTTTTCCATTACGACCTAAACAATACAGCAGAGAAGGGGAGAAAACTCCATCTTATATCAGTTGGTTTTTTTTGGTACTATTTTTGTTTACTATATATAAAGACCTTTCCACTGTAGATATGTCTTTCCCATTTAACACTTGCCAATGCTAGGCTAGTTAAACCTATAGTTTATAGAAATAGGGCATGGATAGTTGTTTCAGCATCTGTAACTGAGATAAACATTTCTTACCTCCCTTTGATTATTTATTGATTATTCCCCTTTGATTGATTGTGATTGTTTTTTACTTGTTAATAAATTATTACATTTTGAATTTAAATTATGTATTTATAAATGGCATTGATATATTAAATTATTTAAGAATTGTAAATATTATTAGATTTTTGTATTAAATTTTATATATATGTTTAAAAGTTTTCTTCTTACATTTGTATGAGGTAATTTACTGTATGTATGTTAACATTTGTTAGTGTTAGGTAGACTTGTTCAGAGCACAAACTTGGTCTTTTTTTATTATGCTTGTGGTATAATGTTATGGCAGTATTGGTATCAATTTGTGGATATTCAATACTCATCTGTTAGGTACAATGAATCTTCATACTGTTATATTTGGATTAATAGAAATTTGGTCAGGAGAATTAATTTAATCTTCCACGTGGGATGAGAAATTATAATTAAAAACATTTCATATATGCTTGAATCCAGCAGAATTCAGTGGAAAACAAAATTATGTGGACATGAAATGTTCAAACTGACTAGTTACTATTGTATCGTAATATTTAGGCAGGTTCCTGTATTGGTGAGAAAGAAGTTTTAATTGTTAATGGATGTATATTATCTTTAAACAGTTGCCAATTTGTTTTTCCTAAGAAACCTATAACTACTAAAGAGTGTGTATACTTTGTTTGTTACAGTTATGAATACAGGCCAGTAAAATATTAGCTTAAGGTGGTATTATCCTGATTTAATTCATTTCACAAATTTGGCATCATTTTTCAGACAGCATTTTTCAAAAATGTAATGTTCGTTCTTGGTGTTCTTGCATTTTTACCAATATAGTCTTAAAGACATAATATTAATATTATGGTACTTGCTTGTATCACACATCAGCTTGGTTCTCCAAGGTCTACTTTGAGTTTCAAAACTGTCTTATGTTATTAATATTATGGTACTTGCATCAAGCACCTGCTGGACTCTCCAAGTCTACTTTCAGTTTCAAAACTTCCGTCTTACGTTATTAATATTATGGTAGTTTCTTGTATCAAGGACCTGCTGGACTCTTCAAAGTCTACTTTCAGTTTCAAATCTTATCAGGGGTAACTTTAGTTTAGAGATATGGTACCAATCCTGACAACTCTTGTTTAAATATTGGTTGTGATTGGATAGTTAATTTTGACCCCCCTTTTTTATATGAATTAGAATAGTTATTTTTTCCTTGTCTTTCACCTTGCCTGTCAAATACTAAAAATAGACATGTTTATAGTATCTTTATTGAAATGGTATACAAGTGTAAGGTACTGCTTTCATTCTCAATGTTGAATAATAGCTTTCTAATTAAAGCAAGAATTTCATCTATTTACATTGGTATAAAACATCAATGATGATAAATAAAATTATTGACAAAATGTTAACTCCTACCATTGTCGGTAATCACTTTGTTGCTTATTTTACGTTTAAATATCAGTGTGGCTATACCCTGAAATAGTTGAAATTCATGGAAAGCCAAGTCTTTTCTAAATATTCCTCAGGGAATTTTTCCTTCTATTCTAGTTCTCGAGGGAATTTACATGTTTGTGATATTTTTAATTCATGCTTTTGAATCAACAAAACAAAAAAATTAAGTATACCTCCCACCCATGGAAATCATTTTAAAACACTTCTAGGTGTGGATATTTCAGATATTGATACAATGAAAGATTTTTTAGAAAATGTGTTCTATGGGTAGTTCATGTCAAAATTCATCTGCCTTTCATGGAAAAGGGGGCGGGGGCTGAGTTAAATTTTGATGGAATAGCTGTAATTTGACATTATATAAACACATATTTTTAATATTTGTCTGAATTTGTTAATATTGTACTTATTGTTATTATATACATTTTCAACTTGTTACAATTTTATACATTTCTTGGTATATACTGTGTGTTTTAAATAGATTTATCATAAAATTGAGAAAGAAAAAAAAAAGAAATTTTAAGTTTTGAAATTTATTTTTGTCATGACATCATTTTCTGTCTCAAGTGTTTCTCCCATTAAATCAATGCAATATTCTACTTTTTTGTTATAAGCTTTATTATTGTTTTTTCTTCTTCAAAATGACACCCAGATGACACTTAGATTGGGAAAAAATGAAGATTTTATTTTCTAATGCATCAATTGTATTAAAGTTGAAAGCTTCAACCATAGCCAGAATCTTGTAATTAAACTTGAAATTGTACAAATTATTGATTTAGAACTTCAAAATTAAGTAAATAAAGTTGATATTACCTTAAATAATTTGAAAAGTTAATTTAAAACTAAAACAGCTTTTCCAATTTTCAGATCAAATATATATTTTCCACCTGAGAAGAACAAGTTACCAAAAAATTAATCTTTGCATTTCTTTATTTATTATTTTGAATTCCAGACTGACAGTTTGTATCTACATCTTATGGTTTAAGATATATTTTAAGATTTACCATTTTCTAATAATACTATTACCGTTCATGGCTGTGTATATTAGTACATGTTTATGTATAATATGTATCCTATCTTTGTGACATTTCAATAAAACATTTGTTTTTGAAGTGCATATATATTCAGTATACTTTTGTATAATACTTACCCATTATGGTAAAAATCGCCATGATATAGCTGAAATATTGTTAAAAGTGGCATTAAACACCAAAAATCAATCAATCATTATGGTAAAAAAAATCTAAACAAGAAAGTGTGTGTTGTGCATAATTTATTGCAGTAAAACGTTTATATCCAATGAAAGATTAAAAGACATATGACTGGATGGTTATGACAGATGCTTTCAACTACTGCCAATAAAAGCAATGATTGATCTTGGTGATCCAGTTTTTTTTTTATAGCAATATACATTTATATTTGTTCGAGAATATATCTCTCAATTAAAATATTTTTGGTTTTGGTTTTTAAATTTTAAATGTCCTTATTAAAAACACATTTCCTTTTTGATTTTTTTTTTGGTTCTATGTTGTTTTTTTTTGTTTACATTCATTACCACTGATCATATGAAATAAAATTGTGGACAATTATTACTTCCATGCATCAAATTTTGATTTGGTGGTTTATCATTGGTCAATTCTTGATTGATTTGATAGTGTTTCATTGATCAGTTCTTGATTGATTTGATAGTGTTTCATTGGTCAATTCTTGATTGATTTGATAGTGTATCATTGGTCGATTCTTGATTGATTTAATAGTGTATCAATGGTCAGTTCTTGATTGATTTGGTGGTGTATCATTGGTCAGTTCTTGATTAATTTGATAGTGTATCATTGGTCAGTTCTTGATTAATTTGATAGTGTATCATTGGTCAGTTCTTGATTAATTTGATAGTGTATCATTGGTCAGTTCTTGATTAATTTGATAGTGTATCATTGGTCAGTTCTTGATTAATTTGATATTGTATCATTGGTCAGTTCTTGATTGCTTACATAGTTTGACCAATGATATTATTTTGGTTGACAAGTTTGTATTAGATATAATGATGATTTTAAATACAGAATGGCATTATCTATAGAATATAGGGCTTTAGGTTTCTGATAGAGACTTTCTCAAAGAGATGATCCTGTCTGTATCAGAAATTAAAAGTTGTGTATTCTTTTTATCTGTAATTAAGTCTCCCAAACAACGTTTGGAGACTTATTGTTTTTGCCTCCGTTTCTTATTAAGTCTCCCAAACAACGTTTGGAGACTTATTGTTTTTGCCTCCGTTTCTTATTAAGTCTCCCAAACAACGTTTGGAGACTTATTGTTTTTGCTCCGTTTCTTCTTATTATTATTATTATCTCTATTTTGTTTATTTTCCCTTTGATGTTTAAAACCGATATATTTCATATCACGTAAGCGCATAAGATGATTCCAATTATCGCTAATCGCTAAACGTTGTCAAGGACGCACGTAGTATTATCTTGTTTTCTAATATGACGTTATAATGACGTCACATTACCAAATTCTTGATAATTAAGTGATTAACGATATAAAATATTAATTGTGTATAAAAAAATGTCAGTATCTCAATAAAAATTATTTAATTATGAATACAAAATAGCGATAAAATAATTGAATATGTTTTTTAAAACTCGAGGACGTTTCTCAGTCATCTCTCATCTCTCGATGAGAGATGACTGAGAAAAGTCCTCTCGTTTTAAAAAACATCGTTAATCACTTATTATTATTATTATTCTTCTTTCTTTCTTTGGCACATGAACTTGTCCATGGCAGATCTCAGGAACTACTGGACAGAATTTCATGAAACTTGGTGGAGTTATAGATATATGTTTCTAGTTGGTTCTAAAGTTTTCAACTTGGTAGTAAAGGGGGTCAAAGTCATATTTTGATGCGATATGTAGATAACTTCTAAATGGATAATGATAGAGACATAACATTTGACATAGTGATAGGTCACCATTAGAAGAGCAATTCTGCATTTTCAAAATTTTTAAAATGGCTGCCAAAACACGGCATAAAATATGGGCAGTAAAAATTCAACATTGTCCGATATCATAAAAATTTGATATGTGGGTAGATAATGATGTCCCGAATTGATTCCCGCCATTGAAAAATTTCTACCAATCGCCATTTTCAAAAAGACCACCACAATACCGCACAAATTCAACATTGTCCGATTTCAATGACATTTCATATGTGGGTAGATTATGATGACCTGAATTCAGATTCCCGACATTGAACAATTTCTAACGGTCTCCATTTTCAAAATGGCCACCACAATACCGCAAAATTCAACATTGTTCGATTTCAAAGGTAGCTTTTGATTTATTTTTTTAAACCTGTTGTCAGTGGCCGGTTTGGGAGACTTGAGACTTCATAATCATTAGATTATAATCATATCTTGTTATTATTATTATTATTATTATTATTCTCCTTTCTTTCTTTGGCACATGAATGTGTCCACGGCAGATCTCAGGAACTACTGGACAGAATTTCATGAAACTTGGTGGAGTTATAGATATATGTTTCTAGTTGGTCCTAAAGTTTTCAACTTGGTGGTGAAGGGGGTCAAAGTCATATTTTGAGGGGTTCAAAGGGGGTGGGGGTTACTATAAAATCCTATGGGAAAGTTGAAATTTCGTACATTAATGTTGATAACTTCTAAATGGATAATGATAGAGACGTAAAATTTGACATATCGATAGGTCACCATTAGAGGAGCAATTCTGCATTTTCAAGATGTCTGCCATTTTCAAAATGGCTACCAAAACACGGCATAAAAAATGGGCGGTAAAAATTCAACATTGTCCGATATCATCAAAATTTGATATGTGGGTAGATAATGATGTCCTGACATTGACAAATTTCTACTGGTCACCATTTTCAAAATGGCTGCCACAATACCGCAAAAATTCAACATTGTCCGATTTCAACGACATTTCATATGTATGTAGATTATGATGTCCCGAATTGATTCCTGACATCAAAAAATTTCTACCTGTCTCCATTTTCAAAATGGCCACCACAATACCGCAAAAAATCAAGCTCAGAATTTGTCACAATGCAAAGTGTTCATTTAAACCTGTTGTCAGAGGCCGGATTGGGAGACTTCATAATCATTAGATTATAATCATATCATGTTATACTTTTTGTTTATCTGTTATACATAATTATTCCTAAAATAACAACAAAAGTGTACGTTTAAATTTTTACATCTGTTTGAACTGTGAACGGCATTGTTTTTATCGATGATGTCGTCATGTGTTTTACGTCAGATTGCATGATAAACTTGTGCATGTGAGTTACGAACTGACCTAATATTTTTGTGGATCAAGGTCAGTTCATTGATCTAGACTATATCAGCGGCACACCTCAAAGGGCAAAATGTCCAATTTGTCTATAAAATGCTATCATAGTGTAGAAACTTGTATTTGGATTCATATATTTTTATATTACTAAAAATTGTTTCTGAAAATAATTGTTTTGATAATTTTTTTAATGGGGTTTATATTTTGAAAATTTGAAAGAAATTATCTAAGTCTCCAAATTCTAGGTCAACTATATAAATTAAATCTATATAAAAGACTAGTGGAGTTTTTATTTTTAAGAATTGGATATTTTGGTTTGGTGGAAGTTGATCAGTGGTAATGGAGAAGTAATGTGATATTTTTATTCTTTATTTATTGCAGCTTTTGCATTTTGTTGATTATTTTGGTATATTTTTTTGTATTTAATATTATAGCCTGAATTATGCTTCTCATGCCATCAGTCAATAAATCTGCCTGTTAACATCATAACATTATTTATTTGTTTTGTATGCCCTAAATCAAAATCTTGAGTAAACTGAACTTCAGACCTTGGTAAAAATATGCCAAGCCATAAACTCCCTCCAAACACAAGTAAAACTAGGTGCTGCAGTTATTATGGTAATCCTGTATATCTGAACAAGAAAGACAACCTCCCTCCAAACACATGTAAAACCAGGTGTTGTAGTTATTGAGGTAATCCTGTATATCTGAACAAGAAACACAACCTCCCTCCAAACACATGTAAAACCAGGTGTTGTAGTTATTGAGGTAATCCTGTATATCTGAACAAGAAAGACAACCTCCCTCCAAACACATGTAAAACTAGGTGTTGTAGTTATTGTGGTAATCCTGTATACCTGAACAAGAAAGACAACCTCCCTCCAAACACATGTAAAACTAGGTGTTGTAGTTATTGTGGTAATCCTGTATATCTGAACAAGAAAGACAACCTCCCTCCAAACACATGTAAAACCAGGTGTTGTAGTTATTGAGGTAATCCTGTATATCTGAACAAGAAACACAACCTCCCTCCAAACACATGTAAAACCAGGTGTTGTAGTTATTGAGGTAATCCTGTATATCTGAACAAGAAAGACAACCTCCCTCCAAACACATGTAAAACCAGGTGTTGTAGTTATTGTGGTAATCCTGTATATCTGAACAAGAAAGACAACCTCCCTCCAAACACAAGTAAAACCAGGTGTTGTAGTTATTGTGGTAATCCTGTATATCTGAACAAGAAAGACAACCTCCCTCCAAACACAAGTAAAACTAGGTGTTGTAGTTATTGAGGTAATCCTGTATACCTGAACAAGAAAGACAACCTCCCTCCAAACACAAGTAAAACTAGGTGTTGTAGTTATTGTGGTAATCCTGTATATCTGAACAAGAAAGACAACCTCCCTCCAAACACATGTAAAACCAGGTGTTGTAGTTATTGAGGTAATCCTGTATATCTGAACAAGAAAGACAACCTCCATCCAAACACAAGTAAAACCAGGTGTTGTAGTTATTGTGGTAATCCTGTATATCTGAACAAGAAAGACAACCTTCCTCCAAACACAAGTAAAACTAGGTGTTGTAGTTATTGAGGTAATCCTGTATACCTGAACAAGAAAGACAACCTCCCTCCAAACACAAGTAAAACTAGGTGTTGTAGTTATTGTGGTAATCCTGTATATCTGAACAAGAAAGACAACCTCCCTCCAAACACATGTAAAACCAGGTGTTGTAGTTATTGAGGTAATCCTGTATATCTGAACAAGAAAGACAACCTCCCTCCAAACACAAGTAAAACCAGGTGTTGTAGTTATTGAGGTAATCCTGTATATCTGAACAAGAAAGACAACCTCCCTCCAAACACATGTAAAACCAGGTGTTGTAGTTATTGTGGTAATCCTGTATATCTGAACAAGAAAGACAACCTCCCTCCAAACACAAGTAAAACGAGGTGTTGTAGTTATTGTGGTAATCCTGTATATCTGAACAAGAAAGACAACCTCCCTCCAAACACAAGTAAAACGAGGTGTTGTAGTTATTGTGGTAATCCTGTATATCTGAACAAGAAAGACAACCTCCCTCCAAAAACAGTAAAACCAGGTGTTGTAGTTATTGAGGTAATCCTGTATATCTGAACAAGAAAGACAACCTCCCTCCAAACACATGTAAAACCAGGTGTTGTAGTTATTGTGGTAATCCTGTATATCTGAAAAAGAAACACAACCTCCCTCCAAACACATGTAAAACTAGGTGTTGTAGTTATTGTGGTAATCCTGTATATCTGAACAAGAAAGACAACCTCCCTCCAAAAACAAGTAAAACCAGGTGTTGTAGTTATTGAGGTAATCCTGTATATCTGAACAAGAAAGACAACCTCCCTCCAAAAACATGTAAAACCAGGTGTTGTAGTTATTGTGGTAATCCTGTATATCTGAACAAGAAAGACAACCTCCCTCCAAACACATGTAAAACTAGGTGTTGTAGTTATTGTGGTAATCCTGTATACCTGAACAAGAAAGACAACCTCCCTCCAAACACATGTAAAACCAGATGTTGTAGTTATTATGGTAATCCTGTATACCTGAACAAGAAAGACAACCTCCCTCCAAACACATGTAAAACCAGATGTTGTAGTTATTGTGGTAATCCTGTATATCTGAACAAGAAACACAACCTCCCTCCAAACACATGTAAAACTAGGTGTTGTAGTTATTGAGGTAATCCTGTATATCTGAAAAAGAAAGACAACCTCCCTCCAAACACATGTAAAACCAGATGTTGTAGTTATTGTGGTAATCCTGTATATCTGAACAAGAAACACAACCTCCCTCCAAACACATGTAAAACTAGGTGTTGTAGTTATTGAGGTAATCCTGTATATCTGAACAAGAAAGACAACCTCCCTCCAAACACATGTAAAACCAGGTGTTGTAGTTATTGAGGTAATCCTGTATATCTGAACAAGAAAGACAACCTCCCTCCAAACACATGTAAAACCAGGTGTTGTAGTTATTGAGGTAATCCTGTATATCTGAACAAGTAAGACAACCTCCCTCCAAACACATGTAAAACTAGGTGTTGTAGTTATTGTGGTAATCCTGTATATCTGAACAAGAAAGACAACCTCCCTCCAAACACATGTAAAACCAGGTGTTGTAGTTATTGTGGTAATCCTGTATATCTGAACAAGAAAGACAACCTCCCTCCAAACACAAGTAAAACCAGGTGTTGTAGTTATTGTGGTAATCCTGTATATCTGAACAAGAAAGACAACCTCCCTCCAAATACATGTAAAACTAGGTGTTGTAGTTATTGTGGTAATCCTGTATATCTGAACAAGTAAGACAACCTCCCTCCAAACACATGTAAAACCAGGTGTTGTAGTTATTGTGGTAATCCTGTATACCTGAACAAGAAAGACAACCTCCCTCCAAACACAAATAAAACCAGGTGTTGTAGTTATTGTGGTAATCCTGTATACCTGAACAAGAAAGACAACCTCCCTCCAAACACATGTAAAACTAGGTGTTGTAGTTATTGTGGTAATCCTGTATATCTGAACAAGAAAGACAACCTCCCTCCAAACACAAGTAAAACCAGGTGTTGTAATTATTCAGGTAATCCTGTATATCTGAACAAGAAAGACAACCTCCCTCCAAACACATGTAAAACCAGGTGTTATAGTTATTGAGGTAATCCTGTATATCTGAACAAGAAAGACAACCTCCCTCCAAACACATGTAAAACCAGGTGTTGTAGTTATTGAGGTAATCCTGTATATCTGAACAAGAAAGACAACCTCCCTCCAAACACATGTAAAACCAGGTGTTGTAGTTATTGTGGTAATCCTGTATATCTGAACAAGAAAGACAACCTCCCTCCAAACACATGTAACACCAGGTGTTGTAGTTATTGAGGTAATCCTGTATATCTGAACAAGAAAGACAACCTCCCTCCAAACACATGTAAAACCAGGTGTTGTAGTTATTGAGGTAATCCTGTATATCTGAACAAGAAACACAACCTCCCTCCAGACACATGTAAAACTAGGTGTTGTAGTTATTGTGGTAATCCTGTATATCTGAACAAGAAAGACAACCTCCCTCCAAACACATGTAAAACCAGGTGTTGTAGTTATTGAGGTAATCCTGTATATCTGAAAAAGAAAGACAACCTCCCTCCAAACACATGTAAAACCAGGTGTTGTAGTTATTGTGGTAATCCTGTATATCTGAACAAGAAAGACAACCTCCCTCCAAACACATGTAAAACTAGGTGTTGTAGTTATTGTGGTAATCCTGTATATCTGAACAAGAAAGACAACCTCCCTCCAAACACATGTAAAACCAGGTGTTGTAGTTATTGTGGTAATCCTGTATACCTGAACAAGAAAGACAACCTCCCTCCAAACACAAATAAAACCAGGTGTTGTAGTTATTGAGGTAATCCTGTATATCTGAACAAGAAAGACAACCTCCCTCCAAACACATGTAAAACCAGGTGTTGTAGTTATTGTGGTAATCCTGTATATCTGAACAAGAAAGACAACCTCCCTCCAAACACATGTAACACCAGGTGTTGTAGTTATTGAGGTAATCCTGTATATCTGAACAAGAAAGACAACCTCCCTCCAAACACATGTAAAACCAGGTGTTGTAGTTATTGAGGTAATCCTGTATATCTGAACAAGAAACACAACCTCCCTCCAGACACATGTAAAACTAGGTGTTGTAGTTATTGTGGTAATCCTGTATATCTGAACAAGAAAGACAACCTCCCTCCAAACACATGTAAAACCAGGTGTTGTAGTTATTGAGGTAATCCTGTATATCTGAAAAAGAAAGACAACCTCCCTCCAAACACATGTAAAACCAGGTCTTGTAGTTATTGTGGTAATCCTGTATATCTGAACAAGAAAGACAACCTCCCTCCAAACACATGTAAAACTAGGTGTTGTAGTTATTGTGGTAATCCTGTATATCTGAACAAGAAAGACAACCTCCCTCCAAACACATGTAAAACCAGGTGTTGTAGTTATTGTGGTAATCCTGTATACCTGAACAAGAAAGACAACCTCCCTCCAAACACAAATAAAACCAGGTGTTGTAGTTATTGAGGTAATCCTGTATATCTGAACAAGAAAGACAACCTCCCTCCAAACACATGTAAAACCAGGTGTTGTAGTTATTGTGGTAATCCTGTATATCTGAACAAGTAAGACAACCTCCCTCCAAACACATGTAAAACCAGGTGTTGTAGTTATTGAGGTAATCCTGTATATCTGAACAAGAAAGACAACCTCCCTCCAAACACATGTAAAACCAGGTGTTGTAGTTATTGTGGTAATCCTGTATACCTGAACAAGAAAGACAACCTCCCTCCAAACACAAATAAAACCAGGTGTTGTAGTTATTGTGGTAATCCTGTATATCTGAACAAGAAAGACAACCTCCCTCCAAACACATGTAAAACTAGGTGTTGTAGTTATTGTGGTAATCCTGTATACCTGAACAAGAAAGACAACCTCCCTCCAAACACAAGTAAAACCAGGTGTTGTAGTTATTGAGGTAATCCTGTATATCTGAACAAGAAAGACAACCTCCCTCCAAACACATGTAAAACTAGGTGTTGTAGTTATTGTGGTAATCCTGTATACCTGAACAAGAAAGACAACCTCCCTCCAAACACATGTAAAACCAGGTGTTGTAGTTATTGAGGTAATCCTGTATATCTGAACAAGAAAGACAACCTCCCTCCAAACACATGTAAAACCAGGTGTTGTAGTTATTGAGGTAATCCTGTATATCTGAACAAGAAAGACAACCTCCCTCCAAACACAAGTAAAACCAGGTGTTGTAGTTATTGAGGTAATCCTGTATATCTGAACAAGAAAGACAACCTCCCTCCAAACACATGTAAAACTAGGTGTTGTAGTTATTGAGGTAATCCTGTATATCTGAACAAGAAAGACAACCTCCCTCCAATCACATGTAAAACCAGGTGTTGTAATTATTGAGGTAATCCTGTATATCTGAGCAAAAAAGACAACCTCCCTCCAAACACATGTAAAACCAGATGTTGTAGTTATTGTGGTAATCCTGTATATCTGAACAAGAAACACAACCTCCCTCCAAACACATGTAAAACTAGGTGTTGTAGTTATTGAGGTAATCCTGTATATCTGAACAAGAAAGACAACCTCCCTCCAAACACATGTAAAACCAGGTGTTGTAGTTATTGAGGTAATCCTGTATATCTGAACAAGAAACACAACCTCCCTCCAAACACATGTAAAACCAGGTGTTGTAGTTATTGTGGTAATCCTGTATATCTGAACAAGAAACACAACCTCCCTCCAAACACATGTAAAACCAGGTGTTGTAGTTATTGAGGTAATCCTGTATATCTGAACAAGAAAGACAACCTCCCTCCAAACACATGTAAAACCAGGTGTTGTAGTTATTGAGGTAATCCTGTATATCTGAAAAAGAAACACAACCTCCCTCCAAACACATGTAAAGCCAGGTGTTGTAGTTATTGTGGTAATCCTGTATATCTGAACAAGAAAGACAACCTCCCTCCAAACACATGTAAAACTAGGTGTTGTAGTTATTGAGGTAATCCTGTATATCTGAACAAGAAACACAACCTCCCTCCAAACACATGTAAAACCAGGTGTTGTAGTTATTGAGGTAATCCTGTATATCTGAACAAGAAAGACAACCTCCCTCCAAACACATGTAAAACCAGGTGTTGTAGTTATTGAGGTAATCCTGTATATCTGAAAAAGAAACACAACCTCCCTCCAAACACATGTAAAACCAGGTGTTGTAGTTATTGTGGTAATCCTGTATATCTGAACAAGAAAGACAACCTCCCTCCAAACACATGTAAAACTAGGTGTTGTAGTTATTGAGGTAATCCTGTATATCTGAACAAGAAACACAACCTCCCTCCAAACACATGTAAAACCAGGTGTTGTAGTTATTGAGGTAATCCTGTATATCTGAAAAAGAAACACAACCTCCCTCCAAACACATGTAAAACCAGGTGTTGTAGTTATTGAGGTAATCCTGTATATCTGAAAAAGAAACACAACCTCCCTCCAAACACATGTAAAACTAGGTGTTGTAGTTATTGTGGTAATCCTGTATATCTGAACAAGTAAGACAACCTCCCTCCAAACACATGTAAAACCAGGTGTTGTAGTTATTGAGGTAATCCTGTATACCTGAACAAGAAAGACAACCTCCCTCCAAACACAAATAAAACCAGGTGTTGTAGTTATTGAGGTAATCCTGTATACCTGAACAAGAAAGACAACCTCCCTCCAAACACAAGTAAAACCAGGTGTTGTAGTTATTGAGGTAATCCTGTATATCTGAACAAGAAAGACAACCTCCCTCCAAACACAAGTAAAACCAGGTGTTGTAGTTATTGTGGTAATCCTGTATATCTGAACAAGAAAGACAACCTCCCTCCAAACACATGTAAAACTAGGAGTTGTAGTTATTGTGGTAATCCTGTATATCTGAACAAGAAAGACAACCTCCCTCCAAACACATGTAAAACTAGGTGTTGTAGTTATTGTGGTAATCCTGTATATCTGAACAAGAAAGACAACCTCCCTCCAAACACATGTAAAACCAGGTGTTGTAGTTATTGTGGTAATCCTGTATATCTGAACAAGAAAGACAACCTCCCTCCAAACACATGTAAAACTAGGTGTTGTAGTTATTGTGGTAATCCTGTATATCTGAACAAGAAAGACAACCTCCCTCCAAACACATGTAAAACCAGGTGTTGTAGTTATTGTGGTAATCCTGTATATCTGAACAAGAAAGACAACCTCCCTCCAAACACATGTAAAACCAGGTGTTGTAGTTATTGTGGTAATCCTGTATATCTGAACAAGAAAGACAACCTCCCTCCAAACACATGTAAAACTAGGAGTTGTAGTTATTGTGGTAATCCTGTATATCTGAACAAGAAAGACAACCTCCCTCCAAACACATGTAAAACTAGGTGTTGTAGTTATTGTGGTAATCCTGTATATCTGAACAAGAAAGACAACCTCCCTCCAAACACAAATAAAACCAGGTGTTGTAGTTATTGTGGTAATCCTGTATATCTGAACAAGAAAGACAACCTCCCTCCAAACACATGTAAAACCAGGTGTTGTAGTTATTGTGGTAATCCTGTATATCTGAACAAGAAAGACAACCTCCCTCCAAACACATGTAAAACTAGGTGTTGTAGTTATTGTGGTAATCCTGTATATCTGAACAAGAAAGACAACCTCCCTCCAAACACATGTAAAACTAGGTGTTGTAGTTATTGAGGTAATCCTGTATATCTGAACAAGAAAGACAACCTCCCTCCAAACACATGTAAAACCAGGTGTTGTAGTTATTGTGGTAATCCTGTATATCTGAACAAGAAAGACAACCTCCCTCCAAACACATGTAAAACTAGGTGTTGTAGTTATTGTGGTAATCCTGTATATCTGAACAAGAAAGACAACCTCCCTCCAAACACATGTAAAACCAGGTGTTGTAGTTATTGTGGTAATCCTGTATATCTGAACAAGAAAGACAACCTCCCTCCAAACACATGTAAAACCAGGTGTTGTAGTTATTGAGGTAATCCTGTATATCTGAACAAGAAAGACAACCTCCCTCCAAACACATGTAAAACTAGGAGTTGTAGTTATTGTGGTAATCCTGTATATCTGAACAAGAAAGACAACCTCCCTCCA
The DNA here is from genome assembly GCA_963680875.1 of Bathymodiolus brooksi. Taxonomy (NCBI): domain Eukaryota; kingdom Metazoa; phylum Mollusca; class Bivalvia; order Mytilida; family Modiolidae; genus Bathymodiolus; species Bathymodiolus brooksi. The sequence goes on along the minus strand of OY804590.1, from coordinate 48,006,742 downwards.
AACACATGTAAAACCTGGTGTTGTAGTTATTGTGGTAATCCTGTATATCTGAACAAGAAAGACAACCTCCCTCCAAAAACATGTAAAACTAGGAGTTGTAGTTATTGTGGTAATCCTGTATATCTGAACAAGAAAGACAACCTCCCTCCAAACACATGTAAAACCAGGTGTTGTAGTTATTGTGGTAATCCTGTATATCTGAACAAGAAAGACAACCTCCCTCCAAACACATGTAAAACTAGGAGTTGTAGTTATTGTGGTAATCCTGTATATCTGAACAAGAAAGACAACCTCCCTCCAAACACATGTAAAACTAGGTGTTGTAGTTATTGTGGTAATCCTGTATATCTGAACAAGAAAGACAACCTCCCTCCAAACACAAATAAAACCAGGTGTTGTAGTTATTGTGGTAATCCTGTATATCTGAACAAGAAAGACAACCTCCCTCCAAACACATGTAAAACCAGGTGTTGTAGTTATTGTGGTAATCCTGTATATCTGAACAAGAAAGACAACCTCCCTCCAAACACATGTAAAACCAGGTGTTGTAGTTATTGTGGTAATCCTGTATATCTGAACAAGAAAGACAACCTCCCTCCAAACACATGTAAAACTAGGAGTTGTAGTTATTGTGGTAATCCTGTATATCTGAACAAGAAAGACAACCTCCCTCCAAACACATGTAAAACTAGGTGTTGTAGTTATTGTGGTAATCCTGTATATCTGAACAAGAAAGACAACCTCCCTCCAAACACAAATAAAACCAGGTGTTGTAGTTATTGTGGTAATCCTGTATATCTGAACAAGAAAGACAACCTCCCTCCAAACACATGTAAAACCAGGTGTTGTAGTTATTGTGGTAATCCTGTATATCTGAACAAGAAAGACAACCTCCCTCCAAACACATGTAAAACTAGGTGTTGTAGTTATTGTGGTAATCCTGTATATCTGAACAAGAAAGACAACCTCCCTCCAAACACATGTAAAACTAGGTGTTGTAGTTATTGAGGTAATCCTGTATATCTGAACAAGAAAGACAACCTCCCTCCAAACACATGTAAAACCAGGTGTTGTAGTTATTGTGGTAATCCTGTATATCTGAACAAGAAAGACAACCTCCCTCCAAACACATGTAAAACTAGGTGTTGTAGTTATTGTGGTAATCCTGTATATCTGAACAAGAAAGACAACCTCCCTCCAAACACATGTAAAACTAGGAGTTGTAGTTATTGTGGTAATCCTGTATATCTGAACAAGAAAGACAACCTCCCTCCAAACACATGTAAAACTAGGTGTTGTAGTTATTGTGGTAATCCTGTATATCTGAACAAGAAAGACAACCTCCCTCCAAACACAAATAAAACCAGGTGTTGTAGTTATTGTGGTAATCCTGTATATCTGAACAAGAAAGACAACCTCCCTCCAAACACATGTAAAACCAGGTGTTGTAGTTATTGTGGTAATCCTGTATATCTGAACAAGAAAGACAACCTCCCTCCAAACACATGTAAAACCAGGTGTTGTAGTTATTGTGGTAATCCTGTATATCTGAACAAGAAAGACAACCTCCCTCCAAACACATGTAAAACTAGGAGTTGTAGTTATTGTGGTAATCCTGTATATCTGAACAAGAAAGACAACCTCCCTCCAAACACATGTAAAACTAGGTGTTGTAGTTATTGTGGTAATCCTGTATATCTGAACAAGAAAGACAACCTCCCTCCAAACACAAATAAAACCAGGTGTTGTAGTTATTGTGGTAATCCTGTATATCTGAACAAGAAAGACAACCTCCCTCCAAACACATGTAAAACCAGGTGTTGTAGTTATTGTGGTAATCCTGTATATCTGAACAAGAAAGACAACCTCCCTCCAAACACATGTAAAACTAGGTGTTGTAGTTATTGTGGTAATCCTGTATATCTGAACAAGAAAGACAACCTCCCTCCAAACACATGTAAAACTAGGTGTTGTAGTTATTGTGGTAATCCTGTATATCTGAACAAGAAAGACAACCTCCCTCCAAACACATGTAAAACCAGATGTTGTAGTTATTGTGGTAATCCTGTATATCTGAACAAGAAAGACAACCTCCCTCCAAACACATGTAAAACTAGGTGTTGTAGTTATTGTGGTAATCCTGTATATCTGAACAAGAAAGACAACCTCCCTCCAAACACATGTAAAACCAGGTGTTGTAGTTATTGTGGTAATCCTGTATATCTGAACAAGAAAGACAACCTCCCTCCAAACACATGTAAAACCAGGTGTTGTAGTTATTGTGGTAATCCTGTATATCTGAACAAGAAAGACAACCTCCCTCCAAACACATGTAAAACTAGGAGTTGTAGTTATTGTGGTAATCCTGTATATCTGAACAAGAAAGACAACCTCCCTCCAAACACATGTAAAACCTGGTGTTGTAGTTATTGTGGTAATCCTGTATATCTGAACAAGAAAGACAACCTCCCTCCAAAAACATGTAAAACCAGGTGTTGTAGTTATTGTGGTAATCCTGTATATCTGAACAAGAAAGACAACCTCCCTCCAAACACATGTAAAACTAGGTGTTGTAGTTATTGTGGTAATCCTGTATATCTGAACAAGAAACACAACCTCCCTCCAAACACATGTAAAACCAGGTGTTGTAGTTATTGTGGTAATCCTGTATATCTGAACAAGTTACAATTGAAGACGTAGCTCTCTTTGGTCTGGAGTTACAATTGAAGACCCTAAGGTCATTTTGGTCTAGAGTTACAATTGAAAACCGTTGGCTCTCTTTGGTCTAGATTTACATTTGAAGATCTTGGCTCTCTTTGGTCAGGAGTTACAATTGAAAACCCTTGACTCTCTTTATAATTCCTTAAACTATACCACACAGTCATCAGTGTTTGTGTATTTGTGTATTTCAAATTGAACCAGTTTTAACGGTTAAACTGGATTGATATGACATAAAAAGACGTACATAAACAAAAACTCATTTATTTTTATTTTAATGTTTATGATCTTTTGTGGTTTCCTATGTGTCTCAAATTCAATAATTGCATTTTCCTTCGTAACCTTCGGATTATTGACCCTTAGGACCAACGAACCGACACAATTTAAACAGGTCAAATCTGTAGCACAATGGTCACAAAAAAATAGCTACAGTTCTGCAGCTAATATACAAAAATGTACTACTAATGTACTACTTATGTACTACTAATGTACTACTCATGTACTACTAATGTACTACTCATGTACTACTAATGTACTACTAATGTACTACTCATGTACTACTAATGTACTACTCATGTACTACTAATGTACTACTCATGTACTACTAATGTACTACTAATGTACTACTCATTTGATATTAAACAACATCAACATCAATACAATAACAAGCTGATATCTTCTTTTAATTAATAAATATTTCAGCATTATTCAAATAACAATGAAAGACATGATTTTACAACCAATACTGTCCAGTATATTACACAAATATACCAGGTATAAAAACATCTACATAAATAATAATTAATTTCAGTCATTTTTGTTTTAATCATGAAGTTCAAACTTTTTTTAATTTTCAAAATAATACAGACATCACAGCCAAAAGAGTATAACAATAGACACGACACACTATTACACAACACATAGACAGGACACACTATTACACAACACATAGACAAGACACAATTTTTACACAACACATAGACAGGACACACTATTACACAACACAGACAGGGCACACTATTACACAACACATAGACAGGACACAATTTTACACAACACATAGACAAGACACACTATTACACAACACATAGACAGGACACACTATTACACAACACATAGACAAGACACACTATTACACAACACATAGACAAGACACACTATTACACAACACATAGACAAGACACACTATTACACAACACATAGACAAGACACACTATTACACAACACATAGACAGGACACACTATTACACAACACATAGACAAGACACACTATTACACAACACATAGACAAGACACACTTATTACACAACACATAGAAATATTCCATTTTTATTCATGCTCATTTAGATTATATAGCAAGAAAGCATTTATTTATTTTGATAAAATCAAAACTGGTGGTCGACCTGTTCTCTGACTTCAATAGTAAACAAAAGGCATAAAATATATGAATGATCTTGTATACCTTATTTTACAGGGGGGCCTGGATGGCTCAATGAGTTAGGTAGCTGGATTACCTAACAACTCATACAAGCCTATCACCAATACGGCGTGGGTTCACACCCGGCTTTGTAAATTACACAAAAGGGTGCACTTGACTCGCAGTCACAAGTGATAAAGTTTACCAGTTGCTTGCCCATTGTAGGTGGTTCTCTCTGGGTACTCCGACTTCTTCCATCACTAAAACTGGTCGCCATGATATAGCTGAAATATTGCTGAAAGTGGCATTAAACAGAATAAATCGAATCAATCATACATAATAATAATGTCAACTTTCATTTTATATCTACTTTTTATTCAGGAATATAATTATAATTTACTTCCTGCTAATTTCTAGCATATTCATTGGGAAAAAACAACAAATACAAAGGTGTATATTTAATATTGGCTTTGGTAAAAAAAAAAATATGGTCAATATAGTCATACAGAAATAATGTTTTTGTGCGGATATATTTAATTACGATCCTCGTCAATATATTTATTTCGTACACAAACCAGAGGCTCTCAAGAGCCTGTATCGTTCACCTGGTTATAAAAAAAACCAATTGGTCCTATGTAAAAACTATGTCCTGCAGTGGTAGTCATCTTGGAATTACGATCAACATAAAAAACACAACGTTTGTAAAGGACCTTCCAATGACTGATGCACAGTTTAAATTCAATCAGTGCAATAGCTTCAGAGAAGAATATATTTCTGTATTTTCCCCATATGGTCCTGTGTTAATACTATGACCTGTGGTGGCAGCCATCTTGGATTTCCGATCGGCATAAAAAACAGAGGACCTTCCAATGATCATTCCTGGGCAGTTTGGTTTCAATTGCCCATGTGGTTTCAGAGAAGAAGCGTTTTGAAACATTTTCCCCATAGGGTCCAATGTTAAACTAAGTCCTGCCGTAGCCGCCATTTTTAATTTCATATCAGAACAAAAAACGTGAAGTTTGTAGAGGACCATCCAATGAACATTCATGTACAGTTTGGCTTTAATCATATTTGTAGTTTCTGAGAAGAAGGCATTTGAACATTTTCCCATAGGGTCCAATGTTAATCTATGTCCTGCGGTGGTGGCCATCTTGGATTTCCGATCGGCATAAAAAACACACATCTTGTAGAGGACCTTCCAATGATCATTCCTGGGCAGTTTGGTTTCAATTGTCCAAGTGGTTTCAGAGAAGAAGCGTTTTGAAACATTTCCCCCATAGGATCCAATGTTAAACTAAGTCCTGCCGTAGCCGCCATTTTGAATTTCATATCGGAACAAAAAACGTAAAGTTTGTAGAGGACCATCCAATGAACATTCATGTACAGTTTGGCTTTAATCGTATTTGTAGTTTCTGAGAAGAATGCATTTGAACATTTTCCAATAGGGTCCAATGTTAATTTATGTCCTGCGGTGGTGGCCATCTTGAATTTTCGATCGGCATAAAAAAACGGAAACTTTGTAGAGGACCTTCCAATGATCATTCCTGGGCAGTTTGGTTTCAATTGTCCAAGTGGTTTCAGAGAAGAAGCGTTTTGAAACATTTTCCCCATAGGGTCCAATGTTAAACTAAGTCCTGCCGTAGCCGCCATTTTGAATTTCATATCGGAACAAAAAACGTAAAGTTTGTAGAGGACCATCCAATGAACATTCATGTACAGTTTGGCTTTAATCGTATTTGTAGTTTCTGAGAAGAATGCATTTGAACATTTTCCCATAGGGACCAATGTTAATTTATGTCCTGCGGTGGTGGCCATCTTGGATTTCCGATCGGCATAAAAAACACACACCTTGTAGAGGACCTTCCAATGATCATTCCTGGACAGTTTGGTTTCAATTGTCCAAGTGGTTTCAGAGAAGAAGCGTTTTGAAACATTTTCCCCATAGGGTCCAATGTTAAACTAAGTCCTGCCATAGCCGCCATTTTTAATTTCATATCGGAACAAAAAACATAAAGTTTGTAGAGGACCATCCAATGAACATTCGTGTACAGTTTAGCTTTAATCATATTTGTAGTTTCTGAGAAGAAGGCATTTGAACATTTTCCCATAGGGTCCAATGTTAATCTATGTCCTGCGGTGGTGGCCATCTTGGATTTCCGATCGGCATAAAAAACACACATCTTGTAGAGGACCTTCCAATGATCATTCCTGGGCAGTTTGGTTTCAATTATCTAAGTGGTTTCAGAGAAGAAGCGTTTTGAAACATTTTCCCCATAGGATCCAATGTTAAACTAAGTCCTGCCGTAGCCGCCATTTTGAATTTCATATCGGAACAAAAAACGTAAAGTTTGTAGAGGACCATCCAATGAACATTCATGTACAGTTTGGCTTTAATCGTATTTGTAGTTTCTGAGAAGAATGCATTTGAACATTTTCCCATAGGGTCCAATGTTAATTTATGTCCTGCGGTGGTGGCCATCTTGAATTTTCGATTGGCATAAAAAAACGGAAACTTTGTAGAGGACCTTCCAATGATCATTCCTGGGCAGTTTGGTTTCAATTGTCCTAGTGGTTTCAGAGAAGAAGCGTTTTGAAACATTTTTCCCATAGGGTCCAATGTTAAACTAAGTCCTGCCATAGCCGCCATTTTTAATTTCATATCGGAACAAAAAACATAAATTTTGTAGAGGACCATCCAATGAACATTCGTGTACAGTTTAGCTTTAATCATATTTGTAGTTTCTGAGAAGAATGCATTTGAACATTTTCCCATATGATCCAATGTTAATCTATGTATTGCGGTGGTGGCCATCTTGGATTTCCGATCGGGATAAAAAACATAAAATTTGTAGAGGACCTTCCAATGATCATTCCTGGGCAGTTTGGTTTCAACTATCTAAGTGGTTTCAGAGAAGAAGCGTTTTGAAACATTTTTCTCATAGGGTCCAATGTTAAACTAAGTCCTGCCGTAGCCGCCATTTTGAATTTCATATCGGAACAAAAAACGTAAAGTTTGTAGAGGACCATCCAATGAACATTCATGTACAGTTTGGCTTTAATCGTATTTGTAGTTTCTGAGAAGAATGCATTTGAACATTTTCCCATAGGGACCAATGTTAATTTATGTCCTGCGGTGGTGGCCATCTTGGATTTCCGATCGGCATAAAAAACACACACCTTGTAGAGGACCTTCCAATGATCATTCCTGGACAGTTTGGTTTCAATTATCCAAGTGGTTTCAGAGAAGAAGCGTTTTGAAACATTTTTCCCATAGGGTCCAATGTTAAACTAAGTTCTGCCGTAGCCGCCATTTTGAATTTCATATCGGAATAAAAAACGTAAAGTTTGTAGAGGACCATCCAATGAACATTCATGTACAGTTTGGCTTTAATAATATTTGTAGTTTCTGAGAAGAAGGTATTTGAACATTTTCCCATAGGATCCAATGTTAATCTATGTATTGCGGTGGCGGTCATCTTGGATTTCCGATCGGCATAAAAAACATATAATTTGTAGAGGACCTTCCAATGATCATTCCTGGGCAGTTTGGTTTCAATTGTCCTAGTGGTTTCAGAGAAGAAGCGTTTTGAAACATTTTCCCCATAGGGTCCAATGTTAAACTAAGTTCTGCCGTAGCCGCCATTTTGAATTTCATATCCGAACAAAAAACGTGAAGTTTGTAGAGGACCATCCAATGAACATTCCTGTACAGTTTGGCTTTAATAATATTTGTAGTTTCTGAGAAGAAGGCATTTGAACATTTTCCCATAGGATCCAATGTTAATCTATGTATTGCGGTGGCGGCCATCTTGGATTTCCGATCGGCATAAAAAACATAAAATTTGTAGAGGACCTTCCAATGATCATTCCTGGGCAGTTTGATTTCAACTGTCCTAGTGGTTTCAGAGAAGAAGCGTTTTGAAACATTTTCCCCATAGGGTCCAATGTTAAACTAAGTCCTGCCGTAGCCGCCATTTTGAATTTCATATCGGAACAAAAAACGTAAAGTTTGTAGAGGACCATCCAATGAACATTCATGTACAGTTTGGCTTTAATCATATTTGTAGTTTCTGAGAAGAAGGCATTTGAACATTTTCCCATAGGGTCCAATGTTAATCTATGTCCTGCGGTGGTGGCCATCTTGGATTTCCGATCGGCATAAAAAACACACACCTTGTAGAGGACCTTCCAATGATCATTCCTGGGCAGTTTGGTTTCAATTGTCCAAGTGGTTTCAGAGAAGAAGCATTTTGAAACATTTTCCCCATAGGGTCCAATGTTAAACTAAGTCCTGCCGTAGCCGCCATTTTGAATTTCATATCGGAACAAAAAACGTGAAGTTTGTAGAGGACCATCCAATGAACATTCATGTACAGTTTGGCTTTAATCGTATTTGTAGTTTCTGAGAAGAATGCATTTGAACATTTTCCCAAAGGTACCAATGTTAATTTATGTCCTGCGGTGGTGGCCATCTTGGATTTCCGATCGGCATAAAAAACACACACCTTGTAGAGGACCTTCCAATGATCATTCCTGGACAGTTTGGTTTCAATTATCCAAGTGGTTTCAGAGAAGAAGCGTTTTGAAACATTTTTCCCATAGGGTCCAATGTTAAACTAAGTTCTGCCGTAGCCGCCATTTTGAATTTCATATCGGAATAAAAAACGTAAAGTTTGTAGAGGACCATCCAATGAACATTCATGTACAGTTTGGCTTTAATCGTATTTGTAGTTTCTGAGAAGAATGCATTTGAACATTTTCCCATAGGGTCCAATGTTAATTTATGTCCTGCGGTGGTGGCCATCTTGAATTTTCGATCGGCATAAAAAAACGGAAACTTTGTAGAGGACCTTCCAATGATCATTCCTGGGCAGTTTGGTTTCAATTGTCCAAGTGGTTTCAGAGAAGAAGCGTTTTGAAACATTTTTCCCATAGGGTCCAATGTTAAACTAAGTCCTGCCGTAGCCGCCATTTTGAATTTCATATCGGAACAAAAAACGTGAAGTTTGTAGAGGACCATCCAATGAACATTCATGTACAGTTTGGCTTTAATAATATTTGTAGTTTCTGAGAAGAAGGCATTTGAACATTTTCCCATAGGATCCAATGTTAATCTATGTATTGCGGTGGTGGCCATCTTGGATTTCCGATCGGCATAAAAAACATAAAATTTGTAGAGGACCTTCCAATGATCATTCCTGGGCAGTTTGGTTTCAACTATCTAAGTGGTTTCAGAGAAGAAGCGTTTTGAAACATTTTTCCCATAGGGTCCAATGTTAAACTAAGTCCTGCCGTAGCCGCCATTTTGAATTTCATATCGGAACAAAAAACGTGAAGTTTGTAGAGGACCATCCAATGAACATTCATGTACAGTTTGGCTTTAATCGTATTTGTAGTTTCTGAGAAGAATGCATTTGAACATTTTCCCATAGGGACCAATGTTAATTTATGTCCTGCGGTGGTGGCCATCTTGGATTTCCGATCGGCATAAAAAACACACACCTTGTAGAGGACCTTCCAATGATCATTCCTGGACAGTTTGGTTTCAATTATCCAAGTGGTTTCAGAGAAGAAGCGTTTTGAAACATTTTTCCCATAGGGTCCAATGTTAAACTAAGTTCTGCCGTAGCCGCCATTTTGAATTTCATATCGGAATAAAAAACGTAAAGTTTGTAGAGGACCATCCAATGAACATTCATGTACAGTTTGGCTTTAATCGTATTTGTAGTTTCTGAGAAGAATGCATTTGAACATTTTCCCATAGGGTCCAATGTTAATTTATGTCCTGCGGTGGTGGCCATCTTGAATTTTCGATCGGCATAAAAAAACGGAAACTTTGTAGAGGACCTTCCAATGATCATTCCTGGGCAGTTTGGTTTCAATTGTCCAAGTGGTTTCAGAGAAGAAGCGTTTTGAAACATTTTTCCCGTAGGGTCCAATGTTAAACTAAGTCCTGCCGTAGCCGCCATTTTGAATTTCATATCGGAACAAAAAACGTGAAGTTTGTAGAGGACCATCCAATGAACATTCATGTACAGTTTGGCTTTAATAATATTTGTAGTTTCTGAGAAGAAGGCATTTGAACATTTTCCCATAGGATCCAATGTTAATCTATGTATTGCGGTGGTGGCCATCTTGGATTTCCGATCGGCATAAAAAACATAAAATTTGTAGAGGACCTTCCAATGATCATTCCTGGGCAGTTTGGTTTCAACTATCTAAGTGGTTTCAGAGAAGAAGCGTTTTGAAACATTTTTCCCATAGGGTCCAATGTTAAACTAAGTCCTGCCGTAGCCGCCATTTTGAATTTCATATCGGAACAAAAAACGTGAAGTTTGTAGAGGACCATCCAATGAACATTCATGTACAGTTTGGCTTTAATCATATTTGTAGTTTCTGAGAAGAATGCATTTGAACATTTTCCCATAGGGACCAATGTTAATTTTTGTCCTGCGGTGGTGGCCATCTTGGATTTCCGATCGGCATAAAAAACACACACCTTGTAGAGGACCTTCCAATGATCATTCCTGGACAGTTTGGTTTCAATTATCCAAGTGGTTTCAGAGAAGAAGCGTTTTGAAACATTTTCCCCATAGGGTCCAATGTTAAACTAAGTTCTGCCGTAGCCGCCATTTTGAATTTCATATCGGAATAAAAAACGTAAAGTTTGTAGAGGACCATCCAATGAACATTCATGTACAGTTTGGCTTTAATAATATTTGTAGTTTCTGAGAAGAAGGTATTTGAACATTTTCCCATAGGATCCAATGTTAATCTATGTATTGCGGTGGTGGCCATCTTGGATTTCCGATCGGCATAAAAAACATAAAATTTGTAGAGGACCTTCCAATGATCATTCCTGGGCAGTTTGGTTTCAATTGTCCTAGTGGTTTCAGAGAAGAAGCGTTTTGAAACATTTTTCCCATAGGGTCCAATGTTAAACTAAGTTCTGCCGTAGCCGCCATTTTGAATTTCATATCCGAACAAAAAACGTGAAGTTTGTAGAGGACCATCCAATGAACATTCCTGTACAGTGTGGCTTTAATAATATTTGTAGTTTCTGAGAAGAAGGCATTTGAACATTTTCCCATAGGATCCAATGTTAATCTATGTATTGCGGTGGCGGCCATCTTGGATTTCCGATCGGCATAAAAAACATAAAATTTGTAGAGGACCTTCCAATGATCATTCCTGGGCAGTTTGATTTCAACTGTCCTAGTGGTTTCAGAGAAGAAGCGTTTTGAAACATTTTCCCCATAGGGTCCAATGTTAAACTAAGTCCTGCCGTAGCCGCCATTTTGAATTTCATATCGGAACAAAAAACGTAAAGTTTGTAGAGGACCATCCAATGAACATTCATGTACAGTTTGGCTTTAATCATATTTGTAGTTTCTGAGAAGAAGGCATTTGAACATTTTCCCATAGGGTCCAATGTTAATCTATGTCCTGCGGTGGTGGCCATCTTGGATTTCCGATCGGCATAAAAAACACACACCTTGTAGAGGACCTTCCAATGATCATTCCTGGGCAGTTTGGTTTCAATTGTCCAAGTGGTTTCAGAGAAGAAGCATTTTGAAACATTTTCCCCATAGGGTCCAATGTTAAACTAAGTCCTGCCGTAGCCGCCATTTTGAATTTCATATCGGAACAAAAAACGTAAAGTTTGTAGAGGACCATCCAATGAACATTCATGTACAGTTTGGCTTTAATCGTATTTGTAGTTTCTGAGAAGAATGCATTTGAACATTTTCCCATAGGGACCAATGTTAATTTATGTCCTGCGGTGGTGGCCATCTTGGATTTCCGATCGGCATAAAAAACATACACCTTGTAGAGGACCTTCCAATGATCATTCCTGGACAGTTTGGTTTCAATTGTCCAAGAGGTTTCAGAGAAGAAGCGTTTTGAAACATTTTCCCCATAGGATCCAATGTTAAACTAAGTCCTGCCGTAGCCGCCATTTTGAATTTCATATCGGAACAAAAAACGTAAAGTTTGTAGAGGACCATCCAATGAACATTCATGTACAGTTTGGCTTTAATAATATTTGTAGTTTCTGAGAAGAAGGCATTTGAACATTTTCCCATAGGATCCAATGTTAATCTATGTATTGCGGTGGTGGCCATCTTGGATTTCCGATCGGCATAAAAAACATAAAATTTGTAGAGGACCTTCCAATGATCATTCCTGGGCAGTTTGGTTTCAACTATCTAAGTGGTTTCAGAGAAGAAGCGTTTTGAAACATTTTCCCCATAGGGTCCAATGTTAAACTAAGTCCTGCCGTAGCCGCCATTTTGAATTTCATATCGGAACAAAAAACGTAAAGTTTGTAGAGGACCATCCAATGAACATTCATGTACAGTTTGGCTTTAATAATATTTGTAGTTTCTGAGAAGAAGGTATTTGAACATTTTCCCATAGGATCCAATGTTAATCTATGTATTGCGGTGGCGGTCATCTTGGATTTCCGATCGGCATAAAAAACATAAAATTTGTAGAGGACCTTCCAATGATCATTCCTGGGCAGTTTGGTTTCAATTGTCCTAGTGGTTTCAGAGAAGAAGCGTTTTGAAACATTTTTCCCATAGGGTCCAATGTTAAACTAAGTCCTGCCGTAGCCGCCATTTTTAATTTCATATCGGAACAAAAAACATAAAGTTTGTAGAGGACCATCCAATGAACATTCATGTACAGTTTAGCTTTAATCATATTTGTAGTTTCTGAGAAGAATGCATTTGAACATTTTCCCATAGGGTCCAATGTTAATCTATGTCCTGCGGTGGTGGCCATCTTGGATTTCCGATCGGCATAAAAAACACACACCTTGTAGAGGACCTTCCAATGATCATTCCTGGGCAGTTTGGTTTCAATTGTCCAAGTGGTTTCAGAGAAGAAGCGTTTTGAAACATTTCCCCCATAGGGTCCAATGTTAAACTAAGTTCTGCCGTAGCCGCCATTTTGAATTTCATATCCGAACAAAAAACGTGAAGTTTGTAGAGGACCATCCAATGAACATTCCTGTACAGTTTGGCTTTAATAATATTTGTAGTTTCTGAGAAGAAGGCATTTGAACATTTTCCCATAGGATCCAATGTTAATCTATGTATTGCGGTGGCGGCCATCTTGGATTTCCGATCGGCATAAAAAACATAAAATTTGTAGAGGACCTTCCAATGATCATTCCTGGGCAGTTTGATTTCAACTGTCCTAGTGGTTTCAGAGAAGAAGCGTTTTGAAACATTTTCCCCATAGGGTTCAATGTTAAACTAAGTCCTGCCGTAGCCGCCATTTTGAATTTCATATCGGAACAAAAAACGTAAAGTTTGTAGAGGACCATCCAATGAACATTCATGTACAGTTTGGCTTTAATCATATTTGTAGTTTCTGAGAAGAAGGCATTTGAACATTTTCCCATAGGGTCCAATGTTAATCTATGTCCTGCGGTGGTGGCCATCTTGGATTTCCGATCGGCATAAAAAACACACACCTTGTAGAGGACCTTCCAATGATCATTCCTGGGCAGTTTGGTTTCAATTGTCCTAGTGGTTTCAGAGAAGAAGCGTTTTGAAACATTTTCCCCATAGGGTCCAATGTTAAACTAAGTCCTGCCGTAGCCGCCATTTTTAATTTCATATCGGAACAAAAAACATAAAGTTTGTAGAGGACCATCCAATGAACATTCCTGTACAGTTTGGCTTTAATAATATTTGTAGTTTCTGAGAAGAAGGCATTTGAACATTTTCCCATAAGATCCAATGTTAATCTATGTATTGCGGTGGCGGCCATCTTGGATTTCCGATTGGCATAAAAAACATAAAATTTGTAGAGGACCTTCCAATGATCATTCCTGGGCAGTTTGATTTCAACTGTCCTAGTGGTTTCAGAGAAGAAGCGTTTTGAAACATTTTCCCCATAGGGTCCAATGTTAAACTAAGTCCTGCCGTAGCCGCCATTTTGAATTTCATATCGGAACAAAAAACGTAAAGTTTGTAGAGGACCATCCAATGAACATTCATGTACAGTTTGGCTTTAATCATATTTGTAGTTTCTGAGAAGAAGGCATTTGAACATTTTCCCATAGGGTCCAATGTTAATCTATGTCCTGCGGTGGTGGCCATCTTGGATTTCCGATCGGCATAAAAAACACACACCTTGTAGAGGACCTTCCAATGATCATTCCTGGGCAGTTTGGTTTCAATTGTCCAAGTGGTTTCAGAGAAGAAGCATTTTGAAACATTTTCCCCATAGGGTCCAATGTTAAACTAAGTCCTGCCGTAGCCGCCATTTTGAATTTCATATCGGAACAAAAAACGTAAAGTTTGTAGAGGACCATCCAATGAACATTCATGTACAGTTTGGCTTTAATCGTATTTGTAGTTTCTGAGAAGAATGCATTTGAACATTTTCCCATAGGGACCAATGTTAATTTATGTCCTGCGGTGGTGGCCATCTTGGATTTCCGATCGGCATAAAAAACATACACCTTGTAGAGGACCTTCCAATGATCATTCCTGGACAGTTTGGTTTCAATTGTCCAAGAGGTTTCAGAGAAGAAGCGTTTTGAAACATTTTCCCCATAGGGTCCAATGTTAAACTAAGTCCTGCCGTAGCCGCCATTTTGAATTTCATATCGGAACAAAAAACGTAAAGTTTGTAGAGGACCATCCAATGAACATTCATGTACAGTTTGGCTTTAATAATATTTGTAGTTTCTGAGAAGAAGGCATTTGAACATTTTCCCATAGGATCCAATGTTAATCTATGTATTGCGGTGGTGGCCATCTTGGATTTCCGATCGGCATAAAAAACATAAAATTTGTAGAGGACCTTCCAATGATCATTCCTGGGCAGTTTGGTTTCAACTATCTAAGTGGTTTCAGAGAAGAAGCGTTTTGAAACATTTTCCCCATAGGGTCCAATGTTAAACTAAGTCCTGCCGTAGCCGCCATTTTGAATTTCATATCGGAACAAAAAACGTAAAGTTTGTAGAGGACCATCCAATGAACATTCATGTACAGTTTGGCTTTAATAATATTTGTAGTTTCTGAGAAGAAGGTATTTGAACATTTTCCCATAGGATCCAATGTTAATCTATGTATTGCGGTGGCGGTCATCTTGGATTTCCGATCGGCATAAAAAACATAAAATTTGTAGAGGACCTTCCAATGATCATTCCTGGGCAGTTTGGTTTCAATTGTCCTAGTGGTTTCAGAGAAGAAGCGTTTTGAAACATTTTTCCCATAGGGTCCAATGTTAAACTAAGTCCTGCCGTAGCCGCCATTTTTAATTTCATATCGGAACAAAAAACATAAAGTTTGTAGAGGACCATCCAATGAACATTCATGTACAGTTTAGCTTTAATCATATTTGTAGTTTCTGAGAAGAATGCATTTGAACATTTTCCCATAGGGTCCAATGTTAATCTATGTCCTGCGGTGGTGGCCATCTTGGATTTCCGATCGGCATAAAAAACACACACCTTGTAGAGGACCTTCCAATGATCATTCCTGGGCAGTTTGATTTCAACTGTCCTAGTGGTTTCAGAGAAGAAGCGTTTTGAAACATTTTCCCCATAGGGTTCAATGTTAAACTAAGTCCTGCCGTAGCCGCCATTTTGAATTTCATATCGGAACAAAAAACGTAAAGTTTGTAGAGGACCATCCAATGAACATTCATGTACAGTTTGGCTTTAATCATATTTGTAGTTTCTGAGAAGAAGGCATTTGAACATTTTCCCATAGGGTCCAATGTTAATCTATGTCCTGCGGTGGTGGCCATCTTGGATTTCCGATCGGCATAAAAAACACACACCTTGTAGAGGACCTTCCAATGATCATTCCTGGGCAGTTTGGTTTCAATTGTCCTAGTGGTTTCAGAGAAGAAGCGTTTTGAAACATTTTCCCCATAGGGTCCAATGTTAAACTAAGTCCTGCCGTAGCCGCCATTTTTAATTTCATATCGGAACAAAAAACATAAAGTTTGTAGAGGACCATCCAATGAACATTCCTGTACAGTTTGGCTTTAATAATATTTGTAGTTTCTGAGAAGAAGGCATTTGAACATTTTCCCATAAGATCCAATGTTAATCTATGTATTGCGGTGGCGGCCATCTTGGATTTCCGATTGGCATAAAAAACATAAAATTTGTAGAGGACCTTCCAATGATCATTCCTGGGCAGTTTGATTTCAACTGTCCTAGTGGTTTCAGAGAAGAAGCGTTTTGAAACATTTTCCCCATAGGGTCCAATGTTAAACTAAGTCCTGCCGTAGCCGCCATTTTGAATTTCATATCGGAACAAAAAACGTAAAGTTTGTAGAGGACCATCCAATGAACATTCATGTACAGTTTGGCTTTAATCATATTTGTAGTTTCTGAGAAGAAGGCATTTGAACATTTTCCCATAGGGTCCAATGTTAATCTATGTCCTGCGGTGGTGGCCATCTTGGATTTCCGATCGGCATAAAAAACACACACCTTGTAGAGGACCTTCCAATGATCATTCCTGGGCAGTTTGGTTTCAATTGTCCAAGTGGTTTCAGAGAAGAAGCATTTTGAAACATTTTCCCCATAGGGTCCAATGTTAAACTAAGTCCTGCCGTAGCCGCCATTTTGAATTTCATATCGGAACAAAAAACGTAAAGTTTGTAGAGGACCATCCAATGAACATTCATGTACAGTTTGGCTTTAATCGTATTTGTAGTTTCTGAGAAGAATGCATTTGAACATTTTCCCATAGGGACCAATGTTAATTTATGTCCTGCGGTGGTGGCCATCTTGGATCTCCGATCGGCATAAAAAACATACACCTTGTAGAGGACCTTCCAATGATCATTCCTGGACAGTTTGGTTTCAATTGTCCAAGAGGTTTCAGAGAAGAAGCGTTTTGAAACATTTTCCCCATAGGGTCCAATGTTAAACTAAGTCCTGCCGTAGCCGCCATTTTGAATTTCATATCGGAACAAAAAACGTAAAGTTTGTAGAGGACCATCCAATGAACATTCATGTACAGTTTGGCTTTAATAATATTTGTAGTTTCTGAGAAGAAGGCATTTGAACATTTTCCCATAGGATCCAATGTTAATCTATGTATTGCGGTGGTGGCCATCTTGGATTTCCGATCGGCATAAAAAACATAAAATTTGTAGAGGACCTTCCAATGATCATTCCTGGGCAGTTTGGTTTCAACTATCTAAGTGGTTTCAGAGAAGAAGCGTTTTGAAACATTTTCCCCATAGGGTCCAATGTTAAACTAAGTCCTGCCGTAGCCGCCATTTTGAATTTCATATCGGAACAAAAAACGTAAAGTTTGTAGAGGACCATCCAATGAACATTCATGTACAGTTTGGCTTTAATAATATTTGTAGTTTCTGAGAAGAAGGTATTTGAACATTTTCCCATAGGATCCAATGTTAATCTATGTATTGCGGTGGCGGTCATCTTGGATTTCCGATCGGCATAAAAAACATAAAATTTGTAGAGGACCTTCCAATGATCATTCCTGGGCAGTTTGGTTTCAATTGTCCTAGTGGTTTCAGAGAAGAAGCGTTTTGAAACATTTTTCCCATAGGGTCCAATGTTAAACTAAGTCCTGCCGTAGCCGCCATTTTTAATTTCATATCGGAACAAAAAACATAAAGTTTGTAGAGGACCATCCAATGAACATTCATGTACAGTTTAGCTTTAATCATATTTGTAGTTTCTGAGAAGAATGCATTTGAACATTTTCCCATAGGGTCCAATGTTAATCTATGTCCTGCGGTGGTGGCCATCTTGGATTTCCGATCGGCATAAAAAACACACACCTTGTAGAGGACCTTCCAATGATCATTCCTGGGCAGTTTGGTTTCAATTGTCCAAGTGGTTTCAGAGAAGAAGCGTTTTGAAACATTTTCCCCATAGGGTCCAATGTTAAACTAAGTTCTGCCGTAGCCGCCATTTTGAATTTCATATCCGAACAAAAAACGTGAAGTTTGTAGAGGACCATCCAATGAACATTCCTGTACAGTTTGGCTTTAATAATATTTGTAGTTTCTGAGAAGAAGGCATTTGAACATTTTCCCATAGGATCCAATGTTAATCTATGTATTGCGGTGGCGGCCATCTTGGATTTCCGATCGGCATAAAAAACATAAAATTTGTAGAGGACCTTCCAATGATCATTCCTGGGCAGTTTGATTTCAACTGTCCTAGTGGTTTCAGAGAAGAAGCGTTTTGAAACATTTTCCCCATAGGGTTCAATGTTAAACTAAGTCCTGCCGTAGCCGCCATTTTGAATTTCATATCGGAACAAAAAACGTAAAGTTTGTAGAGGACCATCCAATGAACATTCATGTACAGTTTGGCTTTAATCATATTTGTAGTTTCTGAGAAGAAGGCATTTGAACATTTTCCCATAGGGTCCAATGTTAATCTATGTCCTGCGGTGGTGGCCATCTTGGATTTCCGATCGGCATAAAAAACACACACCTTGTAGAGGACCTTCCAATGATCATTCCTGGGCAGTTTGGTTTCAATTGTCCTAGTGGTTTCAGAGAAGAAGCGTTTTGAAACATTTTCCCCATAGGGTCCAATGTTAAACTAAGTCCTGCCGTAGCCGCCATTTTTAATTTCATATCGGAACAAAAAACATAAAGTTTGTAGAGGACCATCCAATGAACATTCCTGTACAGTTTGGCTTTAATAATATTTGTAGTTTCTGAGAAGAAGGCATTTGAACATTTTCCCATAAGATCCAATGTTAATCTATGTATTGCGGTGGCGGCCATCTTGGATTTCCGATTGGCATAACAAACATAAAATTTGTAGAGGACCTTCCAATGATCATTCCTGGGCAGTTTGATTTCAACTGTCCTAGTGGTTTCAGAGAAGAAGCGTTTTGAAACATTTTCCCCATAGGGTCCAATGTTAAACTAAGTCCTGCCGTAGCCGCCATTTTGAATTTCATATCGGAACAAAAAACGTAAAGTTTGTAGAGGACCATCCAATGAACATTCATGTACAGTTTGGCTTTAATCATATTTGTAGTTTCTGAGAAGAAGGCATTTGAACATTTTCCCATAGGGTCCAATGTTAATCTATGTCCTGCGGTGGTGGCCATCTTGGATTTCCGATCGGCATAAAAAACACACACCTTGTAGAGGACCTTCCAATGATCATTCCTGGGCAGTTTGGTTTCAATTGTCCAAGTGGTTTCAGAGAAGAAGCATTTTGAAACATTTTCCCCATAGGGTCCAATGTTAAACTAAGTCCTGCCGTAGCCGCCATTTTGAATTTCATATCGGAACAAAAAACGTAAATTTGTAGAGGACCATCCAATGAACATTCATGTACAGTTTGGCTTTAATCGTATTTGTAGTTTCTGAGAAGAATGCATTTGAACATTTTCCCATAGGGACCAATGTTAATTTATGTCCTGCGGTGGTGGCCATCTTGGATTTCCGATCGGCATAAAAAACACACACCTTGTAGAGGACCTTCCAATGATCATTCCTGGACAGTTTGGTTTCAATTGTCCAAGTGGTTTCAGAGAAGAAGCGTTTTGAAACATTTTCCCCATAGGGTCCAATGTTAAACTAAGTCCTGCCGTAGCCGCCATTTTGAATTTCATATCGGAACAAAAAACGTAAAGTTTGTAGAGGACCATCCAATGAACATTCATGTACAGTTTGGCTTTAATAATATTTGTAGTTTCTGAGAAGAAGGCATTTGAACATTTTCCCATAGGATCCAATGTTAATCTATGTATTGCGGTGGTGGCCATCTTGGATTTCCGATCGGCATAAAAAACATAAAATTTGTAGAGGACCTTCCAATGATCATTCCTGGGCAGTTTGGTTTCAACTATCTAAGTGGTTTCAGAGAAGAAGCGTTTTGAAACATTTTCCCCATAGGGTCCAATGTTAAACTAAGTCCTGCCGTAGCCGCCATTTTGAATTTCATATCGGAACAAAAAACGTGAAGTTTGTAGAGGACCATCCAATGAACATTCATGTACAGTTTGGCTTTAATAATATTTGTAGTTTCTGAGAAGAAGGTATTTGAACATTTTCCCATAGGATCCAATGTTAATCTATGTATTGCGGTGGCGGTCATCTTGGATTTCCGATCGGCATAAAAAACATAAAATTTGTAGAGGACCTTCCAATGATCATTCCTGGGCAGTTTGGTTTCAATTGTCCTAGTGGTTTCAGAGAAGAAGCGTTTTGAAACATTTTTCACATAGGGTCCAATGTTAAACTAAGTCCTGCCGTAGCCGCCATTTTTAATTTCATATCGGAACAAAAAACATAAAGTTTGTAGAGGACCATCCAATGAACATTCCTGTACAGTTTAGCTTTAATCATATTTGTAGTTTCTGAGAAGAATGCATTTGAACATTTTCCCATAGGGTCCAATGTTAATCTATGTCCTGCGGTGGTGGCCATCTTGGATTTCCGATCGGCATAAAAAACACACACCTTGTAGAGGACCTTCCAATGATCATTCCTGGGCAGTTTGGTTTCAATTGTCCAAGTGGTTTCAGAGAAGAAGCGTTTTGAAACATTTATCCCATAGGGTCCAATGTTAAACTAAGTTCTGCCGTAGCCGCCATTTTGAATTTCATATCCGAACAAAAAACGTGAAGTTTGTAGAGGACCATCCAATGAACATTCCTGTACAGTTTGGCTTTAATAATATTTGTAGTTTCTGAGAAGAAGGCATTTGAACATTTTCCCATAGGATCCAATGTTAATCTATGTATTGCGGTGGCGGCCATCTTGGATTTCCGATCGGCATAAAAAACATAAAATTTGTAGAGGACCTTCCAATGATCATTCCTGGGCAGTTTGATTTCAACTGTCCTAGTGGTTTCAGAGAAGAAGCGTTTTGAAACATTTTCCCCATAGGGTTCAATGTTAAACTAAGTCCTGCCGTAGCCGCCATTTTGAATTTCATATCGGAACAAAAAACGTAAAGTTTGTAGAGGACCATCCAATGAACATTCATGTACAGTTTGGCTTTAATCATATTTGTAGTTTCTGAGAAGAAGGCATTTGAACATTTTCCCATAGGGTCCAATGTTAATCTATGTCCTGCGGTGGTGGCCATCTTGGATTTCCGATCGGCATAAAAAACACACACCTTGTAGAGGACCTTCCAATGATCATTCCTGGGCAGTTTGGTTTCAATTGTCCAAGTGGTTTCAGAGAAGAAGCATTTTGAAACATTTTCCCAATAGGGTCCAATGTTAAACTAAGTCCTGCCGTAGCCGCCATTTTGAATTTCATATCGGAACAAAAAACGTAAAGTTTGTAGAGGACCATCCAATGAACATTCATGTACAGTTTGGCTTTAATCGTATTTGTAGTTTCTGAGAAGAATGCATTTGAACATTTTCCCATAGGGACCAATGTTAATTTATGTCCTGCGGTGGTGGCCATCTTGGATTTCCGATCGGCATAAAAAACACACACCTTGTAGAGGACCTTCCAATGATCATTCCTGGACAGTTTGGTTTCAATTGTCCAAGTGGTTTCAGAGAAGAAGCGTTTTGAAACATTTTCCCCATAGGGTCCAATGTTAAACTAAGTCCTGCCGTAGCCGCCATTTTGAATTTCATATCCGAACAAAAAACGTGAAGTTTGTAGAGGACCATCCAATGAACATTCCTGTACAGTTTGGCTTTAATAATATTTGTAGTTTCTGAGAAGAAGGCATTTGAACATTTTCCCATAGGATCCAATGTTAATCTATGTATTGCGGTGGCGGCCATCTTGGATTTCCGATCGGCATAAAAAACATAAAATTTGTAGAGGACCTTCCAATGATCATTCCTGGGCAGTTTGATTTCAACTGTCCTAGTGGTTTCAGAGAAGAAGCGTTTTGAAACATTTTCTCCATAGGGTTCAATGTTAAACTAAGTCCTGCCGTAGCCGCCATTTTGAATTTCATATCGGAACAAAAAACGTAAAGTTTGTAGAGGACCATCCAATGAACATTCATGTACAGTTTGGCTTTAATCATATTTGTAGTTTCTGAGAAGAAGGCATTTGAACATTTTCCCATAGGGACCAATGTTAATTTATGTCCTGCGGTGGTGGCCATCTTGGATTTCCGATCGGCATAAAAAACACACACCTTGTAGAGGACCTTCCAATGATCATTCCTGGACAGTTTGGTTTCAATTGTCCAAGTGGTTTCAGAGAAGAAGCGTTTTGAAACATTTTTCCCATAGGGTCCAATGTTAAACTAAGTCCTGCCGTAGCCGCCATTTTGAATTTCATATCGGAACAAAAAACGTGAAGTTTGTAGAGGACCATCCAATGAACATTCATGTACAGTTTGGCTTTAATAATATTTGTAGTTTCTGAGAAGAAGGCATTTGAACATTTTCCCATAGGATCCAATGTTAATCTATGTATTGCGGTGGTGGCCATCTTGGATTTCCGATCGGCATAAAAAACATAAAATTTGTAGAGGACCTTCCAATGATCATTCCTGGGCAGTTTGGTTTCAACTATCTAAGTGGTTTCAGAGAAGAAGCGTTTTGAAACATTTTTCCCATAGGGTCCAATGTTAAACTAAGTCCTGCCGTAGCCGCCATTTTGAATTTCATATCGGAACAAAAAACGTAAAGTTTGTAGAGGACCATCCAATGAACATTCATGTACAGTTTGGCTTTAATCATATTTGTAGTTTCTGAGAAGAAGGCATTTGAACATTTTCCCATAGGGTTCAATGTTAATCTATGTATTGCGATGGCGGCCATCTTGGATTTCCGATCGGCATATAAAACAAAAATTCTGTAGAGGACCTTCCAATGATCATTCCTGAGCAGTTTGGTTTCAATTGTCCTAGTGGTTTCAGAGAAGAAGCGAGTTGAAACATTTTTCCCATAGGGTCCAATGTTAAACTAAGTCCTGCCGTAGCCGCCATTTTGAATTTCATACCGGAACAAAAAACGTAAAGTTTGTAGAGGACCATCTAGTGAACATTCATGTACAGTTTGGCTTTAATCATATTTGTAGTTTCTGAGAAGAAGGCATTTGAATATTTTCCCATAGGGTCCAATGTTAATCTATGTATTGCGGTGGCGGCCATCTTGGATTTCCGATTGGCATAAAAAACAGAAACTTTGTAGAGGACCTTCCAATGATCATTCCTGGGCAGTTTGGTTTCAACTGTCCAAGTGGTTTCAGAGAAGAAGCATTTTGAAACATTTTTCCCATAGGGTCCAATGTTAAACTAAGTCCTGCCGTAGCCGCCATTTTGAATTTCATATCGGAACAAAAAACCTTAAAAGATTGTAGAGGACCATCCAATGAACATTCATGTACAGTTTGGTTTTAATCATATTTGTAGTTTCTGAGAAGAAGGCATTTGAACATTTTCCCATAGGGTCCAATGTTAATTTATGTCCTGCGATGGCGGCCATCTTGGATTTCCGATCGGCATAAAAAACAGAAACTTGGTAAAGGACATTCCAATGCTCATTCATTTACAGTTTGGGTTTCAGCCAATCAGAGCATATTATTGGCCCTGGCAGCCATATTGAATATCCGACTGGAACGAAAAACAGTAACTTTGTAGAGGACCATCCAAGGAGCATTCCTGCTAAGTTTGGTTCCAATCGTCCCAGTGGTTTCGGAGAAGAAGCTTGAAATGTGAAAAGTTTACATACGATAGACGACAGACAACAGACGACGGACGCCAAGTGATGGCAATAGTTCACATGGACCTTTGGTCCAGGTGAACTAATTATATAGTGATGAAAACTTTTTTTTAATTAATATGTTTCATCTTTATGTTTAACATTTAGCAAGATATATAAATTACACAATTCTTAAGAATTGAGAAATTAAGACAGACGGCCTCTGGTCAGATTAGTTTGTTACTAAATATGTCACCCTCTTAAAACAAAACAAACATAAAATAATGTTTTATATATAATTTTCATAATCATGATCATAGATAAAATAATGTTTTATATATAATTTTCATAATCATGATCATAGATAAAATAATGTTTTATATATAATTTTCATAATCATGATCATAGATAAAATAATGTTTTATATATAATTTTCATAATCATGATCATAGATAAA
Source organism: Bathymodiolus brooksi (assembly GCA_963680875.1). NCBI lineage: Eukaryota > Metazoa > Mollusca > Bivalvia > Mytilida > Modiolidae > Bathymodiolus > Bathymodiolus brooksi. Next base: position 47,982,519 of record OY804590.1, on the reverse strand, counting down.
CTAATGTTTTATATATAATTTTCTTAATCATGATCATAGATAAAATAATGTTTTATATATAATTTTCATAATCATGATCATAGATAAAATAATGTTTTATATATAATTTTCATAATCATGATCATAGATAAAATAATGTTTTATATATAATTTTCATAATCATGATCATAGATAAAATAATGTTTTTGTATATAATTTTCATAATCATTGTCTTAGTTGAACCAATAATTTAATGCCATTTACAGCTTTCATTACAACACCAAGCTTTTTCATCACAAGATGATCTGGATCTGGTTGAAAGTTAAACCTGCAAAATAAAACTTCATTTTTATCTTTTTTTAATTTAATTTTTTTTTTTATTAATGCACACAAGTAACCCATTTGGGTTTTAGCATTACAATTTACATGTACAGACAAGACAAATAAAGCATGCATGACTACATAAAAAAAAATACAATAACATGAACTTCAATTATGACTGTGATGAGTCTCCCTCTCTCAGTTCTAATGACTGTCTTATGAAAGACGTAACAGTTTTAATTTGTTTGGGTGTTGACGGGTTAAGTATTTTTGTTAGTTTCTCAACATGTACATATATAACCATGTATTTTTCAGTCATATCATGGCGATAACAAGTTACATTTCATGAAAAAGATGATATCAGATTTGTACTAGACCAACACGCTTATATTTATTGTGCTAGCTCACTGAAACAACAGTCTACGGATAGACATGTCGCTCCACTCTGGCACATCATCCTGATTTCAAGCCAACAAGTTCTCTTACTACTTCATAAGTGTATTTAGCAGGGAAGCAGAAAATACAAATTCTATGTCTTTGGTTGGGTCTGACATTGAATTGTACCTGTAATCTTCAGTACTTGATGTGAACAAGTTAATCATTATATCCCTGAGATGGTTCAAGGTTTATTTTAATAAATGGCCTAATTCAATATGACAATATATATAAAGTTTAGGGAGTTGAACTTGAAGCAACCACAGTAAAGTATTATGATTCTATAGTAGTTAAGTTATGTAATTTTTCTTCAGGGAGAGAAGGAGATCATGTTATTACAGTAGGTAAATACATTTTATAGTATGTGGTCTTTTTGAGTGAAAGTGAATCTGTACAGGTTTTTTTTATGGTTTGTTTATATATGTATTGCCATTGGAGATTCAGTTATCAAGATGGAAGGGTTGTAGTCTCTTTATCTGGCTTAACCCTGCCACATTTTTGTGCCTGTCCCAAGCCAGGACCTGGATTTCCCAAGTCATGTGTTGTCGTCTTTTTTGTTCAGTGAGCTCAGTTCAGAGGATAGGTGACTGTTTTGTTGATATTGATGAAATTGTTGACCATCACTGTTTAAACTTTCTTTACATAATATGAATACAATTGGTTGTTTACTTTGTGAATGCATGCACCAAACTGTATCTCGCTCAACAATAACTTATTTTGAATTTAAATATATTTCAAAAACTTGAAATAAATCAATTTTCTAAGGGGAACAACCAAGAACCACCACAATTAATTTGGCTCAGAGGTATCAAAATATAACACTTTCAAATAAATTTGGATATTTTCGTTAAAAACTTACAAAATACACCATGTTTTAGTAAAACTTGTAACATATATTATTCTACTCATTAAAATGGATCTACTCTTCACATTAAACCTCAGGGCCTGGGTGGCTCGATGAGTTAAGTAGTTGGATTACCTAACAACTCATACAAGCCTATCACCAATACGGCGTGGATTCGCACCCGCTTTGTAAATTACAAAAAAGGTGCACTCGACTCGTAGCCGCAAGTGATAAAGTTTACCAGTTGCTGGCCCATGGTCGGTGGTTCTCTCCGGGTACTCCAGCTTCTTCCACCACTAAAACTGGTTGTGATGATATAGCTGAAATATTGCTGAAAGTGGTGTTAAACACCAAAAATCAAATCAAATCAAATCACATTAAAGCTCATTTGGTAGACAACTGTAGATTTATTGTCTCTGTAGGCGTGTTTTACTTCTATGTTCTATTTATAGTAACAGCCATTTGATTGGTCGGTTGGCAGTGTCATTGGACACAATTTTGAACGTAGACACCCTAAGGATGACTCAGGTTTCAGAGAAGATTATATTGAACAAGTTTATGCCAGATGAAAGATGACTGACACCAAGTAATGTCAATAGCTCACAAGATGATGACACTTTGGGTCGGTAGAGCTAAAAAGGATTAGAGATGATAGAATTTTGACAGCGCATTTTTTACCTGCATTACATATAAAATTTCAGTTAATTGGATAAGTTTATAGGTGCAACCTATTATAATGAGTTCAGTCAACAACTGTGTAAATTAAGGACAGTATTACAATAATACATATCATTACTCAACACAGGTGTTATTTAATAGTGTAATCATACTAACTTCTGCAGTAATCTGGCTAGCACTACTTTCTGTTCATTCATGGCAAAATGTTGACCAATACAATTCCTGAAAATAAAGTTGTAGATCAATACTGATATCTTTATAAACTTTGTAATAAAGGATGTTATATTGTAATAAATATAAATTTTGGTTGGTTGTTTATGGTGTTTAATGGCACTTTCAAAAATATTTCAGTTATATAGTGGTGGTTAGTTTTATTTGTGGAGTAAACCAAAGTACCCGGAGAAAACCATGGACCTGTCACAAGTCACTGACAAACTTTATCACATAATGTTGTATCGAGTACACCTCACTATGAACGGTGTTCGAACTCACAACTTTAGTGGGGATAGGAACTGATTGCACAGGTAGTTGTAAATCCAACTACCATGAGATCACCACCATAAATAACAGCACATATGGAGGTTGAAACAGATCACATCTGCTAGGACAAGCTGTGATACTAGTGATAATACAAATAATACATGTATATATCAGGCCTTGATAACTGACATTTAGGAGATAACGGTTTTGTATTTGAAAATTTCACGGCATCAATTTGAGATTTGATGGTCGCAAATTGAATAAACAGGTATTTGCGACCATAAAATCGACAATTGATGCCATGAAATTTTCAAATACAATACAGTTATCTCCATTCTAATGTAATCATGTGTACAGATGTGTATTGCCACATTATTGACAAAATGACGTAAGTGGTAATCAGCTAAAATTCTAAAAATATCTCATGCTATTTCAACCATGGAATTGATACCGTGAAAATTACAGCATTGTCCAATCACAAACCAGGAATATTAAAGAACTACATTAGAATATTGTTTTTATCAGTTAATAATACTACACTGACAGATAATTTTCAGTATCTGAATTAGTTTGTTGATAGTGAAAATATCACTCGGTGTAATTCAAGGACAAAAGGTATAAATTTATACCAATAAAACTGAAATAATTAAAGTGGTGTTTGAATTAAGCACCAATAATATAACCCAGTTCCATCTAAAAGTCTGTGGTGAAGTAAGAATCCAGAATAAGATATTGAAATTTTCCTGGATTCACAAAAATATCTGTAAGGCCTTTCTATAAACACAGAGCCATGATTGTATGACAATAAGTGTCCATCACCAATGTGTACTTGATTTGATTTGATTTAATTTGATTTATTGTGCTTAATGCCACTTTCAGCAATATTTCAGCTATATCATGGCGACCAGTTTTAAAGGTGGAGGAAGCCGGAGTACCCGCAGAGAACCACCGACCATGGACAAGCAATTGGTAAACTTTATCACTTGCGGCTGCGAGTCGAGTTGAATGCACCCTTTTTCGTAATTTATAAAGCCGGACGCGACCCCACGCCATATTGATGATAGGCTTGTATGAGTTGTTAGGTAATCCAACTACCTAACTCATTGAGCCCCTCAATGTGTACTTGAGATACAATTCTTATATGATAAAGCTTTTCAATTAACTTTGTGATTGTAGTTTCCTCTGATTAAATCCTCTACATATAAAGTTGCACTAAAAAGAAATGAGTATGGGTTATTTTTGTTAAACGCCACTTTCAACAATATTGTAGTTTTATTGGTAGAGGAAATTTGAGTACCAAGAAAAAACCACAGACCTGCTGCAAGTCATTGACAAACTTTTATTACATAATGCAGGGGCGGATCCAGAGACTCTGTTGACGGGGGGCTCAGTTATGGAGCAATATTTTCAATAATTGATGGAACCAACTGTAGTCCCAAAGCGGTTCTGGCGTGGTCGGTAAACCTTGTTTTCATTTCATTTAGCGTACAGTAGAGAAAAGGTACAGTTATTGACTTCCTAAAGCTGTCTAGCGGTTCACATATTTTAGCACTTGTCTCAAAACACTGGTGGTTGAATTGTTCAACATTTGCTCTGTAGTCTAGTGAGCTCTGAATTAAATTTACACTTTTTAAGAGTCTGCCTATGGCAAGTGATCTCTCTTGTAGTGATCTTGTAGAGGACCTTTGTAAGTTGGAATAACTTGTGTCCGATCCAAATGTTATATAGTTAACAATAAAATAAGTTTAATCTAAATCTAGTGATCTGTTGAGCCCTTTCTTAAAAGCCAGGCACATTTGAACAATAACAATGGTTACGACAAAATCAAAGTTGCTTCTTCTGGTGGTGTATGTGTGTTTTGGCAGTTTTGTAAAGTGGTCAAGCAGGGGGGGGGGGGGGGGGGGGGGTGCCCCCCTAAAATTGGAAAAAATATGATTTTGTGGCGTAAAATCGTGATTTTTCACACGAAATACCCCAAAAATGTTCGTGCCTCCCTCCGCTCGGCGATATATTTTTAAGTGCGCCCCCCTAACTTGAAATCCTGTACCCGTTCCTGTCAAGGGTTCGAACAATAGCAGGGAAAAAATCTAATTTAAGTTTATTTTATTTCTAATTAATTTTAATCATTTTATATCTATTTATATTTTCATTTAGAGTTTAAAATATGCTGTATTCATATATTTTTAAAACGGAAACTCGTGTATTTTTATTTATTTTTTGTAATACAGCAACATTTGCCTTTATTTTTTTTGTGAAAATAAATGATATTTAAAAAAGAATTTCCTTGAAAAAGCCTCAATTTACGTGTTGGTGGTTATACCTATATGAAATTGTGACACTAGACATGTTTATATAACGGTTTAAGACAATACCTGATTAATTGGTATTTTGACAATACATTCATAAAAACTTCAAATAAACTTCAAAATTTGATTTAGCATAATTACTTATAGTTACCTCTTTGAAGATTAATTCAATACAAAGAAATTAATTTCTATTTTCTTTTACTTTCACAGATCGAAACCATTCGATCAAAAGCCATATCGTGACGTTAACTAGCCTTGAAAAGCGTATGTTAATATATGTGCTTGATTTATTCGACGGGGAGGCTGAAGCCCCCAAAGCCCCCCCTTGAATCCGCCACTGTAATGTATCAATTACACCTCACCATGTGCTGGAAGTGAACTTTTAACACTTGAAGTGATAGGGACTGATTACATATGTAGATACAAATCTAATTTCCATATAATCAAAGGGCACGGGTGGCTCAATGAGTTAGGTAGTTGGATTACCTAACAACTCATACAAGCCTATCACCAATACGACGTGGGTTCGCGCCCGGCTTTGTAAATTACAAAAAAGGGTGCACTCGACTCACAGCCGCAAGTGATAAAGTTTACCAGTTGCTTGCCCATGGTTGGTGATTCTCTCTGGGTACTCCGGCTTCTTCCAACACTAAAACTGGTCGTCATGATAGAGTGGAGTTATTGCTGAAAGTGGCATTAAACACAATAAATCAAATCCATATAATCAATATGATCATGACCACAACAGCCCCTTTGCCATACTGTACAGGTGGTAAAATTCATGGCAATTAAAATTCACTAATAAGAAGGTCAAAGGTATTCGCTAGTTTTTAATTTCATGATTGTGTGTAAAAATATCAACATTTAAAATGAGGGTAATTCTGCTGGTTTTTATTTTCACGAATTTATTGTACTCATGAAGATTGCAAAAATCAACCCATTATGAAAATAACGACTTATACAGTATATTAGTCTGGATATACATTTACATCCATGCCACATTATGTACCCATCCCAAGCAAGGACTTGGATTTCAAAAGTCATATGTCATGGTCTAATATGTGTTCAACAATCTGAGGTGAGAGGTCAGATTGTTTGTTTTTTTGATATTGGTGGAACTGTTGACCACCACTGTTTAAACTATCTTTTCATATTTCACAAATATATTAAACAGGGACACAACAACATGTCTTTATAGTATTAGTAATATGCACTCTCTTACCTGGGTCCAGCTGAAAATGGCAAAAATGCATAAGAGTCACGACCAACAGAATTTTCTGGAAGGAATCTTTCTGGCATGAATTCATAAGGTTTTTCCCATACAGTCTCATTATGGTGTAAATTATATATTTGTAATCCTATTGTAGTATTAGTAGGTATCGTAATCCCATCAATAACTGTTTCCTTCGTAGTCACACGTGACAAAAATGTTACGGGTGTGTGGAGACGCATTCCTTCTTTGATGCATAATGTTAAGGATTCTAATTTATACAAGTCTTCCCTGAAATAAATGGAAAAATATCAAATGTGTTGTTGGCTAATGAAATCTATCCAATTGCTACACGAGAGTATTCTTAACAACCTATCTTATCCAACACTTGCATAGTCACTAAAGTATAGCTTGGAGCAAGCAGTCAAAAATGTTCTGATCAAAATTCTGTAATCATATGTGATTGTCTATATGGTAATCAGAAAGCATTCAAAGTTTAAAGGAATTCCCTTTAAAATGTTTGAGGAGTTGTGCGTACAAACTTTCATGACAAACTGACATACAGAACGAAAACAACATGTTTCTCCCCCCAAAAAGGAGGGGGCACATATATGGTAGGCCGAAAACTGACATATACATCATACAGATATTATATGATCCGTTGCATTTCAAACAAGATTGATTGATTGATTGATTTTTGGTGTTTAATGCCGTTTTCAGCAATATTTCAGCTATATCATGGCAGTCAGTTTTAGTGGTGGAAGAAGCCGGAGTACTCAGAGAGAACCCCCGACCATGGGCAAGCAACTTTTAAACTTTATCACTTGTGGCTGCGAGTCGAGTGCACCCTTTTTTGTAATTTACAAAGCCGGGCGCGAACCCACGCCATACTGGTGATAGGCTTTGTATGAGTTGTTAAGTATTCCAACTGCCTAACTCATTGAGCCATCCGGGCCCTTCATTTCAAACAAGAATCAAGTGTTTATAATAAATGTAGGATTAGGGGTTATGGTGTTAAACGCCACTTTCAACAATAATTCAGGTATTACGTGGCAGTCAGTTCTATTGGCGGAGGAAACCAGGTACCCAGGCAAAACCACTGACCTATTACAAGTCACTGACAACAAGATGTTGTATCGAATACACCTCGCCATGCGCGAGATTCAATCTCACATCTTTAGTAGTGATAGGCACTGATTGCACAGGTAGTTGTAATACGGTCACGACGGCCCCCTAATAATAAATGTAAAGTTTAAACTTACGATTCAATTACATTTGAATCTTTATCTTTTAACACATCGTCAATTTCCTGTTGAATTTTTTTCTGCCAATATGGATGCTGTGAAATTGAGTATAAAGTCCAACACATTGAACTAGTCGTAGTATCATGGCCTGTTAAGTAATAGACAAAATGGTACACCTAGAATATCACAAGACATTATTGCGTCAAGCAAGGGAGTCAGGGCGGAACGCACAAGCTATAGAAATAACTGGAATGTATATTCTGATGGTATACATCCAGTAAGAGCATTGGCTAGACTGTGGTTGTATAGGGTAATAGAACTAGCAACAGAAATAGCAGCAAAGACCGATTCGTGTGTGTAGTGGGACAAGGAAGCCTTGACCCCAATTAGTAAGTACAAAAAGCAAGGAAGCCTTGCTCAGTAACTATAACTTATACTTGTATATTCGGCAAGGAAGCCTTGCCTCAGTATATATATATATATATATATATATATATACAACATCTGAAAAACCAGTCAACGATCAATCTTACGGGGTGTTGGATCGTTACGGTATAACGATACTATACAAGTAAAACAATTATAAACGTCTAAAATGGTTTGTAAAACAACACCAAGTACACAAAACAAAGTGATAAAGAATTAAACACTTCGTTGAATGACAAAATTTTCGTCCCACCGAGGGACTTTATCAATGTCTAATTAAATAAAATCTCGAAACAATTTGAAATTTGAAAAGTCGCTATATTGTTTCGAGATTTTATTTAAAATTATAATACAAGGAACTCAACATTAGAAACATATATTGATTAAAATAAGGAAGATTTGTTTGCACAAAATAAAAATTTCTAGCGCAGCTTACGCAAGGAAGCCTTGCACATAAGATATCATACAAGAACAAATAAAAATACCAAAACAAGGAAGCCTTGTTTGCACAAAATAAAAATTTCTAGAGCAGCTTATGCAAGGAAGCCTTGCACATAAGATATCATACAAGAACAAATAAAAATACCAAAACAAGGAAGCCTTGTTTGCACAAAATAAAAATTTCTAGAGCAGCTTATGCAAGGAAGCCTTGCACATAAGATATCATACAAGAACAAATAAAAATACCAAAACAAGGAAGCCTTGTTTGCACAAAATAAAAATTTCTAGTGCAGCTTATGCAAGGAAGCCTTGCACATAAGATATCATACAAAAACAAATAAAAATACCAAAACAAGGAAGCCTTGTTTGCACAAAATAAAAATTTCTAGTGCAGCTTATGCAAGGAAGCCTTGCACATAAGATATCATACAAGAACAAATAAAAATACCAAAACAAGGAAGCCTTGTTTGCACAAAATAAAAATTTCTAGAGCAGCTTATGCAAGGAAGCCTTGCACATAAGATATCATACAAGAACAAATAAAAATACCAAAACAAGGAAGCCTTGTTTGCAAAAAATAAAAATTTCTAGAGCAGCTTATGCAAGGAAGCCTTGCACATAAGATATAATACAAGAACAACAAATAAAAATATCATATATTAACATACTATTAGGCAAGGAAGCCTTGCTGGGTTTGAACTAAGGCATTAGATTTCAGATTGTGCAATAGGGAAGTCCTGTTGGAATTTGAACCATGTCACTTAAGGGTTCAGTAACCTCAACCAAGGGGAATGCATTAAGCACAGAGGGGTGGACATGTAAGGTTTGTTAGGTCAAATTCACAGAGGATAAAGCAGAGGTGCTAGAGTGTGAATATTGTGAAAAACATTTTTGCCGTTCCTGTGTCAAATTAAGCAGCACAGAGTATAAACTACTAACTAAACGTTCTGACCTACATTGGTATTGCCCCCCTTGTGAGGAAAAGGCAATGAAGAATCTCAAAATTGAGAAGGAAGTAGAGGAGAGGTGCAACAAATACTTCAGTAAGTACGAAAAACGGCTAGATGAGAAGGAGAGTAAACTAGACAAAAAGGTTGACCTAGATGAAGTTAAAGCCTTGATCGAGGAAAACAAAGAGAGTGCCGCCACAGGTGGAAACAACCAGGACGGGACACTGACAAGCCAATTGGAAGAATTCAAAGAAAGTATGGCTCGAAAAAGTAATATTATAATATTTAGAGCCGAAGAGTCGAAGAAAACTGAACCAAAAGAGAGAAAAGTAGAAGATATAGCAATAGTAAATGAACTATGTAAAATAACTGGTACAAATAAACAGACGGTAAAGAATGTAACCAGACCCGGCAAAAAGAATATAGATTCTGAAATTCCAAGTCCAATGAGGGTCATTTTTGAGGATGAAAAGGCAAAGGGGTCACTCATGGCTAATATGAAGAATTTACTTGACATTTTTATGACCAAGTTCAATGAGGCAAAAAACAAATATATACCACATATGAATACAAAAGCCAGCAACAAAGCTAAGAAACACAACTATATTACTCTGGATGCTAAAACCATACAGAAGATTAAAAAGAAACATAGATGTTGGACTAAATACAGAGAAACTGGGGACAAAAAAAGTACCAGGAATATGCCAAAACAAGAAATCAAGTTAAAAATGCAATCAGGAAAGCAAAAGCTATTATGGAGAAAGAAATTGGACAAAATACTAAGAGCAATCCCAAGATTTTTTGGAAATATGCTAACTCCAAGAGAAAAACTAACACTGGTATATCAGAGCTAAAATTTAAGTCAGAAGAAGGGGAAGAAAGGAAAACGACAACAGATAAGGAAAAAGTGAAAGTCCTGGCTAGCTTCTTCAGTAGCGTATACACAACTGAACCGGAGGGCGATCTACCATTGATGCATCCTATAGAGGTCAAACAGGAATGCATAGAGAAAACTTACAAAGAAAGTGAAATATTAAAATTATTACAAAATCTGGATGTAAACAAATCATGTGGCCCAGATGGTCTTCACCCTAAAATGCTCAAGGAGCTTAGTGCAACAATATCAAAGCCTATAACAATTATATTTAATTCGTCTATGTGCCAAGGTTTGGTTCCTCAACTGTGGAAAGAAGGGAACGTCACTGCACTATTCAAAAAAGGAGACAAGGCAGAACCAGGAAATTATAGACCAGTCAGTCTGACCAGTGTAATCTGCAAAACCATGGAAAAACTAGTAAGGGAAATTATAGTAAAGCACATGTCAGCTAATAAGCTCTTCAGCAATAAGCAGTTTGGCTTCATCTCTGGGAGATCAACAACCCTACAACTCCTAAAGGTTATGGATGAGTGGACCAAAATTCTTGACAAGGGTGGGAAAATTGACTCAGTATAAATGGATTTTATGAAAGCTTTTGACAAAGTACCACATAGAAGACTTCTGCATAAGATGCATAGGTATAAAATAAGTGGGAAAGTAATTAAGTGGGTCTAAATTTTCTTAGTAACAGAATACAAAATGTAATTGTAAATGGCACTGAGTCCAAACGCCATCATGTCACAAGCGGGATACCAAAAGGTAGTGTTCTGGGACCTATTCTCTTCGTTATCTATATTAACGACATGCCAGAGATGGTAGAGTCATCTACCTACCTGTTTGCTGATGATACGAAAATTTTCAGAGAAATCCTAGAGGAAAATGATGAGAAAATGCTTCAAGCAGATTTAGATAGTTTACAAAGTTGGTCAGATACATGGCTATTAAAATTCCACCCTAACAAATGCAAAGTGATGTCAGTTGCCAATAAAGGCATGGACAAAGGAACAAAACACTATTATCTATATAACAACGATGGCAACAGAATTGAGTTAGAGCAATATGACGGAGAAAAAGACATAGGAGTACTTGTAGATGAAAATTTGTCCTTTAACAAACATATACAAAATCAGGTGAACAAAGCAAACAGCATCATGGGACTAATCAGAAGAACTTATACATATTTAGATGAACAAAGCTTCAAATATTTATTCCAAGCTTTGGTTAGACCTCATATTGAATACGCAGAAGCAGTCTGGTCTCCATTTAAAGTGGGGGATATTGAAAAAATAGAAAATGTACAAAGAAGAGCAACCAAACAAGTACCTACTTTAAACTAGAACTGTGAGTGACCTCACTGAGTGATACTCCCCGCTTGCAATACTATGATGTTCAAACTTTGGAATACAGGTATATTAGCAAGTTACCTATGAAAAATGAACGGATATGGAGTTATGTCAAGGAGACAACATCCCATCTCCAAAATAAACTAACCAAGAACATCTGCAGGTAGTGTATTACAACTGTGTAAAGTTTCATAAAAATCCAATAAGCTGTTTAGGAGGAGTTGCGCTTACAATGTACATGCCCTCCTTCTTTTCGTGAAAGTACAAGTTGAATTATCTCCCCTTCCAAATTTTGGACAGCGACCATATTTCTTCATGCACATCTGCAGGTAGTGTACTACAATTGTGTAAAGTTTCATAAAAATCCAATAAGCAGCTTAGTAGGAGTTGCACTTACAAAGTGCATGCCCCCCCCCCCCCCCCCCCCCTTGTTCGTGAAAGTATAAGTTAAATTATATCCCCTTTTAAATTTTGGACAGCAACCATATTCTTTGATGCACATCTGCAGGTAGTGTACTACAAATGTGTAAAGTTTCATAAAAATCCAATAAGTCGCTTAGGAGAAGTTGCGCTTACAAGGTACATGGACGGACGGACAGACGGACGGATGGACTGACGGACGGACAGGGTGATTCCTATATACCCCCCAAACTTTGTTTGCGGGGGGTATAAAAAAAATGAAATATAATGAAAGACTAAAGAAACTCAAGATGCCCACTCTGAAGTATAGAAGAATGCGAGGAGATATGATTGAAGTATTTAAAATAATAAATGGTATTTATGATCCTCTAACAACAATGGATATGTTTGAGCTAAACACAACTTCAAACACAAGGGGACATAGCAAGAAGATGAAAATAAAAACAAGTAATGTGAGAAAATATACCTTCGTCGTTAGAATTGTTGAAATATGGAATAGCCTCCCAGAATCAGTTATCCAGGCAAAAACAGTTAAACATTTGAAATCGACCTAGATGAGCACTGGAAGCACCAAGAGTGCAAATATGACTTTACGGCAAACATAAACATAAGATCAAATTCCGGAAGTGACGTAAAGTCACGCATCAATGATGTGGATTTAGAGGCGGACATAGTGGCAACAAGACAGCGTCCACTGTAGTTCCTATGGTATCCTATAGTATGACCCATTGGGTCAGGTGAGCTAAAAACAATTATGCCATCAATGCAATTTGACTGTTCAAAAATGAACGAGTGCATGATGAATCAATTTACAACATAAGAACTTAACCTTCAAATAAAAATGTATCCACTTCATTTCTTATTTCCAAGGGAGTTAATCCTTCACCATTTTCATCTTTAGCTGTCAGTAAAATGTCCAAAAAGTCGAGGTATCTGGTTTTCTTCCCTGAACTATTATCAGGTAAACCTTCTACATTCTACAAGACAAAATAATTTTTATTATAAGTTATTTGTGAGATTGTTGTTTAATGCCAAATGAGAAAATTATCAGTTATATCACGGCAAGAACAAGTTGCATTTTGCTGAGATGGTGATTGTGTCTGCTTTGCACTAGAAAAACATGGCTATTAGAATTTATAATACTAGCTAACTGAAACATCAGTCCACAAATAGACATGTCGCCATACTATGACACATTATGCTTATTGCGATCCTTACTCCTTAATATTACATGCTTAGAGGAGAAACAGCTAATAACAATTTCAGAGTCCTTGGCTTGACCAGACTGTAGCCCTGTTCTACCACACTCAAGACGATTACACCACCGAAACGGTATTTACTAAAGACCTAATCAGCACAGTGTGCGAAATTAGTGGTAGACCTATAGACAATGTCTATTTAAAATCAAGCTGGTCTATGTCAAATTTTCAAAATTTTGTATATAATGTACAGTGAGGTTTATGTAAAATAGAGATTGGTCTATGATACCACAAAATTTTGCTTCACACACTGTCAGCATATAATCTCCATAATCTTGGTAGAATTTTTTTATGGTAAAAAGACACTTGACCTATAGTCCAACAAGTATAGGTAAATATATTTCAATGTTAATCTTCAATGAAAATGAAATTTAAAAGCTGCTTCCATCACAAAATGCTGAGTCCCCTCGATATTCTTTCAATTTTTAATAAATTGTATTAAACTAAAGCATGACATTACTTATACTGTACTTGACATTTTTATTCTGATGTAGATAGTACAATGAAACTTGTCAAAGCCAAGCATAATTGGGACAATATATTTGTCTATTTGGAAAAGATAGGCACATTTAGTTGAATTAGACAGGTTAAATTAGAATTAGACAGATTAAGTTAGAATTAAACAGGCTAAGTTAGAATTAGACAGGTTAAGTTAGAATTAGACAGGTTAAATTAGAATTACACTGGTTAAGTTAGAATTAGACATGCTAAATTAGAATTAGACAGGTTAATTTAGAATTAGACAGGTTAAATTATAATTAGACAGGTTAAATTAGAATTAGACAGGTTAAATTAGAATTAGACAGGTTAAACTAGAATTAGACAGGTTAAATTAGAATTAGACAGGTTAAATTAGAATTAGACAGAATAAATTGAAATTAGACAGGTTAAATTAGAATTAGACAAGTCAAAGTTGTAAAAGTTTACAGAAATTGTAACCAAATCAGATGTTATGCTTACAAAGGGTTCCGGTTTATACACTTTAGATTGAACTCAAATAATTATGATTTGATTTTTTTGTTGATTTTTGGTGTTTAATGCCACTTTCAGCTATATCATGGCGACCAGTTTTAGTGGTGGAAGAAGCCGAAGTACCCGGAGAGAACCACTGACCATGGGAAAGCTACTGGTAAACTTTATCACTTGCGGCTGCGAGTCGAGTGCACCCTTTTTAGTAATTTACAAAGCTGGGCACGAACCCACACCATATTGGCGATAGGTTTGTATAAGCTGTTAGATCCAACGACCTAACTCATTGAGCCACCCGGGCCCCTCAAATAATTATGTGCATCTCCATAAAATTTCATCTGAACATTACTTTCTTTGTTAAAATTTGTAACAGACATGAGTTAAACTAAGATAAATTAATTTTAGAGTCACATGTCATTTCATACATGTTTTGATTGGTTTAAAAAGTTGAGGTTATTTGTTTATGTACTGAATCTAAAAATAGATGTCGTTCTCAAGGTGTCGCATGCCGTTGTCATCAGGTGGTTTTCTTTAAATGCGGCACCTTTCGGGTTATTTAAATTTATTTTTTGATTATTTGTCTTATTTTGAAAAAATAAATATATTTTTCAATATCATAACTAAAAGAGTTTGAATTAATTTATAAGGATTGATCGAAATTATTTGTTCGGTTCATTCAAAATAACCCTTGCATAACCCGCTATGCGGGTTACACGGTGTGTACAACCTGATTGAGGTTATTTCTTCATGAATCGAACAAAAATTGCGATCAATCCTTAAATGTATTAGTGCACATATAATACAAACTGTTGAGATATTCTACAGTTAAAATGGTGGTTTCTATGATATCTTAAATGGGAAAAGATGTGCAGAATTCATAGTTCTATATAAGAGCCTATTTTTCTGAACCCTCTTTAAGACAACTTTTACAAACCAGTGTTTTTCTTCTTTTCTCAATAATTTCTTCTGCTACAGTGTGTACATAATCACAGGCAGCCTTGAATTCCTTCCCTTTCTTTGTCAAATAGAAAACGAAATCAAAAAACATCAATGGGTTCCTGCAAAATAAAATAAACAACATAAAGATTGTTTGGACAAAGATAATGACCATAACAAGTGGACAATAATGTAATATGACAGCAATACAATCAGATAATACAGGGCTACACAGAGCAAAGCATTATATGACTGCAGGATGCTGACAAGGGAACGTTGAACAACAGTATATTTAAAGCAAGTGTGGACACAGTATTTTGCTGGACACAATAATTTCCTGAACCCATTGTATTTTGGACATTTAGCTTGTTTTACTATTTCAAGTGTTATATATGCCTTCAAAATATGTTAATTTTCAGAACTTTTTACCCTTTTTCGAAATAAAATAGCAAAAATATTTAAAGCCCATCAATAACCCGTGAAGATGATCATTTTCCAAAAACTGCATTAAAATTGGATGAAAATTAGAAATTTCTACCTTTTGAAAATGGTAATTGTTACATAACAACATTTTGCACATTTTTGAATCCAAATCAGAGAAAATCAACTCTCCATGTACAAATAACAGAAACAACAATTTTTGCACCTAAGGGCCTCTTGTTTGAAAATGGGTAAAGTTACAATACCCAAAATCATTACCAACCTTAATTCAATGATGTATTTATTTAGTGTGTTCAAAATTCAGAAGGATTTGTCAACTTAAGAGTTTGAAGATACCAATCAGAATCCATATATCGAGGAAGAACAGATAACACAACTTAAGTTATTGCACAGAAACCATTCTGTCTACAGATGGATGACAGCGACATAACTTAAAATGACTGCCAGTTTTCTTTGCAGTTGCATACAAATTTATTTTCAAACCCAAACACATCTATGAACTAAATGAAATTTCTTTACATTTAGAAATGTTGATGCCTAACTAGCTAAATAAATTTATATAGGTGCATCACCCTCAAATAATTATTTCTTGATCACAGAACGACAAAAACTTGAACGAAGAAATTATCACATGTATGTTACCTCACAATTGAGTAAAATCGTGTTATACATGATATGCTCAACTAAAATCTGACAGAACTCAATCTTACTTTTCTTCCAGGTGAATTTTAACATGTCTGTTCGATTTTCTCTAGACATTCATTTACTGCATGTAACAAGACCAGCAGGTATGATTTTACCAGCAACGCTTTCACTGGTTTATTTACAATTCACCTAAACACAAAGGTTATATCATTCAAGCTGTGTCAGATGTATTGGTGTGTAGTTTATTTAACATATAATTTCAATCAGATTGGTTACCAAGGAAGTTTTAATGTGTAAAGCTACAGTGATAACTATTTTTTCTACTTACAAACTCCTGTCAACCCAAATATCACTCAGTTTGTCTACTGCATTGACATACGGATGAGTGTCCCTGTAGAATAGATAAATATATTTATAAGAAATAGATATATGTAGATACATACAAACGACTTTCAAACCATATATCATTTATACTGTGTACTAATGGTCACTTCTAAAAATAAACATTATACCATTAAACCTGTCTAAACAGAACACTGAATAAAACAAAATCCTGTATGAACCGAACTATAAATAAAGTCCTAATGTAGGAAATCTTTGTTAATTTAACCTGTATAAATTTTTCCCTCAAATTCGCTTCAAACTTTATGTCCACTTGTTTCAAATACTTTAATAGTCTAAACTCCTGTCCAACTCCCTCCCAATATTTGAGATTCATCAAACAATGAAACATATTTGACGACATGTTCACAGTCAAATTCGTGTTGAAAACAGGTGCATATGTAAAAGTTTGAAATGAATTTGAAGGAAAAATATGACACTGCTAACACATCTTAAGAATACTGACT
Source organism: Bathymodiolus brooksi (assembly GCA_963680875.1). NCBI lineage: Eukaryota > Metazoa > Mollusca > Bivalvia > Mytilida > Modiolidae > Bathymodiolus > Bathymodiolus brooksi. Next base: position 47,965,467 of record OY804590.1, on the reverse strand, counting down.
TTTATCTTTAACTATAAAAACACACTGTAGCATCATTATATGACAACAATAATAATTATTATGGAGAAAAAAAATGGCACATTGTCAGAACAATTTCAAACACAAATCAGAAAATTATAGAAACAAGAGACAGAATTAATACCACTAAAACACATATGACTGCTCACTTCAATAAACTGAGATAAGACTAGGAAGAACTGTTTTAGATACCTAAAACTTATGTCTCCCCTCAATGCAGCCATCTGTACAACAATAATTTACACATTATGAGTTGAATGATACTATTTAAAAAAACAATTATTTGACCTTGAGGTCAAAGGTCCCACAAAGGTCATTATGGTACGTGACACACCGCCTCATGGTCATGCACCCACATACCAAACATCATTGACCTATCTCGAAAGACAAAAATGTTATGGCCCAGACAAGAAAATACTATTTAAAAAACAATTATTTGACCTTGAGGTCAAAGGTCAAGGTCCCACAAAGGTCATTATGGTACACGACACACCGCCTTATGGTCATGCACCCACATTAACCAAATATAATTGACCTATCTGGAAAGACAAAAAATTATGGTCAGGACAAGCTTCGCCGAGAAGAAGCAGAAGAAGCGGAAGCTGAAGAAAAAATTAGACTAAAACAATATGTCTCCCACATCTGTCCAACCTATTTCCATAACCAAAACATTACTGATTGTTCTGACCAAAAATGAAAGGGATCCTCCTCTCTTCACCGGTAAGCTGCTGATAAAATTTCAAAACAGTCTGAGAAACACTACTCAAGTTATCATACAACATAGGGTAAAAATCTTATTTTCTGTCATATCAAGTCCAATAACTCTGGAACGGCAATAGTGAAAATCCTCCTCTCTTCACCAGTAAACAGCTGATAAAATTTTAAAAGATTCTAAGAAGCACAACTCAAGTTATCGTACGACATAGGATTTGTCTACAGACAGACGGACATGGTGAAACCAGTATACCCCCCTACAACTTTGTTGCGGGGGGTATAATAAGATGCAATCCAATTGTCTGTTAGTTTGAAAATTCAGAAAATTCAGTTAACTTAAAACCAATCAACAACCAGAATGCCTTACCTGTAAAACTTCTAGTCAATTCATTCTACAGAGAGAGAAAATAACATAAAAAAAAGTATACAAACAAATAAATATCAAAATATCATATGAACTTTGACCTCCAAATCTTACCCCAGTTTCTGGCAGTCACTTTGATAAGAGAAGGCACATCTCAGTATAATGTCCAGTGAACATAACCGCACGAAAGAGAATAGTTCTACTGGAGTGTTGTCTCTAGCCTTGTCTTCTATCTTATTCTGTCAAATAAAAACTTACAATAATACAATCACATTCTTATTTATTTAACAATATTGTGTACGTGGCACAATGGTTAGTAACATGCTCGCATCCAATGTTGTAGATCGTGGGTTTGAGTCATGTTTGCGTCAATCCAAAGACTAAAAAATTGGTGTACAGTCAAATCTGTATTAAGAAGTCACCTTTGAGAAATAAAAAATGGTCTTTTAAGACGTACAGGTGACCTTAAAAAAGGTTCAATTCATATGAAATTTTCTATGACAGGTCAAGACAAAAGGGACCTTTTCAATACAGGTGACTGCTTAATACAGGTGACCACATGGGCAGGCTTGACTGTATGTTGTTTCTACACGAAGTATACAGTATTAAAGAGTAACAGCAAAGATTAGATAGCTTGGACTCAGGATAACAATGCAGGGGCGGATCCAGGATTTCAAGATAGGGGGGATGCACTTAAAAAAACTACGCCGAGCGGAGGGAGGCGCGAAATTTTAGGGGGTATTTCGTGTGAAAAATCACCATTTTATGCCCAAAAAATCATATTTTTTCCAATTTTAGGGGGACGCACACCAGGTGTGCCCCCCCCCCCCCTGGATCCGCCCCTGCAATGTGTCAGAGTATATCAACATGTCTACCTGTGGACTGTTGTTTCACTGAGCTAGCACTACAATACTCTAAGTGTGCTGATCTAGTGCAAAGTGAAAATCATCATCATCTCATTAAAATGTAACTTATTCTCACCATTATATATCTGAAAAATTTCTCATTTGGCATTAAACACCAATTACTCACTCACTTTCCTGAACTTTAATAAAAAAGCACTCTGAAAAAGGGCGATCTGCTAAATCAAATACAAAACTTAAATGAGTGCCTTGTTTTTGGAGAGTACCATGATCCTAACAGAATAAAGTCAACATCCTTATAGCAATAATATTTTTTAAGAGTGGTATTTGGTGGAGAAATTTGCGAACTCCATACTTTACGTGTTTCTCTCCTTTTAGTTTTGGCTATAAAAACATACACGTGTAAGTCCAGCCAAATGCTGTATTTTAATGCCTTTTCATCTAAGCTTATTTTTGTCATTCACATCACTTAATTACTGGTCACTTGACAACATTCAATCAATCAATCAATAATAATAATGCAGTTCATCCAGTCATATGTAGAACGTACTTACACGATCAGATAAATTCACTAAGAAGGCAGGTTTAGGCACATACAACCCCAGTTTAACCCCACCACTTAATATTGAAGTGCCTGTACCAAGCCAGGTAAGCGAGCAGTCATATATCTGTGTGTTAGGGGGTAGAGATTTTGCTTCTTACAATTTTGCTAACAGATTTTAGAACTGTTCTGACAGGGTGGTATTTCTTGTTTTTCTATTAGATTTTAGAACTGTTCTGACAGGGTGGTATTTCTTGTTTTTTTATTAGATTTTAGAATTGTTCTGACAAGGTGGTATTTCTTGTTTTTCTATTAGATTTTACAACTGTTCTGACAGGGTGGTATTTCTTGTTTTTTAATTAGATTTTAGAACTGTTCTGACAGGGTGGTATTTCTTGTTTTTCTATTAGATTTTAGAACTGTTCTGACAAGGTATTATTTCTTGTTTTTCTATTAGATTTTAGAACTGTTCTGACAGGGTGGTATTTCTTGTTTTTTTATTAGATTTTAGAATTGTTCTGACAAGGTGGTATTTCTTGTTTTTCTATTAGATTTTAGAACTGTTCTGACAGGGTGGTATTTCTTGTTTTTTAATTAGATTTTAGAACTGTTCTGACAGGGTGGTATTTCTTGTTTTTCTATTAGATTTTAGAACTGTTCTAACAGGGTGGTATTTCTTGTTTGTCTATTAGATTTTAGAACTGTTCTGAAAAGGTGGTATTTCTTGTTTTTCTATTAGATTTTACAACTGTTCTGACAAGGTGGTATTTCTTGTTTTTCTGTTAGATTTTAGAATTGTTCTGACAGGGTGGTATTTCTTGTTTTTCTATTAGATTTTAGAACTGTTCCGACTGTGTGGTATTTCTTGTTTTTCTATTAGATTTTAGAACTATTCTGACAGGGTGGTATTTCTTGTTTTTTTATTAGATTTTAGAACTATTCTGACAGGGTGGTATTTCTTGTTTTTCTATTAGATTTTACAACTGTTATGACAGGGTGGTATTTCTTGTTTTTCTATTAGATTTTAAAACTGTTCTGACAGTGTGGTATTTCTTGTTTTTCTATTAGATTTTAGAACTGTTCTGACAAGGTGGTATTTCTTGTTTTTCTATTAGATTTTAGAACTGTTCTGACAGGGTGGTATTTCTTGTTTTTCTAACAGATTTTAGAACTGTTCTGACAAGGTGGTATATCTTGTTTTTCTATAAGATTTTAGAACTTTTCTGACAGTGTGGTATTTCTTGATTTTCTATTAGATTTTAGAACTGTTCTGACAAGGTGGTATTTCTTATTTTTCTATTAGATTTTAGAACTGTTCTGACAGGGTGGTATTTCTTGTTTTTCTATTAGATTTTAGAACTGTTCTGACAAGGTGGTATTTCTTGTTTTTCTATTAGATTTTAGAACTGTTCTGACAAGGTGGTATTTCTTGTTTTTCTATTAGATTTTAGAACTGTTCTGACAGGGTGGTATTTCTTGTTTTTCTATTAGATTTTAGAACTGTTCTGACAAGGTGGTATTTCTTGTTTTTCTATAAGATTTTAGAACTGTTCTGACAGTGTGGTATTTCTTGTTTTTCTATTAGATTTTAGAACTGTTGTGACAAGGTGGTATTTCTTGTTTTTCTATTAGATTTTAGAACTGTTCTGACAAGGTGGTATTTCTTGTTTTTCTATTAGATTTTACAACTGTTCTGACAGGGTGGTATTTCTTGTTTTTCTATTAGATTTTAGAACTGTTCTGACAGGGTGGTATTTCTTGTTTTTTTATTAGATTTTAGAACTGTTCTGAAAAGGTGGTATTTCTCATTTTTCTATTAGATTTTAGAACTGTTCTGACAAGGTGGTATTTCTTGTTTTTTTATTAGAGTTTAGAACTGTTCTGACAGGGTGGTATTTCTTGTTTTTCTATTAGATTTTAGAACTGTTCTGACAGTGTGGTATTTCTTGTTTTTCTAACAGATTTTAGAACTGTTCTGACAAGGTGGTATTTCTTGTTTTTCTAACAGATTTTAGAACTGTTCTGACAGGGTGGTATTTCTTGTTTTTCTATTAGATTTTAGAACTGTTCTGACAGGGTGGTATTTCTTGTTTTTTTATTAGATTTTAGAACTGTTCTGACAAGGTGGTATTTCTTATTTTTCTATTAGATGTTAGAACTGTTCTGACAAGGTGGTATTTCTTGTTTTTCTGTTAGATTTTAGAATTGTTCTGACAGGGTGGTATTTCTTGTTTTTCTATTAGATTTTAGAACTGTTCTGACAAGGTGGTATTTCTTGTTTTTCTGTTAGATTTTAGAATTGTTCTGACAGGGTGGTATTTCTTGTTTTTCTATTAGATTTTAGAACTGTTCCGACTGTGTGGTATTTCTTGTCTTTCTATTAGATTTTAGAACTATTCTGACAGGGTGGTATTTCTTATTTTTCTATTAGATGTTAGAACTGTTCTGACAAGGTGGTATTTCTTGTTTTTCTGTTAGATTTTAGAATTGTTCTGACAGTGTGGTATTTCTTGATTTTCTATTAGATTTTAGAACTGTTCTGACAAGGTGGTATTTCTTATTTTTCTATTAGATTTTAGAACTGTTCTGACAGGGTGGTATTTCTTGTTTTTCTATTAGATTTTAGAACTGTTCTGACAAGGTGGTATTTCTTGTTTTTCTATTAGATTTTAGAACTGTTCTGACAAGGTGGTATTTCTTGTTTTTCTATTAGATTTTAGAACTGTTCTGACAGGGTGGTATTTCTTGTTTTTCTATTAGATTTTAGAACTGTTCTGACAAGGTGGTATTTCTTGTTTTTCTATAAGATTTTAGAACTGTTCTGACAGTGTGGTATTTCTTGTTTTTCTATTAGATTTTAGAACTGTTGTGACAAGGTGGTATTTCTTGTTTTTCTATTAGATTTTAGAACTGTTCTGACAAGGTGGTATTTCTTGTTTTTCTATTAGATTTTACAACTGTTCTGACAGGGTGGTATTTCTTGTTTTTCTATTAGATTTTAGAACTGTTCTGACAGGGTGGTATTTCTTGTTTTTTTATTAGATTTTAGAACTGTTCTGAAAAGGTGGTATTTCTCATTTTTCTATTAGATTTTAGAACTGTTCTGACAAGGTGGTATTTCTTGTTTTTTTATTAGAGTTTAGAACTGTTCTGACAGGGTGGTATTTCTTGTTTTTCTATTAGATTTTAGAACTGTTCTGACAGTGTGGTATTTCTTGTTTTTCTAACAGATTTTAGAACTGTTCTGACAAGGTGGTATTTCTTGTTTTTCTAACAGATTTTAGAACTGTTCTGACAGGGTGGTATTTCTTGTTTTTCTATTAGATTTTAGAACTGTTCTGACAGGGTGGTATTTCTTGTTTTTTTATTAGATTTTAGAACTGTTCTGACAAGGTGGTATTTCTTATTTTTCTATTAGATGTTAGAACTGTTCTGACAAGGTGGTATTTCTTGTTTTTCTGTTAGATTTTAGAATTGTTCTGACAGGGTGGTATTTCTTGTTTTTCTATTAGATTTTAGAACTGTTCTGACAAGGTGGTATTTCTTGTTTTTCTGTTAGATTTTAGAATTGTTCTGACAGGGTGGTATTTCTTGTTTTTCTATTAGATTTTAGAACTGTTCCGACTGTGTGGTATTTCTTGTCTTTCTATTAGATTTTAGAACTATTCTGACAGGGTGGTATTTCTTATTTTTCTATTAGATGTTAGAACTGTTCTGACAAGGTGGTATTTCTTGTTTTTCTGTTAGATTTTAGAATTGTTCTGACAGTGTGGTATTTCTTGTTTTTCTATTAGATTTTAGAACTGTTCTGACAAGGTGGTATTTCTTGTTTTTCTATTAGATTTTAGAACTATTCTGACAGGGTGGTATTTCTTGTTTTTTTATTAAATTTTAGAACTATTCTGACAGGGAGGTATTTCTTGTTTTTTTATTAGATTTTAGAACTATTCTGACAGGGTGGTATTTCTTGTTTTTCTATTAGATTTTACAACTGTTCTGACAAGGTGGTATTTCTTATTTTTCTATTAGATTTTAGAACTGTTCTGACAGGGTGGTATTTCTTGTTTTTCTATTAGATTTTAGAACTGTTCTGACAAGGTGGTATTTCTTGTTTTTCTATTAGATTTTAGAACTGTTCTGACAAGGTGGTATTTCTTGTTTTTCTAACAGATTTTACAACTGTTCTGACAGGGTGGTATTTCTTGTTTTTCTATTAGATTTTAGAACTGTTCCGACTGTGTGGTATTTCTTGTTTTTCTATTAGATTTTAGAACTATTCTGACAGGGTGGTATTTCTTGTTTTTTTATTAAATTTTAGAACTATTCTGACAGGGAGGTATTTCTTGTTTTTTTATTAGATTTTAGAACTATTCTGACAGGGTGGTATTTCTTGTTTTTCTATTAGATTTTACAACTGTTCTGACAAGGTGGTATTTCTTATTTTTCTATTAGATTTTAGAACTGTTCTGACAGGGTGGTATTTCTTGTTTTTCTATTAGATTTTAGAACTGTTCTGACAAGGTGGTATTTCTTGTTTTTCTATTAGATTTTAGAACTGTTCTGACAAGGTGGTATTTCTTGTTTTTCTAACAGATTTTAGAACTGTTCTGACAGTGTGGTATTTCTTGTTTTTCTATTAGATTTTAGAACTGTTCTGACAAGGTGGTATTTCTTATTTTTCTATTATATTTTAGAACTGTTCTGACAGGGTGGTATTTCTTGTTTTTCTATTAGATTTTAGAATTGTTCTGACAAGGTGGTATTTCTTATTTTTCTATTAGATTTTAGAACTGTTCTGACAGGATGGTATTTCTTGTTTTTCTATTAGATTTTAGAACTGTTCTGACAAGGTGGTATTTCTTATTTTTCTATTAGATTTTAGAACTGTTCTGACAGGGTGGTATTTCTTGTTTTTCTATTAGATTTTAGAACTGTTCTGACAGGGTGGTATTTCTTGTTTTTCTATTAGATTTTAGAACTGTTCTGACAAGGTGGTATTTCTTATTTTTCTATTAGATTTTAGAACTGTTCTGACAGGGTGGTATTTCTTGTTTTTCTATTAGATTTTAGAATTGTTCTGACAGGGTGGTATTTCTTGTTTTTCTATTAGATTTTAGAACTGTTCTGACAGGGTGGTATTTCTTGTTTTTCTATTAGATTTTAGAATTGTTCTGACAGGGTGGTATTTCTTGTTTTTCTAACAGATTTTAGAACTGTTCTGACAGTGTGGTATTTCTTGTTTTTCTATTAGATTTTAGAACTGTTCTGACAAGGTGGTATTTCTTATTTTTCTATTAGATTTTAGAACTGTTCTGACAGGGTGGTATTTCTTGTTTTTCTATTAGATTTTAGAATTGTTCTGACAGGGTGGTATTTCTTGTTTTTCTATTAGATTTTAGAATTGTTCTGACAGGGTGGTATTTCTTGTTTTTCTAACAGATTTTAGAACTGTTCTGACAGGATGGTATTTCTTGTTTTTCTATTAGATTTTAGAACTGTTCTGACAAGGTGGTATTTCTTGTTTTTCTATTAGATTTTAGAACTGTTCTGACAAGGTGGTATTTCTTGTTTTTCTATTAGATTTTACAACTGTTCTGACAGGGTGGTATTTCTTGTTTTTCTATTAGATTTTAGAACTGTTCTGACAGGGTGGTATTTCTTGTTTTTCTAACAGATTTTAGAACTGTTCTGACAAGGCGGTATATCTTGTTTTTCTATTAGATTTTAGAACTGTTCTGACAAGGTGGTATTTCTTATTTTTCTATTAGATTTTAGAACTGTTCTGACAGGGTGGTATTTCTTGTTTTTCTATTAGATTTTAGAAATGTTCTGACAAGGAGGTATTTCTTGTTTTTCTATTAGATTTTAGAACTGTTCTGACAAGGTGGTATTTCTTGTTTTTCTATTAGATTTTATAACTGTTCTGACAGGGTGGTATTTCTTGTTTTTTTATTAGATTTTAGAACTGTTGTGACAAGGTGGTATTTCTTGTTTTTCTATTAGATTTTAGAACTGTTCTGACAAGGTGGTATTTCTTGTTTTTCTATTAGATTTTACAACTGTTCTGACAGGGTGGTATTTCTTGTTTTTCTATTAGATTTTAGAACTGTTCTGACAGGGTGGTATTTCTTGTTTTTTTATTAGATTTTAGAACTGTTCTGACAAGGTGGTATTTCTCATTTTTCTATTAGATTTTAGAACTGTTCTGACAAGATGGTATTTCTTGTTTTTTTATTAGAGTTTAGAACTGTTCTGACAGTGTGGTATTTCTTGTTTTTCTAACAGATTTTAGAACTGTTCTGACAAGGTGGTATTTCTTGTTTTTCTATTAGATTTTAGAACTGTTCTGACAGGGTGGTATTTCTTGTTTTTCTATTAGATTTTAGAACTGTTCTGACAAGGTGGTATTTCTTGTTTTTCTATTAGATTTTAGAACTGTTCTGACAAGGTGGTATTTCTTGTTTTTCTATTAGATTTTAGAACTGTTCTGACAGGGTGGTATTTCTTGTTTTTCTATTAGATTTTAGAACTGTTCTCACAGGGTGGTATTTCTTGTTTTTCTAACAGATTTTAGAACTGTTCTGACAAGGTGGTATTTCTTGTTTTTTTATAAGATTTTAGAACTGTTCTGACAGTGTGGTATTTCTTGTTTTTCTATTAGATTTTAGAACTGTTCTGACAAGGTGGTATTTCTTATTTTTCTATTAGATTTTAGAACTGTTCTGACAGGGTGGTATTTCTTGTTTTTCTATTAGATTTTAGAACTGTTCTGACAAGGAGGTATTTCTTGTTTTTCTATTAGATTTTAGAACTGTTCTGACAAGGTGGTATTTCTTGTTTTTCTATTAGATTTTAGAACTGTTCTGACAGGGTGGTATTTCTTGTTTTTCTATTAGATTTTAGAACTGTTGTGACAAGGTGGTATTTCTTGTTTTTCTATTAGATTTTAGAACTGTTCTGACAAGGTGGTATTTCTTGTTTTTCTATTAGATTTTAGAACTGTTCTGACAGGGTGGTATTTCTTGTTTTTTTATTAGATTTTAGAACTGTTCTGACAAGGTGGTATTTCTCATTTTTCTATTAGATTTTAGAACTGTTCTGACAAGGTGGTATTTCTTGTTTTTTTATTAGAGTTTAGAACTGTTCTGACAGGGTGGTATTTCTTGTTTTTCTATTAGATTTTAGAACTGTTCTGACAGTGTGGTATTTCTTGTTTTTCTATTAGATTTTACAATTGTTCTGACAGGGTGGTATTTCTTGTTTTTCTATTAGATTTTAGAACTGTTCTGACAGGGTGGTATTTCTTGTTTTTTTATTAGATTTTAGAACTGTTCTGACAAGGTGGTATTTCTTATTTTTCTATTAGATGTTAGAACTGTTCTGACAAGGTGGTATTTCTTGTTTTTCTGTTAGATTTTAGAATTGTTCTGACAGGGTGGTATTTCTTGTTTTTCTATTAGATTTTAGAACTGTTCTGACAGGGTGGTATTTCTTGTTTTTCTATTAGATTTTAGAACTGTTCTGACAGGGTGGTATTTCTTGTTTTTCTATTAGATTTTAGAACTGTTCTGACAAGGTGGTATTTCTTGTTTTTCTATTAGATTTTAGAACTGTTCTGACAAGGTGGTATTTCTTGTTTTTCTATTAGATTTTAGAACTGTTCTGACAGGGTGGTATTTCTTGTTTTTCTATTAGATTTTAGAACTGTTCTCACAGGGTGGTATTTCTTGTTTTTCTAACAGATTTTAGAACTGTTCTGACAAGGTGGTATTTCTTGTTTTTTTATAAGATTTTAGAACTGTTCTGACAGTGTGGTATTTCTTGTTTTTCTATTAGATTTTAGAACTGTTCTGACAAGGTGGTATTTCTTATTTTTCTATTAGATTTTAGAACTGTTCTGACAGGGTGGTATTTCTTGTTTTTCTATTAGATTTTAGAACTGTTCTGACAAGGAGGTATTTCTTGTTTTTCTATTAGATTTTAGAACTGTTCTGACAAGGTGGTATTTCTTGTTTTTCTATTAGATTTTAGAACTGTTCTGACAGGGTGGTATTTCTTGTTTTTCTATTAGATTTTAGAACTGTTGTGACAAGGTGGTATTTCTTGTTTTTCTATTAGATTTTAGAACTGTTCTGACAAGGTGGTATTTCTTGTTTTTCTATTAGATTTTAGAACTGTTCTGACAGGGTGGTATTTCTTGTTTTTTTATTAGATTTTAGAACTGTTCTGACAAGGTGGTATTTCTCATTTTTCTATTAGATTTTAGAACTGTTCTGACAAGGTGGTATTTCTTGTTTTTTTATTAGAGTTTAGAACTGTTCTGACAGGGTGGTATTTCTTGTTTTTCTATTAGATTTTAGAACTGTTCTGACAGTGTGGTATTTCTTGTTTTTCTATTAGATTTTACAATTGTTCTGACAGGGTGGTATTTCTTGTTTTTCTATTAGATTTTAGAACTGTTCTGACAGGGTGGTATTTCTTGTTTTTTTATTAGATTTTAGAACTGTTCTGACAAGGTGGTATTTCTTATTTTTCTATTAGATGTTAGAACTGTTCTGACAAGGTGGTATTTCTTGTTTTTCTGTTAGATTTTAGAATTGTTCTGACAGGGTGGTATTTCTTGTTTTTCTATTAGATTTTAGAACTGTTCTGACAAGGTGGTATTTCTTGTTTTTCTATTAGATTTTAGAACTGTTCTGACAGTGTGGTATTTCTTGTTTTTCTATTAGATTTTACAATTGTTCTGACAGGGTGGTATTTCTTGTTTTTCTATTAGATTTTAGAACTGTTCTGACAGGGTGGTATTTCTTGTTTTTCTATTAGATTTTAGAACTGTTCTGACAAGGTGGTATTTCTTGTTTTTCTGTTAGATTTTAGAATTGTTCTGACAGGGTGGTATTTCTTGTTTTTCTATTAGATTTTAGAACTGTTCCGACTGTGTGGTATTTCTTGTCTTTCTATTAGATTTTAGAACTATTCTGACATGGTGGTATTTCTTGTTTTTCTATTAGATTTTAGAACTATTCTGACAGGGTGGTATTTCTTATTTTTCTATTAGATGTTAGAACTGTTCTGACAGGGTGGTATTTCTTGTTTTTCTATTAGATTTTAGAACTGTTCTGACAAGGTGGTATTTCTTGTTTTTCTATTAGATTTTAGAACTGTTCTGACAAGGTGGTATTTCTTGTTTTTCTATTAGATTTTAGAACTGTTCTGACAGGGTGGTATTTCTTGTTTTTCTATTAGATTTTAGAACTGTTCTCACAGGGTGGTATTTCTTGTTTTTCTAACAGATTTTAGAACTGTTCTGACAAGGTGGTATTTCTTGTTTTTCTATAAGATTTTAGAACTGTTCTGACAGTGTGGTATTTCTTGTTTTTCTATTAGATTTTAAAACTGTTCTGACAAGGTGGTATTTCTTATTTTTCTATTAGATTTTAGAACTGTTCTGACAGGGTGGTATTTCTTGTTTTTCTATTAGATTTTAGAACTGTTCTGACAAGGTGGTATTTCTTGTTTTTCTATTAGATTTTAGAACTGTTCTGACAAGGTGGTATTTCTTGTTTTTCTATTAGATTTTAGAACTGTTCTGACAGGGTGGTATTTCTTGTTTTTCTATTAGATTTTAGAACTGTTGTGACAAGGTGGTATTTCTTGTTTTTCTATTAGATTTTAGAACTGTTCTGACAAGGTGGTATTTCTTGTTTTTCTATTAGATTTTAGAACTGTTCTGACAGGGTGGTATTTCTTGTTTTTTTATTAGATTTTAGAACTGTTCTGACAAGGTGGTATTTCTCATTTTTCTATTAGATTTTAGAACTGTTCTGACAAGGTGGTATTTCTTGTTTTTTTATTAGAGTTTAGAACTGTTCTGACAGGGTGGTATTTCTTGTTTTTCTATTAGAGTTTAGAACTGTTCTGACAGTGTGGTATTTCTTGTTTTTCTATTAGATTTTACAATTGTTCTGACAGGGTGGTATTTCTTGTTTTTCTATTAGATTTTAGAACTGTTCTGACAGGGTGGTATTTCTTGTTTTTTTATTAGATTTTAGAACTGTTCTGACAAGGTGGTATTTCTTATTTTTCTATTAGATGTTAGAACTGTTCTGACAAGGTGGTATTTCTTGTTTTTCTGTTAGATTTTAGAATTGTTCTGACAGGGTGGTATTTCTTGTTTTTCTATTAGATTTTAGAACTGTTCTGACAAGGTGGTATTTCTTGTTTTTCTATTAGATTTTAGAACTGTTCTGACAGTGTGGTATTTCTTGTTTTTCTATTAGATTTTACAATTGTTCTGACAGGGTGGTATTTCTTGTTTTTCTATTAGATTTTAGAACTGTTCTGACAGGGTGGTATTTCTTGTTTTTCTATTAGATTTTAGAACTGTTCTGACAAGGTGGTATTTCTTGTTTTTCTGTTAGATTTTAGAATTGTTCTGACAGGGTGGTATTTCTTGTTTTTCTATTAGATTTTAGAACTGTTCCGACTGTGTGGTATTTCTTGTCTTTCTATTAGATTTTAGAACTATTCTGACATGGTGGTATTTCTTGTTTTTCTATTAGATTTTAGAACTATTCTGACAGGGTGGTATTTCTTATTTTTCTATTAGATGTTAGAACTGTTCTGACAAGGTGGTATTTCTTGTTTTTCTGTTAGATTTTAGAATTGTTCTGACAGGGTGGTATTTCTTGTTTTTCTATTAGATTTTAGAACTGTTCTGACAAGGTGGTATTTCTTGTTTTTCTGTTAGATTTTAGAATTGTTCTGACAGGGTGGTATTTCTTGTTTTTCTATTAGATTTTAGAACTGTTCCGACTGTGTGGTATTTCTTGTTTTTCTATTAGATTTTAGAACTATTCTGACATGGTGGTATTTCTTGTTTTTTTTATTAGATTTTAGAACTATTCTGACAGGGAGGTATTTCTTGTTTTTTTATTAGAGTTTAGAACTATTTTGACAGGGTGGTATTTCTTGTTTTTCTATTAGATTTTACAACTGTTCTGACAGGATGGTATTTCTTGTTTTTCTAACAGATTTTACAACTGTTCTGACAGTGTGGTATTTCTTGTTTTTCTATTAGATTTTAGAACTGTTCTGACAAGGTGGTATTTCTTATTTTTCTATTAGATTTTAGAACTGTTCTGACAGGGTGGTATTTCTTGTTTTTCTATTAGATTTTAGAACTGTTCTGACAAGGTGGTATTTCTTGTTTTTCTATTAGATTTTAGAACTGTTCTGACAGGGTGGTATTTTTTGTTTTTCTATAAGATTTTAGAACTGTTCTGACAGGGTGGTATTTCTTGTTTTTGTAACAGATTTTAGAACTGTTCTGACAAGGTGGTATTTCTTGTTTTTCTATAAGATTTTAGAACTGTTCTGACAGTGTGGTATTTCTTGTTTTTCTATTAGATTTTAGAACTGTTCTGACAAGGTGGTATTTCTTATTTTTCTATTAGATTTTAGAACTGTTCTGACAGGGTGGTATTTCTTGTTTTTCTATTAGATTTTAGAACTGTTCTGACAAGGAGGTATTTCTTGTTTTTCTATTAGATTTTAGAACTGTTCTGACAAGGTGGTATTTCTTGTTTTTCTATTAGATTTTAGAACTGTTCTGACAGGGTGGTATTTCTTGTTTTTTTATTAGATTTTAGAACTGTTGTGACAAGGTGGTATTTCTTGTTTTTCTATTAGATTTTAGAACTGTTCTGACAAGGTGGTATTTCTTGTTTTTCTATTAGATTTTACAACTGTTCTGACAGGGTGGTATTTCTTGTTTTTTTATTAGATTTTAGAACTGTTCTGACAAGGTGGTATTTCTCATTTTTCTATTATATTTTAGAACTGTTCTGACAAGGTGGTATTTCTTGTTTTTTTATTAGAGTTTAGAACTGTTCTGACAGGGTGGTATTTCTTGTTTTTCTATTAGATTTTAGAACTGTTCTGACAGTGTGGTATTTCTTGTTTTTCTAACAGATTTTAGAACTGTTCTGACAAGGTGGTATTTCTTGTTTTTCTATTAGATTTTAGAACTGTTCTGACAGGGTGGTATTTCTTGTTTTTCTATTAGATTTTACAATTGTTCTGACAGGGTGGTATTTCTTGTTTTTCTATTAGATTTTAGAACTGTTCTGACAGGGTGATATTTCTGTTTTTTTTATTAGATTTTAGAACTGTTCTGACAAGGTGGTATTTCTTATTTTTCTATTAGATGTTAGAACTGTTCTGACAAGGTGGTATTTCTTGTTTTTCTGTTAGATTTTAGAATTGTTCTGACAGGGTGGTATTTCTTGTTTTTCTATTAGATTTTAGAACTGTTCTGACAAGGTGGTATTTCTTGTTTTTCTGTTAGATTTTAGAATTGTTCTGACAGGGTGGTATTTCTTGTTTTTCTATTAGATTTTAGAACTGTTCTGACAAGGTGGTATTTCTTGTTTTTCTATTAGATTTTACAACTGTTCTGACAGGGTGGTATTTCTTGTTTTTCTAACAGATTTTAGAACTGTTCTGACAAGGTGGTATTTCTTGTTTTTCTATAAGATTTTAGAACTGTTCTGACAATGTGGTATTTCTTGTTTTTCTATTAGATTTTAGAACTATTCTGACAAGGTGGTATTTCTTATTTTTCTATTAGATTTTAGAACTGTTCTGACAAGGTGGTATTTCTTGTTTTTCTATTAGATTTTAGAACTGTTGTGACAAGGTGGTATTTCTTGTTTTTCTATTAGATTTTAGAACTGTTCTGACAAGGTGGTATTTCTTGTTTTTCTATTAGATTTTACAACTGTTCTGACAGGGTGGTATTTCTTGTTTTTCTAACAGATTTTACAACTGTTCTGAAAGTGTGGTATTTCTTGTTTTTCTATTAGATTTTAGAACTGTTCTGACAAGGTGGTATTTCTTGTTTTTCTATTAGATTTTAGAACTGTTCTGACAGGGTGGTATTTCTTGTTTTTCTAACAGATTTTAGAACTGTTCTGACAAGGTGGTATTTCTTGTTTTTCTATTAGATTTTAGAACTGTTCTGACAAGGTGGTATTTCTTGTTTTTCTGTTAGATTTTAGAATTGTTCTGACAGGGTGGTATTTCTTGTTTTTCTATTAGATTTTAGAACTGTTCCGACTGTGTGGTATTTCTTGTTTTTCTATTAGATTTTAGAACTATTCTGACAGGGTGGTATTTCTTATTTTTCTATTAGATGTTAGAACTGTTCTGACAAGGTGGTATTTCTTGTTTTTCTGTTAGATTTTAGAATTGTTCTGACAGGGTGGTATTTCTTGTTTTTCTATTAGATTTTAGAACTGTTCTGACAAGGTGGTTTTTCTTGTTTTTCTGTTAGATTTTAGAACTGTTCTGACAGGGTGGTATTTCTTGTTTTTTTATTAGATTTTAGAACTGTTGTGACAAGGTGGTATTTCTTGTTTTTCTATTAGATTTTAGAACTGTTCTGACAAGGTGGTATTTCTTGTTTTTCTATTAGATTTTACAACTGTTCTGACAGGGTGGTATTTCTTGTTTTCTAACAGATTTTACAACTGTTCTGAAAGTGTGGTATTTCTTGTTTTTCTATTAGATTTTAGAACTGTTCTGACAAAGTGGTATTTCTTGTTTTTCTATTAGATTTTAGAACTGTTCTGACAGGGTGGTATTTCTTGTTTTTCTAACAGATTTTAGAACTGTTCTGACAAGGTGGTATTTCTTGTTTTTCTATTAGATTTTAGAACTGTTCTGACAAGGTGGTATTTCTTGTTTTTCTGTTAGATTTTAGAATTGTTCTGACAGGGTGGTATTTCTTGTTTTTCTATTAGATTTTAGAACTGTTCCGACTGTGTGGTATTTCTTGTTTTTCTATTAGATTTTAGAACTATTCTGACAGGGTGGTATTTCTTATTTTTCTATTAGATGTTAGAACTGTTCTGACAAGGTGGTATTTCTTGTTTTTTTGTTAGATTTTAGAATTGTTCTGACAGGGTGGTATTTCTTGTTTTTCTATTAGATTTTAGAACTGTTCTGACAAGGTGGTTTTTCTTGTTTTTCTGTTAGATTTTAGAACTATTCTGACATGGTGGTATTTCTTGTTTTTCTATTAGATTTTAGAACTATTCTGACAGGGTGGTATTTCTTATTTTTCTATTAGATGTTAGAACTGTTCTGACAAGGTGGTATTTCTTGTTTTTCTGTTAGATTTTAGAATTGTTCTGACAGGGTGGTATTTCTTGTTTTTCTATTAGATTTTAGAACTGTTCTGACAAGGTGGTATTTCTTGTTTTTCTGTTAGATTTTAGAATTGTTCTGACAGGGTGGTATTTCTTGTTTTTCTATTAGATTTTAGAACTGTTCCGACTGTGTGGTATTTCTTGTTTTTCTATTAGATTTTAGAACTATTCTGACATGGTGGTATTTCTTGTTTTTTTTATTAGATTTTAGAACTATTCTGACAGGGAGGTATTTCTTGTTTTTTTATTAGAGTTTAGAACTATTTTGACAGGGTGGTATTTCTTGTTTTTCTATTAGATTTTACAACTGTTCTGACAGGATGGTATTTCTTGTTTTTCTAACAGATTTTACAACTGTTCTGACAGTGTGGTATTTCTTGTTTTTCTATTAGATTTTAGAACTGTTCTGACAAGGTGGTATTTCTTATTTTTCTATTAGATTTTAGAACTGTTCTGACAGGGTGGTATTTCTTGTTTTTCTATTAGATTTTAGAACTGTTCTGACAAGGTGGTATTTCTTGTTTTTCTATTAGATTTTAGAACTGTTCTGACAGGGTGGTATTTTTTGTTTTTCTATAAGATTTTAGAACTGTTCTAACAGGGTGGTATTTCTTGTTTTTGTAACAGATTTTAGAACTGTTCTGACAAGGTGGTATTTCTTGTTTTTCTATAAGATTTTAGAACTGTTCTGACAGTGTGGTATTTCTTGTTTTTCTATTAGATTTTAGAACTGTTCTGACAAGGTGGTATTTCTTATTTTTCTATTAGATTTTAGAACTGTTCTGACAGGGTGGTATTTCTTGTTTTTCTATTAGATTTTAGAACTGTTCTGACAAGGAGGTATTTCTTGTTTTTCTATTAGATTTTAGAACTGTTCTGACAAGGTGGTATTTCTTGTTTTTCTATTAGATTTTAGAACTGTTCTGACAGGGTGGTATTTCTTGTTTTTTTATTAGATTTTAGAACTGTTGTGACAAGGTGGTATTTCTTGTTTTTCTATTAGATTTTAGAACTGTTCTGACAAGGTGGTATTTCTTGTTTTTCTATTAGATTTTACAACTGTTCTGACAGGGTGGTATTTCTTGTTTTTTTATTAGATTTTAGAACTGTTCTGACAAGGTGGTATTTCTCATTTTTCTATTATATTTTAGAACTGTTCTGACAAGGTGGTATTTCTTGTTTTTTTATTAGAGTTTAGAACTGTTCTGACAGGGTGGTATTTCTTGTTTTTCTATTAGATTTTAGAACTGTTCTGACAGTGTGGTATTTCTTGTTTTTCTAACAGATTTTAGAACTGTTCTGACAAGGTGGTATTTCTTGTTTTTCTATTAGATTTTAGAACTGTTCTGACAGGGTGGTATTTCTTGTTTTTCTATTAGATTTTACAATTGTTCTGACAGGGTGGTATTTCTTGTTTTTCTATTAGATTTTAGAACTGTTCTGACAGGGTGATATTTCTGTATTTTTTATTAGATTTTAGAACTGTTCTGACAAGGTGGTATTTCTTATTTTTCTATTAGATGTTAGAACTGTTCTGACAAGGTGGTATTTCTTGTTTTTCTGTTAGATTTTAGAATTGTTCTGACAGGGTGGTATTTCTTGTTTTTCTATTAGATTTTAGAACTGTTCTGACAAGGTGGTATTTCTTGTTTTTCTGTTAGATTTTAGAATTGTTCTGACAGGGTGGTATTTCTTGTTTTTCTATTAGATTTTAGAACTGTTCTGACAAGGTGGTATTTCTTGTTTTTCTATTAGATTTTACAACTGTTCTGACAGGGTGGTATTTCTTGTTTTTCTAACAGATTTTAGAACTGTTCTGACAAGGTGGTATTTCTTGTTTTTCTATAAGATTTTAGAACTGTTCTGACAATGTGGTATTTCTTGTTTTTCTATTAGATTTTAGAACTATTCTGACAAGGTGGTATTTCTTATTTTTCTATTAGATTTTAGAACTGTTCTGACAAGGTGGTATTTCTTGTTTTTCTATTAGATTTTAGAACTGTTGTGACAAGGTGGTATTTCTTGTTTTTCTATTAGATTTTAGAACTGTTCTGACAAGGTGGTATTTCTTGTTTTTCTATTAGATTTTACAACTGTTCTGACAGGGTGGTATTTCTTGTTTTTCTAACAGATTTTACAACTGTTCTGAAAGTGTGGTATTTCTTGTTTTTCTATTAGATTTTAGAACTGTTCTGACAAGGTGGTATTTCTTGTTTTTCTATTAGATTTTAGAACTGTTCTGACAGGGTGGTATTTCTTGTTTTTCTAACAGATTTTAGAACTGTTCTGACAAGGTGGTATTTCTTGTTTTTCTATTAGATTTTAGAACTGTTCTGACAAGGTGGTATTTCTTGTTTTTCTGTTAGATTTTAGAATTGTTCTGACAGGGTGGTATTTCTTGTTTTTCTATTAGATTTTAGAACTGTTCCGACTGTGTGGTATTTCTTGTTTTTCTATTAGATTTTAGAACTATTCTGACAGGGTGGTATTTCTTATTTTTCTATTAGATGTTAGAACTGTTCTGACAAGGTGGTATTTCTTGTTTTTCTGTTAGATTTTAGAATTGTTCTGACAGGGTGGTATTTCTTGTTTTTCTATTAGATTTTAGAACTGTTCTGACAAGGTGGTTTTTCTTGTTTTTCTGTTAGATTTTAGAACTGTTCTGACAGGGTGGTATTTCTTGTTTTTTTATTAGATTTTAGAACTGTTGTGACAAGGTGGTATTTCTTGTTTTTCTATTAGATTTTAGAACTGTTCTGACAAGGTGGTATTTCTTGTTTTTCTATTAGATTTTACAACTGTTCTGACAGGGTGGTATTTCTTGTTTTCTAACAGATTTTACAACTGTTCTGAAAGTGTGGTATTTCTTGTTTTTCTATTAGATTTTAGAACTGTTCTGACAAAGTGGTATTTCTTGTTTTTCTATTAGATTTTAGAACTGTTCTGACAGGGTGGTATTTCTTGTTTTTCTAACAGATTTTAGAACTGTTCTGACAAGGTGGTATTTCTTGTTTTTCTATTAGATTTTAGAACTGTTCTGACAAGGTGGTATTTCTTGTTTTTCTGTTAGATTTTAGAATTGTTCTGACAGGGTGGTATTTCTTGTTTTTCTATTAGATTTTAGAACTGTTCCGTCTGTGTGGTATTTCTTGTTTTTCTATTAGATTTTAGAACTATTCTGACAGGGTGGTATTTCTTATTTTTCTATTAGATGTTAGAACTGTTCTGACAAGGTGGTATTTCTTGTTTTTTTGTTAGATTTTAGAATTGTTCTGACAGGGTGGTATTTCTTGTTTTTCTATTAGATTTTAGAACTGTTCTGACAAGGTGGTTTTTCTTGTTTTTCTGTTAGATTTTAGAATTGTTCTGACAGGGTGGTATTTCTTGTTTTTCTATTAGATTTTAGAACTGTTCTGACAAGGTGGTATTTCTTGTTTTTCTATTAGATTTTAGAACTGTTCTGACAGGGTGGTATTTCTTGTTTTTCTATTAGATTTTAGAACTGTTCTGACAAGGTGGTATTTCTTGTTTTTCTAACAAATTTTAGAACTGTTCTGACAAGGTGGTATTTTTTGTTTTTCTATTAGATTTTAGAACTGTTCTGACAGGGTGGTATTTCTTGTTTTTCTATTAGATTTTACAATTGTTCTGACAGGGTGGTATTTCTTGTTTTTCTATTAGATTTTAGAACTGTTCTGACAAGGTGGTATTTCTTGTTTTTCTATTAGATTTTAGAACTGTTCTGACAGTGTGGTATTTCTTGTTTTTCTATTAGATTTTACAATTGTTCTGACAGGGTGGTATTTCTTGTTTTTCTATTAGATTTTAGAACTGTTCTGACAGGGTGGTATTTCTTGTTTTTCTATTAGATTTTAGAACTGTTCTGACAAGGTGGTATTTCTTGTTTTTCTGTTAGATTTTAGAATTGTTCTGACAGGGTGGTATTTCTTGTTTTTCTATTAGATTTTAGAACTGTTCCGACTGTGTGGTATTTCTTGTCTTTCTATTAGATTTTAGAACTATTCTGACATGGTGGTATTTCTTGTTTTTCTATTAGATTTTAGAACTATTCTGACAGGGTGGTATTTCTTATTTTTCTATTAGATGTTAGAACTGTTCTGACAGGGTGGTATTTCTTGTTTTTCTATTAGATTTTAGAACTGTTCTGACAAGGTGGTATTTCTTGTTTTTCTATTAGATTTTAGAACTGTTCTGACAAGGTGGTATTTCTTGTTTTTCTATTAGATTTTAGAACTGTTCTGACAGGGTGGTATTTCTTGTTTTTCTATTAGATTTTAGAACTGTTCTCACAGGGTGGTATTTCTTGTTTTTCTAACAGATTTTAGAACTGTTCTGACAAGGTGGTATTTCTTGTTTTTCTATAAGATTTTAGAACTGTTCTGACAGTGTGGTATTTCTTGTTTTTCTATTAGATTTTAGAACTGTTCTGACAAGGTGGTATTTCTTATTTTTCTATTAGATTTTAGAACTGTTCTGACAGGGTGGTATTTCTTGTTTTTCTATTAGATTTTAGAACTGTTCTGACAAGGAGGTATTTCTTGTTTTTCTATTAGATTTTAGAACTGTTCTGACAAGGTGGTATTTCTTGTTTTTCTATTAGATTTTAGAACTGTTCTGACAGGGTGGTATTTCTTGTTTTTCTATTAGATTTTAGAACTGTTGTGACAAGGTGGTATTTCTTGTTTTTCTATTAGATTTTAGAACTGTTCTGACAAGGTGGTATTTCTTGTTTTTCTAACAGATTTTAGAACTGTTCTGACAGGGTGGTATTTCTTGTTTTTTTATTAGATTTTAGAACTGTTCTGACAAGGTGGTATTTCTCATTTTTCTATTAGATTTTAGAACTGTTCTGACAAGGTGGTATTTCTTGTTTTTTTATTAGAGTTTAGAACTGTTCTGACAAGGTGGTATTTCTTGTTTTTCTATTAGATTTTAGAACTGTTCTGACAGTGTGGTATTTCTTGTTTTTCTATTAGATTTTACAATTGTTCTGACAGGGTGGTATTTCTTGTTTTTCTATTAGATTTTAGAACTGTTCTGACAGGGTGGTATTTCTTGTTTTTTTATTAGATTTTAGAACTGTTCTGACAAGGTGGTATTTCTTATTTTTCTATTAGATGTTAGAACTGTTCTGACAGGGTGGTATTTCTTGTTTTTCTATTAGATTTTAGAACTGTTCTGACAAGGTGGTATTTCTTGTTTTTCTATTAGATTTTAGAACTGTTCTGACAAGGTGGTATTTCTTGTTTTTCTATTAGATTTTAGAACTGTTCTGACAGGGTGGTATTTCTTGTTTTTCTATTAGATTTTAGAACTGTTCTCACAGGGTGGTATTTCTTGTTTTTCTAACAGATTTTAGAACTGTTCTGACAAGGTGGTATTTCTTGTTTTTCTATAAGATTTTAGAACTGTTCTGACAGTGTGGTATTTCTTGTTTTTCTATTAGATTTTAGAACTGTTCTGACAAGGTGGTATTTCTTATTTTTCTATTAGATTTTAGAACTGTTCTGACAGGGTGGTATTTCTTGTTTTTCTATTAGATTTTAGAACTGTTCTGACAAGGAGGTATTTCTTGTTTTTCTATTAGATTTTAGAACTGTTCTGACAAGGTGGTATTTCTTGTTTTTCTATTAGATTTTAGAACTGTTCTGACAGGGTGGTATTTCTTGTTTTTCTATTAGATTTTAGAACTGTTGTGACAAGGTGGTATTTCTTGTTTTTCTATTAGATTTTAGAACTGTTCTGACAAGGTGGTATTTCTTGTTTTTCTAACAGATTTTAGAACTGTTCTGACAGGGTGGTATTTCTTGTTTTTTTATTAGATTTTAGAACTGTTCTGACAAGGTGGTATTTCTCATTTTTCTATTAGATTTTAGAACTGTTCTGACAAGGTGGTATTTCTTGTTTTTTTATTAGAGTTTAGAACTGTTCTGACAAGGTGGTATTTCTTGTTTTTCTATTAGATTTTAGAACTGTTCTGACAGTGTGGTATTTCTTGTTTTTCTATTAGATTTTACAATTGTTCTGACAGGGTGGTATTTCTTGTTTTTCTATTAGATTTTAGAACTGTTCTGACAGGGTGGTATTTCTTGTTTTTTTATTAGATTTTAGAACTGTTCTGACAAGGTGGTATTTCTTATTTTTCTATTAGATGTTAGAACTGTTCTGACAAGGTGGTATTTCTTGTTTTTCTGTTAGATTTTAGAATTGTTCTGACAGGGTGGTATTTCTTGTTTTTCTATTAGATTTTAGAACTGTTCTGACAAGGTGGTATTTCTTGTTTTTCTATTAGATTTTAGAACTGTTCTGACAGTGTGGTATTTCTTGTTTTTCTATTAGATTTTACAATTGTTCTGACAGGGTGGTATTTCTTGTTTTTCTATTAGATTTTAGAACTGTTCTGACAGGGTGGTATTTCTTGTTTTTCTATTAGATTTTAGAACTGTTCTGACAAGGTGGTATTTCTTGTTTTTCTGTTAGATTTTAGAATTGTTCTGACAGGGTGGTATTTCTTGTTTTTCTATTAGATTTTAGAACTGTTCCGACTGTGTGGTATTTCTTGTCTTTCTATTAGATTTTAGAACTATTCTGACATGGTGGTATTTCTTGTTTTTCTATTAGATTTTAGAACTATTCTGACAGGGTGGTATTTCTTATTTTTCTATTAGATGTTAGAACTGTTCTGACAAGGTGGTATTTCTTGTTTTTCTGTTAGATTTTAGAATTGTTCTGACAGGGTGGTATTTCTTGTTTTTCTATTAGATTTTAGAACTGTTCTGACAAGGTGGTATTTCTTGTTTTTCTGTTAGATTTTAGAATTGTTCTGACAGGGTGGTATTTCTTGTTTTTCTATTAGATTTTAGAACTGTTCCGACTGTGTGGTATTTCTTGTTTTTCTATTAGATTTTAGAACTATTCTGACATGGTGGTATTTCTTGTTTTTTTTATTAGATTTTAGAACTATTCTGACAGGGAGGTATTTCTTGTTTTTTTATTAGAGTTTAGAACTATTTTGACAGGATGGTATTTCTTGTTTTTCTATTAGATTTTACAACTGTTCTGACAGGATGGTATTTCTTGTTTTTCTATTAGATTTTAGAACTGTTCTGACAAGGTGGTATTTCTTATTTTTCTATTAGATTTTAGAACTGTTCTGACAGGGTGGTATTTCTTGTTTTTCTATTAGATTTTAGAACTGTTCTGACAAGGTGGTATTTCTTGTTTTTCTATTAGATTTTAGAACTGTTCTGACAGGGTGGTATTTTTTGTTTTTCTATAAGATTTTAGAACTGTTCTGACAGGGTGGTATTTCTGGTTTTTGTAACAGATTTTAGAACTGTTCTGACAAGGTGGTATTTCTTGTTTTTCTATAAGATTTTAGAACTGTTCTGACAGTGTGGTATTTCTTGTTTTTCTATTAGATTTTAGAACTGTTCTGACAAGGTGGTATTTCTTATTTTTCTATTAGATTTTAGAACTGTTCTGACAGGGTGGTATTTCTTCTTTTTCTATTAGATTTTAGAACTGTTCTGACAAGGAGGTATTTCTTGTTTTTCTATTAGATTTTAGAACTGTTCTGACAAGGTGGTATTTCTTGTTTTTCTATTAGATTTTAGAACTGTTCTGACAGGGTGGTATTTCTTGTTTTTTCATTAGATTTTAGAACTGTTGTGACAAGGTGGTATTTCTTGTTTTTCTATTAGATTTTAGAACTGTTCTGACAAGGTGGTATTTCTTGTTTTTCTATTAGATTTTACAACTGTTCTGACAGGGTGGTATTTCTTGTTTTTTTATTAGATTTTAGAACTGTTCTGACAAGGTGGTATTTCTCATTTTTCTATTATATTTTAGAACTGTTCTGACAAGGTGGTATTTCTTGTTTTTTTATTAGAGTTTAGAACTGTTCTGACAGGGTGGTATTTCTTGTTTTTCTATTAGATTTTAGAACTGTTCTGACAGTGTGGTATTTCTTGTTTTTCTAACAGATTTTAGAACTGTTCTGACAAGGTGGTATTTCTTGTTTTTCTATTAGATTTTAGAACTGTTCTGACAGGGTGGTATTTCTTGTTTTTCTATTAGATTTTACAATTGTTCTGACAGGGTGGTATTTCTTGTTTTTCTATTAGATTTTAGAACTGTTCTGACAGGGTGATATTTCTGTTTTTTTTATTAGATTTTAGAACTGTTCTGACAAGGTGGTATTTCTTATTTTTCTATTAGATGTTAGAACTGTTCTGACAAGGTGGTATTTCTTGTTTTTCTGTTAGATTTTAGAATTGTTCTGACAGGGTGGTATTTCTTGTTTTTCTATTAGATTTTAGAACTGTTCTGACAAGGTGGTATTTCTTGTTTTTCTGTTAGATTTTAGAATTGTTCTGACAGGGTGGTATTTCTTGTTTTTCTATTAGATTTTAGAACTGTTCTGACAAGGTGGTATTTCTTGTTTTTCTATTAGATTTTACAACTGTTCTGACAGGGTGGTATTTCTTGTTTTTCTAACAGATTTTAGAACTGTTCTGACAAGGTGGTATTTCTTGTTTTTCTATAAGATTTTAGAACTGTTCTGACAATGTGGTATTTCTTGTTTTTCTATTAGATTTTAGAACTATTCTGACAAGGTGGTATTTCTTATTTTTCTATTAGATTTTAGAACTGTTCTGACAAGGTGGTATTTCTTGTTTTTCTATTAGATTTTAGAACTGTTGTGACAAGGTGGTATTTCTTGTTTTTCTATTAGATTTTAGAACTGTTCTGACAAGGTGGTATTTCTTGTTTTTCTATTAGATTTTACAACTGTTCTGACAGGGTGGTATTTCTTGTTTTTCTAACAGATTTTACAACTGTTCTGAAAGTGTGGTATTTCTTGTTTTTCTATTAGATTTTAGAACTGTTCTGACAAGGTGGTATTTCTTGTTTTTCTATTAGATTTTAGAACTGTTCTGACAGGGTGGTATTTCTTGTTTTTCTAACAGATTTTAGAACTGTTCTGACAAGGTGGTATTTCTTGTTTTTCTATTAGATTTTAGAACTGTTCTGACAAGGTGGTATTTCTTGTTTTTCTGTTAGATTTTAGAATTGTTCTGACAAGGTGGTATTTCTTATTTTTCTATTAGATTTTAGAACTGTTCTGACATGGTGGTATTTCTTGTTTTTCTATTAGATTTTAGAACTATTCTGACAGGGTGGTATTTCTTATTTTTCTATTAGATGTTAGAACTGTTCTGACAAGGTGGTATTTCTTGTTTTTCTGTTAGATTTTAGAATTGTTCTGACAGGGTGGTATTTCTTGTTTTTCTATTAGATTTTAGAACTGTTCTGACAAGGTGGTATTTCTTGTTTTTCTGTTAGATTTTAGAATTGTTCTGACAGGGTGGTATTTCTTGTTTTTCTATTAGATTTTAGAACTGTTCCGACTGTGTGGTATTTCTTGTTTTTCTATTAGATTTTAGAACTATTCTGACATGGTGGTATTTCTTGTTTTTTTTATTAGATTTTAGAACTATTCTGACAGGGAGGTATTTCTTGTTTTTTTATTAGAGTTTAGAACTATTTTGACAGGATGGTATTTCTTGTTTTTCTATTAGATTTTACAACTGTTCTGACAGGATGGTATTTCTTGTTTTTCTATTAGATTTTAGAACTGTTCTGACAAGGTGGTATTTCTTATTTTTCTATTAGATTTTAGAACTGTTCTGACAGGGTGGTATTTCTTGTTTTTCTATTAGATTTTAGAACTGTTCTGACAAGGTGGTATTTCTTGTTTTTCTATTAGATTTTAGAACTGTTCTGACAGGGTGGTATTTTTTGTTTTTCTATAAGATTTTAGAACTGTTCTGACAGGGTGGTATTTCTGGTTTTTGTAACAGATTTTAGAACTGTTCTGACAAGGTGGTATTTCTTGTTTTTCTATAAGATTTTAGAACTGTTCTGACAGTGTGGTATTTCTTGTTTTTCTATTAGATTTTAGAACTGTTCTGACAAGGTGGTATTTCTTATTTTTCTATTAGATTTTAGAACTGTTCTGACAGGGTGGTATTTCTTCTTTTTCTATTAGATTTTAGAACTGTTCTGACAAGGAGGTATTTCTTGTTTTTCTATTAGATTTTAGAACTGTTCTGACAAGGTGGTATTTCTTGTTTTTCTATTAGATTTTAGAACTGTTCTGACAGGGTGGTATTTCTTGTTTTTTCATTAGATTTTAGAACTGTTGTGACAAGGTGGTATTTCTTGTTTTTCTATTAGATTTTAGAACTGTTCTGACAAGGTGGTATTTCTTGTTTTTCTATTAGATTTTACAACTGTTCTGACAGGGTGGTATTTCTTGTTTTTTTATTAGATTTTAGAACTGTTCTGACAAGGTGGTATTTCTCATTTTTCTATTATATTTTAGAACTGTTCTGACAAGGTGGTATTTCTTGTTTTTTTATTAGAGTTTAGAACTGTTCTGACAGGGTGGTATTTCTTGTTTTTCTATTAGATTTTAGAACTGTTCTGACAGTGTGGTATTTCTTGTTTTTCTAACAGATTTTAGAACTGTTCTGACAAGGTGGTATTTCTTGTTTTTCTATTAGATTTTAGAACTGTTCTGACAGGGTGGTATTTCTTGTTTTTCTATTAGATTTTACAATTGTTCTGACAGGGTGGTATTTCTTGTTTTTCTATTAGATTTTAGAACTGTTCTGACAGGGTGATATTTCTGTTTTTTTTATTAGATTTTAGAACTGTTCTGACAAGGTGGTATTTCTTATTTTTCTATTAGATGTTAGAACTGTTCTGACAAGGTGGTATTTCTTGTTTTTCTGTTAGATTTTAGAATTGTTCTGACAGGGTGGTATTTCTTGTTTTTCTATTAGATTTTAGAACTGTTCTGACAAGGTGGTATTTCTTGTTTTTCTGTTAGATTTTAGAATTGTTCTGACAGGGTGGTATTTCTTGTTTTTCTATTAGATTTTAGAACTGTTCTGACAAGGTGGTATTTCTTGTTTTTCTATTAGATTTTACAACTGTTCTGACAGGGTGGTATTTCTTGTTTTTCTAACAGATTTTAGAACTGTTCTGACAAGGTGGTATTTCTTGTTTTTCTATAAGATTTTAGAACTGTTCTGACAATGTGGTATTTCTTGTTTTTCTATTAGATTTTAGAACTATTCTGACAAGGTGGTATTTCTTATTTTTCTATTAGATTTTAGAACTGTTCTGACAAGGTGGTATTTCTTGTTTTTCTATTAGATTTTAGAACTGTTGTGACAAGGTGGTATTTCTTGTTTTTCTATTAGATTTTAGAACTGTTCTGACAAGGTGGTATTTCTTGTTTTTCTATTAGATTTTACAACTGTTCTGACAGGGTGGTATTTCTTGTTTTTCTAACAGATTTTACAACTGTTCTGAAAGTGTGGTATTTCTTGTTTTTCTATTAGATTTTAGAACTGTTCTGACAAGGTGGTATTTCTTGTTTTTCTATTAGATTTTAGAACTGTTCTGACAGGGTGGTATTTCTTGTTTTTCTAACAGATTTTAGAACTGTTCTGACAAGGTGGTATTTCTTGTTTTTCTATTAGATTTTAGAACTGTTCTGACAAGGTGGTATTTCTTGTTTTTCTGTTAGATTTTAGAATTGTTCTGACAGGGTGGTATTTCTTGTTTTTCTATTAGATTTTAGAACTGTTCCGACTGTGTGGTATTTCTTGTTTTTCTATTAGATTTTAGAACTATTCTGACAGGGTGGTATTTCTTATTTTTCTATTAGATGTTAGAACTGTTCTGACAAGGTGGTATTTCTTGTTTTTCTGTTAGATTTTAGAATTGTTCTGACAGGGTGGTATTTCTTGTTTTTCTATTAGATTTTAGAACTGTTCTGACAAGGTGGTTTTTCTTGTTTTTCTGTTAGATTTTAGAACTGTTCTGACAGGGTGGTATTTCTTGTTTTTTTATTAGATTTTAGAACTGTTGTGACAAGGTGGTATTTCTTGTTTTTCTATTAGATTTTAGAACTGTTCTGACAAGGTGGTATTTCTTGTTTTTCTATTAGATTTTACAACTGTTCTGACAGGGTGGTATTTCTTGTTTTTCTAACAGATTTTACAACTGTTCTGAAAGTGTGGTATTTCTTGTTTTTCTATTAGATTTTAGAACTGTTCTGACAAGGTGGTATTTCTTGTTTTTCTATTAGATTTTAGAACTGTTCTGACAGGGTGGTATTTCTTGTTTTTCTAACAGATTTTAGAACTGTTCTGACAAGGTGGTATTTCTTGTTTTTCTATTAGATTTTAGAACTGTTCTGACAAGGTGGTATTTCTTGTTTTTCTGTTAGATTTTAGAATTGTTCTGACAGGGTGGTATTTCTTGTTTTTCTATTAGATTTTAGAACTGTTCCGACTGTGTGGTATTTCTTGTTTTTCTATTAGATTTTAGAACTATTCTGACAGGGTGGTATTTCTTATTTTTCTATTAGATGTTAGAACTGTTCTGACAAGGTGGTATTTCTTGTTTTTTTGTTAGATTTTAGAATTGTTCTGACAGGGTGGTATTTCTTGTTTTTCTATTAGATTTTAGAACTGTTCTGACAAGGTGGTTTTTCTTGTTTTTCTGTTAGATTTTAGAATTGTTCTGACAGGGTGGTATTTCTTGTTTTTCTATTAGATTTTAGAACTGTTCTGACAAGGTGGTATTTCTTGTTTTTCTAACAAATTTTAGAACTGTTCTGACAAGGTGGTATTTTTTGTTTTTCTATTAGATTTTAGAACTGTTCTGACAGGGTGGTATTTCTTGTTTTTCTATTAGATTTTACAATTGTTCTGACAGGGTGGTATTTCTTGTTTTTTTATTAGATTTTAGAACTGTTCTGACAGGGTGGTATTTCTTGTTTTTTTATTAGATTTTAGAACTGTTCTGACAAGGTGGTATTTCTTGTTTTTCTATTAGATTTTACAACTGTTCTGACAGGGTGGTATTTCTTGTTTTTCTAACAGATTTTACAACTGTTCTGAAAGTGTGGTATTTCTTGTTTTTCTATTAGATTTTAGAACTGTTCTGACAAGGTGGTATTTCTTGTTTTTCTATTAGATTTTAGAACTGTTCTGACAGGGTGGTATTTCTTGTTTTTCTAACAGATTTTAGAACTGTTCTGACAAGGTGGTATTTCTTGTTTTTCTATTAGATTTTAGAACTGTTCTGACAAGGTGGTATTTCTTGTTTTTCTGTTAGATTTTAGAATTGTTCTGACAGGGTGGTATTTCTTGTTTTTCTATTAGATTTTAGAACTGTTCCGACTGTGTGGTATTTCTTGTTTTTCTATTAGATTTTAGAACTATTCTGACAGGGTGGTATTTCTTATTTTTCTATTAGATGTTAGAACTGTTCTGACAAGGTGGTATTTCTTGTTTTTCTGTTAGATTTTAGAATTGTTCTGACAGGGTGGTATTTCTTGTTTTTCTATTAGATTTTAGAACTGTTCTGACAAGGTGGTTTTTCTTGTTTTTCTGTTAGATTTTAGAATTGTTCTGACAGGGTGGTATTTCTTGTTTTTCTATTAGATTTTAGAACTGTTCTGACAAGGTGGTATTTCTTGTTTTTCTATTAGATTTTAGAACTGTTCTGACAGGGTGGTATTTCTTGTTTTTCTATTAGATTTTAGAACTGTTCTGACAAGGTGGTATTTCTTGTTTTTCTAACAAATTTTAGAACTGTTCTGACAAGGTGGTATTTTTTGTTTTTCTATTAGATTTTAGAACTGTTCTAACAGGGTGGTATTTCTTGTTTTTCTATTAGATTTTACAATTGTTCTGACAGGGTGGTATTTCTTGTTTTTTTATTAGATTTTAGAACTGTTCTGACAGGGTGGTATTTCTTGTTTTTTTATTAGATTTTAGAACTGTTCTGACAAGGTGGTATTTCTTATTTTTCTATTAGATGTTAGAACTGTTCTGACAAGGTGGTATTTCTTGTTTTTCTGTTAGATTTTAGAATTGTTCTGACAGGGTGGTATTTCTTGTTTTTCTATTAGATTTTAGAACTGTTCTGACAAGGTGGTATTTCTTGTTTTTCTGTTAGATTTTAGAATTGTTCTGACAGGGTGGTATTTCTTGTTTTTCTATTAGATTTTAGAACTATTCTGACAGGGTGGTATTTCTTATTTTTCTATTAGATGTTAGAACTGTTCTGACAAGGTGGTATTTCTTGTTTTTTATTAGATTTTAGAATTGTTCTGACAGGGTGGTATTTCTTGTTTTTCTATTAGATGTTAGAACTGTTCTGACAAGGTGGTATTTCTTGTTTTTCTGTTAGATTTTAGAATTGTTCTGACAGGGTGGTATTTCTTGTTTTTCTATTAGATTTTAGAACTGTTCCGACTGTGTGGCATTTCTAGTCTTTCTATTAGATTTTAGAACTATTCTGACAGGGTGGTATTTCTTATTTTTCTATTAGATGTTAGAACTGTTCTGACAAGGTGGTATTTCTTGTTTTTCTGTTAGATTTTAGAATTGTTCTGACAGGGTGGTATTTCTTGTTTTTCTATTAGATTTTAGAACTGTTCTGACAAGGTGGTATTTCTTGTTTTTCTGTTAGATTTTAGAATTGTTCTGACAGGGTGGTATTTCTTGTTTTTCTATTAGATTTTAGAACTGTTCCGAATGTGTGGTATTTCTTGTTTTTCTATTAGATTTTAGAACTATTCTGACATGGTGGTATTTCTTGTTTTTTTTATTAGATTTTAGAACTATTCTGACAGGGAGGTATTTCTTGTTTTTTTATTAGATTTTAGAACTATTTTGACAGGGTGGTATTTCTTGTTTTTCTATTAGATTTTACAACTGTTCTGACAGGATGGTATTTCTTGTTTTTCTAACAGATTTTACAACTGTTCTGACAGTGTGGTATTTCTTGTTTTTCTATTAGATTTTAGAACTGTTCTGACAAGGTGGTATTTCTTATTTTTCTATTAGATTTTAGAACTGTTCTGACAGGGTGGTATTTCTTGTTTTTCTATTAGATTTTAGAACTGTTCTGACAAGGTGGTATTTCTTGTTTTTCTATTAGATTTTAGAACTGTTCTGACAAGGTGGTATTTCTTGTTTTTCTATTAGATTCTAGAACTGTTCTGACAGGGTGGTATTTCTTGTTTTTCTATAAGATTTTAGAACTGTTCTGACAGGGTGGTATTTCTTGTTTTTGTAACAGATTTTAGAACTGTTCTGACAGGGTGGTATTTCTTGTTTTTGTAACAGATTTTAGAACTGTTCTGACAAGGTGGTTTTTCTTGTTTTTCTGTTAGATTTTAGAATTGTTCTGACAGGGTGGTATTTCTTGTTTTTCTATTAGATTTTAGAACTGTTCTGACAAGGTGGTATTTCTTGTTTTTCTATTAGATTTTAGAACTGTTCTGACAGGGTGGTATTTCTTGTTTTTCTATTAGATTTTAGAACTGTTCTGACAAGGTGGTATTTCTTGTTTTTCTAACAAATTTTAGAACTGTTCTGACAAGGTGGTATTTTTTGTTTTTCTATTAGATTTTAGAACTGTTCTGACAGGGTGGTATTTCTTGTTTTTCTATTAGATTTTACAATTGTTCTGACAGGGTGGTATTTCTTGTTTTTTTATTAGATTTTAGAACTGTTCTGACAGGGTGGTATTTCTTGTTTTTTTATTAGATTTTAGAACTGTTCTGACAAGGTGGTATTTCTTGTTTTTCTATTAGATTTTACAACTGTTCTGACAGGGTGGTATTTCTTGTTTTTCTAACAGATTTTACAACTGTTCTGAAAGTGTGGTATTTCTTGTTTTTCTATTAGATTTTAGAACTGTTCTGACAAGGTGGTATTTCTTGTTTTTCTATTAGATTTTAGAACTGTTCTGACAGGGTGGTATTTCTTGTTTTTCTAACAGATTTTAGAACTGTTCTGACAAGGTGGTATTTCTTGTTTTTCTATTAGATTTTAGAACTGTTCTGACAAGGTGGTATTTCTTGTTTTTCTGTTAGATTTTAGAATTGTTCTGACAGGGTGGTATTTCTTGTTTTTCTATTAGATTTTAGAACTGTTCCGACTGTGTGGTATTTCTTGTTTTTCTATTAGATTTTAGAACTATTCTGACAGGGTGGTATTTCTTATTTTTCTATTAGATGTTAGAACTGTTCTGACAAGGTGGTATTTCTTGTTTTTCTGTTAGATTTTAGAATTGTTCTGACAGGGTGGTATTTCTTGTTTTTCTATTAGATTTTAGAACTGTTCTGACAAGGTGGTTTTTCTTGTTTTTCTGTTAGATTTTAGAATTGTTCTGACAGGGTGGTATTTCTTGTTTTTCTATTAGATTTTAGAACTGTTCTGACAAGGTGGTATTTCTTGTTTTTCTATTAGATTTTAGAACTGTTCTGACAGGGTGGTATTTCTTGTTTTTCTATTAGATTTTAGAACTGTTCTGACAAGGTGGTATTTCTTGTTTTTCTAACAAATTTTAGAACTGTTCTGACAAGGTGGTATTTTTTGTTTTTCTATTAGATTTTAGAACTGTTCTAACAGGGTGGTATTTCTTGTTTTTCTATTAGATTTTACAATTGTTCTGACAGGGTGGTATTTCTTGTTTTTTTATTAGATTTTAGAACTGTTCTGACAGGGTGGTATTTCTTGTTTTTTTATTAGATTTTAGAACTGTTCTGACAAGGTGGTATTTCTTATTTTTCTATTAGATGTTAGAACTGTTCTGACAAGGTGGTATTTCTTGTTTTTCTGTTAGATTTTAGAATTGTTCTGACAGGGTGGTATTTCTTGTTTTTCTATTAGATTTTAGAACTGTTCTGACAAGGTGGTATTTCTTGTTTTTCTGTTAGATTTTAGAATTGTTCTGACAGGGTGGTATTTCTTGTTTTTCTATTAGATTTTAGAACTATTCTGACAGGGTGGTATTTCTTATTTTTCTATTAGATGTTAGAACTGTTCTGACAAGGTGGTATTTCTTGTTTTTTATTAGATTTTAGAATTGTTCTGACAGGGTGGTATTTCTTGTTTTTCTATTAGATGTTAGAACTGTTCTGACAAGGTGGTATTTCTTGTTTTTCTGTTAGATTTTAGAATTGTTCTGACAGGGTGGTATTTCTTGTTTTTCTATTAGATTTTAGAACTGTTCCGACTGTGTGGCATTTCTAGTCTTTCTATTAGATTTTAGAACTATTCTGACAGGGTGGTATTTCTTATTTTTCTATTAGATGTTAGAACTGTTCTGACAAGGTGGTATTTCTTGTTTTTCTGTTAGATTTTAGAATTGTTCTGACAGGGTGGTATTTCTTGTTTTTCTATTAGATTTTAGAACTGTTCTGACAAGGTGGTATTTCTTGTTTTTCTGTTAGATTTTAGAATTGTTCTGACAGGGTGGTATTTCTTGTTTTTCTATTAGATTTTAGAACTGTTCCGAATGTGTGGTATTTCTTGTTTTTCTATTAGATTTTAGAACTATTCTGACATGGTGGTATTTCTTGTTTTTTTTATTAGATTTTAGAACTATTCTGACAGGGAGGTATTTCTTGTTTTTTTATTAGATTTTAGAACTATTTTGACAGGGTGGTATTTCTTGTTTTTCTATTAGATTTTACAACTGTTCTGACAGGATGGTATTTCTTGTTTTTCTAACAGATTTTACAACTGTTCTGACAGTGTGGTATTTCTTGTTTTTCTATTAGATTTTAGAACTGTTCTGACAAGGTGGTATTTCTTATTTTTCTATTAGATTTTAGAACTGTTCTGACAGGGTGGTATTTCTTGTTTTTCTATTAGATTTTAGAACTGTTCTGACAAGGTGGTATTTCTTGTTTTTCTATTAGATTTTAGAACTGTTCTGACAAGGTGGTATTTCTTGTTTTTCTATTAGATTCTAGAACTGTTCTGACAGGGTGGTATTTCTTGTTTTTCTATAAGATTTTAGAACTGTTCTGACAGGGTGGTATTTCTTGTTTTTGTAACAGATTTTAGAACTGTTCTGACAAGGTGGTATTTCTTGTTTTTCTATAAGATTTTAGAACTGTTCTGACAGTGTGGTATTTCTTGTTTTTCTATTAGATTTTAGAACTGTTCTGACAAGGTGGTATTTCTTATTTTTCTATTAGATTTTAGAACTGTTCTGACAGGGTGGTATTTCTTGTTTTTCTATTAGATTTTAGAACTGTTCTGACAAGGAGGTATTTCTTGTTTTTCTATTAGATTTTAGAACTGTTCTGACAAGGTGGTATTTCTTGTTTTTCTATAAGATTTTAGAACTGTTCTGACAGGGTGGTATTTCTTGTTTTTTTATTAGATTTTAGAACTGTTGTGACAAGGTGGTATTTCTTGTTTTTCTATTAGATTTTAGAACTGTTCTGACAAGGTGGTATTTCTTGTTTTTCTATTAGATTTTACAACTGTTCTGACAGGGTGGTATTTCTTGTTTTTTTATTAGATTTTAGAACTGTTCTGACAAGGTGGTATTTCTCATTTTTCTATTATATTTTAGAACTGTTCTGACAAGGTGGTATTTCTTGTTTTTTTATTAGAGTTTAGAACTGTTCTGACAGGGTGGTATTTCTTGTTTTTCTATTAGATTTTAGAACTGTTCTGACAGTGTGGTATTTCTTGTTTTTCTAACAGATTTTAGAACTGTTCTGACAAGGTGGTATTTCTTGTTTTTCTATTAGATTTTAGAACTGTTCTGACAGGGTGGTATTTCTTGTTTTTCTATTAGATTTTACAATTGTTCTGACAGGGTGGTATTTCTTGTTTTTCTATTAGATTTTAGAACTGTTCCGACTGTGTGGTATTTCTTGTCGTTCTATTAGATTTTAGAACTATTCTGACAGGGTGATATTTCTTATTTTTCTATTAGATGTTAGAACTGTTCTGACAAGGTGGTATTTCTTGTTTTTCTGTTAGATTTTAGAATTGTTCTGACAGGGTGGTATTTCTTGTTTTTCTATTAGATTTTAGAACTGTTCTGACAAGGTGGTATTTCTTGTTTTTTTATTAGATTTTAGAATTGTTCTGACAGGGTGGTATTTCTTGTTTTTCTATTAGATTTTAGAACTGTTCTGACAGGGTGGTATTTCTTGTTTTTCTATTAGATTTTAGAACTATTCTGACAGGGTGGTATTTCTTGTTTTTTTATTAGATTTTAGAACTATTCTGACAGGGAGGTATTTCTTGTTTTTTTTATTAGATTTTAGAACTATTCTGACAGGGTGGTATTTCTTGTTTTTCTATTAGATTTTACAACTGTTCTGACAGGATGGTATTTCTTGTTTTTCTAACAGATTTTAAAACTGTTCTGATAGTGTGGTATTTCTTGTTTTTCTATTAGATTTTAGAACTGTTCTGACAAGGTGGTATTTCTTGTTTTTCTATTAGATTTTAGAACTGTTCTGACAAGGTGGTATTTCTTGTTTTTCTAACAGATTTTAGAACTGTTCTGACAAGGTGGTATTTCTTGTTTTTCTATAAGATTTTAGAACTGTTCTGACAGTGTGGTATTTCTTGTTTTTCTATTAGATTTTAGAACTGTACTGACAAGGTGGTATTTCTTATTTTTCTATTAGATTTTAGAACTGTTCTGACAAGGTGGTATTTTTTGTTTTTCTATAAGATTTTAGAACTGTTCTGACAGTGTGGTATTTCTTGTTTTTGTATTAGATTTTAGAACTGTTCTGACAAGGTGGTATTTCTTGTTTTTCTATTAGATTTTAGAACTGTTCTGACAAGGTGGTATTTCTTGTTTTTCTATTAGATTTTAGAACTGTTCTGACAAGGTGGTATTTCTTGTTTTTCTAACAAATTTTAGAACTGTTCTGACAAGGTGGTATTTTTTGTTTTTCTATTAGATTTTAGAACTGTTCTGACAGGGTGGTATTTCTTGTTTTTCTATTAGATTTTACAATTGTTCTGACAGGGTGGTATTTCTTGTTTTTTTATTAGATTTTAGAACTGTTCTGACAGGGTGGTATTTCTTGTTTTTTTATTAGATTTTAGAACTGTTCTGACAAGGTGGTATTTCTTGTTTTTCTGTTAGATTTTAGAATTGTTCTGACAGGGTGGTATTTCTTGTTTTTCTATTAGATTTTAGAACTGTTCTGACAAGGTGGTATTTCTTGTTTTTCTGTTAGATTTTAGAATTGTTCTGACAGGGTGGTATTTCTTGTTTTTCTATTAGATTTTAGAACTGTTCCGACTGTGTGGTATTTCTTGTCTTTCAATTAGATTTTAGAACTATTCTGACAGGGTGGTATTTCTTATTTTTCTATTAGATGTTAGAACTGTTCTGACAAGGTGGTATTTCTTGTTTTTTTATTAGATTTTAGAATTGTTCTGACAGGGTGGTATTTCTTGTTTTTCTATTAGATTTTAGAACTGTTCTGACAAGGTGGTATTTCTTGTTTTTCTGTTAGATTTTAGAATTGTTCTGACAGGGTGGTATTTCTTGTT
The DNA here is from genome assembly GCA_963680875.1 of Bathymodiolus brooksi. Lineage (NCBI taxonomy): Eukaryota > Metazoa > Mollusca > Bivalvia > Mytilida > Modiolidae > Bathymodiolus > Bathymodiolus brooksi. Next base: position 47,928,301 of record OY804590.1, on the reverse strand, counting down.
TTTCTATTAGATTTTAGAACTGTTCCGACTGTGTGGTATTTCTTGTTTTTCTATTAGATTTTAGAACTATTCTGACCGGGTGGTATTTCTTGTTTTTTTATTAGATTTTAGAACTATTCTGACAGGGTGGTATTTCTTGTTTTTCTATTAGATTTTAGAACTGTTCTGACAAGGTGGTTTTTCTTGTTTTTCTGTTAGATTTTAGAATTGTTCTGACAGGGTGGTATTTCTTGTTTTTCTATTAGATTTTAGAACTGTTCTGACAAGGTGGTATTTCTTGTTTTTCTATTAGATTTTAGAACTGTTCTGACAGGGTGGTATTTCTTGTTTTTCTACTAGATTTTAGAACTGTTCTGACAAGGTGGTATTTCTTGTTTTTCTAACAAATTTTAGAACTGTTCTGACAAGGTGGTATTTTTTGTTTTTCTATTAGATTTTAGAACTGTTCTGACAGGGTGGTATTTCTTGTTTTTCTATTAGATTTTACAATTGTTCTGAAAGGGTGGTATTTCTTGTTTTTTTATTAGATTTTAGAACTGTTCTGACAGGGTGGTATTTCTTGTTTTTTTATTAGATTTTAGAACTGTTCTGACAAGGTGGTATTTCTTGTTTTTCTATTAGATTTTACAACTGTTCTGACAGGGTGGTATTTCTTGTTTTTCTAACAGATTTTACAACTGTTCTGAAAGTGTGGTATTTCTTGTTTTTCTATTAGATTTTAGAACTGTTCTGACAAGGTGGTATTTCTTGTTTTTCTATTAGATTTTAGAACTGTTCTGACAGGGTGGTATTTCTTGTTTTTCTAACAGATTTTAGAACTGTTCTGACAAGGTGGTATTTCTTGTTTTTCTATTAGATTTTAGAACTGTTCTGACAAGGTGGTATTTCTTGTTTTTCTGTTAGATTTTAGAATTGTTCTGACAGGGTGGTATTTCTTGTTTTTCTATTAGATTTTAGAACTGTTCCGACTGTGTGGTATTTCTTGTTTTTCTATTAGATTTTAGAACTATTCTGACAGGGTGGTATTTCTTATTTTTCTATTAGATGTTAGAACTGTTCTGACAAGGTGGTATTTCTTGTTTTTCTGTTAGATTTTAGAATTGTTCTGACAGGGTGGTATTTCTTGTTTTTCTATTAGATTTTAGAACTGTTCTGACAAGGTGGTTTTTCTTGTTTTTCTGTTAGATTTTAGAATTGTTCTGACAGGGTGGTATTTCTTGTTTTTCTATTAGATTTTAGAACTGTTCTGACAAGGTGGTATTTCTTGTTTTTCTATTAGATTTTAGAACTGTTCTGACAGGGTGGTATTTCTTGTTTTTCTATTAGATTTTAGAACTGTTCTGACAAGGTGGTATTTCTTGTTTTTCTAACAAATTTTAGAACTGTTCTGACAAGGTGGTATTTTTTGTTTTTCTATTAGATTTTAGAACTGTTCTGACAGGGTGGTATTTCTTGTTTTTCTATTAGATTTTACAATTGTTCTGACAGGGTGGTATTTCTTGTTTTTTTATTAGATTTTAGAACTGTTCTGACAGGGTGGTATTTCTTGTTTTTTTATTAGATTTTAGAACTGTTCTGACAAGGTGGTATTTCTTATTTTTCTATTAGATGTTAGAACTGTTCTGACAAGGTGGTATTTCTTGTTTTTCTATTAGATTCTAGAACTGTTCTGACAGGGTGGTATTTCTTGTTTTTCTATAAGATTTTAGAACTGTTCTGACAGGGTGGTATTTCTTGTTTTTGTAACAGATTTTAGAACTGTTCTGACAAGGTGGTATTTCTTGTTTTTCTATAAGATTTTAGAACTGTTCTGACAGTGTGGTATTTCTTGTTTTTCTATTAGATTTTAGAACTGTTCTGACAAGGTGGTATTTCTTATTTTTCTATTAGATTTTAGAACTGTTCTGACAGGGTGGTATTTCTTGTTTTTCTATTAGATTTTAGAACTGTTCTGACAAGGAGGTATTTCTTGTTTTTCTATTAGATTTTAGAACTGTTCTGACAAGGTGGTATTTCTTGTTTTTCTATTAGATTTTAGAACTGTTCTGACAGGGTGGTATTTCTTGTTTTTTTATTAGATTTTAGAACTGTTGTGACAAGGTGGTATTTCTTGTTTTTCTATTAGATTTTAGAACTGTGCTGACAAGGTGGTATTTCTTGTTTTTCTATTAGATTTTACAACTGTTCTGACAGGGTGGTATTTCTTGTTTTTTTATTAGATTTTAGAACTGTTCTGACAAGGTGGTATTTCTCATTTTTCTATTATATTTTAGAACTGTTCTGACAAGGTGGTATTTCTTGTTTTTTTATTAGAGTTTAGAACTGTTCTAACAGGGTGGTATTTCTTGTTTTTCTATTAGATTTTAGAACTGTTCTGACAGTGTGGTATTTCTTGTTTTTCTAACAGATTTTAGAACTGTTCTGACAAGGTGGTATTTCTTGTTTTTCTATTAGATTTTAGAACTGTTCTGACAGGGTGGTATTTCTTGTTTTTCTATTAGATTTTACAATTGTTCTGACAGGGTGGTATTTCTTGTTTTTCTATTAGATTTTAGAACTGTTCCGACTGTGTGGTATTTCTTGTCGTTCTATTAGATTTTAGAACTATTCTGACAGGGTGATATTTCTTATTTTTCTATTAGATGTTAGAACTGTTCTGACAAGGTGGTATTTCTTGTTTTTCTGTTAGATTTTAGAATTGTTCTGACAGGGTGGTATTTCTTGTTTTTCTATTAGATTTTAGAACTGTTCTGACAAGGTGGTATTTCTTGTTTTTATATTAGATTTTAGAATTGTTCTGACAGGGTGGTATTTCTTGTTTTTCTATTAGATTTTAGAACTGTTCTGACAGGGTGGTATTTCTTGTTTTTCTATTAGATTTTAGAACTATTCTGACAGGGTGGTATTTCTTGTTTTTTTATTAGATTTTAGAACTATTCTGACAGGGAGGTATTTCTTGTTTTTTTTATTAGATTTTAGAACTATTCTGACAGGGTGGTATTTCTTGTTTTTCTATTAGATTTTACAACTGTTCTGACAGGATGGTATTTCTTGTTTTTCTAACAGATTTTACAACTGTTCTGATAGTGTGGTATTTCTTGTTTTTCTATTAGATTTTAGAACTGTTCTGACAAGGTGGTATTTCTTGTTTTTCTATTAGATTTTAGAACTGTTCTGACAAGGTGGTATTTCTTGTTTTTCTATAAGATTTTAGAACTGTTCTGACAGTGTGGTATTTCTTGTTTTTGTATTAGATTTTAGAACTGTTCTGACAAGGTGGTATTTCTTGTTTTTCTATTAGATTTTAGAACTGTTCTGACAAGGTGGTATTTCTTGTTTTTCTATTAGATTTTAGAACTGTTCTGACAAGGTGGTATTTCTTGTTTTTCTAACAAATTTTAGAACTGTTCTGACAAGGTGGTATTTTTTGTTTTTCTATTAGATTTTAGAACTGTTCTGACAGGGTGGTATTTCTTGTTTTTCTATTAGATTTTACAATTGTTCTGACAGGGTGGTATTTCTTGTTTTTTTATTAGATTTTAGAACTGTTCTGACAGGGTGGTATTTCTTGTTTTTTTATTAGATTTTAGAACTGTTCTGACAAGGTGGTATTTCTTGTTTTTCTGTTAGATTTTAGAATTGTTCTGACAGGGTGGTATTTCTTGTTTTTCTATTAGATTTTAGAACTGTTCTGACAAGGTGGTATTTCTTGTTTTTCTGTTAGATTTTAGAATTGTTCTGACAGGGTGGTATTTCTTGTTTTTCTATTAGATTTTAGAACTGTTCCGACTGTGTGGTATTTCTTGTCTTTCAATTAGATTTTAGAACTATTCTGACAGGGTGGTATTTCTTATTTTTCTATTAGATGTTAGAACTGTTCTGACAAGGTGGTATTTCTTGTTTTTTTATTAGATTTTAGAATTGTTCTGACAGGGTGGTATTTCTTGTTTTTCTATTAGATTTTAGAACTGTTCTGACAAGGTGGTATTTCTTGTTTTTCTGTTAGATTTTAGAATTGTTCTGACAGGGTGGTATTTCTTGTTTTTCTATTAGATTTTAGAACTGTTCCGACTGTGTGGTATTTCTTGTTTTTCTATTAGATTTTAGAACTATTCTGACCGGGTGGTATTTCTTGTTTTTTTATTAGATTTTAGAACTATTCTGACAGGGTGGTATTTCTTGTTTTTCTATTAGATTTTAGAACTATTCTGACAGGGTGGTATTTCTTATTTTTCTATTAGATGTTAGAACTGTTCTGACAAGGTGGTATTTCTTGTTTTTCTGTTAGATTTTAGAATTGTTCTGACAGGGTGGTATTTCTTGTTTTTCTATTAGATTTTAGAACTGTTCTGACAAGGTGGTTTTTCTTGTTTTTCTGTTAGATTTTAGAATTGTTCTGACAGGGTGGTATTTCTTGTTTTTCTATTAGATTTTAGAACTGTTCTGACAAGGTGGTATTTCTTGTTTTTCTATTAGATTTTAGAACTGTTCTGACAGGGTGGTATTTCTTGTTTTTCTATTAGATTTTAGAACTGTTCTGACAAGGTGGTATTTCTTGTTTTTCTAACAAATTTTAGAACTGTTCTGACAAGGTGGTATTTTTTGTTTTTCTATTAGATTTTAGAACTGTTCTGACAGGGTGGTATTTCTTGTTTTTCTATTAGATTTTACAATTGTTCTGACAGGGTGGTATTTCTTGTTTTTTTATTAGATTTTAGAACTGTTCTGACAGGGTGGTATTTCTTGTTTTTTTATTAGATTTTAGAACTGTTCTGACAAGGTGGTATTTCTTATTTTTCTATTAGATGTTAGAACTGTTCTGACAAGGTGGTATTTCTTGTTTTTCTATTAGATTCTAGAACTGTTCTGACAGGGTGGTATTTCTTGTTTTTCTATAAGATTTTAGAACTGTTCTGACAGGGTGGTATTTCTTGTTTTTGTAACAGATTTTAGAACTGTTCTGACAAGGTGGTATTTCTTGTTTTTCTATAAGATTTTAGAACTGTTCTGACAGTGTGGTATTTCTTGTTTTTCTATTAGATTTTAGAACTGTTCTGACAAGGTGGTATTTCTTATTTTTCTATTAGATTTTAGAACTGTTCTGACAGGGTGGTATTTCTTGTTTTTCTATTAGATTTTAGAACTGTTCTGACAAGGAGGTATTTCTTGTTTTTCTATTAGATTTTAGAACTGTTCTGACAAGGTGGTATTTCTTGTTTTTCTATTAGATTTTAGAACTGTTCTGACAGGGTGGTATTTCTTGTTTTTTTATTAGATTTTAGAACTGTTGTGACAAGGTGGTATTTCTTGTTTTTCTATTAGATTTTAGAACTGTGCTGACAAGGTGGTATTTCTTGTTTTTCTATTAGATTTTACAACTGTTCTGACAGGGTGGTATTTCTTGTTTTTTTATTAGATTTTAGAACTGTTCTGACAAGGTGGTATTTCTCATTTTTCTATTATATTTTAGAACTGTTCTGACAAGGTGGTATTTCTTGTTTTTTTATTAGAGTTTAGAACTGTTCTAACAGGGTGGTATTTCTTGTTTTTCTATTAGATTTTAGAACTGTTCTGACAGTGTGGTATTTCTTGTTTTTCTAACAGATTTTAGAACTGTTCTGACAAGGTGGTATTTCTTGTTTTTCTATTAGATTTTAGAACTGTTCTGACAGGGTGGTATTTCTTGTTTTTCTATTAGATTTTACAATTGTTCTGACAGGGTGGTATTTCTTGTTTTTCTATTAGATTTTAGAACTGTTCCGACTGTGTGGTATTTCTTGTCGTTCTATTAGATTTTAGAACTATTCTGACAGGGTGATATTTCTTATTTTTCTATTAGATGTTAGAACTGTTCTGACAAGGTGGTATTTCTTGTTTTTCTGTTAGATTTTAGAATTGTTCTGACAGGGTGGTATTTCTTGTTTTTCTATTAGATTTTAGAACTGTTCTGACAAGGTGGTATTTCTTGTTTTTTTATTAGATTTTAGAATTGTTCTGACAGGGTGGTATTTCTTGTTTTTCTATTAGATTTTAGAACTGTTCTGACAGGGTGGTATTTCTTGTTTTTCTATTAGATTTTAGAACTATTCTGACAGGGTGGTATTTCTTGTTTTTTTATTAGATTTTAGAACTATTCTGACAGGGAGGTATTTCTTGTTTTTTTTATTAGATTTTAGAACTATTCTGACAGGGTGGTATTTCTTGTTTTTCTATTAGATTTTACAACTGTTCTGACAGGATGGTATTTCTTGTTTTTCTAACAGATTTTACAACTGTTCTGATAGTGTGGTATTTCTTGTTTTTCAATTAGATTTTAGAACTGTTCTGACAAGGTGGTATTTCTTGTTTTTCTATTAGATTTTAGAACTGTTCTGACAAGGTGGTATTTCTTGTTTTTCTATAAGATTTTAGAACTGTTCTGACAGTGTGGTATTTCTTGTTTTTGTATTAGATTTTAGAACTGTTCTGACAAGGTGGTATTTCTTGTTTTTCTATTAGATTTTAGAACTGTTCTGACAAGGTGGTATTTCTTGTTTTTCTATTAGATTTTAGAACTGTTCTGACAAGGTGGTATTTCTTGTTTTTCTAACAAATTTTAGAACTGTTCTGACAAGGTGGTATTTTTTGTTTTTCTATTAGATTTTAGAACTGTTCTGACAGGGTGGTATTTCTTGTTTTTCTATTAGATTTTACAATTGTTCTGACAGGGTGGTATTTCTTGTTTTTTTATTAGATTTTAGAACTGTTCTGACAGGGTGGTATTTCTTGTTTTTTTATTAGATTTTAGAACTGTTCTGACAAGGTGGTATTTCTTGTTTTTCTGTTAGATTTTAGAATTGTTCTGACAGGGTGGTATTTCTTGTTTTTCTATTAGATTTTAGAACTGTTCTGACAAGGTGGTATTTCTTGTTTTTCTGTTAGATTTTAGAATTGTTCTGACAGGGTGGTATTTCTTGTTTTTCTATTAGATTTTAGAACTGTTCCGACTGTGTGGTATTTCTTGTCTTTCAATTAGATTTTAGAACTATTCTGACAGGGTGGTATTTCTTATTTTTCTATTAGATGTTAGAACTGTTCTGACAAGGTGGTATTTCTTGTTTTTTTATTAGATTTTAGAATTGTTCTGACAGGGTGGTATTTCTTGTTTTTCTATTAGATTTTAGAACTGTTCTGACAAGGTGGTATTTCTTGTTTTTCTGTTAGATTTTAGAATTGTTCTGACAGGGTGGTATTTCTTGTTTTTCTATTAGATTTTAGAACTGTTCCGACTGTGTGGTATTTCTTGTTTTTCTATTAGATTTTAGAACTATTCTGACCGGGTGGTATTTCTTGTTTTTTTATTAGATTTTAGAACTATTCTGACAGGGTGGTATTTCTTGTTTTTCTATTAGATTTTAGAACTGTTCTGACAAGGTGGTTTTTCTTGTTTTTCTGTTAGATTTTAGAATTGTTCTGACAGGGTGGTATTTCTTGTTTTTCTATTAGATTTTAGAACTGTTCTGACAAGGTGGTATTTCTTGTTTTTCTATTAGATTTTAGAACTGTTCTGACAGGGTGGTATTTCTTGTTTTTCTATTAGATTTTAGAACTGTTCTGACAAGGTGGTATTTCTTGTTTTTCTAACAAATTTTAGAACTGTTCTGACAAGGTGGTATTTTTTGTTTTTCTATTAGATTTTAGAACTGTTCTGACAGGGTGGTATTTCTTGTTTTTCTATTAGATTTTACAATTGTTCTGACAGGGTGGTATTTCTTGTTTTTTTATTAGATTTTAGAACTGTTCTGACAGGGTGGTATTTCTTGTTTTTTTATTAGATTTTAGAACTGTTCTGACAAGGTGGTATTTCTTGTTTTTCTATTAGATTTTACAACTGTTCTGACAGGGTGGTATTTCTTGTTTTTCTAACAGATTTTACAACTGTTCTGAAAGTGTGGTATTTCTTGTTTTTCTATTAGATTTTAGAACTGTTCTGACAAGGTGGTATTTCTTGTTTTTCTATTAGATTTTAGAACTGTTCTGACAGGGTGGTATTTCTTGTTTTTCTAACAGATTTTAGAACTGTTCTGACAAGGTGGTATTTCTTGTTTTTCTATTAGATTTTAGAACTGTTCTGACAAGGTGGTATTTCTTGTTTTTCTGTTAGATTTTAGAATTGTTCTGACAGGGTGGTATTTCTTGTTTTTCTATTAGATTTTAGAACTGTTCCGACTGTGTGGTATTTCTTGTTTTTCTATTAGATTTTAGAACTATTCTGACAGGGTGGTATTTCTTATTTTTCTATTAGATGTTAGAACTGTTCTGACAAGGTGGTATTTCTTGTTTTTCTGTTAGATTTTAGAATTGTTCTGACAGGGTGGTATTTCTTGTTTTTCTATTAGATTTTAGAACTGTTCTGACAAGGTGGTTTTTCTTGTTTTTCTGTTAGATTTTAGAATTGTTCTGACAGGGTGGTATTTCTTGTTTTTCTATTAGATTTTAGAACTGTTCTGACAAGGTGGTATTTCTTGTTTTTCTATTAGATTTTAGAACTGTTCTGACAGGGTGGTATTTCTTGTTTTTCTATTAGATTTTAGAACTGTTCTGACAAGGTGGTATTTCTTGTTTTTCTAACAAATTTTAGAACTGTTCTGACAAGGTGGTATTTTTTGTTTTTCTATTAGATTTTAGAACTGTTCTGACAGGGTGGTATTTCTTGTTTTTCTATTAGATTTTACAATTGTTCTGACAGGGTGGTATTTCTTGTTTTTTTATTAGATTTTAGAACTGTTCTGACAGGGTGGTATTTCTTGTTTTTTTATTAGATTTTAGAACTGTTCTGACAAGGTGGTATTTCTTATTTTTCTATTAGATGTTAGAACTGTTCTGACAAGGTGGTATTTCTTGTTTTTCTGTTAGATTTTAGAATTGTTCTGACAGGGTGGTATTTCTTGTTTTTCTATTAGATTTTAGAACTGTTCTGACAAGGTGGTATTTCTTGTTTTTCTGTTAGATTTTAGAATTGTTCTGACAGGGTGGTATTTCTTGTTTTTCTATTAGATTTTAGAACTATTCTGACAGGGTGGTATTTCTTATTTTTCTATTAGATGTTAGAACTGTTCTGACAAGGTGGTATTTCTTGTTTTTTATTAGATTTTAGAATTGTTCTGACAGGGTGGTATTTCTTGTTTTTCTATTAGATGTTAGAACTGTTCTGACAAGGTGGTATTTCTTGTTTTTCTGTTAGATTTTAGAATTGTTCTGACAGGGTGGTATTTCTTGTTTTTCTATTAGATTTTAGAACTGTTCCGACTGTGTGGCATTTCTTGTCTTTCTATTAGATTTTAGAACTATTCTGACAGGGTGGTATTTCTTATTTTTCTATTAGATGTTAGAACTGTTCTGACAAGGTGGTATTTCTTGTTTTTCTGTTAGATTTTAGAATTGTTCTGACAGGGTGGTATTTCTTGTTTTTCTATTAGATTTTAGAACTGTTCTGACAAGGTGGTATTTCTTGTTTTTCTGTTAGATTTTAGAATTGTTCTGACAGGGTGGTATTTCTTGTTTTTCTATTAGATTTTAGAACTGTTCCGAATGTGTGGTATTTCTTGTTTTTCTATTAGATTTTAGAACTATTCTGACATGGTGGTATTTCTTGTTTTTTTTATTAGATTTTAGAACTATTCTGACAGGGAGGTATTTCTTGTTTTTTTATTAGATTTTAGAACTATTTTGACAGGGTGGTATTTCTTGTTTTTCTATTAGATTTTACAACTGTTCTGACAGGATGGTATTTCTTGTTTTTCTAACAGATTTTACAACTGTTCTGACAGTGTGGTATTTCTTGTTTTTCTATTAGATTTTAGAACTGTTCTGACAAGGTGGTATTTCTTATTTTTCTATTAGATTTTAGAACTGTTCTGACAGGGTGGTATTTCTTGTTTTTCTATTAGATTTTAGAACTGTTCTGACAAGGTGGTATTTCTTGTTTTTCTATAAGATTTTAGAACTGTTCTGACAGTGTGGTATTTCTTGTTTTTCTATTAGATTTTAGAACTGTTCTGACAAGGTGGTATTTCTTATTTTTCTATTAGATTTTAGAACTGTTCTGACAGGGTGGTATTTCTTGTTTTTCTATTAGATTTTAGAACTGTTCTGACAAGGTGGTATTTCTTGTTTTTCTATTAGATTTTAGAACTGTTCTGACAGGGTGGTATTTCTTGTTTTTCTATTAGATTTTAGAACTGTTCTGACAGGGTGGTATTTCTTGTTTTTCTATAAGATTTTAGAACTGTTCTGACAGTGTGGTATTTCTTGTTTTTCTATAAGATTTTAGAACTGTTCTGACAGGGTGGTATTTCTTGTTTTTTTATTAGATTTTAGAACTGTTGTGACAAGGTGGTATTTCTTGTTTTTCTATTAGATTTTAGAACTGTTCTGACAAGGTGGTATTTCTTGTTTTTCTATTAGATTTTACAACTGTTCTGACAGGGTGGTATTTCTTGTTTTTTTATTAGATTTTAGAACTGTTCTGACAAGGTGGTATTTCTCATTTTTCTATTATATTTTAGAACTGTTCTGACAAGGTGGTATTTCTTGTTTTTTTATTAGAGTTTAGAACTGTTCTGACAGGGTGGTATTTCTTGTTTTTCTATTAGATTTTAGAACTGTTCTGACAGTGTGGTATTTCTTGTTTTTCTAACAGATTTTAGAACTGTTCTGACAAGGTGGTATTTCTTGTTTTTCTATTAGATTTTAGAACTGTTCTGACAGGGTGGTATTTCTTGTTTTTCTATTAGATTTTACAATTGTTCTGACAGGGTGGTATTTCTTGTTTTTCTATTAGATTTTAGAACTGTTCCGACTGTGTGGTATTTCTTGTCGTTCTATTAGATTTTAGAACTATTCTGACAGGGTGATATTTCTTATTTTTCTATTAGATGTTAGAACTGTTCTGACAAGGTGGTATTTCTTGTTTTTCTGTTAGATTTTAGAATTGTTCTGACAGGGTGGTATTTCTTGTTTTTCTATTAGATTTTAGAACTGTTCTGACAAGGTGGTATTTCTTGTTTTTTTATTAGATTTTAGAATTGTTCTGACAGGGTGGTATTTCTTGTTTTTCTATTAGATTTTAGAACTGTTCTGACAGGGTGGTATTTCTTGTTTTTCTATTAGATTTTAGAACTATTCTGACAGGGTGGTATTTCTTGTTTTTTTATTAGATTTTAGAACTATTCTGACAGGGAGGTATTTCTTGTTTTTTTTATTAGATTTTAGAACTATTCTGACAGGGTGGTATTTCTTGTTTTTCTATTAGATTTTACAACTGTTCTGACAGGATGGTATTTCTTGTTTTTCTAACAGATTTTACAACTGTTCTGATAGTGTGGTATTTCTTGTTTTTCTATTAGATTTTAGAACTGTTCTGACAAGGTGGTATTTCTTGTTTTTCTATTAGATTTTAGAACTGTTCTGACAAGGTGGTATTTCTTGTTTTTCTAACAGATTTTAGAACTGTTCTGACAAGGTGGTATTTCTTGTTTTTCTATAAGATTTTAGAACTGTTCTGACAGTGTGGTATTTCTTGTTTTTCTATTAGATTTTAGAACTGTACTGACAAGGTGGTATTTCTTATTTTTCTATTAGATTTTAGAACTGTTCTGACAAGGTGGTATTTCTTGTTTTTCTATAAGATTTTAGAACTGTTCTGACAGTGTGGTATTTCTTGTTTTTGTATTAGATTTTAGAACTGTTCTGACAAGGTGGTATTTCTTGTTTTTCTATTAGATTTTAGAACTGTTCTGACAAGGTGGTATTTCTTGTTTTTCTATTAGATTTTAGAACTGTTCTGACAAGGTGGTATTTCTTGTTTTTCTAACAAATTTTAGAACTGTTCTGACAAGGTGGTATTTTTTGTTTTTCTATTAGATTTTAGAACTGTTCTGACAGGGTGGTATTTCTTGTTTTTCTATTAGATTTTACAACTGTTCTGACAGGGTGGTATTTCTTGTTTTTTTATTAGATTTTAGAACTGTTCTGACAGGGTGGTATTTCTTGTTTTTTTATTAGATTTTAGAACTGTTCTGACAAGGTGGTATTTCTTGTTTTTCTGTTAGATTTTAGAATTGTTCTGACAGGGTGGTAGTTCTTGTTTTTCTATTAGATTTTAGAACTGTTCTGACAAGGTGGTATTTCTTGTTTTTCTGTTAGATTTTAGAATTGTTCTGACAGGGTGGTATTTCTTGTTTTTCTATTAGATTTTAGAACTGTTCCGACTGTGTGGTATTTCTTGTCTTTCAATTAGATTTTAGAACTATTCTGACAGGGTGGTATTTCTTATTTTTCTATTAGATGTTAGAACTGTTCTGACAAGGTGGTATTTCTTGTTTTTTTTATTAGATTTTAGAATTGTTCTGACAGGGTGGTATTTCTTGTTTTTCTATTAGATTTTAGAACTGTTCTGACAAGGTGGTATTTCTTGTTTTTCTGTTAGATTTTAGAATTGTTCTGACAGGGTGGTATTTCTTGTTTTTCTATTAGATTTTAGAACTGTTCCGACTGTGTGGTATTTCTTGTTTTTCTATTAGATTTTAGAACTATTCTGACCGGGTGGTATTTCTTGTTTTTTTATTAGATTTTAGAACTATTCTGACAGGGTGGTATTTCTTGTTTTTCTATTAGATTTTACAACTGTTCTGACAGGATGGTATTTCTTGTTTTTCTAACAGATTTTAGAACTGTTCTGACAGTGTGGTATTTCTTGTTTTTCTATTAGATTTTAGAACTGTTCTGACAGGGTGGTATTTCTTGTTTTTCTATTAGATTTTAGAACTGTTCTGACAAGGTGGTATTTCTTGTTTTTCTATTAGATTTTAGAACTGTTCTGACAAGGTGGTATTTCTTGTTTTTCTATTAGATTTTAGAACTGTTCTGACAGGGTGGTATTTCTTGTTTTTCTATTAGATTTTAGAACTGTTCTGACAGGGTGGTATTTCTTGTTTTTCTAACAGATTTTAGAACTGTTCTGACAAGGTGGTATTTCTTGTTTTTCTATAAGATTTTAGAACTGTTCTGACAGTGTGGTATTTCTTGTTTTTCTGTTAGATTTTAGAACTGTTCTGACAAGGTGGTATTTCTTATTTTTCTATTAGATTTTAGAACTGTTCTGACAGGGTGGTATTTCTTGTTTTTCTATTAGATTTTAGAACTGTTCTGACAAGGAGGTATTTCTTGTTTTTCTATTAGATTTTAGAACTGTTCTGACAGGGTGGTATTTCTTGTTTTTTTATTAGATTTTAGAACTGTTGTGACAAGGTGGTATTTCTTGTTTTTCTATTAGATTTTAGAACTGTTCTGACAAGGTGGTATTTCTTGTTTTTCTATTAGATTTTACAACTGTTCTGACAGGGTGGTATTTCTTGTTTTTCTATTAGATTTTAGAACTGTTCTGACAGGGTGGTATTTCTTGTTTTTTTATTAGATTTTAGAACTGTTCTGACAAGGTGGTATTTCTCATTTTTCTATTAGATTTTAGAACTATTCTGACCAGGTGGTATTTCTTGTTTTTTTATTAGAGTTTAGAACTGTTCTGACAGGGTGGTATTTCTTGTTTTTCTATTAGATTTTAGAACTGTTCTGACAGTGTGGTATTTCTTGTTTTTCTAACAGATTTTAGAACTGTTCTGACAAGGTGGTATTTCTTGTTTTTCTATTAGATTTTAGAACTGTTCTGACAGGGTGGTATTTCTTGTTTTTCTATTAGATTTTACAATTGTTCTGACAGGGTGGTATTTCTTGTTTTTCTATTAGATTTTAGAACTGTTCTGACAGGGTGGTATTTCTGTTTTTTTTATTAGATTTTAGAACTGTTCTGACAAGGTGGTATTTCTTATTTTTCTATTAGATGTTAGAACTGTTCTGACAGGGTGGTATTTCTTGTTTTTCTATTAGATTTTAGAACTGTTCTGACCGGGTGGTATTTCTTGTTTTTTTATTAGATTTTAGAACTATTCTGACAGGGAGGTATTTCTTGTTTTTTTATTAGATTTTAGAACTATTCTGACAGGGTGGTATTTCTTGTTTTTCTATTAGATTTTACAACTGTTCTGACAGGATGGTATTTCTTGTTTTTCTAACAGATTTTAGAACTGTTCTGACAGTGTGGTATTTCTTGTTTTTCTAACAGATTTTAGAACTGTTCTGACAAGGTGGTATTTCTTGTTTTTCTATTAGATTTTACAATTGTTCTGACAGGGTGGTATTTCTTGTTTTTTTATTAGATTTTAGAACTGTTCTGACAGGGTGGTATTTCTTGTTTTTTTATTAGATTTTAGAACTGTTCTGACAAGGTGGTATTTCTTGTTTTTCTGTTAGATTTTAGAATTGTTCTGACAGGGTGGTATTTCTTGTTTTTCTATTAGATTTTAGAACTGTTCTGACAAGGTGGTATTTCTTGTTTTTCTGTTAGATTTTAGAATTGTTCTGACAGGGTGGTATTTCTTGTTTTTCTATTAGATTTTAGAACTGTTCCGACTGTGTGGTATTTCTTGTCTTTCAATTAGATTTTAGAACTATTCTGACAGGGTGGTATTTCTTATTTTTCTATTAGATGTTAGAACTGTTCTGACAAGGTGGTATTTCTTGTTTTTTTATTAGATTTTAGAATTGTTCTGACAGGGTGGTATTTCTTGTTTTTCTATTAGATTTTAGAACTGTTCTGACAAGGTGGTATTTCTTGTTTTTCTGTTAGATTTTAGAATTGTTCTGACAGGGTGGTATTTCTTGTTTTTCTATTAGATTTTAGAACTGTTCCGACTGTGTGGTATTTCTTGTTTTTCTATTAGATTTTAGAACTATTCTGACCGGGTGGTATTTCTTGTTTTTTTATTAGATTTTAGAACTATTCTGACAGGGTGGTATTTCTTGTTTTTCTATTAGATTTTACAACTGTTCTGACAGGATGGTATTTCTTGTTTTTCTAACAGATTTTAGAACTGTTCTGACAGTGTGGTATTTCTTGTTTTTCTATTAGATTTTAGAACTGTTCTGACAGGGTGGTATTTCTTGTTTTTCTATTAGATTTTAGAACTGTTCTGACAAGGTGGTATTTCTTGTTTTTCTATTAGATTTTAGAACTGTTCTGACAAGGTGGTATTTCTTGTTTTTCTATTAGATTTTAGAACTGTTCTGACAGGGTGGTATTTCTTGTTTTTCTATTAGATTTTAGAACTGTTCTGACAGGGTGGTATTTCTTGTTTTTCTAACAGATTTTAGAACTGTTCTGACAAGGTGGTATTTCTTGTTTTTCTATAAGATTTTAGAACTGTTCTGACAGTGTGGTATTTCTTGTTTTTCTGTTAGATTTTAGAACTGTTCTGACAAGGTGGTATTTCTTATTTTTCTATTAGATTTTAGAACTGTTCTGACAGGGTGGTATTTCTTGTTTTTCTATTAGATTTTAGAACTGTTCTGACAAGGAGGTATTTCTTGTTTTTCTATTAGATTTTAGAACTGTTCTGACAAGGTGGTATTTCTTGTTTTTCTATTAGATTTTAGAACTGTTCTGACAGGGTGGTATTTCTTGTTTTTTTATTAGATTTTAGAACTGTTGTGACAAGGTGGTATTTCTTGTTTTTCTATTAGATTTTAGAACTGTTCTGACAAGGTGGTATTTCTTGTTTTTCTATTAGATTTTACAACTGTTCTGACAGGGTGGTATTTCTTGTTTTTCTATTAGATTTTAGAACTGTTCTGACAGGGTGGTATTTCTTGTTTTTTTATTAGATTTTAGAACTGTTCTGACAAGGTGGTATTTCTCATTTTTCTATTAGATTTTAGAACTATTCTGACCAGGTGGTATTTCTTGTTTTTTTATTAGAGTTTAGAACTGTTCTGACAGGGTGGTATTTCTTGTTTTTCTATTAGATTTTAGAACTGTTCTGACAGTGTGGTATTTCTTGTTTTTCTAACAGATTTTAGAACTGTTCTGACAAGGTGGTATTTCTTGTTTTTCTATTAGATTTTAGAACTGTTCTGACAGGGTGGTATTTCTTGTTTTTCTATTAGATTTTACAATTGTTCTGACAGGGTGGTATTTCTTGTTTTTCTATTAGATTTTAGAACTGTTCTGACAGGGTGGTATTTCTGTTTTTTTTATTAGATTTTAGAACTGTTCTGACAAGGTGGTATTTCTTATTTTTCTATTAGATGTTAGAACTGTTCTGACAGGGTGGTATTTCTTGTTTTTCTATTAGATTTTAGAACTGTTCTGACCGGGTGGTATTTCTTGTTTTTTTATTAGATTTTAGAACTATTCTGACAGGGAGGTATTTCTTGTTTTTTTATTAGATTTTAGAACTATTCTGACAGGGTGGTATTTCTTGTTTTTCTATTAGATTTTACAACTGTTCTGACAGGATGGTATTTCTTGTTTTTCTAACAGATTTTAGAACTGTTCTGACAGTGTGGTATTTCTTGTTTTTCTATTAGATTTTAGAACTGTTCTGACAAGGTGGTATTTCTTGTTTTTCTATTAGATTTTAGAACTGTTCTGACAGGGTGGTATTTCTTGTTTTTCTATTAGATTTTAGAACTGTTCTGACAAGGTGGTATTTCTTGTTTTTCTATTAGATTTTAGAACTGTTCTGACAAGGTGGTATTTCTTGTTTTTCTATTAGATTTTAGAACTGTTCTGACAGGGTGGTATTTCTTGTTTTTCTATTAGATTTTAGAACTGTTCTGACAGGGTGGTATTTCTTGTTTTTCTAACAGATTTTAGAACTGTTCTGACAAGGTGGTATTTCTTGTTTTTCTATAAGATTTTAGAACTGTTCTGACAGTGTGGTATTTCTTGTTTTTCTGTTAGATTTTAGAACTGTTCTGACAAGGTGGTATTTCTTATTTTTCTATTAGATTTTAGAACTGTTCTGACAGGGTGGTATTTCTTGTTTTTCTATTAGATTTTAGAACTGTTCTGACAAGGAGGTATTTCTTGTTTTTCTATTAGATTTTAGAACTGTTCTGACAAGGTGGTATTTCTTGTTTTTCTATTAGATTTTAGAACTGTTCTGACAGGGTGGTATTTCTTGTTTTTTTATTAGATTTTAGAACTGTTGTGACAAGGTGGTATTTCTTGTTTTTCTATTAGATTTTAGAACTGTTCTGACAAGGTAGTATTTCTTGTTTTTCTATTAGATTTTACAACTGTTCTGACAGGGTGGTATTTCTTGTTTTTCTATTAGATTTTAGAACTGTTCTGACAGGGTGGTATTTCTTGTTTTTTTATTAGATTTTAGAACTGTTCTGACAAGGTGGTATTTCTCATTTTTCTATTAGATTTTAGAACTGTTCTGACCAGGTGGTATTTCTTGTTTTTTTATTAGAGTTTAGAACTGTTCTGATAGGGTGGTATTTCTTGTTTTTCTATTAAATTTTAGAACTGTTCTGACAGTGTGGTATTTCTTGTTTTTCTAACAGATTTTAGAACTGTTCTGACAAGGTGGTATTTCTTGTTTTTCTATTAGATTTTAGAACTGTTCTGACAGGGTGGTATTTCTTGTTTTTCTATTAGATTTTACAATTGTTCTGACAGGGTGGTATTTCTTGTTTTTCTATTAGATTTTAGAACTGTTCTGACAGGGTGGTATTTCTGTTTTTTTTATTAGATTTTAGAACTGTTCTGACAAGGTGGTATTTCTTATTTTTCTATTAGATGTTAGAACTGTTCTGACAAGGTGGTATTTCTTGTTTTTCTGTTAGATTTTAGAATTGTTCTGACAGGGTGGTATTTCTTGTTTTTCTATTAGATTTTAGAACTGTTCTGACAAGGTGGTATTTCTTGTTTTTCTGTTAGATTTTAGAATTGTTCTGACAGGGTGGTATTTCTTGTTTTTCTATTAGATTTTAGAACTGTTCTGACAAGGTGGTATTTCTTGTTTTTCTATTAGATTTTACAACTGTTCTGACAGGGTGGTATTTCTTGTTTTTCTAACAGATTTTAGAACTGTTCTGACAAGGTGGTATTTCTTGTTTTTCTATAAGATTTTAGAACTGTTCTGACAATGTGGTATTTCTTGTTTTTCTATTAGATTTTAGAACTATTCTGACAAGGTGGTATTTCTTATTTTTCTATTAGATTTTAGAACTGTTCTGACAAGGTGGTATTTCTTGTTTTTCTATTAGATTTTAGAACTGTTCTGACAAGGTGGTATTTCTTGTTTTTCTATTAGATTTTAGAACTGTTCTGACAGGGTGGTATTTCTTGTTTTTTTATTAGATTTTAGAACTGTTGTGACAAGGTGGTATTTCTTGTTTTTCTATTAGATTTTAGAACTGTTCTGACAAGGTGGTATTTCTTGTTTTTTTATTAGATTTTACAACTGTTCTGACAGGGTGGTATTTCTTGTTTTTCTAACAGATTTTACAACTGTTCTGACAAGGTGGTATTTCTTGTTTTTCTATTAGATTTTAGAACTGTTCTGACAAGGTGGTATTTCTTGTTTTTCTATTAGATTTTAGAACTGTTCTGACAGGGTGGTATTTCTTGTTTTTCTAACAGATTTTAGAACTGTTCTGACAAGGTGGTATTTCTTGTTTTTCTATTAGATTTTAGAACTGTTCTGACAAGGTGGTATTTCTTGTTTTTCTGTTAGATTTTAGAATTGTTCTGACAGGGTGGTATTTCTTGTTTTTCTATTAGATTTTAGAACTGTTCCGACTGTGTGGTATTTCTTGTTTTTCTATTAGATTTTAGAACTATTCTGACAGGGTGGTATTTCTTATTTTTCTATTAGATGTTAGAACTGTTCTGACAAGGTGGTATTTCTTGTTTTTCTGTTAGATTTTAGAATTGTTCTGACAGGGTGGTATTTCTTGTTTTTCTATTAGATTTTAGAACTGTTCTGACAAGGTGGTTTTTCTTGTTTTTCTGTTAGATTTTAGAATTGTTCTGAAAGTGTGGTATTTCTTGTTTTTCTATTAGATTTTAGAACTGTTCTGACAGGGTGGTATTTCTTGTTTTTCTAACAGATTTTAGAACTGTTCTGACAAGGTGGTATTTCTTGTTTTTCTATTAGATTTTAGAACTGTTCTGACAAGGTGGTATTTCTTGTTTTTCTATTAGATTTTAGAATTGTTCTGACAGGGTGGTATTTCTTGTTTTTCTATTAGATTTTAGAACTGTTCCGACTGTGTGGTATTTCTTGTTTTTCTTTTAGATTTTAGAACTGTTCTGACAGGGTGGTATTTCTTGTTTTTCTAACAGATTTTAGAACTGTTCTGACAAGGTGGTATTTCTTGTTTTTCTATTAGATTTTAGAACTGTTCTGACAAGGTGGTATTTCTTGTTTTTCTATTAGATTTTAGAATTGTTCTGACAGGGTGGTATTTCTTGTTTTTCTATTAGATTTTAGAACTGTTCCGACTGTGTGGTATTTCTTGTTTTTCTATTAGATTTTAGAACTATTCTGACAGGGTGGTATTTCTTATTTTTCTATTAGATGTTAGAACTGTTCTGACAAGGTGGTATTTCTTGTTTTTCTGTTAGATTTTAGAATTGTTCTGACAGGGTGGTTTTTCTTGTTTTTCTGTTAGATTTTAGAATTGTTCTGACAGGGTGGTATTTCTTGTTTTTCTAGAAGATTTTAGAACTGTTCTGACAAGGTGGTATTTCTTGTTTTTCTATTAGATTTTAGAACTGTTCTGACAGGGTGGTATTTCTTGTTTTTCTATTAGATTTTAGAACTGTTCTGACAAGGTGGTATTTCTTGTTTTTCTATTAGATTTTAGAACTGTTCTGACAGGGTGGTATTTCTTGTTTTTCTATTAGATTTTACAATTGTTCTGACAGGGTGGTATTTCTTGTTTTTTTATTAGATTTTAGAACTGTTCTGACAGGGTGGTATTTCTTGTTTTTTTATTAGATTTTAGAACTGTTCTGACAAGGTGGTATTTCTTATTTTTCTATTAGATGTTAGAACTGTTCTGACAAGGTGGTATTTCTTGTTTTTCTGTTAGATTTTAGAATTGTTCTGACAGGGTGGTATTTCTTGTTTTTCTATTAGATTTTAGAACTGCTATGACAAGGTGGTATTTCTTGTTTTTCTGTTAGATTTTAGAATTGTTCTGACAGGGTGGTATTTCTTGTTTTTCTATTAGATTTTAGAACTGTTCCGACTGTGTGGTATTTCTTGTCTTTCAATTAGATTTTAGAACTATTCTGACAGGGTGGTATTTCTTATTTTTCTATTAGATGTTAGAGCTGTTCTGACAAGGTGGTATTTCTTGTTTTTTATTAGATTTTAGAATTGTTCTGACAGGGTGGTATTTCTTGTTTTTCTATTAGATTTTAGAACTGTTCTGACAAGGTGGTATTTCTTGTTTTTCTGTTAGATTTTAGAATTGTTCTGACAGGGTGGTATTTCTTGTTTTTCTATTAGATTTTAGAACTGTTCCGACTGTGTGGTATTTCTTGTTTTTCTATTAGATTTTAGAACTATTCTGACCGGGTGGTATTTCTTGTTTTTTTATTAGATTTTAGAACTATTCTGACAGGGAGGTATTTCTTGTTTTTTTATTAGATTTTAGAACTATTCTGACAGGGTGGTATTTCTTGTTTTTCTATTAGATTTTACAACTGTTCTGACAAGATGGTATTTCTTGTTTTTCTAACAGATTTTAGAACTGTTCTGACAGTGTGGTATTTCTTGTTTTTCTATTAGATTTTAGAACTGTTCTGACAAGGTGGTATTTCTTATTTTTCTATTAGATTTTAGAACTGTTCTGACAGGGTGGTATTTCTTGTTTTTCTATTAGATTTTAGAACTGTTCTGACAAGGTGGTATTTCTTGTTTTTCTATTAGATTTTAGAACTGTTCTGACAAGGTGGTATTTCTTGTTTTTCTATTAGATTTTAGAACTGTTCTGACAGGGTGGTATTTCTTGTTTTTCTATTAGATTTTAGAACTGTTCTGACAGGGTGGTATTTCTTGTTTTTCTAACAGATTTTAGAACTGTTCTGACAAGGTGGTATTTCTTGTTTTTCTATAAGATTTTAGAACTGTTCTGACAGTGTGGTATTTCTTGTTTTTCTATTAGATTTTAGAACTGTTCTGACAAGGAGGTATTTCTTGTTTTTCTATTAGATTTTAGAACTGTTCTGACAAGGTGGTATTTCTTGTTTTTCTATTAGATTTTAGAACTGTTCTGACAGGGTGGTATTTCTTGTTTTTTTATTAGATTTTAGAACTGTTGTGACAAGGTGGTATTTCTTGTTTTTCTATTAGATTTTAGAACTATTCTGACCGGGTGGTATTTCTTGTTTTTTTATTAGATTTTAGAACTATTCTGACAGGGAGGTATTTCTTGTTTTTTTATTAGATTTTAGAACTATTCTGACAGGGTGGTATTTCTTGTTTTTCTATTAGATTTTACAACTGTTCTGACAGGATGGTATTTCTTGTTTTTCTAACAGATTTTAGAACTGTTCTGACAGTGTGGTATTTCTTGTTTTTCTATTAGATTTTAGAACTGTTCTGACAAGGTGGTATTTCTTATTTTTCTATTAGATTTTAGAACTGTTCTGACAGGGTGGTATTTCTTGTTTTTCTATTAGATTTTAGAACTGTTCTGACAAGGTGGTATTTCTTGTTTTTCTATTAGATTTTAGAACTGTTCTGACAAGGTGGTATTTCTTGTTTTTCTATTAGATTTTAGAACTGTTCTGACAGGGTGGTATTTCTTGTTTTTCTATTAGATTTTAGAACTGTTCTGACAGGGTGGTATTTCTTGTTTTTCTAACAGATTTTAGAACTGTTCTGACAAGGTGGTATTTCTTGTTTTTCTATAAGATTTTAGAACTGTTCTGACAGTGTGGTATTTCTTGTTTTTCTGTTAGATTTTAGAACTGTTCTGACAAGGTGGTATTTCTTATTTTTCTATTAGATTTTAGAACTGTTCTGACAGGGTGGTATTTCTTGTTTTTCTATTAGATTTTAGAACTGTTCTGACAAGGAGGTATTTCTTGTTTTTCTATTAGATTTTAGAACTGTTCTGACAAGGTGGTATTTCTTGTTTTTCTATTAGATTTTAGAACTGTTCTGACAGGGTGGTATTTCTTGTTTTTTTATTAGATTTTAGAACTGTTGTGACAAGGTGGTATTTCTTGTTTTTCTATTAGATTTTAGAACTGTTCTGACAAGGTGGTATTTCTTGTTTTTCTATTAGATTTTACAACTGTTCTGACAGGGTGGTATTTCTTGTTTTTCTATTAGATTTTAGAACTGTTCTGACAGGGTGGTATTTCTTGTTTTTTTATTAGATTTTAGAACTGTTCTGACAAGGTGGTATTTCTCATTTTTCTATTAGATTTTAGAACTGTTCTGACCAGGTGGTATTTCTTGTTTTTTTATTAGAGTTTAGAACTGTTCTGACAGGGTGGTATTTCTTGTTTTTCTATTAGATTTTAGAACTGTTCTGACAGTGTGGTATTTCTTGTTTTTCTAACAGATTTTAGAACTGTTCTGACAAGGTGGTATTTCTTGTTTTTCTATTAGATTTTAGAACTGTTCTGACAGGGTGGTATTTCTTGTTTTTCTATTAGATTTTACAATTGTTCTGACAGGGTGGTATTTCTTGTTTTTCTATTAGATTTTAGAACTGTTCTGACAGGGTGGTATTTCTGTTTTTTTTATTAGATTTTAGAACTGTTCTGACAAGGTGGTATTTCTTATTTTTCTATTAGATGTTAGAACTGTTCTGACAAGGTGGTATTTCTTGTTTTTCTGTTAGATTTTAGAATTGTTCTGACAGGGTGGTATTTCTTGTTTTTCTATTAGATTTTAGAACTGTTCTGACAAGGTGGTATTTCTTGTTTTTCTGTTAGATTTTAGAATTGTTCTGACAGGGTGGTATTTCTTGTTTTTCTATTAGATTTTAGAACTGTTCTGACAAGGTGGTATTTCTTGTTTTTCTATTAGATTTTACAACTGTTCTGACAGGGTGGTATTTCTTGTTTTTCTAACAGATTTTAGAACTGTTCTGACAAGGTGGTATTTCTTGTTTTTCTATAAGATTTTAAAACTGTTCTGACAATGTGGTATTTCTTGTTTTTCTATTAGATTTTAGAACTATTCTGACAAGGTGGTATTTCTTATTTTTCTATTAGATTTTAGAACTGTTCTGACAAGGTGGTATTTCTTGTTTTTCTATTAGATTTTAGAACTGTTCTGACAAGGTGGTATTTCTTGTTTTTCTATTAGATTTTAGAACTGTTCTGACAGGGTGGTATTTCTTGTTTTTTTATTAGATTTTAGAACTGTTGTGACAAGGTGGTATTTCTTGTTTTTCTATTAGATTTTAGAACTGTTCTGACAAGGTGGTATTTCTTGTTTTTCTATTAGATTTTACAACTGTTCTGACAGGGTGGTATTTCTTGTTTTTCTAACAGATTTTACAACTGTTCTGAAAGTGTGGTATTTCTTGTTTTTCTATTAGATTTTAGAACTGTTCTGACAAGGTGGTATTTCTTGTTTTTCTATTAGATTTTAGAACTGTTCTGACAGGGTGGTATTTCTTGTTTTTCTAACAGATTTTAGAACTGTTCTGACAAGGTGGTATTTCTTGTTTTTCTATTAGATTTTAGAACTGTTCTGACAAGGTGGTATTTCTTGTTTTTCTGTTAGATTTTAGAATTGTTCTGACAGGGTGGTATTTCTTGTTTTTCTATTAGATTTTAGAACTGTTCCGACTGTGTGGTATTTCTTGTTTTTCTATTAGATTTTAGAACTATTCTGACAGGGTGGTATTTCTTATTTTTCTATTAGATGTTAGAACTGTTCTGACAGGGTGGTATTTCTTGTTTTTTTATTAGATTTTAGAACTGTTGTGACAAGGTGGTATTTCTTGTTTTTCTATTAGATTTTAGAACTGTTCTGACAAGGTGGTATTTCTTGTTTTTCTATTAGATTTTACAACTGTTCTGACAGGGTGGTATTTCTTGTTTTTCTAACAGATTTTACAACTGTTCTGAAAGTGTGGTATTTCTTGTTTTTCTATTAGATTTTAGAACTGTTCTGACAAGGTGGTATTTCTTGTTTTTCTATTAGATTTTAGAACTGTTCTGACAGGGTGGTATTTCTTGTTTTTCTAACAGATTTTTAGAACTGTTCTGACAAGGTGGTATTTCTTGTTTTTCTATTAGATTTTAGAACTGTTCTGACAAGGTGGTATTTCTTGTTTTTCTGTTAGATTTTAGAATTGTTCTGACAGGGTGGTATTTCTTGTTTTTCTATTAGATTTTAGAACTGTTCCGACTGTGTGGTATTTCTTGTTTTTCTATTAGATTTTAGAACTATTCTGACAGGGTGGTATTTCTTATTTTTCTATTAGATGTTAGAACTGTTCTGACAAGGTGGTATTTCTTGTTTTTCTGTTAGATTTTAGAACTGTTCTGACAAGGTGGTATTTCTTGTTTTTCTATTAGATTTTAGAACTGTTCTGACAGGGTGGTATTTCTTGTTTTTTTATTAGATTTTAGAACTGTTGTGACAAGGTGGTATTTCTTGTTTTTCTATTAGATTTTAGAACTGTTCTGACAAGGTGGTATTTCTTGTTTTTCTATTAGATTTTACAACTGTTCTGACAGGGTGGTATTTCTTGTTTTTCTAACAGATTTTACAACTGTTCTGAAAGTGTGGTATTTCTTGTTTTTCTATTAGATTTTAGAACTGTTCTGACAAGGTGGTATTTCTTGTTTTTCTATTAGATTTTAGAACTGTTCTGACAGGGTGGTATTTCTTGTTTTTCTAACAGATTTTAGAACTGTTCTGACAAGGTGGTATTTCTTGTTTTTCTATTAGATTTTAGAACTGTTCTGACAAGGTGGTATTTCTTGTTTTTCTGTTAGATTTTAGAATTGTTCTGACAGGGTGGTATTTCTTGTTTTTCTGTTAGATTTTAGAACTGTTCCGACTGTGTGGTATTTCTTGTTTTTCTATTAGATTTTAGAACTATTCTGACAGGGTGGTATTTCTTATTTTTCTATTAGATGTTAGAACTGTTCTGACAAGGTGGTATTTCTTGTTTTTCTATTAGATTTTACAACTGTTCTGACAGGGTGGTATTTCTTGTTTTTCTAACAGATTTTACAACTGTTCTGAAAGTGTGGTATTTCTTGTTTTTCTATTAGATTTTAGAACTGTTCTGACAAGGTGGTATTTCTTGTTTTTCTATTAGATTTTAGAACTGTTCTGACAGGGTGGTATTTCTTGTTTTTCTAACAGATTTTAGAACTGTTCTGACAAGGTGGTATTTCTTGTTTTTCTATTAGATTTTAGAACTGTTCTGACAAGGTGGTATTTCTTGTTTTTCTGTTAGATTTTAGAATTGTTCTGACAGGGTGGTATTTCTTGTTTTTCTATTAGATTTTACAACTGTTCTGACAGGGTGGTATTTCTTGTTTTTCTAACAGATTTTACAACTGTTCTGAAAGTGTGGTATTTCTTGTTTTTCTATTAGATTTTAGAACTGTTCTGACAAGGTGGTATTTCTTGTTTTTCTATTAGATTTTAGAACTGTTCTGACAGGGTGGTATTTCTTGTTTTTCTAACAGATTTTAGAACTGTTCTGACAAGGTGGTATTTCTTGTTTTTCTATTAGATTTTAGAACTGTTCTGACAAGGTGGTATTTCTTGTTTTTCTGTTAGATTTTAGAATTGTTCTGACAGGGTGGTATTTCTTGTTTTTCTGTTAGATTTTAGAACTGTTCCGACTGTGTGGTATTTCTTGTTTTTCTATTAGATTTTAGAACTATTCTGACAGGGTGGTATTTCTTATTTTTCTATTAGATGTTAGAACTGTTCTGACAAGGTGGTATTTCTTGTTTTTCTATTAGATTTTACAACTGTTCTGACAGGGTGGTATTTCTTGTTTTTCTAACAGATTTTACAACTGTTCTGAAAGTGTGGTATTTCTTGTTTTTCTATTAGATTTTAGAACTGTTCTGACAAGGTGGTATTTCTTGTTTTTCTATTAGATTTTAGAACTGTTCTGACAGGGTGGTATTTCTTGTTTTTCTAACAGATTTTAGAACTATTCTGACAGGGAGGTATTTCTTGTTTTTTTATTAGATTTTAGAACTATTCTGACAGGGTGGTATTTCTTGTTTTTCTATTAGATTTTACAACTGTTCTGACAGGATGGTATTTCTTGTTTTTCTAACAGATTTTAGAACTGTTCTGACAGTGTGGTATTTCTTGTTTTTCTATTAGATTTTAGAACTGTTCTGACAAGGTGGTATTTCTTGTTTTTCTATTAGATTTTAGAACTGTTCTGACAGGGTGGTATTTCTTGTTTTTCTATTAGATTTTAGAACTGTTCTGACAAGGTGGTATTTCTTGTTTTTCTATTAGATTTTAGAACTGTTCTGACAAGGTGGTATTTCTTGTTTTTCTATTAGATTTTAGAACTGTTCTGACAGGGTGGTATTTCTTGTTTTTCTATTAGATTTTAGAACTGTTCTGACAGGGTGGTATTTCTTGTTTTTCTAACAGATTTTAGAACTGTTCTGACAAGGTGGTATTTCTTGTTTTTCTATAAGATTTTAGAACTGTTCTGACAGTGTGGTATTTCTTGTTTTTCTGTTAGATTTTAGAACTGTTCTGACAAGGTGGTATTTCTTATTTTTCTATTAGATTTTAGAACTGTTCTGACAGGGTGGTATTTCTTGTTTTTCTATTAGATTTTAGAACTGTTCTGACAAGGAGGTATTTCTTGTTTTTCTATTAGATTTTAGAACTGTTCTGACAAGGTGGTATTTCTTGTTTTTCTATTAGATTTTAGAACTGTTCTGACAGGGTGGTATTTCTTGTTTTTTTATTAGATTTTAGAACTGTTGTGACAAGGTGGTATTTCTTGTTTTTCTATTAGATTTTAGAACTGTTCTGACAAGGTAGTATTTCTTGTTTTTCTATTAGATTTTACAACTGTTCTGACAGGGTGGTATTTCTTGTTTTTCTATTAGATTTTAGAACTGTTCTGACAGGGTGGTATTTCTTGTTTTTTTATTAGATTTTAGAACTGTTCTGACAAGGTGGTATTTCTCATTTTTCTATTAGATTTTAGAACTGTTCTGACCAGGTGGTATTTCTTGTTTTTTTATTAGAGTTTAGAACTGTTCTGATAGGGTGGTATTTCTTGTTTTTCTATTAAATTTTAGAACTGTTCTGACAGTGTGGTATTTCTTGTTTTTCTAACAGATTTTAGAACTGTTCTGACAAGGTGGTATTTCTTGTTTTTCTATTAGATTTTAGAACTGTTCTGACAGGGTGGTATTTCTTGTTTTTCTATTAGATTTTACAATTGTTCTGACAGGGTGGTATTTCTTGTTTTTCTATTAGATTTTAGAACTGTTCTGACAGGGTGGTATTTCTGTTTTTTTTATTAGATTTTAGAACTGTTCTGACAAGGTGGTATTTCTTATTTTTCTATTAGATGTTAGAACTGTTCTGACAAGGTGGTATTTCTTGTTTTTCTGTTAGATTTTAGAATTGTTCTGACAGGGTGGTATTTCTTGTTTTTCTATTAGATTTTAGAACTGTTCTGACAAGGTGGTATTTCTTGTTTTTCTGTTAGATTTTAGAATTGTTCTGACAGGGTGGTATTTCTTGTTTTTCTATTAGATTTTAGAACTGTTCTGACAAGGTGGTATTTCTTATTTTTCTATTAGATGTTAGAACTGTTCTGACAAGGTGGTATTTCTTGTTTTTCTGTTAGATTTTAGAATTGTTCTGACAGGGTGGTATTTCTTGTTTTTCTATTAGATTTTAGAACTGTTCTGACAAGGTGGTATTTCTTGTTTTTCTGTTAGATTTTAGAATTGTTCTGACAGGGTGGTATTTCTTGTTTTTCTAACAGATTTTAGAACTGTTCTGACAAGGTGGTATTTCTTGTTTTTCTATAAGATTTTAGAACTGTTCTGACAATGTGGTATTTCTTGTTTTTCTATTAGATTTTAGAACTATTCTGACAAGGTGGCATTTCTTATTTTTCTATTAGATTTTAGAACTGTTCTGACAAGGTGGTATTTCTTGTTTTTCTATTAGATTTTAGAACTGTTCTGACAAGGTGGTATTTCTTGTTTTTCTATTAGATTTTAGAACTGTTCTGACAGGGTGGTATTTCTTGTTTTTTTATTAGATTTTAGAACTGTTGTGACAAGGTGGTATTTCTTGTTTTTCTATTAGATTTT
Organism: Bathymodiolus brooksi; assembly: GCA_963680875.1. Classification (NCBI taxonomy): domain Eukaryota; kingdom Metazoa; phylum Mollusca; class Bivalvia; order Mytilida; family Modiolidae; genus Bathymodiolus; species Bathymodiolus brooksi. Next base: position 47,900,082 of record OY804590.1, on the reverse strand, counting down.
AGAACTGTTCTGACAAGGTGGTATTTCTTGTTTTTCTATTAGATTTTACAACTGTTCTGACAGGGTGGTATTTCTTGTTTTTCTAACAGATTTTACAACTGTTCTGACAAGGTGGTATTTCTTGTTTTTCTATTAGATTTTAGAACTGTTCTGACAAGGTGGTATTTCTTGTTTTTCTATTAGATTTTAGAACTGTTCTGACAGGGTGGTATTTCTTGTTTTTCTAACAGATTTTAGAACTGTTCTGACAAGGTGGTATTTCTTGTTTTTCTATTAGATTTTAGAACTGTTCTGACAAGGTGGTATTTCTTGTTTTTCTGTTAGATTTTAGAATTGTTCTGACAGGGTGGTATTTCTTGTTTTTCTATTAGATTTTAGAACTGTTCCGACTGTGTGGTATTTCTTGTTTTTCTATTAGATTTTAGAACTATTCTGACAGGGTGGTATTTCTTATTTTTCTATTAGATGTTAGAACTGTTCTGACAAGGTGGTATTTCTTGTTTTTCTGTTAGATTTTAGAATTGTTCTGACAGGGTGGTATTTCTTGTTTTTCTATTAGATTTTAGAACTGTTCTGACAAGGTGGTTTTTCTTGTTTTTCTGTTAGATTTTAGAATTGTTCTGAAAGTGTGGTATTTCTTGTTTTTCTATTAGATTTTAGAACTGTTCTGACAAGGTGGTATTTCTTGTTTTTCTAACAGATTTTAGAACTGTTCTGACAAGGTGGTATTTCTTGTTTTTCTATTAGATTTTAGAACTGTTCTGACAAGGTGGTATTTCTTGTTTTTCTATTAGATTTTAGAATTGTTCTGACAGGGTGGTATTTCTTGTTTTTCTATTAGATTTTAGAACTGTTCCGACTGTGTGGTATTTCTTGTTTTTCTATTAGATTTTAGAACTGTTCTGACAGGGTGGTATTTCTTGTTTTTCTAACAGATTTTAGAACTGTTCTGACAAGGTGGTATTTCTTGTTTTTCTATTAGATTTTAGAACTGTTCTGACAAGGTGGTATTTCTTGTTTTTCTATTAGATTTTAGAATTGTTCTGACAGGGTGGTATTTCTTGTTTTTCTATTAGATTTTAGAACTGTTCCGACTGTGTGGTATTTCTTGTTTTTCTATTAGATTTTAGAACTATTCTGACAGGGTGGTATTTCTTATTTTTCTATTAGATGTTAGAACTGTTCTGACAAGGTGGTATTTCTTGTTTTTCTGTTAGATTTTAGAATTGTTCTGACAGGGTGGTTTTTCTTGTTTTTCTGTTAGATTTTAGAATTGTTCTGACAGGGTGGTATTTCTTGTTTTTCTAGAAGATTTTAGAACTGTTCTGACAAGGTGGTATTTCTTGTTTTTCTATTAGATTTTAGAACTGTTCTGACAGGGTGGTATTTCTTGTTTTTCTATTAGATTTTAGAACTGTTCTGACAAGGTGGTATTTCTTGTTTTTCTATTAGATTTTAGAACTGTTCTGACAGGGTGGTATTTCTTGTTTTTCTATTAGATTTTACAATTGTTCTGACAGGGTGGTATTTCTTGTTTTTTTATTAGAATTTAGAACTGTTCTGACAGGGTGGTATTTCTTGTTTTTTTATTAGATTTTAGAACTGTTCTGACAAGGTGGTATTTCTTATTTTTCTATTAGATGTTAGAACTGTTCTGACAAGGTGGTATTTCTTGTTTTTCTGTTAGATTTTAGAATTGTTCTGACAGGGTGGTATTTCTTGTTTTTCTATTAGATTTTAGAACTGCTATGACAAGGTGGTATTTCTTGTTTTTCTGTTAGATTTTAGAATTGTTCTGACAGGGTGGTATTTCTTGTTTTTCTATTAGATTTTAGAACTGTTCCGACTGTGTGGTATTTCTTGTCTTTCAATTAGATTTTAGAACTATTCTGACAGGGTGGTATTTCTTATTTTTCTATTAGATGTTAGAGCTGTTCTGACAAGGTGGTATTTCTTGTTTTTTATTAGATTTTAGAATTGTTCTGACAGGGTGGTATTTCTTGTTTTTCTATTAGATTTTAGAACTGTTCTGACAAGGTGGTATTTCTTGTTTTTCTGTTAGATTTTAGAATTGTTCTGACAGGGTGGTATTTCTTGTTTTTCTATTAGATTTTAGAACTGTTCCGACTGTGTGGTATTTCTTGTTTTTCTATTAGATTTTAGAACTATTCTGACCGGGTGGTATTTCTTGTTTTTTTATTAGATTTTAGAACTATTCTGACAGGGAGGTATTTCTTGTTTTTTTATTAGATTTTAGAACTATTCTGACAGGGTGGTATTTCTTGTTTTTCTATTAGATTTTACAACTGTTCTGACAAGATGGTATTTCTTGTTTTTCTAACAGATTTTAGAACTGTTCTGACAGTGTGGTATTTCTTGTTTTTCTATTAGATTTTAGAACTGTTCTGACAAGGTGGTATTTCTTATTTTTCTATTAGATTTTAGAACTGTTCTGACAGGGTGGTATTTCTTGTTTTTCTATTAGATTTTAGAACTGTTCTGACAAGGTGGTATTTCTTGTTTTTCTATTAGATTTTAGAACTGTTCTGACAAGGTGGTATTTCTTGTTTTTCTATTAGATTTTAGAACTGTTCTGACAGGGTGGTATTTCTTGTTTTTCTATTAGATTTTAGAACTGTTCTGACAGGGTGGTATTTCTTGTTTTTCTAACAGATTTTAGAACTGTTCTGACAAGGTGGTATTTCTTGTTTTTCTATAAGATTTTAGAACTGTTCTGACAGTGTGGTATTTCTTGTTTTTCTATTAGATTTTAGAACTGTTCTGACAAGGAGGTATTTCTTGTTTTTCTATTAGATTTTAGAACTGTTCTGACAAGGTGGTATTTCTTGTTTTTCTATTAGATTTTAGAACTGTTCTGACAGGGTGGTATTTCTTGTTTTTTTATTAGATTTTAGAACTGTTGTGACAAGGTGGTATTTCTTGTTTTTCTATTAGATTTTAGAACTATTCTGACCGGGTGGTATTTCTTGTTTTTTTATTAGATTTTAGAACTATTCTGACAGGGAGGTATTTCTTGTTTTTTTATTAGATTTTAGAACTATTCTGACAGGGTGGTATTTCTTGTTTTTCTATTAGATTTTACAACTGTTCTGACAGGATGGTATTTCTTGTTTTTCTAACAGATTTTAGAACTGTTCTGACAGTGTGGTATTTCTTGTTTTTCTATTAGATTTTAGAACTGTTCTGACAAGGTGGTATTTCTTATTTTTCTATTAGATTTTAGAACTGTTCTGACAGGGTGGTATTTCTTGTTTTTCTATTAGATTTTAGAACTGTTCTGACAAGGTGGTATTTCTTGTTTTTCTATTAGATTTTAGAACTGTTCTGACAAGGTGGTATTTCTTGTTTTTCTATTAGATTTTAGAACTGTTCTGACAGGGTGGTATTTCTTGTTTTTCTATTAGATTTTAGAACTGTTCTGACAGGGTGGTATTTCTTGTTTTTCTAACAGATTTTAGAACTGTTCTGACAAGGTGGTATTTCTTGTTTTTCTATAAGATTTTAGAACTGTTCTGACAGTGTGGTATTTCTTGTTTTTCTGTTAGATTTTAGAACTGTTCTGACAAGGTGGTATTTCTTATTTTTCTATTAGATTTTAGAACTGTTCTGACAGGGTGGTATTTCTTGTTTTTCTATTAGATTTTAGAACTGTTCTGACAAGGAGGTATTTCTTGTTTTTCTATTAGATTTTAGAACTGTTCTGACAAGGTGGTATTTCTTGTTTTTCTATTAGATTTTAGAACTGTTCTGACAGGGTGGTATTTCTTGTTTTTTTATTAGATTTTAGAACTGTTGTGACAAGGTGGTATTTCTTGTTTTTCTATTAGATTTTAGAACTGTTCTGACAAGGTGGTATTTCTTGTTTTTCTATTAGATTTTACAACTGTTCTGACAGGGTGGTATTTCTTGTTTTTCTATTAGATTTTAGAACTGTTCTGACAGGGTGGTATTTCTTGTTTTTTTATTAGATTTTAGAACTGTTCTGACAAGGTGGTATTTCTCATTTTTCTATTAGATTTTAGAACTGTTCTGACCAGGTGGTATTTCTTGTTTTTTTATTAGAGTTTAGAACTGTTCTGACAGGGTGGTATTTCTTGTTTTTCTATTAGATTTTAGAACTGTTCTGACAGTGTGGTATTTCTTGTTTTTCTAACAGATTTTAGAACTGTTCTGACAAGGTGGTATTTCTTGTTTTTCTATTAGATTTTAGAACTGTTCTGACAGGGTGGTATTTCTTGTTTTTCTATTAGATTTTACAATTGTTCTGACAGGGTGGTATTTCTTGTTTTTCTATTAGATTTTAGAACTGTTCTGACAGGGTGGTATTTCTGTTTTTTTTATTAGATTTTAGAACTGTTCTGACAAGGTGGTATTTCTTATTTTTCTATTAGATGTTAGAACTGTTCTGACAAGGTGGTATTTCTTGTTTTTCTGTTAGATTTTAGAATTGTTCTGACAGGGTGGTATTTCTTGTTTTTCTATTAGATTTTAGAACTGTTCTGACAAGGTGGTATTTCTTGTTTTTCTGTTAGATTTTAGAATTGTTCTGACAGGGTGGTATTTCTTGTTTTTCTATTAGATTTTAGAACTGTTCTGACAAGGTGGTATTTCTTGTTTTTCTATTAGATTTTACAACTGTTCTGACAGGGTGGTATTTCTTGTTTTTCTAACAGATTTTAGAACTGTTCTGACAAGGTGGTATTTCTTGTTTTTCTATAAGATTTTAGAACTGTTCTGACAATGTGGTATTTCTTGTTTTTCTATTAGATTTTAGAACTATTCTGACAAGGTGGTATTTCTTATTTTTCTATTAGATTTTAGAACTGTTCTGACAAGGTGGTATTTCTTGTTTTTCTATTAGATTTTAGAACTGTTCTGACAAGGTGGTATTTCTTGTTTTTCTATTAGATTTTAGAACTGTTCTGACAGGGTGGTATTTCTTGTTTTTTTATTAGATTTTAGAACTGTTGTGACAAGGTGGTATTTCTTGTTTTTCTATTAGATTTTAGAACTGTTCTGACAAGGTGGTATTTCTTGTTTTTCTATTAGATTTTACAACTGTTCTGACAGGGTGGTATTTCTTGTTTTTCTAACAGATTTTACAACTGTTCTGAAAGTGTGGTATTTCTTGTTTTTCTATTAGATTTTAGAACTGTTCTGACAAGGTGGTATTTCTTGTTTTTCTATTAGATTTTAGAACTGTTCTGACAGGGTGGTATTTCTTGTTTTTCTAACAGATTTTAGAACTGTTCTGACAAGGTGGTATTTCTTGTTTTTCTATTAGATTTTAGAACTGTTCTGACAAGGTGGTATTTCTTGTTTTTCTGTTAGATTTTAGAATTGTTCTGACAGGGTGGTATTTCTTGTTTTTCTATTAGATTTTAGAACTGTTCCGACTGTGTGGTATTTCTTGTTTTTCTATTAGATTTTAGAACTATTCTGACAGGGTGGTATTTCTTATTTTTCTATTAGATGTTAGAACTGTTCTGACAAGGTGGTATTTCTTGTTTTTCTATTAGATTTTAGAACTGTTCTGACAGGGTGGTATTTCTTGTTTTTTTATTAGATTTTAGAACTGTTGTGACAAGGTGGTATTTCTTGTTTTTCTATTAGATTTTAGAACTGTTCTGACAAGGTGGTATTTCTTGTTTTTCTATTAGATTTTACAACTGTTCTGACAGGGTGGTATTTCTTGTTTTTCTAACAGATTTTACAACTGTTCTGAAAGTGTGGTATTTCTTGTTTTTCTATTAGATTTTAGAACTGTTCTGACAAGGTGGTATTTCTTGTTTTTCTATTAGATTTTAGAACTGTTCTGACAGGGTGGTATTTCTTGTTTTTCTAACAGATTTTAGAACTGTTCTGACAAGGTGGTATTTCTTGTTTTTCTATTAGATTTTAGAACTGTTCTGACAAGGTGGTATTTCTTGTTTTTCTGTTAGATTTTAGAATTGTTCTGACAGGGTGGTATTTCTTGTTTTTCTATTAGATTTTAGAACTGTTCCGACTGTGTGGTATTTCTTGTTTTTCTATTAGATTTTAGAACTATTCTGACAGGGTGGTATTTCTTATTTTTCTATTAGATGTTAGAACTGTTCTGACAAGGTGGTATTTCTTGTTTTTCTGTTAGATTTTAGAACTGTTCTGACAAGGTGGTATTTCTTGTTTTTCTATTAGATTTTAGAACTGTTCTGACAGGGTGGTATTTCTTGTTTTTTTATTAGATTTTAGAACTGTTGTGACAAGGTGGTATTTCTTGTTTTTCTATTAGATTTTAGAACTGTTCTGACAAGGTGGTATTTCTTGTTTTTCTATTAGATTTTACAACTGTTCTGACAGGGTGGTATTTCTTGTTTTTCTAACAGATTTTACAACTGTTCTGAAAGTGTGGTATTTCTTGTTTTTCTATTAGATTTTAGAACTGTTCTGACAAGGTGGTATTTCTTGTTTTTCTATTAGATTTTAGAACTGTTCTGACAGGGTGGTATTTCTTGTTTTTCTAACAGATTTTAGAACTGTTCTGACAAGGTGGTATTTCTTGTTTTTCTATTAGATTTTAGAACTGTTCTGACAAGGTGGTATTTCTTGTTTTTCTGTTAGATTTTAGAATTGTTCTGACAGGGTGGTATTTCTTGTTTTTCTGTTAGATTTTAGAACTGTTCCGACTGTGTGGTATTTCTTGTTTTTCTATTAGATTTTAGAACTATTCTGACAGGGTGGTATTTCTTATTTTTCTATTAGATGTTAGAACTGTTCTGACAAGGTGGTATTTCTTGTTTTTCTATTAGATTTTACAACTGTTCTGACAGGGTGGTATTTCTTGTTTTTCTAACAGATTTTACAACTGTTCTGAAAGTGTGGTATTTCTTGTTTTTCTATTAGATTTTAGAACTGTTCTGACAAGGTGGTATTTCTTGTTTTTCTATTAGATTTTAGAACTGTTCTGACAGGGTGGTATTTCTTGTTTTTCTAACAGATTTTAGAACTGTTCTGACAAGGTGGTATTTCTTGTTTTTCTATTAGATTTTAGAACTGTTCTGACAAGGTGGTATTTCTTGTTTTTCTGTTAGATTTTAGAATTGTTCTGACAGGGTGGTATTTCTTGTTTTTCTATTAGATTTTACAACTGTTCTGACAGGGTGGTATTTCTTGTTTTTCTAACAGATTTTACAACTGTTCTGAAAGTGTGGTATTTCTTGTTTTTCTATTAGATTTTAGAACTGTTCTGACAAGGTGGTATTTCTTGTTTTTCTATTAGATTTTAGAACTGTTCTGACAGGGTGGTATTTCTTGTTTTTCTAACAGATTTTAGAACTGTTCTGACAAGGTGGTATTTCTTGTTTTTCTATTAGATTTTAGAACTGTTCTGACAAGGTGGTATTTCTTGTTTTTCTGTTAGATTTTAGAATTGTTCTGACAGGGTGGTATTTCTTGTTTTTCTGTTAGATTTTAGAACTGTTCCGACTGTGTGGTATTTCTTGTTTTTCTATTAGATTTTAGAACTATTCTGACAGGGTGGTATTTCTTATTTTTCTATTAGATGTTAGAACTGTTCTGACAAGGTGGTATTTCTTGTTTTTCTATTAGATTTTACAACTGTTCTGACAGGGTGGTATTTCTTGTTTTTCTAACAGATTTTACAACTGTTCTGAAAGTGTGGTATTTCTTGTTTTTCTATTAGATTTTAGAACTGTTCTGACAAGGTGGTATTTCTTGTTTTTCTATTAGATTTTAGAACTGTTCTGACAGGGTGGTATTTCTTGTTTTTCTAACAGATTTTAGAACTGTTCTGACAAGGTGGTATTTCTTGTTTTTCTATTAGATTTTAGAACTGTTCTGACAAGGTGGTATTTCTTGTTTTTCTGTTAGATTTTAGAATTGTTCTGACAGGGTGGTATTTCTTGTTTTTCTATTAGATTTTACAACTGTTCTGACAGGGTGGTATTTCTTGTTTTTTTATTAGATTTTAGAACTGTTATGACAAGGTGGTATTTCTTGTTTTTCTATTAGATTTTAGAACTGTTCTGACAAGGTGGTATTTCTTGTTTTTCTATTAGATTTTAGAACTGTTCTGAAAAGGTGGTATTTCTTTTTTTCTGTTAGATTTTAGAATTGTTCTGACAGGGTGGTATTTCTTGTTTTTCTATTAGATTTTAGAACTGTTCTGACAAGGTGGTATTTCTTGTTTTTTTATTAGATTTTAGAACTGTTCTGACAGGGTGGTATTTCTTGTTTTTCTATTAGATTTTAGAACTGTTCTGACAAGGTGGTATTTCTTGTTTTTCTATTAGATTTTAGAACTGTTCTGACAGGGTGGTATTTCTTGTTTTTCTAACAGATTTTAGAACTGTTCTGACAAGGTGGTATTTCTTGTTTTTCTATTAGATTTTAGAACTGTTCTGACAAGGTGGTATTTCTTGTTTTTCTGTTAGATTTTAGAATTGTTCTGATAGGGTGGTATTTCTTGTTTTTCTATTAGATTTTAGAACTGTTCTGACAAGGTGGTATTTCTTTTTTTTCTGTTAGATTTTAGAATTGTTCTGACAGGTTGGTATTTCTTGTTTTTCTATTAGATTTTAGAACTGTTCTGACAGTGTGGTATTTCTTGTTTTTCTATTAGATTTTAGAACTGTTCTGACAGGGTGGTATTTCTTGTTTTTCTATTAGATTTTAGAACTGTTCTGAAAAGGTGGTATTTCTTGTTTTTTTGTTAGATTTTAGAATTGTTCTGACAGGGTGGTATTTCTTGTTTTTCTATTAGATTTTAGAACTGTTCTGACAGTGTGGTATTTCTTGTTTTTCTATTAGATTTTAGAACTGTTCTGACAGTGTGGTATTTCTTGTTTTTCTATTAGATTTTAGAACTGTTCTGACAGGGTGGTATTTCTTGTTTTTCTGTTAGATGTTAGAACTGTTCTGACAAGGTGGTATTTCTTGTTTTTCTAACAGATTTTAGAACTGTTCTGACAAGGTGGTATTTCTTGTTTTTCTATTAGATTTTAGAACTGTTCTGACAAGGTGGTATATCTTGTTTTTCTATTAGATTTTAGAACTGTTCTGACAGGGTGGTATTTCTTGTTTTTTTATTAGATTTTAGAACTGTTCTGACAGGGTGGTATTTCTTGTTTTTCTGTTAGATTTTAGAACTGTTCTGACAGTGTGGTATTTCTTGTTTTTCTATTAGATTTTAGAACTGTTCTGACAGGGTGGTATTTCTTGTTTTTCTGTTAGATGTTAGAACTGTTCTGACAAGGTGGTATATCTTGTTTTTCTAACAGATTTTAGAACTGTTCTGACAAGGTGGTATTTCTTGTTTTTCTATTAGATTTTAGAACTGTTCTGACAAGGTGGTATATCTTGTTTTTCTATTAGATTTTAGAACTGTTCTGACAGGGTGGTATTTCTTGTTTTTTTATTAGATTTTAGAACTGTTCTGACAGGGTGGTATTTCTTGTTTTTCTGTTAGATGTTAGAACTGTTCTGACAAGGTGGTATTTCTTGTTTTTCTAACAGATTTTAGAACTGTTCTGACAAGGTGGTATTTCTTGTTTTTCTATTAGATTTTACAACTGTTCTGACAGGGTGGTATTTCTTGTTTTTCTATTAGATTTTAGAACTGTTCTGACAGGGTGGTATTTCTTGTTTTTCTATTAGATTTTAGAACTGTTCTGACAAGGTGGTATTTCTTGTTTTTCTATTAGATTTTAGAACTGTTCTGACAAGGTGGTATTTCTTGTTTTTCTATTAGATTTTAGAACTGTTCTGAGAGGGTGGTATTTCTTGTTTTTCTATTAGATTTTAGAACTGTTCTGACAAGGTGGTATTTCTTGTTTTTCTGTTAGATTTTAGAATTGTTCTGACAGGTTGGTATTTCTTGTTTTTCTATTAGATTTTAGAACTGTTCTGACAGTGTGGTATTTCTTGTTTTTCTGTTAGATTTTAGAATTGTTCTGACAGGTTGGTATTTCTTGTTTTTCTATTAGATTTTAGAACTGTTCTGACAGTGTGGTATTTCTTGTTTTTCTATTAGATTTTAGAACTGTTCTGACAGGGTGGTATTTCTTGTTTTTCTATTAGATTTTAGAACTGTTCTGAAAAGGTGGTATTTCTTGTTTTTCTGTTAGATTTTAGAATTGTTCTCACAGGGTGGTATTTCTTGTTTTTCTATTAGATTTTAGTACTGTTCTGACAGTGTGGTATTTCTTGTTTTTCTATTAGATTTTAGAACTGTTCTGACAGGGTGGTATTTCTTGTTTTTCTATTAGATTTTAGAACTGTTCTGACAAGGTGGTATTTCTTGTTTTTCTGTTAGATTTTAGAATTGTTCTGACAGGGTGGTATTTCTTGTTTTTCTATTAGATTTTAGAACTGTTCTGACAGTGTGGTATTTCTTGTTTTTCTTTTAGATTTTAGAACTGTTCTGACAGTGTGGTATTTCTTGTTTTTCTATTAGATTTTACAACTGTTCTGACAAGGTGGTATTTCTTGTTTTTCTATTAGATTTTAGAACTGTTCTGACAGGGTGGTATTTCTTGTTTTTCTATTAGATTTTACAATTGTTCTGACAGGGTGGTATTTCTTGTTTTTCTATTAGATTTTAGAACTGTTCTGACAGGGTGGTATTTCTGTTTTTTTTATTAGATTTTAGAACTGTTCTGACAAGGTGGTATTTCTTATTTTTCTATTAGATGTTAGAACTGTTCTGACAGGGTGGTATTTCTTGTTTTTCTATTAGATTTTAGAACTGTTCTGACCGGGTGGTATTTCTTGTTTTTTTATTAGATTTTAGAACTATTCTGACAGGGAGGTATTTCTTGTTTTTTTATTAGATTTTAGAACTATTCTGACAGGGTGGTATTTCTTGTTTTTCTATTAGATTTTACAACTGTTCTGACAGGATGGTATTTCTTGTTTTTCTAACAGATTTTAGAACTGTTCTGACAGTGTGGTATTTCTTGTTTTTCTATTAGATTTTAGAACTGTTCTGACAAGGTGGTATTTCTTGTTTTTCTATTAGATTTTAGAACTGTTCTGACAGGGTGGTATTTCTTGTTTTTCTATTAGATTTTAGAACTGTTCTGACAAGGTGGTATTTCTTGTTTTTCTATTAGATTTTAGAACTGTTCTGACAAGGTGGTATTTCTTGTTTTTCTATTAGATTTTAGAACTGTTCTGACAGGGTGGTATTTCTTGTTTTTCTATTAGATTTTAGAACTGTTCTGACAGGGTGGTATTTCTTGTTTTTCTAACAGATTTTAGAACTGTTCTGACAAGGTGGTATTTCTTGTTTTTCTATAAGATTTTAGAACTGTTCTGACAGTGTGGTATTTCTTGTTTTTCTGTTAGATTTTAGAACTGTTCTGACAAGGTGGTATTTCTTATTTTTCTATTAGATTTTAGAACTGTTCTGACAGGGTGGTATTTCTTGTTTTTCTATTAGATTTTAGAACTGTTCTGACAAGGAGGTATTTCTTGTTTTTCTATTAGATTTTAGAACTGTTCTGACAAGGTGGTATTTCTTGTTTTTCTATTAGATTTTAGAACTGTTCTGACAGGGTGGTATTTCTTGTTTTTTTATTAGATTTTAGAACTGTTGTGACAAGGTGGTATTTCTTGTTTTTCTATTAGATTTTAGAACTGTTCTGACAAGGTAGTATTTCTTGTTTTTCTATTAGATTTTACAACTGTTCTGACAGGGTGGTATTTCTTGTTTTTCTATTAGATTTTAGAACTGTTCTGACAGGGTGGTATTTCTTGTTTTTTTATTAGATTTTAGAACTGTTCTGACAAGGTGGTATTTCTCATTTTTCTATTAGATTTTAGAACTGTTCTGACCAGGTGGTATTTCTTGTTTTTTTATTAGAGTTTAGAACTGTTCTGATAGGGTGGTATTTCTTGTTTTTCTATTAAATTTTAGAACTGTTCTGACAGTGTGGTATTTCTTGTTTTTCTAACAGATTTTAGAACTGTTCTGACAAGGTGGTATTTCTTGTTTTTCTATTAGATTTTAGAACTGTTCTGACAGGGTGGTATTTCTTGTTTTTCTATTAGATTTTACAATTGTTCTGACAGGGTGGTATTTCTTGTTTTTCTATTAGATTTTAGAACTGTTCTGACAGGGTGGTATTTCTGTTTTTTTTATTAGATTTTAGAACTGTTCTGACAAGGTGGTATTTCTTATTTTTCTATTAGATGTTAGAACTGTTCTGACAAGGTGGTATTTCTTGTTTTTCTGTTAGATTTTAGAATTGTTCTGACAGGGTGGTATTTCTTGTTTTTCTATTAGATTTTAGAACTGTTCTGACAAGGTGGTATTTCTTGTTTTTCTGTTAGATTTTAGAATTGTTCTGACAGGGTGGTATTTCTTGTTTTTCTATTAGATTTTAGAACTGTTCTGACAAGGTGGTATTTCTTGTTTTTCTATTAGATTTTACAACTGTTCTGACAGGGTGGTATTTCTTGTTTTTCTAACAGATTTTAGAACTGTTCTGACAAGGTGGTATTTCTTGTTTTTCTATAAGATTTTAGAACTGTTCTGACAATGTGGTATTTCTTGTTTTTCTATTAGATTTTAGAACTATTCTGACAAGGTGGTATTTCTTATTTTTCTATTAGATTTTAGAACTGTTCTGACAAGGTGGTATTTCTTGTTTTTCTATTAGATTTTAGAACTGTTCTGACAAGGTGGTATTTCTTGTTTTTCTATTAGATTTTAGAACTGTTCTGACAGGGTGGTATTTCTTGTTTTTTTATTAGATTTTAGAACTGTTGTGACAAGGTGGTATTTCTTGTTTTTCTATTAGATTTTAGAACTGTTCTGACAAGGTGGTATTTCTTGTTTTTCTATTAGATTTTACAACTGTTCTGACAGGGTGGTATTTCTTGTTTTTCTAACAGATTTTACAACTGTTCTGACAAGGTGGTATTTCTTGTTTTTCTATTAGATTTTAGAACTGTTCTGACAAGGTGGTATTTCTTGTTTTTCTATTAGATTTTAGAACTGTTCTGACAGGGTGGTATTTCTTGTTTTTCTAACAGATTTTAGAACTGTTCTGACAAGGTGGTATTTCTTGTTTTTCTATTAGATTTTAGAACTGTTCTGACAAGGTGGTATTTCTTGTTTTTCTGTTAGATTTTAGAATTGTTCTGACAGGGTGGTATTTCTTGTTTTTCTATTAGATTTTAGAACTGTTCCGACTGTGTGGTATTTCTTGTTTTTCTATTAGATTTTAGAACTATTCTGACAGGGTGGTATTTCTTATTTTTCTATTAGATGTTAGAACTGTTCTGACAAGGTGGTATTTCTTGTTTTTCTGTTAGATTTTAGAATTGTTCTGACAGGGTGGTATTTCTTGTTTTTCTATTAGATTTTAGAACTGTTCTGACAAGGTGGTTTTTCTTGTTTTTCTGTTAGATTTTAGAATTGTTCTGAAAGTGTGGTATTTCTTGTTTTTCTATTAGATTTTAGAACTGTTCTGACAGGGTGGTATTTCTTGTTTTTCTAACAGATTTTAGAACTGTTCTGACAAGGTGGTATTTCTTGTTTTTCTATTAGATTTTAGAACTGTTCTGACAAGGTGGTATTTCTTGTTTTTCTATTAGATTTTAGAATTGTTCTGACAGGGTGGTATTTCTTGTTTTTCTATTAGATTTTAGAACTGTTCCGACTGTGTGGTATTTCTTGTTTTTCTTTTAGATTTTAGAACTGTTCTGACAGGGTGGTATTTCTTGTTTTTCTAACAGATTTTAGAACTGTTCTGACAAGGTGGTATTTCTTGTTTTTCTATTAGATTTTAGAACTGTTCTGACAAGGTGGTATTTCTTGTTTTTCTATTAGATTTTAGAATTGTTCTGACAGGGTGGTATTTCTTGTTTTTCTATTAGATTTTAGAACTGTTCCGACTGTGTGGTATTTCTTGTTTTTCTATTAGATTTTAGAACTATTCTGACAGGGTGGTATTTCTTATTTTTCTATTAGATGTTAGAACTGTTCTGACAAGGTGGTATTTCTTGTTTTTCTGTTAGATTTTAGAATTGTTCTGACAGGGTGGTTTTTCTTGTTTTTCTGTTAGATTTTAGAATTGTTCTGACAGGGTGGTATTTCTTGTTTTTCTAGAAGATTTTAGAACTGTTCTGACAAGGTGGTATTTCTTGTTTTTCTATTAGATTTTAGAACTGTTCTGACAGGGTGGTATTTCTTGTTTTTCTATTAGATTTTAGAACTGTTCTGACAAGGTGGTATTTCTTGTTTTTCTATTAGATTTTAGAACTGTTCTGACAGGGTGGTATTTCTTGTTTTTCTATTAGATTTTACAATTGTTCTGACAGGGTGGTATTTCTTGTTTTTTTATTAGATTTTAGAACTGTTCTGACAGGGTGGTATTTCTTGTTTTTTTATTAGATTTTAGAACTGTTCTGACAAGGTGGTATTTCTTATTTTTCTATTAGATGTTAGAACTGTTCTGACAAGGTGGTATTTCTTGTTTTTCTGTTAGATTTTAGAATTGTTCTGACAGGGTGGTATTTCTTGTTTTTCTATTAGATTTTAGAACTGCTATGACAAGGTGGTATTTCTTGTTTTTCTGTTAGATTTTAGAATTGTTCTGACAGGGTGGTATTTCTTGTTTTTCTATTAGATTTTAGAACTGTTCCGACTGTGTGGTATTTCTTGTCTTTCAATTAGATTTTAGAACTATTCTGACAGGGTGGTATTTCTTATTTTTCTATTAGATGTTAGAGCTGTTCTGACAAGGTGGTATTTCTTGTTTTTTATTAGATTTTAGAATTGTTCTGACAGGGTGGTATTTCTTGTTTTTCTATTAGATTTTAGAACTGTTCTGACAAGGTGGTATTTCTTGTTTTTCTGTTAGATTTTAGAATTGTTCTGACAGGGTGGTATTTCTTGTTTTTCTATTAGATTTTAGAACTGTTCCGACTGTGTGGTATTTCTTGTTTTTCTATTAGATTTTAGAACTATTCTGACCGGGTGGTATTTCTTGTTTTTTTATTAGATTTTAGAACTATTCTGACAGGGAGGTATTTCTTGTTTTTTTATTAGATTTTAGAACTATTCTGACAGGGTGGTATTTCTTGTTTTTCTATTAGATTTTACAACTGTTCTGACAAGATGGTATTTCTTGTTTTTCTAACAGATTTTAGAACTGTTCTGACAGTGTGGTATTTCTTGTTTTTCTATTAGATTTTAGAACTGTTCTGACAAGGTGGTATTTCTTATTTTTCTATTAGATTTTAGAACTGTTCTGACAGGGTGGTATTTCTTGTTTTTCTATTAGATTTTAGAACTGTTCTGACAAGGTGGTATTTCTTGTTTTTCTATTAGATTTTAGAACTGTTCTGACAAGGTGGTATTTCTTGTTTTTCTATTAGATTTTAGAACTGTTCTGACAGGGTGGTATTTCTTGTTTTTCTATTAGATTTTAGAACTGTTCTGACAGGGTGGTATTTCTTGTTTTTCTAACAGATTTTAGAACTGTTCTGACAAGGTGGTATTTCTTGTTTTTCTATAAGATTTTAGAACTGTTCTGACAGTGTGGTATTTCTTGTTTTTCTATTAGATTTTAGAACTGTTCTGACAAGGAGGTATTTCTTGTTTTTCTATTAGATTTTAGAACTGTTCTGACAAGGTGGTATTTCTTGTTTTTCTATTAGATTTTAGAACTGTTCTGACAGGGTGGTATTTCTTGTTTTTTTATTAGATTTTAGAACTGTTGTGACAAGGTGGTATTTCTTGTTTTTCTATTAGATTTTAGAACTATTCTGACCGGGTGGTATTTCTTGTTTTTTTATTAGATTTTAGAACTATTCTGACAGGGAGGTATTTCTTGTTTTTTTATTAGATTTTAGAACTATTCTGACAGGGTGGTATTTCTTGTTTTTCTATTAGATTTTACAACTGTTCTGACAGGATGGTATTTCTTGTTTTTCTAACAGATTTTAGAACTGTTCTGACAGTGTGGTATTTCTTGTTTTTCTATTAGATTTTAGAACTGTTCTGACAAGGTGGTATTTCTTATTTTTCTATTAGATTTTAGAACTGTTCTGACAGGGTGGTATTTCTTGTTTTTCTATTAGATTTTAGAACTGTTCTGACAAGGTGGTATTTCTTGTTTTTCTATTAGATTTTAGAACTGTTCTGACAAGGTGGTATTTCTTGTTTTTCTATTAGATTTTAGAACTGTTCTGACAGGGTGGTATTTCTTGTTTTTCTATTAGATTTTAGAACTGTTCTGACAGGGTGGTATTTCTTGTTTTTCTAACAGATTTTAGAACTGTTCTGACAAGGTGGTATTTCTTGTTTTTCTATAAGATTTTAGAACTGTTCTGACAGTGTGGTATTTCTTGTTTTTCTGTTAGATTTTAGAACTGTTCTGACAAGGTGGTATTTCTTATTTTTCTATTAGATTTTAGAACTGTTCTGACAGGGTGGTATTTCTTGTTTTTCTATTAGATTTTAGAACTGTTCTGACAAGGAGGTATTTCTTGTTTTTCTATTAGATTTTAGAACTGTTCTGACAAGGTGGTATTTCTTGTTTTTCTATTAGATTTTAGAACTGTTCTGACAGGGTGGTATTTCTTGTTTTTTTATTAGATTTTAGAACTGTTGTGACAAGGTGGTATTTCTTGTTTTTCTATTAGATTTTAGAACTGTTCTGACAAGGTGGTATTTCTTGTTTTTCTATTAGATTTTACAACTGTTCTGACAGGGTGGTATTTCTTGTTTTTCTATTAGATTTTAGAACTGTTCTGACAGGGTGGTATTTCTTGTTTTTTTATTAGATTTTAGAACTGTTCTGACAAGGTGGTATTTCTCATTTTTCTATTAGATTTTAGAACTGTTCTGACCAGGTGGTATTTCTTGTTTTTTTATTAGAGTTTAGAACTGTTCTGACAGGGTGGTATTTCTTGTTTTTCTATTAGATTTTAGAACTGTTCTGACAGTGTGGTATTTCTTGTTTTTCTAACAGATTTTAGAACTGTTCTGACAAGGTGGTATTTCTTGTTTTTCTATTAGATTTTAGAACTGTTCTGACAGGGTGGTATTTCTTGTTTTTCTATTAGATTTTACAATTGTTCTGACAGGGTGGTATTTCTTGTTTTTCTATTAGATTTTAGAACTGTTCTGACAGGGTGGTATTTCTGTTTTTTTTATTAGATTTTAGAACTGTTCTGACAAGGTGGTATTTCTTATTTTTCTATTAGATGTTAGAACTGTTCTGACAAGGTGGTATTTCTTGTTTTTCTGTTAGATTTTAGAATTGTTCTGACAGGGTGGTATTTCTTGTTTTTCTATTAGATTTTAGAACTGTTCTGACAAGGTGGTATTTCTTGTTTTTCTGTTAGATTTTAGAATTGTTCTGACAGGGTGGTATTTCTTGTTTTTCTATTAGATTTTAGAACTGTTCTGACAAGGTGGTATTTCTTGTTTTTCTATTAGATTTTACAACTGTTCTGACAGGGTGGTATTTCTTGTTTTTCTAACAGATTTTAGAACTGTTCTGACAAGGTGGTATTTCTTGTTTTTCTATAAGATTTTAGAACTGTTCTGACAATGTGGTATTTCTTGTTTTTCTATTAGATTTTAGAACTATTCTGACAAGGTGGTATTTCTTATTTTTCTATTAGATTTTAGAACTGTTCTGACAAGGTGGTATTTCTTGTTTTTCTATTAGATTTTAGAACTGTTCTGACAAGGTGGTATTTCTTGTTTTTCTATTAGATTTTAGAACTGTTCTGACAGGGTGGTATTTCTTGTTTTTTTATTAGATTTTAGAACTGTTGTGACAAGGTGGTATTTCTTGTTTTTCTATTAGATTTTAGAACTGTTCTGACAAGGTGGTATTTCTTGTTTTTCTATTAGATTTTACAACTGTTCTGACAGGGTGGTATTTCTTGTTTTTCTAACAGATTTTACAACTGTTCTGAAAGTGTGGTATTTCTTGTTTTTCTATTAGATTTTAGAACTGTTCTGACAAGGTGGTATTTCTTGTTTTTCTATTAGATTTTAGAACTGTTCTGACAGGGTGGTATTTCTTGTTTTTCTAACAGATTTTAGAACTGTTCTGACAAGGTGGTATTTCTTGTTTTTCTATTAGATTTTAGAACTGTTCTGACAAGGTGGTATTTCTTGTTTTTCTGTTAGATTTTAGAATTGTTCTGACAGGGTGGTATTTCTTGTTTTTCTATTAGATTTTAGAACTGTTCCGACTGTGTGGTATTTCTTGTTTTTCTATTAGATTTTAGAACTATTCTGACAGGGTGGTATTTCTTATTTTTCTATTAGATGTTAGAACTGTTCTGACAGGGTGGTATTTCTTGTTTTTTTATTAGATTTTAGAACTGTTGTGACAAGGTGGTATTTCTTGTTTTTCTATTAGATTTTAGAACTGTTCTGACAAGGTGGTATTTCTTGTTTTTCTATTAGATTTTACAACTGTTCTGACAGGGTGGTATTTCTTGTTTTTCTAACAGATTTTACAACTGTTCTGAAAGTGTGGTATTTCTTGTTTTTCTATTAGATTTTAGAACTGTTCTGACAAGGTGGTATTTCTTGTTTTTCTATTAGATTTTAGAACTGTTCTGACAGGGTGGTATTTCTTGTTTTTCTAACAGATTTTAGAACTGTTCTGACAAGGTGGTATTTCTTGTTTTTCTATTAGATTTTAGAACTGTTCTGACAAGGTGGTATTTCTTGTTTTTCTGTTAGATTTTAGAATTGTTCTGACAGGGTGGTATTTCTTGTTTTTCTATTAGATTTTAGAACTGTTCCGACTGTGTGGTATTTCTTGTTTTTCTATTAGATTTTAGAACTATTCTGACAGGGTGGTATTTCTTATTTTTCTATTAGATGTTAGAACTGTTCTGACAAGGTGGTATTTCTTGTTTTTCTGTTAGATTTTAGAACTGTTCTGACAAGGTGGTATTTCTTGTTTTTCTATTAGATTTTAGAACTGTTCTGACAGGGTGGTATTTCTTGTTTTTTTATTAGATTTTAGAACTGTTGTGACAAGGTGGTATTTCTTGTTTTTCTATTAGATTTTAGAACTGTTCTGACAAGGTGGTATTTCTTGTTTTTCTATTAGATTTTACAACTGTTCTGACAGGGTGGTATTTCTTGTTTTTCTAACAGATTTTACAACTGTTCTGAAAGTGTGGTATTTCTTGTTTTTCTATTAGATTTTAGAACTGTTCTGACAAGGTGGTATTTCTTGTTTTTCTATTAGATTTTAGAACTGTTCTGACAGGGTGGTATTTCTTGTTTTTCTAACAGATTTTAGAACTGTTCTGACAAGGTGGTATTTCTTGTTTTTCTATTAGATTTTAGAACTGTTCTGACAAGGTGGTATTTCTTGTTTTTCTGTTAGATTTTAGAATTGTTCTGACAGGGTGGTATTTCTTGTTTTTCTGTTAGATTTTAGAACTGTTCCGACTGTGTGGTATTTCTTGTTTTTCTATTAGATTTTAGAACTATTCTGACAGGGTGGTATTTCTTATTTTTCTATTAGATGTTAGAACTGTTCTGACAAGGTGGTATTTCTTGTTTTTCTATTAGATTTTACAACTGTTCTGACAGGGTGGTATTTCTTGTTTTTCTAACAGATTTTACAACTGTTCTGAAAGTGTGGTATTTCTTGTTTTTCTATTAGATTTTAGAACTGTTCTGACAAGGTGGTATTTCTTGTTTTTCTATTAGATTTTAGAACTGTTCTGACAGGGTGGTATTTCTTGTTTTTCTAACAGATTTTAGAACTGTTCTGACAAGGTGGTATTTCTTGTTTTTCTATTAGATTTTAGAACTGTTCTGACAAGGTGGTATTTCTTGTTTTTCTGTTAGATTTTAGAATTGTTCTGACAGGGTGGTATTTCTTGTTTTTCTATTAGATTTTACAACTGTTCTGACAGGGTGGTATTTCTTGTTTTTCTAACAGATTTTACAACTGTTCTGAAAGTGTGGTATTTCTTGTTTTTCTATTAGATTTTAGAACTGTTCTGACAAGGTGGTATTTCTTGTTTTTCTATTAGATTTTAGAACTGTTCTGACAGGGTGGTATTTCTTGTTTTTCTAACAGATTTTAGAACTGTTCTGACAAGGTGGTATTTCTTGTTTTTCTATTAGATTTTAGAACTGTTCTGACAAGGTGGTATTTCTTGTTTTTCTGTTAGATTTTAGAATTGTTCTGACAGGGTGGTATTTCTTGTTTTTCTGTTAGATTTTAGAACTGTTCCGACTGTGTGGTATTTCTTGTTTTTCTATTAGATTTTAGAACTATTCTGACAGGGTGGTATTTCTTATTTTTCTATTAGATGTTAGAACTGTTCTGACAAGGTGGTATTTCTTGTTTTTCTATTAGATTTTACAACTGTTCTGACAGGGTGGTATTTCTTGTTTTTCTAACAGATTTTACAACTGTTCTGAAAGTGTGGTATTTCTTGTTTTTCTATTAGATTTTAGAACTGTTCTGACAAGGTGGTATTTCTTGTTTTTCTATTAGATTTTAGAACTGTTCTGACAGGGTGGTATTTCTTGTTTTTCTAACAGATTTTAGAACTATTCTGACAGGGAGGTATTTCTTGTTTTTTTATTAGATTTTAGAACTATTCTGACAGGGTGGTATTTCTTGTTTTTCTATTAGATTTTACAACTGTTCTGACAGGATGGTATTTCTTGTTTTTCTAACAGATTTTAGAACTGTTCTGACAGTGTGGTATTTCTTGTTTTTCTATTAGATTTTAGAACTGTTCTGACAAGGTGGTATTTCTTGTTTTTCTATTAGATTTTAGAACTGTTCTGACAGGGTGGTATTTCTTGTTTTTCTATTAGATTTTAGAACTGTTCTGACAAGGTGGTATTTCTTGTTTTTCTATTAGATTTTAGAACTGTTCTGACAAGGTGGTATTTCTTGTTTTTCTATTAGATTTTAGAACTGTTCTGACAGGGTGGTATTTCTTGTTTTTCTATTAGATTTTAGAACTGTTCTGACAGGGTGGTATTTCTTGTTTTTCTAACAGATTTTAGAACTGTTCTGACAAGGTGGTATTTCTTGTTTTTCTATAAGATTTTAGAACTGTTCTGACAGTGTGGTATTTCTTGTTTTTCTGTTAGATTTTAGAACTGTTCTGACAAGGTGGTATTTCTTATTTTTCTATTAGATTTTAGAACTGTTCTGACAGGGTGGTATTTCTTGTTTTTCTATTAGATTTTAGAACTGTTCTGACAAGGAGGTATTTCTTGTTTTTCTATTAGATTTTAGAACTGTTCTGACAAGGTGGTATTTCTTGTTTTTCTATTAGATTTTAGAACTGTTCTGACAGGGTGGTATTTCTTGTTTTTTTATTAGATTTTAGAACTGTTGTGACAAGGTGGTATTTCTTGTTTTTCTATTAGATTTTAGAACTGTTCTGACAAGGTAGTATTTCTTGTTTTTCTATTAGATTTTACAACTGTTCTGACAGGGTGGTATTTCTTGTTTTTCTATTAGATTTTAGAACTGTTCTGACAGGGTGGTATTTCTTGTTTTTTTATTAGATTTTAGAACTGTTCTGACAAGGTGGTATTTCTCATTTTTCTATTAGATTTTAGAACTGTTCTGACCAGGTGGTATTTCTTGTTTTTTTATTAGAGTTTAGAACTGTTCTGATAGGGTGGTATTTCTTGTTTTTCTATTAAATTTTAGAACTGTTCTGACAGTGTGGTATTTCTTGTTTTTCTAACAGATTTTAGAACTGTTCTGACAAGGTGGTATTTCTTGTTTTTCTATTAGATTTTAGAACTGTTCTGACAGGGTGGTATTTCTTGTTTTTCTATTAGATTTTACAATTGTTCTGACAGGGTGGTATTTCTTGTTTTTCTATTAGATTTTAGAACTGTTCTGACAGGGTGGTATTTCTGTTTTTTTTATTAGATTTTAGAACTGTTCTGACAAGGTGGTATTTCTTATTTTTCTATTAGATGTTAGAACTGTTCTGACAAGGTGGTATTTCTTGTTTTTCTGTTAGATTTTAGAATTGTTCTGACAGGGTGGTATTTCTTGTTTTTCTATTAGATTTTAGAACTGTTCTGACAAGGTGGTATTTCTTGTTTTTCTGTTAGATTTTAGAATTGTTCTGACAGGGTGGTATTTCTTGTTTTTCTATTAGATTTTAGAACTGTTCTGACAAGGTGGTATTTCTTATTTTTCTATTAGATGTTAGAACTGTTCTGACAAGGTGGTATTTCTTGTTTTTCTGTTAGATTTTAGAATTGTTCTGACAGGGTGGTATTTCTTGTTTTTCTATTAGATTTTAGAACTGTTCTGACAAGGTGGTATTTCTTGTTTTTCTGTTAGATTTTAGAATTGTTCTGACAGGGTGGTATTTCTTGTTTTTCTAACAGATTTTAGAACTGTTCTGACAAGGTGGTATTTCTTGTTTTTCTATAAGATTTTAGAACTGTTCTGACAATGTGGTATTTCTTGTTTTTCTATTAGATTTTAGAACTATTCTGACAAGGTGGCATTTCTTATTTTTCTATTAGATTTTAGAACTGTTCTGACAAGGTGGTATTTCTTGTTTTTCTATTAGATTTTAGAACTGTTCTGACAAGGTGGTATTTCTTGTTTTTCTATTAGATTTTAGAACTGTTCTGACAGGGTGGTATTTCTTGTTTTTTTATTAGATTTTAGAACTGTTGTGACAAGGTGGTATTTCTTGTTTTTCTATTAGATTTTAGAACTGTTCTGACAAGGTGGTATTTCTTGTTTTTCTATTAGATTTTACAACTGTTCTGACAGGGTGGTATTTCTTGTTTTTCTAACAGATTTTACAACTGTTCTGACAAGGTGGTATTTCTTGTTTTTCTATTAGATTTTAGAACTGTTCTGACAAGGTGGTATTTCTTGTTTTTCTATTAGATTTTAGAACTGTTCTGACAGGGTGGTATTTCTTGTTTTTCTAACAGATTTTAGAACTGTTCTGACAAGGTGGTATTTCTTGTTTTTCTATTAGATTTTAGAACTGTTCTGACAAGGTGGTATTTCTTGTTTTTCTGTTAGATTTTAGAATTGTTCTGACAGGGTGGTATTTCTTGTTTTTCTATTAGATTTTAGAACTGTTCCGACTGTGTGGTATTTCTTGTTTTTCTATTAGATTTTAGAACTATTCTGACAGGGTGGTATTTCTTATTTTTCTATTAGATGTTAGAACTGTTCTGACAAGGTGGTATTTCTTGTTTTTCTGTTAGATTTTAGAATTGTTCTGACAGGGTGGTATTTCTTGTTTTTCTATTAGATTTTAGAACTGTTCTGACAAGGTGGTTTTTCTTGTTTTTCTGTTAGATTTTAGAATTGTTCTGAAAGTGTGGTATTTCTTGTTTTTCTATTAGATTTTAGAACTGTTCTGACAAGGTGGTATTTCTTGTTTTTCTAACAGATTTTAGAACTGTTCTGACAAGGTGGTATTTCTTGTTTTTCTATTAGATTTTAGAACTGTTCTGACAAGGTGGTATTTCTTGTTTTTCTATTAGATTTTAGAATTGTTCTGACAGGGTGGTATTTCTTGTTTTTCTATTAGATTTTAGAACTGTTCCGACTGTGTGGTATTTCTTGTTTTTCTATTAGATTTTAGAACTGTTCTGACAGGGTGGTATTTCTTGTTTTTCTAACAGATTTTAGAACTGTTCTGACAAGGTGGTATTTCTTGTTTTTCTATTAGATTTTAGAACTGTTCTGACAAGGTGGTATTTCTTGTTTTTCTATTAGATTTTAGAATTGTTCTGACAGGGTGGTATTTCTTGTTTTTCTATTAGATTTTAGAACTGTTCCGACTGTGTGGTATTTCTTGTTTTTCTATTAGATTTTAGAACTATTCTGACAGGGTGGTATTTCTTATTTTTCTATTAGATGTTAGAACTGTTCTGACAAGGTGGTATTTCTTGTTTTTCTGTTAGATTTTAGAATTGTTCTGACAGGGTGGTTTTTCTTGTTTTTCTGTTAGATTTTAGAATTGTTCTGACAGGGTGGTATTTCTTGTTTTTCTAGAAGATTTTAGAACTGTTCTGACAAGGTGGTATTTCTTGTTTTTCTATTAGATTTTAGAACTGTTCTGACAGGGTGGTATTTCTTGTTTTTCTATTAGATTTTAGAACTGTTCTGACAAGGTGGTATTTCTTGTTTTTCTATTAGATTTTAGAACTGTTCTGACAGGGTGGTATTTCTTGTTTTTCTATTAGATTTTACAATTGTTCTGACAGGGTGGTATTTCTTGTTTTTTTATTAGAATTTAGAACTGTTCTGACAGGGTGGTATTTCTTGTTTTTTTATTAGATTTTAGAACTGTTCTGACAAGGTGGTATTTCTTATTTTTCTATTAGATGTTAGAACTGTTCTGACAAGGTGGTATTTCTTGTTTTTCTGTTAGATTTTAGAATTGTTCTGACAGGGTGGTATTTCTTGTTTTTCTATTAGATTTTAGAACTGCTATGACAAGGTGGTATTTCTTGTTTTTCTGTTAGATTTTAGAATTGTTCTGACAGGGTGGTATTTCTTGTTTTTCTATTAGATTTTAGAACTGTTCCGACTGTGTGGTATTTCTTGTCTTTCAATTAGATTTTAGAACTATTCTGACAGGGTGGTATTTCTTATTTTTCTATTAGATGTTAGAGCTGTTCTGACAAGGTGGTATTTCTTGTTTTTTATTAGATTTTAGAATTGTTCTGACAGGGTGGTATTTCTTGTTTTTCTATTAGATTTTAGAACTGTTCTGACAAGGTGGTATTTCTTGTTTTTCTGTTAGATTTTAGAATTGTTCTGACAGGGTGGTATTTCTTGTTTTTCTATTAGATTTTAGAACTGTTCCGACTGTGTGGTATTTCTTGTTTTTCTATTAGATTTTAGAACTATTCTGACCGGGTGGTATTTCTTGTTTTTTTATTAGATTTTAGAACTATTCTGACAGGGAGGTATTTCTTGTTTTTTTATTAGATTTTAGAACTATTCTGACAGGGTGGTATTTCTTGTTTTTCTATTAGATTTTACAACTGTTCTGACAAGATGGTATTTCTTGTTTTTCTAACAGATTTTAGAACTGTTCTGACAGTGTGGTATTTCTTGTTTTTCTATTAGATTTTAGAACTGTTCTGACAAGGTGGTATTTCTTATTTTTCTATTAGATTTTAGAACTGTTCTGACAGGGTGGTATTTCTTGTTTTTCTATTAGATTTTAGAACTGTTCTGACAAGGTGGTATTTCTTGTTTTTCTATTAGATTTTAGAACTGTTCTGACAAGGTGGTATTTCTTGTTTTTCTATTAGATTTTAGAACTGTTCTGACAGGGTGGTATTTCTTGTTTTTCTATTAGATTTTAGAACTGTTCTGACAGGGTGGTATTTCTTGTTTTTCTAACAGATTTTAGAACTGTTCTGACAAGGTGGTATTTCTTGTTTTTCTATAAGATTTTAGAACTGTTCTGACAGTGTGGTATTTCTTGTTTTTCTATTAGATTTTAGAACTGTTCTGACAAGGAGGTATTTCTTGTTTTTCTATTAGATTTTAGAACTGTTCTGACAAGGTGGTATTTCTTGTTTTTCTATTAGATTTTAGAACTGTTCTGACAGGGTGGTATTTCTTGTTTTTTTATTAGATTTTAGAACTGTTGTGACAAGGTGGTATTTCTTGTTTTTCTATTAGATTTTAGAACTATTCTGACCGGGTGGTATTTCTTGTTTTTTTATTAGATTTTAGAACTATTCTGACAGGGAGGTATTTCTTGTTTTTTTATTAGATTTTAGAACTATTCTGACAGGGTGGTATTTCTTGTTTTTCTATTAGATTTTACAACTGTTCTGACAGGATGGTATTTCTTGTTTTTCTAACAGATTTTAGAACTGTTCTGACAGTGTGGTATTTCTTGTTTTTCTATTAGATTTTAGAACTGTTCTGACAAGGTGGTATTTCTTATTTTTCTATTAGATTTTAGAACTGTTCTGACAGGGTGGTATTTCTTGTTTTTCTATTAGATTTTAGAACTGTTCTGACAAGGTGGTATTTCTTGTTTTTCTATTAGATTTTAGAACTGTTCTGACAAGGTGGTATTTCTTGTTTTTCTATTAGATTTTAGAACTGTTCTGACAGGGTGGTATTTCTTGTTTTTCTATTAGATTTTAGAACTGTTCTGACAGGGTGGTATTTCTTGTTTTTCTAACAGATTTTAGAACTGTTCTGACAAGGTGGTATTTCTTGTTTTTCTATAAGATTTTAGAACTGTTCTGACAGTGTGGTATTTCTTGTTTTTCTGTTAGATTTTAGAACTGTTCTGACAAGGTGGTATTTCTTATTTTTCTATTAGATTTTAGAACTGTTCTGACAGGGTGGTATTTCTTGTTTTTCTATTAGATTTTAGAACTGTTCTGACAAGGAGGTATTTCTTGTTTTTCTATTAGATTTTAGAACTGTTCTGACAAGGTGGTATTTCTTGTTTTTCTATTAGATTTTAGAACTGTTCTGACAGGGTGGTATTTCTTGTTTTTTTATTAGATTTTAGAACTGTTGTGACAAGGTGGTATTTCTTGTTTTTCTATTAGATTTTAGAACTGTTCTGACAAGGTGGTATTTCTTGTTTTTCTATTAGATTTTACAACTGTTCTGACAGGGTGGTATTTCTTGTTTTTCTATTAGATTTTAGAACTGTTCTGACAGGGTGGTATTTCTTGTTTTTTTATTAGATTTTAGAACTGTTCTGACAAGGTGGTATTTCTCATTTTTCTATTAGATTTTAGAACTGTTCTGACCAGGTGGTATTTCTTGTTTTTTTATTAGAGTTTAGAACTGTTCTGACAGGGTGGTATTTCTTGTTTTTCTATTAGATTTTAGAACTGTTCTGACAGTGTGGTATTTCTTGTTTTTCTAACAGATTTTAGAACTGTTCTGACAAGGTGGTATTTCTTGTTTTTCTATTAGATTTTAGAACTGTTCTGACAGGGTGGTATTTCTTGTTTTTCTATTAGATTTTACAATTGTTCTGACAGGGTGGTATTTCTTGTTTTTCTATTAGATTTTAGAACTGTTCTGACAGGGTGGTATTTCTGTTTTTTTTATTAGATTTTAGAACTGTTCTGACAAGGTGGTATTTCTTATTTTTCTATTAGATGTTAGAACTGTTCTGACAAGGTGGTATTTCTTGTTTTTCTGTTAGATTTTAGAATTGTTCTGACAGGGTGGTATTTCTTGTTTTTCTATTAGATTTTAGAACTGTTCTGACAAGGTGGTATTTCTTGTTTTTCTGTTAGATTTTAGAATTGTTCTGACAGGGTGGTATTTCTTGTTTTTCTATTAGATTTTAGAACTGTTCTGACAAGGTGGTATTTCTTGTTTTTCTATTAGATTTTACAACTGTTCTGACAGGGTGGTATTTCTTGTTTTTCTAACAGATTTTAGAACTGTTCTGACAAGGTGGTATTTCTTGTTTTTCTATAAGATTTTAGAACTGTTCTGACAATGTGGTATTTCTTGTTTTTCTATTAGATTTTAGAACTATTCTGACAAGGTGGTATTTCTTATTTTTCTATTAGATTTTAGAACTGTTCTGACAAGGTGGTATTTCTTGTTTTTCTATTAGATTTTAGAACTGTTCTGACAAGGTGGTATTTCTTGTTTTTCTATTAGATTTTAGAACTGTTCTGACAGGGTGGTATTTCTTGTTTTTTTATTAGATTTTAGAACTGTTGTGACAAGGTGGTATTTCTTGTTTTTCTATTAGATTTTAGAACTGTTCTGACAAGGTGGTATTTCTTGTTTTTCTATTAGATTTTACAACTGTTCTGATAGGGTGGTATTTCTTGTTTTTCTAACAGATTTTACAACTGTTCTGAAAGTGTGGTATTTCTTGTTTTTCTATTAGATTTTAGAACTGTTCTGACAAGGTGGTATTTCTTGTTTTTCTATTAGATTTTAGAACTGTTCTGACAGGGTGGTATTTCTTGTTTTTCTAACAGATTTTAGAACTGTTCTGACAAGGTGGTATTTCTTGTTTTTCTATTAGATTTTAGAACTGTTCTGACAAGGTGGTATTTCTTGTTTTTCTGTTAGATTTTAGAATTGTTCTGACAGGGTGGTATTTCTTGTTTTTCTATTAGATTTTAGAACTGTTCCGACTGTGTGGTATTTCTTGTTTTTCTATTAGATTTTAGAACTATTCTGACAGGGTGGTATTTCTTATTTTTCTATTAGATGTTAGAACTGTTCTGACAAGGTGGTATTTCTTGTTTTTCTATTAGATTTTAGAACTGTTCTGACAGGGTGGTATTTCTTGTTTTTTTATTAGATTTTAGAACTGTTGTGACAAGGTGGTATTTCTTGTTTTTCTATTAGATTTTAGAACTGTTCTGACAAGGTGGTATTTCTTGTTTTTCTATTAGATTTTACAACTGTTCTGACAGGGTGGTATTTCTTGTTTTTCTAACAGATTTTACAACTGTTCTGAAAGTGTGGTATTTCTTGTTTTTCTATTAGATTTTAGAACTGTTCTGACAAGGTGGTATTTCTTGTTTTTCTATTAGATTTTAGAACTGTTCTGACAGGGTGGTATTTCTTGTTTTTCTAACAGATTTTAGAACTGTTCTGACAAGGTGGTATTTCTTGTTTTTCTATTAGATTTTAGAACTGTTCTGACAAGGTGGTATTTCTTGTTTTTCTGTTAGATTTTAGAATTGTTCTGACAGGGTGGTATTTCTTGTTTTTCTATTAGATTTTAGAACTGTTCCGACTGTGTGGTATTTCTTGTTTTTCTATTAGATTTTAGAACTATTCTGACAGGGTGGTATTTCTTATTTTTCTATTAGATGTTAGAACTGTTCTGACAAGGTGGTATTTCTTGTTTTTCTGTTAGATTTTAGAACTGTTCTGACAAGGTGGTATTTCTTGTTTTTCTATTAGATTTTAGAACTGTTCTGACAGGGTGGTATTTCTTGTTTTTTTATTAGATTTTAGAACTGTTGTGACAAGGTGGTATTTCTTGTTTTTCTATTAGATTTTAGAACTGTTCTGACAAGGTGGTATTTCTTGTTTTTCTATTAGATTTTACAACTGTTCTGACAGGGTGGTATTTCTTGTTTTTCTAACAGATTTTACAACTGTTCTGAAAGTGTGGTATTTCTTGTTTTTCTATTAGATTTTAGAACTGTTCTGACAAGGTGGTATTTCTTGTTTTTCTATTAGATTTTAGAACTGTTCTGACAGGGTGGTATTTCTTGTTTTTCTAACAGATTTTAGAACTGTTCTGACAAGGTGGTATTTCTTGTTTTTCTATTAGATTTTAGAACTGTTCTGACAAGGTGGTATTTCTTGTTTTTCTGTTAGATTTTAGAATTGTTCTGACAGGGTGGTATTTCTTGTTTTTCTGTTAGATTTTAGAACTGTTCCGACTGTGTGGTATTTCTTGTTTTTCTATTAGATTTTAGAACTATTCTGACAGGGTGGTATTTCTTATTTTTCTATTAGATGTTAGAACTGTTCTGACAAGGTGGTATTTCTTGTTTTTCTATTAGATTTTACAACTGTTCTGACAGGGTGGTATTTCTTGTTTTTCTAACAGATTTTACAACTGTTCTGAAAGTGTGGTATTTCTTGTTTTTCTATTAGATTTTAGAACTGTTCTGACAAGGTGGTATTTCTTGTTTTTCTATTAGATTTTAGAACTGTTCTGACAGGGTGGTATTTCTTGTTTTTCTAACAGATTTTAGAACTGTTCTGACAAGGTGGTATTTCTTGTTTTTCTATTAGATTTTAGAACTGTTCTGACAAGGTGGTATTTCTTGTTTTTCTGTTAGATTTTAGAATTGTTCTGACAGGGTGGTATTTCTTGTTTTTCTATTAGATTTTACAACTGTTCTGACAGGGTGGTATTTCTTGTTTTTCTAACAGATTTTACAACTGTTCTGAAAGTGTGGTATTTCTTGTTTTTCTATTAGATTTTAGAACTGTTCTGACAAGGTGGTATTTCTTGTTTTTCTATTAGATTTTAGAACTGTTCTGACAGGGTGGTATTTCTTGTTTTTCTAACAGATTTTAGAACTGTTCTGACAAGGTGGTATTTCTTGTTTTTCTATTAGATTTTAGAACTGTTCTGACAAGGTGGTATTTCTTGTTTTTCTGTTAGATTTTAGAATTGTTCTGACAGGGTGGTATTTCTTGTTTTTCTGTTAGATTTTAGAACTGTTCCGACTGTGTGGTATTTCTTGTTTTTCTATTAGATTTTAGAACTATTCTGACAGGGTGGTATTTCTTATTTTTCTATTAGATGTTAGAACTGTTCTGACAAGGTGGTATTTCTTGTTTTTCTATTAGATTTTACAACTGTTCTGACAGGGTGGTATTTCTTGTTTTTCTAACAGATTTTACAACTGTTCTGAAAGTGTGGTATTTCTTGTTTTTCTATTAGATTTTAGAACTGTTCTGACAAGGTGGTATTTCTTGTTTTTCTATTAGATTTTAGAACTGTTCTGACAGGGTGGTATTTCTTGTTTTTCTAACAGATTTTAGAACTGTTCTGACAAGGTGGTATTTCTTGTTTTTCTATTAGATTTTAGAACTGTTCTGACAAGGTGGTATTTCTTGTTTTTCTGTTAGATTTTAGAATTGTTCTGACAGGGTGGTATTTCTTGTTTTTCTATTAGATTTTACAACTGTTCTGACAGGGTGGTATTTCTTGTTTTTTTATTAGATTTTAGAACTGTTATGACAAGGTGGTATTTCTTGTTTTTCTATTAGATTTTAGAACTGTTCTGACAAGGTGGTATTTCTTGTTTTTCTATTAGATTTTAGAACTGTTCTGAAAAGGTGGTATTTCTTTTTTTCTGTTAGATTTTAGAATTGTTCTGACAGGGTGGTATTTCTTGTTTTTCTATTAGATTTTAGAACTGTTCTGACAAGGTGGTATTTCTTGTTTTTTTATTAGATTTTAGAACTGTTCTGACAGGGTGGTATTTCTTGTTTTTCTATTAGATTTTAGAACTGTTCTGACAAGGTGGTATTTCTTGTTTTTCTATTAGATTTTAGAACTGTTCTGACAGGGTGGTATTTCTTGTTTTTCTAACAGATTTTAGAACTGTTCTGACAAGGTGGTATTTCTTGTTTTTCTATTAGATTTTAGAACTGTTCTGACAAGGTGGTATTTCTTGTTTTTCTGTTAGATTTTAGAATTGTTCTGATAGGGTGGTATTTCTTGTTTTTCTATTAGATTTTAGAACTGTTCTGACAAGGTGGTATTTCTTTTTTTTCTGTTAGATTTTAGAATTGTTCTGACAGGTTGGTATTTCTTGTTTTTCTATTAGATTTTAGAACTGTTCTGACAGTGTGGTATTTCTTGTTTTTCTATTAGATTTTAGAACTGTTCTGACAGGGTGGTATTTCTTGTTTTTCTATTAGATTTTAGAACTGTTCTGAAAAGGTGGTATTTCTTGTTTTTTTGTTAGATTTTAGAATTGTTCTGACAGGGTGGTATTTCTTGTTTTTCTATTAGATTTTAGAACTGTTCTGACAGTGTGGTATTTCTTGTTTTTCTATTAGATTTTAGAACTGTTCTGACAGTGTGGTATTTCTTGTTTTTCTATTAGATTTTAGAACTGTTCTGACAGGGTGGTATTTCTTGTTTTTCTGTTAGATGTTAGAACTGTTCTGACAAGGTGGTATTTCTTGTTTTTCTAACAGATTTTAGAACTGTTCTGACAAGGTGGTATTTCTTGTTTTTCTATTAGATTTTAGAACTGTTCTGACAAGGTGGTATATCTTGTTTTTCTATTAGATTTTAGAACTGTTCTGACAGGGTGGTATTTCTTGTTTTTTTATTAGATTTTAGAACTGTTCTGACAGGGTGGTATTTCTTGTTTTTCTGTTAGATTTTAGAACTGTTCTGACAGTGTGGTATTTCTTGTTTTTCTATTAGATTTTAGAACTGTTCTGACAGGGTGGTATTTCTTGTTTTTCTGTTAGATGTTAGAACTGTTCTGACAAGGTGGTATATCTTGTTTTTCTAACAGATTTTAGAACTGTTCTGACAAGGTGGTATTTCTTGTTTTTCTATTAGATTTTAGAACTGTTCTGACAAGGTGGTATATCTTGTTTTTCTATTAGATTTTAGAACTGTTCTGACAGGGTGGTATTTCTTGTTTTTTTATTAGATTTTAGAACTGTTCTGACAGGGTGGTATTTCTTGTTTTTCTGTTAGATGTTAGAACTGTTCTGACAAGGTGGTATTTCTTGTTTTTCTAACAGATTTTAGAACTGTTCTGACAAGGTGGTATTTCTTGTTTTTCTATTAGATTTTACAACTGTTCTGACAGGGTGGTATTTCTTGTTTTTCTATTAGATTTTAGAACTGTTCTGACAGGGTGGTATTTCTTGTTTTTCTATTAGATTTTAGAACTGTTCTGACAAGGTGGTATTTCTTGTTTTTCTATTAGATTTTAGAACTGTTCTGACAAGGTGGTATTTCTTGTTTTTCTATTAGATTTTAGAACTGTTCTGAGAGGGTGGTATTTCTTGTTTTTCTATTAGATTTTAGAACTGTTCTGACAAGGTGGTATTTCTTGTTTTTCTGTTAGATTTTAGAATTGTTCTGACAGGTTGGTATTTCTTGTTTTTCTATTAGATTTTAGAACTGTTCTGACAGTGTGGTATTTCTTGTTTTTCTGTTAGATTTTAGAATTGTTCTGACAGGTTGGTATTTCTTGTTTTTCTATTAGATTTTAGAACTGTTCTGACAGTGTGGTATTTCTTGTTTTTCTATTAGATTTTAGAACTGTTCTGACAGGGTGGTATTTCTTGTTTTTCTATTAGATTTTAGAACTGTTCTGAAAAGGTGGTATTTCTTGTTTTTCTGTTAGATTTTAGAATTGTTCTCACAGGGTGGTATTTCTTGTTTTTCTATTAGATTTTAGAACTGTTCTGACAGTGTGGTATTTCTTGTTTTTCTATTAGATTTTAGAACTGTTCTGACAGGGTGGTATTTCTTGTTTTTCTATTAGATTTTAGAACTGTTCTGACAAGGTGGTATTTCTTGTTTTTCTGTTAGATTTTAGAATTGTTCTGACAGGGTGGTATTTCTTGTTTTTCTATTAGATTTTAGAACTGTTCTGACAGTGTGGTATTTCTTGTTTTTCTTTTAGATTTTAGAACTGTTCTGACAGTGTGGTATTTCTTGTTTTTCTATTAGATTTTACAACTGTTCTGACAGGATGGTATTTCTTGTTTTTCTAACAGATTTTACAACTGTTCTGACAGTGTGGTATTTCTTGTTTTTCTATTAGATTTTAGAACTGTTCTGACAAGGTGGTATTTCTTGTTTTTCTATTAGATTTTAGAACTGTTCTGACAAGGTGGTATTTCTTGTTTTTCTAACAGATTTTAGAACTGTTCTGACAAGGTGGTATTTCTTGTTTTTCTATAAGATTTTAGAACTGTTCTGACAGTGTGGTATTTCTTGTTTTTCTATTAGATTTTAGAACTGTTCTGACAAGGTGGTATTTCTTATTTTTCTATTAGATTTTAGAACTGTTCTGACAAGGTGGTATTTCTTATTTTTCTATAAGATTTTAGAACTGTTCTGACAGTGTGGTATTTCTTGTTTTTCTATTAGATTTCAGAAATGTTCTGACAAGGTGGTATTTCTTATTTTTCTATTAGATTTTAGAACTGTTCTGACAGGGTGGTATTTCTTGTTTTTCTATTAGATTTTAGAACTGTTCTGACAAGGTGGTATTTCTTGTTTTTCTATTAGATTTTAGAACTGTTCTGACAAGGTGGTATTTCTTGTTTTTCTATTAGATTTTAGAACTGTTCTGACAGGGTGGTATTTCTTGTTTTTCTATTAGATTTTAGAACTTTTCTGACAAGGTGGTATTTCTTGTTTTTCTATTAGATTTTACAACTGTTCTGACAGGGTGGTATTTCTTGTTTTTCTATTAGATTTTAGAATTGTTCTGACAGGGTGGTATTTTTGTTTTTTTTATTCGATTTTAGAACTGTTCTGACAAGGTGGTATTTCTTATTTTTCTATTAGATTTTAGAACTGTTCTGACAAGGTGGTATTTCTTGTTTTTCTATTAGATTTTAGAACTGTTCTGACAGGGTGGTATTTCTTGTTTTTCTATTAGATTTTAGAACTGTTCTGACAGTGTGGTATTTCTTGTTTTTCTAACAGATGTTAGAACTGTTCTGACAAGGTGGTATTTCTTGTTTTTCTATTAGATTTTAGAACTGTTCTGACAGGGTGGTATTTCTTGTTTTTCTATTAGATTTTACAATTGTTCTGACAGGGTGGTATTTCTTGTTTTTCTATTAGATTTTAGAACTGTTCTGACAGGGTGGTATTTCTTGTTTTTTTATTAGATTTTAGAACTGTTCTGACAAGGTGGTATTTCTTATTTTTCTAT
The DNA here is from genome assembly GCA_963680875.1 of Bathymodiolus brooksi. Lineage (NCBI taxonomy): Eukaryota > Metazoa > Mollusca > Bivalvia > Mytilida > Modiolidae > Bathymodiolus > Bathymodiolus brooksi. The sequence goes on along the minus strand of OY804590.1, from coordinate 47,865,644 downwards.
TAGATGTTAGAACTGTTCTGACAAGGTGGTATTTCTTGTTTTTCTATTAGATTTTAGAACTGTTCTGACAGGGTGGTATTTCTTGTTTTTCTATTAGATTTTAGAACTTTTCTGACAAGGTGGTATTTCTTGTTTTTCTATTAGATTTTACAACTGTTCTGACAGGGTGGTATTTCTTGTTTTTCTATTAGATTTTAGAATTGTTCTGACAGGGTGGTATTTTTGTTTTTTTTATTCGATTTTAGAACTGTTCTGACAAGGTGGTATTTCTTATTTTTCTATTAGATTTTAGAACTGTTCTGACAAGGTGGTATTTCTTGTTTTTCTATTAGATTTTAGAACTGTTCTGACAGGGTGGTATTTCTTGTTTTTCTATTAGATTTTAGAACTGTTCTGACAGTGTGGTATTTCTTGTTTTTCTAACAGATGTTAGAACTGTTCTGACAAGGTGGTATTTCTTGTTTTTCTATTAGATTTTAGAACTGTTCTGACAGGGTGGTATTTCTTGTTTTTCTACTAGATTTTACAATTGTTCTGACAGGGTGGTATTTCTTGTTTTTCTATTAGATTTTAGAACTGTTCTGACAGGGTGGTATTTCTTGTTTTTTTATTAGATTTTAGAACTGTTCTGACAAGGTGGTATTTCTTATTTTTCTATTAGATGTTAGAACTGTTCTGACAAGGTGGTATTTCTTGTTTTTCTATTAGATTTTAGAACTGTTCTGACAGGGTGGTATTTCTTGTTTTTCTATTAGATTTTAGAACTTTTCTGACAAGGTGGTATTTCTTGTTTTTCTATTAGATTTTACAACTGTTCTGACAGGGTGGTATTTCTTGTTTTTCTATTAAATTTTAGAGACAGGGTGGTATTTTTGTTTTTTTTATTCGATTTTAGAACTGTTCTGACAAGGTGGTATTTCTTATTTTTCTATTAGATTTTAGAACTGTTCTGACAAGGTGGTATTTCTTGTTTTTCTATTAGATTTTAGAACTGTTCTGACAGGGTGGTATTTCTTGTTTTTCTATTAGATTTTAGAACTGTTCTGACAATGTGGTATTTCTTGTTTTTCTAACAGATGTTAGAACTGTTCTGACAAGGTGGTATTTCTTGTTTTTCTATTAGATTTTAGAACTGTTCTGACAGGGTGGTATTTCTTGTTTTTCTATTAGATTTTACAATTGTTCTGACAGGGTGGTATTTCTTGTTTTTCTATTAGATTTTAGAACTGTTCTGACAGGGTGGTATTTCTTGTTTTTTTATTAGATTTTAGAACTGTTCTGACAAGGTGGTATTTCTTATTTTTCTATTAGATGTTAGAACTGTTCTGACAAGGTGGTATTTCTTGTTTTTCTATTAGATTTTAGAACTGTTCTGACAAGGTGGTATTTCTTGTTTTTCTATTAGATTTTTGAACTGTTCCGACTGTGTGGTATTTCTTGTTTTTCTATTAGATTTTAGAACTATTCTGACAGGGTGGTATTTCTTATTTTTCTATTAGATGTTAGAACTGTTCTGACAAGGTGGTATTTCTTGTTTTTCTGTTAGATTTTAGAATTGTTCTGACAGGGTGGTATTTCTTGTTTTTCTATTAGATTTTAGAACTGTTCTGACAAGGTGGTATTTCTTGTTTTTCTGTTAGATTTTAGAATTGTTCTGACAGGGTGGTATTTCTTGTTTTTCTATTAGATTTTAGAACTGTTCCAACTGTGTGGTATTTCTTGTTTTTCTATTAGATTTTAGAACTATTCTGACAGGGTGGTATTTCTTGTTTTTTTATTAGATTTTAGAACTATTCTGACAGGGAGGTATTTCTTGTTTTTTTATTAGATTTTAGAACTATTCTGACAGGGTGGTATTTCTTGTTTTTCTATTAGATTTTAGAACTGTTCTGACAGGGTGGTATTTCTTGTTTTTCTAGCAGATTTTACAACTGTTCTGACAAGGTGGTATTTCTTGTTTTTCTATAAGATTTTAGAACTGTTCTGACAGTGTGGTATTTCTTGTTTTTCTATTAGATTTTAGAACTGTTCTGACAAGGTGGTATTTCTTATTTTTCTATTAGATTTTAGAACTGTTCTGACAGGGTGGTATTTCTTGTTTTTCTAACAGATTTTAGAACTGTTCTGACAAGGTGGTATTTCTTGTTTTTCTATAAGATTTTAGAACTGTTCTGACAGTGTGGTATTTCTTGTTTTTCTATTAGATTTTAGAACTGTTCTGACAAGGTGGTATTTCTTATTTTTCTATTAGATTTTAGAACTGTTCTGACAGGGTGGTATTTCTTGTTTTTCTATTAGATTTTAGAACTGTTCTGACAAGGTGGTATTTCTTGTTTTTCTATTAGATTTTAGAACTGTTCTGACAAGGTGGTATTTCTTGTTTTTCTATTAGATTTTAGAACTGTTCTGACAGGGTGGTATTTCTTGTTTTTCTATTAGATTTTAGAACTGTTGTGACAAGGTGGTATTTCTTGTTTTTCTATTAGATTTTAGAACTGTTCTGACTGTGTGGTATTTCTTGTTTTTCTATTAGATTTTAGAACTGTTCTGACAGGGTGGTATTTCTTGTTTTTCTATTAGATTTTAGAACTGTTCTGACAAGGTGGTATTTCTTGTTTTTCTATAAGATTTTAGAACTGTTCTGACAGTGTGGTATTTCTTGTTTTTCTATTAGATTTTAGAACTGTTCTGACAAGGTGGTATTTCTTATTTTTCTATTAGATTTTAGAACTGTTCTGACAGGGTGGTATTTCTTGTTTTTCTATTAGATTTTAGAACTGTTCTGACAAGGTGGTATTTCTTGTTTTTCTATTAGATTTTAGAACTGTTCTGACAAGGTGGTATTTCTTGTTTTTCTATTAGATTTTAGAACTGTTCTGACAGGGTGGTATTTCTTGTTTTTCTATTAGATTTTAGAACTGTTGTGACAAGGTGGTATTTCTTGTTTTTCTATTAGATTTTAGAACTGTTCTGACTGGGTGGTATTTCTTGTTTTTCTATTAGATTTTAGAACTATGCTGACAGGGTGGTATTTCTTGTTTTTTTATTAGATTTTAGAACTATTCTGACAGGGAGGTATTTCTTGTTTTTTTATTAGATTTTAGAACTATTCTGACAGGGTGGTATTTCTTGTTTTTCTATTAGATTTTACAACTGTTCTGACAGGGTGGTATTTCTTGTTTTTCTAACAGATTTTACAACTGTTCTTACAGGGTGGTATTTCTTGTTTTTCTAACAGATTTTAGAACTGTTCTGACAAGGTGGTATTTCTTGTTTTTCTATAAGATTTTAGAACTGTTCTGACAGTGTGGTATTTCTTGTTTTTCTATTAGATTTTAGAACTGTTCTGAAAAGGTGGTATTTCTTTTTTTCTGTTAGATTTTAGAATTGTTCTGACAGGGTGGTATTTCTTGTTTTTCTATTAGATTTTAGAATTGTTCTGACAAGGTGGTATTTCTTGTTTTTTTATTAGATTTTAGAACTGTTCTGACAGGGTGGTATTTCTTGTTTTTCTATTAGATTTTAGAACTGTTCTGACAAGGTGGTATTTCTTGTTTTTCTATTAGATTTTAGAACTGTTCTGACAGGGTGGTATTTCTTGTTTTTCTAACAGATTTTAGAACTGTTCTGACAAGGTGGTATTTCTTGTTTTTCTATTAGATTTTAGAACTGTTCTGACAAGGTGGTATTTCTTGTTTTTCTGTTAGATTTTAGAATTGTTCTGACAGGGTGGTATTTCTTGTTTTTCTATTAGATTTTAGAACTGTTCTGACAAGGTGGTATTTCTTTTTTTTCTGTTAGATTTTAGAATTGTTCTGACAGGTTGGTATTTCTTGTTTTTCTATTAGATTTTAAAACTGTTCTGATAGTGTGGTATTTCTTGTTTTTCTATTAGATTTTAGAACTGTTCTGACAGGGTGGTATTTCTTGTTTTTCTATTAGATTTTAGAATTGTTCTGAAAAGGTGGTATTTCTTGTTTTTCTGTTAGATTTTAGAATTGTTCTGACAGGGTGGTATTTCTTGTTTTTCTATTAGATTTTAGAACTGTTCTGACAGTGTGGTATTTCTTGTTTTTCTATTAGATTTTAGAACTGTTCTGACAGTGTGGTATTTCTTGTTTTTCTATTAGATTTTAGAACTGTTCTGATTTTAGAACTGTTCTGACTGGGTGGTATTTCTTGTTTTTCTATTAGATTTTAGAACTATGCTGACAGGGTGGTATTTCTTGTTTTTTTATTAGATTTTAGAACTGTTCTGACAGGGAGGTATTTCTTGTTTTTTTATTAGATTTTAGAACTATTCTGACAGGGTGGTATTTCTTGTTTTTCTATTAGATTTTACAACTGTTCTGACAGGGTGGTATTTCTTGTTTTTCTAACAGATTTTACAACTGTTCTGACAGGGTGGTATTTCTTGTTTTTCTAACAGATTTTAGAACTGTTCTGACAAGGTGGTATTTCTTGTTTTTCTATAAGATTTTAGAACTGTTCTGACAGTGTGGTATTTCTTGTTTTTCTATTAGATTTTAGAACTGTTCTGAAAAGGTGGTATTTCTTTTTTTCTGTTAGATTTTAGAATTGTTCTGACAGGGTGGTATTTCTTGTTTTTCTATTAGATTTTAGAACTGTTCTGACAAGGTGGTATTTCTTGTTTTTTTATTAGATTTTAGAACTGTTCTGACAGGGTGGTATTTCTTGTTTTTCTATTAGATTTTAGAACTGTTCTGACAAGGTGGTATTTCTTGTTTTTCTATTAGATTTTAGAACTGTTCTGACAGGGTGGTATTTCTTGTTTTTCTAACAGATTTTAGAACTGTTCTGACAAGGTGGTATTTCTTGTTTTTCTATTAGATTTTAGAACTGTTCTGACAAGGTGGTATTTCTTGTTTTTCTGTTAGATTTTAGAATTGTTCTGACAGGGTGGTATTTCTTGTTTTTCTATTAGATTTTAGAACTGTTCTGACAAGGTGGTATTTCTTTTTTTTCTGTTAGATTTTAGAATTGTTCTGACAGGTTGGTATTTCTTGTTTTTTTATTAGATTTTAAAACTGTTCTGATAGTGTGGTATTTCTTGTTTTTCTATTAGATTTTAGAACTGTTCTGACAGGGTGGTATTTCTTGTTTTTCTATTAGATTTTAGAATTGTTCTGAAAAGGTGGTATTTCTTGTTTTTCTGTTAGATTTTAGAATTGTTCTGACAGGGTGGTATTTCTTGTTTTTCTATTAGATTTTAGAACTGTTCTGACAGTGTGGTATTTCTTGTTTTTCTATTAGATTTTAGAACTGTTCTGACAGTGTGGTATTTCTTGTTTTTCTATTAGATTTTAGAACTGTTCTGACAGGGTGGTATTTCTTGTTTTTCTGTTAGATGTTAGAACTGTTCTGACAAGGTGGTATTTCTTGTTTTTCTAACAGATTTTAGAACTGTTCTGACAAGGTGGTATTTCTTGTTTTTCTATTAGATTTTAGAACTGTTCTGACAAGGTGGTATATCTTGTTTTTCTATTAGATTTTAGAACTGTTCTGACAGGGTGGTATTTCTTGTTTTTTTATTAGATTTTAGAACTGTTCTGACAGGGTGGTATTTCTTGTTTTTCTGTTAGATTTTAGAACTGTTCTGACAGTGTGGTATTTCTTGTTTTTCTATTAGATTTTAGAACTGTTCTGACAGGGTGGTATTTCTTGTTTTTCTGTTAGATGTTAGAACTGTTCTGACAAGGTGGTATATCTTGTTTTTCTAACAGATTTTAGAACTGTTCTGACAAGGTGGTATTTCTTGTTTTTCTATTAGATTTTAGAACTGTTCTGACAAGGTGGTATATCTTGTTTTTCTATTAGATTTTAGAACTGTTCTGACAGGGTGGTATTTCTTGTTTTTTTATTAGATTTTAGAACTGTTCTGACAGGGTGGTATTTCTTGTTTTTCTGTTAGATGTTAGAACTGTTCTGACAAGGTGGTATTTCTTGTTTTTCTAACAGATTTTAGAACTGTTCTGACAAGGTGGTATTTCTTGTTTTTCTATTAGATTTTACAACTGTTCTGACAGGGTGGTATTTCTTGTTTTTCTATTAGATTTTAGAACTGTTCTGACAAGGTGGTATTTCTTGTTTTTCTATTAGATTTTAGAACTGTTCTGACAGGGTGGTATTTCTTGTTTTTCTAACAGATTTTACAACTGTTCTGACAGGGTGGTATTTCTTGTTTTTCTAACAGATTTTAGAACTGTTCTGACAAGGTGGTATTTCTTGTTTTTCTATAAGATTTTAGAACTGTTCTGACAGTGTGGTATTTCTTGTTTTTCTATTAGATTTTAGAACTGTTCTGAAAAGGTGGTATTTCTTTTTTTCTGTTAGATTTTAGAATTGTTCTGACAGGGTGGTATTTCTTGTTTTTCTATTAGATTTTAGAACTGTTCTGACAAGGTGGTATTTCTTGTTTTTTTATTAGATTTTAGAACTGTTCTGACAGGGTGGTATTTCTTGTTTTTCTATTAGATTTTAGAACTGTTCTGACAAGGTGGTATTTCTTGTTTTTCTATTAGATTTTAGAACTGTTCTGACAGGGTGGTATTTCTTGTTTTTCTAACAGATTTTAGAACTGTTCTGACAAGGTGGTATTTCTTGTTTTTCTATTAGATTTTAGAACTGTTCTGACAAGGTGGTATTTCTTGTTTTTCTGTTAGATTTTAGAATTGTTCTGACAGGGTGGTATTTCTTGTTTTTCTATTAGATTTTAGAACTGTTCTGACAAGGTGGTATTTCTTTTTTTTCTGTTAGATTTTAGAATTGTTCTGACAGGTTGGTATTTCTTGTTTTTCTATTAGATTTTAGAACTGTTCTGACAGTGTGGTATTTCTTGTTTTTCTATTAGATTTTAGAACTGTTCTGACAGGGTGGTATTTCTTGTTTTTCTATTAGATTTTAGAACTGTTCTGAAAAGGTGGTATTTCTTGTTTTTCTGTTAGATTTTAGAATTGTTCTGACAGGGTGGTATTTCTTGTTTTTCTATTAGATTTTAGAACTGTTCTGACAGGGTGGTATTTCTTGTTTTTCTGTTAGATTTTAGAACTGTTCTGACAGTGTGGTATTTCTTGTTTTTCTATTAGATTTTAGAACTGTTCTGACAGGGTGGTATTTCTTGTTTTTCTGTTAGATGTTAGAACTGTTCTGACAAGGTGGTATATCTTGTTTTTCTAACAGATTTTAGAACTGTTCTGACAAGGTGGTATTTCTTGTTTTTCTATTAGATTTTAGAACTGTTCTGACAAGGTGGTATATCTTGTTTTTCTATTAGATTTTAGAACTGTTCTGACAGGGTGGTATTTCTTGTTTTTTTATTAGATTTTAGAACTGTTCTGACAGGGTGGTATTTCTTGTTTTTCTGTTAGATGTTAGAACTGTTCTGACAAGGTGGTATTTCTTGTTTTTCTAACAGATTTTAGAACTGTTCTGACAAGGTGGTATTTCTTGTTTTTCTATTAGATTTTACAACTGTTCTGACAGGGTGGTATTTCTTGTTTTTCTATTAGATTTTAGAACTGTTCTGACAGGGTGGTATTTCTTGTTTTTCTATTAGATTTTAGAACTGTTCTGACAAGGTGGTATTTCTTGTTTTTCTATTAGATTTTAGAACTGTTCTGACAAGGTGGTATTTCTTGTTTTTCTATTAGATTTTAGAACTGTTCTGAGAGGGTGGTATTTCTTGTTTTTCTATTAGATTTTAGAACTGTTCTGACAAGGTGGTATTTCTTGTTTTTCTGTTAGATTTTAGAATTGTTCTGACAGGTTGGTATTTCTTGTTTTTCTATTAGATTTTAGAACTGTTCTGACAGTGTGGTATTTCTTGTTTTTCTGTTAGATTTTAGAATTGTTCTGACAGGTTGGTATTTCTTGTTTTTCTATTAGATTTTAGAACTGTTCTGACAGTGTGGTATTTCTTGTTTTTCTATTAGATTTTAGAACTGTTCTGACAGGGTGGTATTTCTTGTTTTTCTATTAGATTTTAGAACTGTTCTGAAAAGGTGGTATTTCTTGTTTTTCTGTTAGATTTTAGAATTGTTCTCACAGGGTGGTATTTCTTGTTTTTCTATTAGATTTTAGAACTGTTCTGACAGTGTGGTATTTCTTGTTTTTCTATTAGATTTTAGAACTGTTCTGACAGGGTGGTATTTCTTGTTTTTCTATTAGATTTTAGAACTGTTCTGACAAGGTGGTATTTCTTGTTTTTCTGTTAGATTTTAGAATTGTTCTGACAGGGTGGTATTTCTTGTTTTTCTATTAGATTTTAGAACTGTTCTGACAGTGTGGTATTTCTTGTTTTTCTTTTAGATTTTAGAACTGTTCTGACAGTGTGGTATTTCTTGTTTTTCTATTAGATTTTACAACTGTTCTGACAGGATGGTATTTCTTGTTTTTCTAACAGATTTTACAACTGTTCTGACAGTGTGGTATTTCTTGTTTTTCTATTAGATTTTAGAACTGTTCTGACAAGGTGGTATTTCTTGTTTTTCTATTAGATTTTAGAACTGTTCTGACAAGGTGGTATTTCTTGTTTTTCTAACAGATTTTAGAACTGTTCTGACAAGGTGGTATTTCTTGTTTTTCTATAAGATTTTAGAACTGTTCTGACAGTGTGGTATTTCTTGTTTTTCTATTAGATTTTAGAACTGTTCTGACAAGGTGGTATTTCTTATTTTTCTATTAGATTTTAGAACTGTTCTGACAAGGTGGTATTTCTTATTTTTCTATAAGATTTTAGAACTGTTCTGACAGTGTGGTATTTCTTGTTTTTCTATTAGATTTCAGAAATGTTCTGACAAGGTGGTATTTCTTATTTTTCTATTAGATTTTAGAACTGTTCTGACAGGGTGGTATTTCTTGTTTTTCTATTAGATTTTAGAACTGTTCTGACAAGGTGGTATTTCTTGTTTTTCTATTAGATTTTAGAACTGTTCTGACAAGGTGGTATTTCTTGTTTTTCTATTAGATTTTAGAACTGTTCTGACAGGGTGGTATTTCTTGTTTTTCTATTAGATTTTAGAACTTTTCTGACAAGGTGGTATTTCTTGTTTTTCTATTAGATTTTACAACTGTTCTGACAGGGTGGTATTTCTTGTTTTTCTATTAGATTTTAGAATTGTTCTGACAGGGTGGTATTTTTGTTTTTTTTATTCGATTTTAGAACTGTTCTGACAAGGTGGTATTTCTTATTTTTCTATTAGATTTTAGAACTGTTCTGACAAGGTGGTATTTCTTGTTTTTCTATTAGATTTTAGAACTGTTCTGACAGGGTGGTATTTCTTGTTTTTCTATTAGATTTTAGAACTGTTCTGACAGTGTGGTATTTCTTGTTTTTCTAACAGATGTTAGAACTGTTCTGACAAGGTGGTATTTCTTGTTTTTCTATTAGATTTTAGAACTGTTCTGACAGGGTGGTATTTCTTGTTTTTCTATTAGATTTTACAATTGTTCTGACAGGGTGGTATTTCTTGTTTTTCTATTAGATTTTAGAACTGTTCTGACAGGGTGGTATTTCTTGTTTTTTTATTAGATTTTAGAACTGTTCTGACAAGGTGGTATTTCTTATTTTTCTATTAGATGTTAGAACTGTTCTGACAAGGTGGTATTTCTTGTTTTTCTATTAGATTTTAGAACTGTTCTGACAGGGTGGTATTTCTTGTTTTTCTATTAGATTTTAGAACTTTTCTGACAAGGTGGTATTTCTTGTTTTTCTATTAGATTTTACAACTGTTCTGACAGGGTGGTATTTCTTGTTTTTCTATTAGATTTTAGAATTGTTCTGACAGGGTGGTATTTTTGTTTTTTTTATTCGATTTTAGAACTGTTCTGACAAGGTGGTATTTCTTATTTTTCTATTAGATTTTAGAACTGTTCTGACAAGGTGGTATTTCTTGTTTTTCTATTAGATTTTAGAACTGTTCTGACAGGGTGGTATTTCTTGTTTTTCTATTAGATTTTAGAACTGTTCTGACAGTGTGGTATTTCTTGTTTTTCTAACAGATGTTAGAACTGTTCTGACAAGGTGGTATTTCTTGTTTTTCTATTAGATTTTAGAACTGTTCTGACAGGGTGGTATTTCTTGTTTTTCTACTAGATTTTACAATTGTTCTGACAGGGTGGTATTTCTTGTTTTTCTATTAGATTTTAGAACTGTTCTGACAGGGTGGTATTTCTTGTTTTTTTATTAGATTTTAGAACTGTTCTGACAAGGTGGTATTTCTTATTTTTCTATTAGATGTTAGAACTGTTCTGACAAGGTGGTATTTCTTGTTTTTCTATTAGATTTTAGAACTGTTCTGACAGGGTGGTATTTCTTGTTTTTCTATTAGATTTTAGAACTTTTCTGACAAGGTGGTATTTCTTGTTTTTCTATTAGATTTTACAACTGTTCTGACAGGGTGGTATTTCTTGTTTTTCTATTAAATTTTAGAGACAGGGTGGTATTTTTGTTTTTTTTATTCGATTTTAGAACTGTTCTGACAAGGTGGTATTTCTTATTTTTCTATTAGATTTTAGAACTGTTCTGACAAGGTGGTATTTCTTGTTTTTCTATTAGATTTTAGAACTGTTCTGACAGGGTGGTATTTCTTGTTTTTCTATTAGATTTTAGAACTGTTCTGACAATGTGGTATTTCTTGTTTTTCTAACAGATGTTAGAACTGTTCTGACAAGGTGGTATTTCTTGTTTTTCTATTAGATTTTAGAACTGTTCTGACAGGGTGGTATTTCTTGTTTTTCTATTAGATTTTACAATTGTTCTGACAGGGTGGTATTTCTTGTTTTTCTATTAGATTTTAGAACTGTTCTGACAGGGTGGTATTTCTTGTTTTTTTATTAGATTTTAGAACTGTTCTGACAAGGTGGTATTTCTTATTTTTCTATTAGATGTTAGAACTGTTCTGACAAGGTGGTATTTCTTGTTTTTCTATTAGATTTTAGAACTGTTCTGACAAGGTGGTATTTCTTGTTTTTCTATTAGATTTTTGAACTGTTCCGACTGTGTGGTATTTCTTGTTTTTCTATTAGATTTTAGAACTATTCTGACAGGGTGGTATTTCTTATTTTTCTATTAGATGTTAGAACTGTTCTGACAAGGTGGTATTTCTTGTTTTTCTGTTAGATTTTAGAATTGTTCTGACAGGGTGGTATTTCTTGTTTTTCTATTAGATTTTAGAACTGTTCTGACAAGGTGGTATTTCTTGTTTTTCTGTTAGATTTTAGAATTGTTCTGACAGGGTGGTATTTCTTGTTTTTCTATTAGATTTTAGAACTGTTCCAACTGTGTGGTATTTCTTGTTTTTCTATTAGATTTTAGAACTATTCTGACAGGGTGGTATTTCTTGTTTTTTTATTAGATTTTAGAACTATTCTGACAGGGAGGTATTTCTTGTTTTTTTATTAGATTTTAGAACTATTCTGACAGGGTGGTATTTCTTGTTTTTCTATTAGATTTTAGAACTGTTCTGACAGGGTGGTATTTCTTGTTTTTCTAACAGATTTTACAACTGTTCTGACAGGGTGGTATTTCTTGTTTTTCTAACAGATTTTAGAACTGTTCTGACAAGGTGGTATTTCTTGTTTTTCTATAAGATTTTAGAACTGTTCTGACAGTGTGGTATTTCTTGTTTTTCTATTAGATTTTAGAACTGTTCTGAAAAGGTGGTATTTCTTTTTTTCTGTTAGATTTTAGAATTGTTCTGACAGGGTGGTATTTCTTGTTTTTCTATTAGATTTTAGAACTGTTCTGACAAGGTGGTATTTCTTGTTTTTTTATTAGATTTTAGAACTGTTCTGACAGGGTGGTATTTCTTGTTTTTCTATTAGATTTTAGAACTGTTCTGACAAGGTGGTATTTCTTGTTTTTCTATTAGATTTTAGAACTGTTCTGACAGGGTGGTATTTCTTGTTTTTCTAACAGATTTTAGAACTGTTCTGACAAGGTGGTATTTCTTGTTTTTCTATTAGATTTTAGAACTGTTCTGACAAGGTGGTATTTCTTGTTTTTCTGTTAGATTTTAGAATTGTTCTGACAGGGTGGTATTTCTTGTTTTTCTATTAGATTTTAGAACTGTTCTGACAAGGTGGTATTTCTTTTTTTTCTGTTAGATTTTAGAATTGTTCTGACAGGTTGGTATTTCTTGTTTTTCTATTAGATTTTAGAACTGTTCTGACAGTGTGGTATTTCTTGTTTTTCTATTAGATTTTAGAACTGTTCTGACAGGGTGGTATTTCTTGTTTTTCTATTAGATTTTAGAACTGTTCTGAAAAGGTGGTATTTCTTGTTTTTCTGTTAGATTTTAGAATTGTTCTGACAGGGTGGTATTTCTTGTTTTTCTATTAGATTTTAGAACTGTTCTGACAGGGTGGTATTTCTTGTTTTTCTGTTAGATTTTAGAACTGTTCTGACAGTGTGGTATTTCTTGTTTTTCTATTAGATTTTAGAACTGTTCTGACAGGGTGGTATTTCTTGTTTTTCTGTTAGATGTTAGAACTGTTCTGACAAGGTGGTATATCTTGTTTTTCTAACAGATTTTAGAACTGTTCTGACAAGGTGGTATTTCTTGTTTTTCTATTAGATTTTAGAACTGTTCTGACAAGGTGGTATATCTTGTTTTTCTATTAGATTTTAGAACTGTTCTGACAGGGTGGTATTTCTTGTTTTTTTATTAGATTTTAGAACTGTTCTGACAGGGTGGTATTTCTTGTTTTTCTGTTAGATGTTAGAACTGTTCTGACAAGGTGGTATTTCTTGTTTTTCTAACAGATTTTAGAACTGTTCTGACAAGGTGGTATTTCTTGTTTTTCTATTAGATTTTACAACTGTTCTGACAGGGTGGTATTTCTTGTTTTTCTATTAGATTTTAGAACTGTTCTGACAGGGTGGTATTTCTTGTTTTTCTATTAGATTTTAGAACTGTTCTGACAAGGTGGTATTTCTTGTTTTTCTATTAGATTTTAGAACTGTTCTGACAAGGTGGTATTTCTTGTTTTTCTATTAGATTTTAGAACTGTTCTGAGAGGGTGGTATTTCTTGTTTTTCTATTAGATTTTAGAACTGTTCTGACAAGGTGGTATTTCTTGTTTTTCTGTTAGATTTTAGAATTGTTCTGACAGGTTGGTATTTCTTGTTTTTCTATTAGATTTTAGAACTGTTCTGACAGTGTGGTATTTCTTGTTTTTCTGTTAGATTTTAGAATTGTTCTGACAGGTTGGTATTTCTTGTTTTTCTATTAGATTTTAGAACTGTTCTGACAGTGTGGTATTTCTTGTTTTTCTATTAGATTTTAGAACTGTTCTGACAGGGTGGTATTTCTTGTTTTTCTATTAGATTTTAGAACTGTTCTGAAAAGGTGGTATTTCTTGTTTTTCTGTTAGATTTTAGAATTGTTCTCACAGGGTGGTATTTCTTGTTTTTCTATTAGATTTTAGAACTGTTCTGACAGTGTGGTATTTCTTGTTTTTCTATTAGATTTTAGAACTGTTCTGACAGGGTGGTATTTCTTGTTTTTCTATTAGATTTTAGAACTGTTCTGACAAGGTGGTATTTCTTGTTTTTCTGTTAGATTTTAGAATTGTTCTGACAGGGTGGTATTTCTTGTTTTTCTATTAGATTTTAGAACTGTTCTGACAGTGTGGTATTTCTTGTTTTTCTTTTAGATTTTAGAACTGTTCTGACAGTGTGGTATTTCTTGTTTTTCTATTAGATTTTACAACTGTTCTGACAGGATGGTATTTCTTGTTTTTCTAACAGATTTTACAACTGTTCTGACAGTGTGGTATTTCTTGTTTTTCTATTAGATTTTAGAACTGTTCTGACAAGGTGGTATTTCTTGTTTTTCTATTAGATTTTAGAACTGTTCTGACAAGGTGGTATTTCTTGTTTTTCTAACAGATTTTAGAACTGTTCTGACAAGGTGGTATTTCTTGTTTTTCTATAAGATTTTAGAACTGTTCTGACAGTGTGGTATTTCTTGTTTTTCTATTAGATTTTAGAACTGTTCTGACAAGGTGGTATTTCTTATTTTTCTATTAGATTTTAGAACTGTTCTGACAAGGTGGTATTTCTTATTTTTCTATAAGATTTTAGAACTGTTCTGACAGTGTGGTATTTCTTGTTTTTCTATTAGATTTCAGAAATGTTCTGACAAGGTGGTATTTCTTATTTTTCTATTAGATTTTAGAACTGTTCTGACAGGGTGGTATTTCTTGTTTTTCTATTAGATTTTAGAACTGTTCTGACAAGGTGGTATTTCTTGTTTTTCTATTAGATTTTAGAACTGTTCTGACAAGGTGGTATTTCTTGTTTTTCTATTAGATTTTAGAACTGTTCTGACAGGGTGGTATTTCTTGTTTTTCTATTAGATTTTAGAACTTTTCTGACAAGGTGGTATTTCTTGTTTTTCTATTAGATTTTACAACTGTTCTGACAGGGTGGTATTTCTTGTTTTTCTATTAGATTTTAGAATTGTTCTGACAGGGTGGTATTTTTGTTTTTTTTATTCGATTTTAGAACTGTTCTGACAAGGTGGTATTTCTTATTTTTCTATTAGATTTTAGAACTGTTCTGACAAGGTGGTATTTCTTGTTTTTCTATTAGATTTTAGAACTGTTCTGACAGGGTGGTATTTCTTGTTTTTCTATTAGATTTTAGAACTGTTCTGACAGTGTGGTATTTCTTGTTTTTCTAACAGATGTTAGAACTGTTCTGACAAGGTGGTATTTCTTGTTTTTCTATTAGATTTTAGAACTGTTCTGACAGGGTGGTATTTCTTGTTTTTCTATTAGATTTTACAATTGTTCTGACAGGGTGGTATTTCTTGTTTTTCTATTAGATTTTAGAACTGTTCTGACAGGGTGGTATTTCTTGTTTTTTTATTAGATTTTAGAACTGTTCTGACAAGGTGGTATTTCTTATTTTTCTATTAGATGTTAGAACTGTTCTGACAAGGTGGTATTTCTTGTTTTTCTATTAGATTTTAGAACTGTTCTGACAGGGTGGTATTTCTTGTTTTTCTATTAGATTTTAGAACTTTTCTGACAAGGTGGTATTTCTTGTTTTTCTATTAGATTTTACAACTGTTCTGACAGGGTGGTATTTCTTGTTTTTCTATTAGATTTTAGAATTGTTCTGACAGGGTGGTATTTTTGTTTTTTTTATTCGATTTTAGAACTGTTCTGACAAGGTGGTATTTCTTATTTTTCTATTAGATTTTAGAACTGTTCTGACAAGGTGGTATTTCTTGTTTTTCTATTAGATTTTAGAACTGTTCTGACAGGGTGGTATTTCTTGTTTTTCTATTAGATTTTAGAACTGTTCTGACAGTGTGGTATTTCTTGTTTTTCTAACAGATGTTAGAACTGTTCTGACAAGGTGGTATTTCTTGTTTTTCTATTAGATTTTAGAACTGTTCTGACAGGGTGGTATTTCTTGTTTTTCTACTAGATTTTACAATTGTTCTGACAGGGTGGTATTTCTTGTTTTTCTATTAGATTTTAGAACTGTTCTGACAGGGTGGTATTTCTTGTTTTTTTATTAGATTTTAGAACTGTTCTGACAAGGTGGTATTTCTTATTTTTCTATTAGATGTTAGAACTGTTCTGACAAGGTGGTATTTCTTGTTTTTCTATTAGATTTTAGAACTGTTCTGACAGGGTGGTATTTCTTGTTTTTCTATTAGATTTTAGAACTTTTCTGACAAGGTGGTATTTCTTGTTTTTCTATTAGATTTTACAACTGTTCTGACAGGGTGGTATTTCTTGTTTTTCTATTAAATTTTAGAGACAGGGTGGTATTTTTGTTTTTTTTATTCGATTTTAGAACTGTTCTGACAAGGTGGTATTTCTTATTTTTCTATTAGATTTTAGAACTGTTCTGACAAGGTGGTATTTCTTGTTTTTCTATTAGATTTTAGAACTGTTCTGACAGGGTGGTATTTCTTGTTTTTCTATTAGATTTTAGAACTGTTCTGACAATGTGGTATTTCTTGTTTTTCTAACAGATGTTAGAACTGTTCTGACAAGGTGGTATTTCTTGTTTTTCTATTAGATTTTAGAACTGTTCTGACAGGGTGGTATTTCTTGTTTTTCTATTAGATTTTACAATTGTTCTGACAGGGTGGTATTTCTTGTTTTTCTATTAGATTTTAGAACTGTTCTGACAGGGTGGTATTTCTTGTTTTTTTATTAGATTTTAGAACTGTTCTGACAAGGTGGTATTTCTTATTTTTCTATTAGATGTTAGAACTGTTCTGACAAGGTGGTATTTCTTGTTTTTCTATTAGATTTTAGAACTGTTCTGACAAGGTGGTATTTCTTGTTTTTCTATTAGATTTTTGAACTGTTCCGACTGTGTGGTATTTCTTGTTTTTCTATTAGATTTTAGAACTATTCTGACAGGGTGGTATTTCTTATTTTTCTATTAGATGTTAGAACTGTTCTGACAAGGTGGTATTTCTTGTTTTTCTGTTAGATTTTAGAATTGTTCTGACAGGGTGGTATTTCTTGTTTTTCTATTAGATTTTAGAACTGTTCTGACAAGGTGGTATTTCTTGTTTTTCTGTTAGATTTTAGAATTGTTCTGACAGGGTGGTATTTCTTGTTTTTCTATTAGATTTTAGAACTGTTCCAACTGTGTGGTATTTCTTGTTTTTCTATTAGATTTTAGAACTATTCTGACAGGGTGGTATTTCTTGTTTTTTTATTAGATTTTAGAACTATTCTGACAGGGAGGTATTTCTTGTTTTTTTATTAGATTTTAGAACTATTCTGACAGGGTGGTATTTCTTGTTTTTCTATTAGATTTTAGAACTGTTCTGACAGGGTGGTATTTCTTGTTTTTCTAGCAGATTTTACAACTGTTCTGACAAGGTGGTATTTCTTGTTTTTCTATAAGATTTTAGAACTGTTCTGACAGTGTGGTATTTCTTGTTTTTCTATTAGATTTTAGAACTGTTCTGACAAGGTGGTATTTCTTATTTTTCTATTAGATTTTAGAACTGTTCTGACAGGGTGGTATTTCTTGTTTTTCTAACAGATTTTAGAACTGTTCTGACAAGGTGGTATTTCTTGTTTTTCTATAAGATTTTAGAACTGTTCTGACAGTGTGGTATTTCTTGTTTTTCTATTAGATTTTAGAACTGTTCTGACAAGGTGGTATTTCTTATTTTTCTATTAGATTTTAGAACTGTTCTGACAGGGTGGTATTTCTTGTTTTTCTATTAGATTTTAGAACTGTTCTGACAAGGTGGTATTTCTTGTTTTTCTATTAGATTTTAGAACTGTTCTGACAAGGTGGTATTTCTTGTTTTTCTATTAGATTTTAGAACTGTTCTGACAGGGTGGTATTTCTTGTTTTTCTATTAGATTTTAGAACTGTTGTGACAAGGTGGTATTTCTTGTTTTTCTATTAGATTTTAGAACTGTTCTGACTGTGTGGTATTTCTTGTTTTTCTATTAGATTTTAGAACTGTTCTGACAGGGTGGTATTTCTTGTTTTTCTATTAGATTTTAGAACTGTTCTGACAAGGTGGTATTTCTTGTTTTTCTATAAGATTTTAGAACTGTTCTGACAGTGTGGTATTTCTTGTTTTTCTATTAGATTTTAGAACTGTTCTGACAAGGTGGTATTTCTTATTTTTCTATTAGATTTTAGAACTGTTCTGACAGGGTGGTATTTCTTGTTTTTCTATTAGATTTTAGAACTGTTCTGACAAGGTGGTATTTCTTGTTTTTCTATTAGATTTTAGAACTGTTCTGACAAGGTGGTATTTCTTGTTTTTCTATTAGATTTTAGAACTGTTCTGACAGGGTGGTATTTCTTGTTTTTCTATTAGATTTTAGAACTGTTGTGACAAGGTGGTATTTCTTGTTTTTCTATTAGATTTTAGAACTGTTCTGACTGGGTGGTATTTCTTGTTTTTCTATTAGATTTTAGAACTATGCTGACAGGGTGGTATTTCTTGTTTTTTTATTAGATTTTAGAACTATTCTGACAGGGAGGTATTTCTTGTTTTTTTATTAGATTTTAGAACTATTCTGACAGGGTGGTATTTCTTGTTTTTCTATTAGATTTTACAACTGTTCTGACAGGGTGGTATTTCTTGTTTTTCTAACAGATTTTACAACTGTTCTTACAGGGTGGTATTTCTTGTTTTTCTAACAGATTTTAGAACTGTTCTGACAAGGTGGTATTTCTTGTTTTTCTATAAGATTTTAGAACTGTTCTGACAGTGTGGTATTTCTTGTTTTTCTATTAGATTTTAGAACTGTTCTGAAAAGGTGGTATTTCTTTTTTTCTGTTAGATTTTAGAATTGTTCTGACAGGGTGGTATTTCTTGTTTTTCTATTAGATTTTAGAATTGTTCTGACAAGGTGGTATTTCTTGTTTTTTTATTAGATTTTAGAACTGTTCTGACAGGGTGGTATTTCTTGTTTTTCTATTAGATTTTAGAACTGTTCTGACAAGGTGGTATTTCTTGTTTTTCTATTAGATTTTAGAACTGTTCTGACAGGGTGGTATTTCTTGTTTTTCTAACAGATTTTAGAACTGTTCTGACAAGGTGGTATTTCTTGTTTTTCTATTAGATTTTAGAACTGTTCTGACAAGGTGGTATTTCTTGTTTTTCTGTTAGATTTTAGAATTGTTCTGACAGGGTGGTATTTCTTGTTTTTCTATTAGATTTTAGAACTGTTCTGACAAGGTGGTATTTCTTTTTTTTCTGTTAGATTTTAGAATTGTTCTGACAGGTTGGTATTTCTTGTTTTTCTATTAGATTTTAAAACTGTTCTGATAGTGTGGTATTTCTTGTTTTTCTATTAGATTTTAGAACTGTTCTGACAGGGTGGTATTTCTTGTTTTTCTATTAGATTTTAGAATTGTTCTGAAAAGGTGGTATTTCTTGTTTTTCTGTTAGATTTTAGAATTGTTCTGACAGGGTGGTATTTCTTGTTTTTCTATTAGATTTTAGAACTGTTCTGACAGTGTGGTATTTCTTGTTTTTCTATTAGATTTTAGAACTGTTCTGACAGTGTGGTATTTCTTGTTTTTCTATTAGATTTTAGAACTGTTCTGATTTTAGAACTGTTCTGACTGGGTGGTATTTCTTGTTTTTCTATTAGATTTTAGAACTATGCTGACAGGGTGGTATTTCTTGTTTTTTTATTAGATTTTAGAACTGTTCTGACAGGGAGGTATTTCTTGTTTTTTTATTAGATTTTAGAACTATTCTGACAGGGTGGTATTTCTTGTTTTTCTATTAGATTTTACAACTGTTCTGACAGGGTGGTATTTCTTGTTTTTCTAACAGATTTTACAACTGTTCTGACAGGGTGGTATTTCTTGTTTTTCTAACAGATTTTAGAACTGTTCTGACAAGGTGGTATTTCTTGTTTTTCTATAAGATTTTAGAACTGTTCTGACAGTGTGGTATTTCTTGTTTTTCTATTAGATTTTAGAACTGTTCTGAAAAGGTGGTATTTCTTTTTTTCTGTTAGATTTTAGAATTGTTCTGACAGGGTGGTATTTCTTGTTTTTCTATTAGATTTTAGAACTGTTCTGACAAGGTGGTATTTCTTGTTTTTTTATTAGATTTTAGAACTGTTCTGACAGGGTGGTATTTCTTGTTTTTCTATTAGATTTTAGAACTGTTCTGACAAGGTGGTATTTCTTGTTTTTCTATTAGATTTTAGAACTGTTCTGACAGGGTGGTATTTCTTGTTTTTCTAACAGATTTTAGAACTGTTCTGACAAGGTGGTATTTCTTGTTTTTCTATTAGATTTTAGAACTGTTCTGACAAGGTGGTATTTCTTGTTTTTCTGTTAGATTTTAGAATTGTTCTGACAGGGTGGTATTTCTTGTTTTTCTATTAGATTTTAGAACTGTTCTGACAAGGTGGTATTTCTTTTTTTTCTGTTAGATTTTAGAATTGTTCTGACAGGTTGGTATTTCTTGTTTTTTTATTAGATTTTAAAACTGTTCTGATAGTGTGGTATTTCTTGTTTTTCTATTAGATTTTAGAACTGTTCTGACAGGGTGGTATTTCTTGTTTTTCTATTAGATTTTAGAATTGTTCTGAAAAGGTGGTATTTCTTGTTTTTCTGTTAGATTTTAGAATTGTTCTGACAGGGTGGTATTTCTTGTTTTTCTATTAGATTTTAGAACTGTTCTGACAGTGTGGTATTTCTTGTTTTTCTATTAGATTTTAGAACTGTTCTGACAGTGTGGTATTTCTTGTTTTTCTATTAGATTTTAGAACTGTTCTGACAGGGTGGTATTTCTTGTTTTTCTGTTAGATGTTAGAACTGTTCTGACAAGGTGGTATTTCTTGTTTTTCTAACAGATTTTAGAACTGTTCTGACAAGGTGGTATTTCTTGTTTTTCTATTAGATTTTAGAACTGTTCTGACAAGGTGGTATATCTTGTTTTTCTATTAGATTTTAGAACTGTTCTGACAGGGTGGTATTTCTTGTTTTTTTATTAGATTTTAGAACTGTTCTGACAGGGTGGTATTTCTTGTTTTTCTGTTAGATTTTAGAACTGTTCTGACAGTGTGGTATTTCTTGTTTTTCTATTAGATTTTAGAACTGTTCTGACAGGGTGGTATTTCTTGTTTTTCTGTTAGATGTTAGAACTGTTCTGACAAGGTGGTATATCTTGTTTTTCTAACAGATTTTAGAACTGTTCTGACAAGGTGGTATTTCTTGTTTTTCTATTAGATTTTAGAACTGTTCTGACAAGGTGGTATATCTTGTTTTTCTATTAGATTTTAGAACTGTTCTGACAGGGTGGTATTTCTTGTTTTTTTATTAGATTTTAGAACTGTTCTGACAGGGTGGTATTTCTTGTTTTTCTGTTAGATGTTAGAACTGTTCTGACAAGGTGGTATTTCTTGTTTTTCTAACAGATTTTAGAACTGTTCTGACAAGGTGGTATTTCTTGTTTTTCTATTAGATTTTACAACTGTTCTGACAGGGTGGTATTTCTTGTTTTTCTATTAGATTTTAGAACTGTTCTGACAAGGTGGTATTTCTTGTTTTTCTATTAGATTTTAGAACTGTTCTGACAGGGTGGTATTTCTTGTTTTTCTAACAGATTTTACAACTGTTCTGACAGGGTGGTATTTCTTGTTTTTCTAACAGATTTTAGAACTGTTCTGACAAGGTGGTATTTCTTGTTTTTCTATAAGATTTTAGAACTGTTCTGACAGTGTGGTATTTCTTGTTTTTCTATTAGATTTTAGAACTGTTCTGAAAAGGTGGTATTTCTTTTTTTCTGTTAGATTTTAGAATTGTTCTGACAGGGTGGTATTTCTTGTTTTTCTATTAGATTTTAGAACTGTTCTGACAAGGTGGTATTTCTTGTTTTTTTATTAGATTTTAGAACTGTTCTGACAGGGTGGTATTTCTTGTTTTTCTATTAGATTTTAGAACTGTTCTGACAAGGTGGTATTTCTTGTTTTTCTATTAGATTTTAGAACTGTTCTGACAGGGTGGTATTTCTTGTTTTTCTAACAGATTTTAGAACTGTTCTGACAAGGTGGTATTTCTTGTTTTTCTATTAGATTTTAGAACTGTTCTGACAAGGTGGTATTTCTTGTTTTTCTGTTAGATTTTAGAATTGTTCTGACAGGGTGGTATTTCTTGTTTTTCTATTAGATTTTAGAACTGTTCTGACAAGGTGGTATTTCTTTTTTTTCTGTTAGATTTTAGAATTGTTCTGACAGGTTGGTATTTCTTGTTTTTCTATTAGATTTTAGAACTGTTCTGACAGTGTGGTATTTCTTGTTTTTCTATTAGATTTTAGAACTGTTCTGACAGGGTGGTATTTCTTGTTTTTCTATTAGATTTTAGAACTGTTCTGAAAAGGTGGTATTTCTTGTTTTTCTGTTAGATTTTAGAATTGTTCTGACAGGGTGGTATTTCTTGTTTTTCTATTAGATTTTAGAACTGTTCTGACAGTGTGGTATTTCTTGTTTTTCTATTAGATTTTAGAACTGTTCTGACAGTGTGGTATTTCTTGTTTTTCTATTAGATTTTAGAACTGTTCTGACAGGGTGGTATTTCTTGTTTTTCTGTTAGATGTTAGAACTGTTCTGACAAGGTGGTATTTCTTGTTTTTCTAACAGATTTTAGAACTGTTCTGACAAGGTGGTATTTCTTGTTTTTCTATTAGATTTTAGAACTGTTCTGACAAGGTGGTATATCTTGTTTTTCTAATAGATTTTAGAACTGTTCTGACAGGGTGGTATTTCTTGTTTTTTTATTAGATTTTAGAACTGTTCTGACAGGGTGGTATTTCTTGTTTTTCTGTTAGATGTTAGAACTGTTCTGACAAGGTGGTATTTCTTGTTTTTCTAACAGATTTTAGAACTGTTCTGACAAGGTGGTATTTCTTGTTTTTCTATTAGATTTTACAACTGTTCTGACAGGGTGGTATTTCTTGTTTTTCTATTAGATTTTAGAACTGTTCTGACAGGGTGGTATTTCTTGTTTTTCTATTAGATTTTAGAACTGTTCTGACAAGGTGGTATTTCTTGTTTTTCTATTAGATTTTAGAACTGTTCTGACAAGGTGGTATTTCTTGTTTTTCTATTAGATTTTAGAACTGTTCTGACAGGGTGGTATTTCTTGTTTTTCTATTAGATTTTAGAACTGTTCTGACAAGGTGGTATTTCTTGTTTTTCTATTAGATTTTACAACTGTTCTGACAGGGTGGTATTTCTTGTTTTTCTATTAGATTTTAGAATTGTTCTGACAGGGTGGTATTTCTTGTTTTTTTATTAGATTTTAGAACTGTTCTGACAAGGTGGTATTTCTTATTTTTCTATTAGATTTTAGAACTGTTCTGACAAGGTGGTATTTCTTGTTTTTCTATTAGAATTTAGAACTGTTCTGACAGGGTGGTATTTCTTGTTTTTCTAATAGATTTTAGAACTGTTCTGACAGTGTGGTATTTCTTGTTTTTCTAACAGATGTTAGAACTGTTCTGACAAGGTGGTATTTCTTGTTTTTCTATTAGATTTTAGAACTGTTCTGACAGGGTGGTATTTCTTGTTTTTCTATTAGATTTTACAATTGTTCTGACAGGGTGGTATTTCTTGTTTTTCTATTAGATTTTAGAACTGTTCTGACAGGGTGGTATTTCTTGTTTTTTTATTAGATTTTAGAACTGTTCTGACAAGGTGGTATTTCTTATTTTTCTATTAGATGTTAGAACTGTTCTGACAAGGTGGTATTTCTTGTTTTTCTGTTAGATTTTAGAATTGTTCTGACAGGGTGGTATTTCTTTTTTTTCTATTAGATTTTAGAACTGTTCTGACAAGGTGGTATTTCTTCTTTTTCTGTTAGATTTTAGAATTGTTCTGACAGGATGGTATTTCTTGTTTTTCTATTAGATTTTAGAACTGTTCCGACTGGGTGGTATTTCTTGTTTTTCTATTAGATTTTAGAACTATTCTGACAGGGTGGTATTTCTTATTTTTCTATTAGATGTTAGAACTGTTCTGACAAGGTGGTATTTCTTGTTTTCCTGTTAGATTTTAGAATTGTTCTGACAGGGTGGTATTTCTTGTTTTTCTATTAGATTTTAGAACTGTTCTGACAAGGTGGTATTTCTTGTTTTTTTGTTAGATTTTAGAATTGTTCTGACAGGGTGGTATTTCTTGTTTTTCTATTAGATTTTAGAACTGTTCCAACTGTTTGGTATTTCTTGTTTTTCTATTAGATTTTAGAACTATTCTGACAGGGTGGTATTTCTTGTTTTTTTATTAGATTTTAGAACTATTCTGACAGGGAGGTATTTCTTGTTTTTTTATTAGATTTTAGAACTATTCTGACAGGGTGGTATTTCTTGTTTTTCTATTAGATTTTACAACTGTTCTGACAGGGTGGTATTTCTTGTTTTTCTAACAGATTTTACAACTGTTCTGACAGTGTGGTATTTCTTGTTTTTCTATTAGATTTTAGAACTGTTCTGACAAGGTGGTATTTCTTGTTTTTCTATTAGATTTTAGAACTGTTCTGACAGGGTGGTATTTCTTGTTTTTCTAACAGATTTTAGAACTGTTCTGACAAGGTGGTATTTCTTGTTTTTCTATAAGATTTTAGAACTGTGCTGACAGTGTGGTATTTCTTGTTTTTCTATTAGATTTTAGAACTGTTCTGACAGGGTGGTATTTCTTGTTTTTCTATTAGATTTTACAACTGTTCTGACAGGGTGGTATTTCTTGTTTTTCTATTAGATTTTAGAACTGTTCTGACAGGGTGGTATTTCTTGTTTTTCTAACAGATTTTAGAACTGTTCTGACAAGGTGGTATTTCTTGTTTTTCTATAAGATTTTAGAACTGTTCTGACAGTGTGGTATTTCTTGTTTTTCTATTAGATTTTAGAACTGTTCTGACAAGGTGGTATTTCTTATTTTTCTATTAGATTTTAGAACTGTTCTGACAGGGTGGTATTTCTTGTTTTTCTATTAGATTTTAGAACTGTTCTGACAAGGTGGTATTTCTTGTTTTTCTATTAGATTTTAGAACTGTTCTGACAAGGTGGTATTTCTTGTTTTTCTATTAGATTTTAGAACTGTTCTGACAGGGTGGTATTTCTTGTTTTTCTATTAGATTTTAGAACTGTTGTGACAAGGTGGTATTTCTTGTTTTTCTATTAGATTTTAGAACTGTTCTGACTGTGTGGTATTTCTTGTTTTTCTATTAGATTTTAGAACTATGCTGACAGGGTGGTATTTTTTGTTTTTTTATTAGATTTTAGAACTATTCTGACAGGGAGGTATTTCTTGTTTTTTTATTAGATTTTAGAACTATTCTGACAGGGTGGTATTTCTTGTTTTTCTATTAGATTTTACAACTGTTCTGACAGATTGGTATTTCTTGTTTTTCTAACAGATTTTAGAACTGTTCTGACAGTGTGGTATTTCTTGTTTTTCTATTAGATTTTAGAACTGTTCTGACAAGGTGGTATTTCTTGTTTTTCTATTAGATTTTACAACTGTTCTGACAGGGTGGTATTTCTTGTTTTTCTAACAGATTTTAGAACTGTTCTGACAAGGTGGTATTTCTTGTTTTTCTATAAGATTTTAGAACTGTTCTGACAGGGTGGTATTTCTTGTTTTTCTATTAGATTTTAGAACTGTTCTGACAAGGTGGTATTTCTTATTTTTCTATTAGATTTTAGAACTGTTCTGACAAGGTGGTATTTCTTGTTTTTCTATTAGATTTTAGAACTGTTCTGACAAGGTGGTATTTCTTGTTTTTCTATTAGATTTTAGAACTGTTCTGACAGGGTGGTATTTCTTGTTTTTTTATTAGATTTTAGAACTGTTGTGACAAGGTGGTATTTCTTGTTTTTCTATTAGATTTTAGAACTGTTCTGACAAGGTGGTATTTCTTGTTTTTCTATTAGATTTTAGAACTGTTCTGAAAAGGTGGTATTTCTTTTTTTCTGTTAGATTTTAGAATTGTTCTGACAGGGTGGTATTTCTTGTTTTTCTATTAGATTTTAGAACTGTTCTGACAAGGTGGTATTTCTTGTTTTTTTATTAGATTTTAGAACTGTTCTGACAGGGTGGTATTTCTTGTTTTTCTATTAGATTTTAGAACTGTTCTGACAAGGTGGTATTTCTTGTTTTTCTATTAGATTTTAGAACTGTTCTGACAGGGTGGTATTTCTTGTTTTTCTAACAGATTTTAGAACTGTTCTGACAAGGTGGTATTTCTTGTTTTTCTATTAGATTTTAGAACTGTTCTGACAAGGTGGTATTTCTTGTTTTTCTGTTAGATTTTAGAATTGTTCTGACAGGGTGGTATTTCTTGTTTTTCTATTAGATTTTAGAACTGTTCTGACAAGGTGGTATTTCTTTTTTTTCTGTTAGATTTTAGAATTGTTCTGACAGGTTGGTATTTCTTGTTTTTCTATTAGATTTTAGAACTGTTCTGACAGTGTGGTATTTCTTGTTTTTCTATTAGATTTTAGAACTGTTCTGACAGGGTGGTATTTCTTGTTTTTCTATTAGATTTTAGAACTGTTCTGAAAAGGTGGTATTTCTTGTTTTTCTGTTAGATTTTAGAATTGTTCTGACAGGGTGGTATTTCTTGTTTTTCTATTAGATTTTAGAACTGTTCTGACAGTGTGGTATTTCTTGTTTTTCTATTAGATTTTAGAACTGTTCTGACAGTGTGGTATTTCTTGTTTTTCTATTAGATTTTAGAACTGTTCTGACAGGGTGGTATTTCTTGTTTTTCTGTTAGATGTTAGAACTGTTCTGACAAGGTGGTATTTCTTGTTTTTCTAACAGATTTTAGAACTGTTCTGACAAGGTGGTATTTCTTGTTTTTCTATTAGATTTTAGAACTGTTCTGACAAGGTGGTATATCTTGTTTTTCTATTAGATTTTAGAACTGTTCTGACAGGGTGGTATTTCTTGTTTTTTTATTAGATTTTAGAACTGTTCTGACAGGGTGGTATTTCTTGTTTTTCTGTTAGATTTTAGAACTGTTCTGACAGTGTGGTATTTCTTGTTTTTCTATTAGATTTTAGAACTGTTCTGACAGGGTGGTATTTCTTGTTTTTCTGTTAGATGTTAGAACTGTTCTGACAAGGTGGTATTTCTTGTTTTTCTAACAGATTTTAGAACTGTTCTGACAAGGTGGTATTTCTTGTTTTTCTATTAGATTTTAGAACTGTTCTGACAAGGTGGTATATCTTGTTTTTCTATTAGATTTTAGAACTGTTCTGACAGGGGGGTATTTCTTGTTTTTTTATTAGATTTTAGAACTGTTCTGACAAGGTGGTATTTCTTGTTTTTCTGTTAGATGTTAGAACTGTTCTGACAAGGTGGTATTTCTTGTTTTTCTAACAGATTTTAGAACTGTTCTGACAAGGTGGTATTTCTTGTTTTTCTATTAGATTTTACAACTGTTCTGACAGGGTGGTATTTCTTGTTTTTCTATTAGATTTTAGAACTGTTCTGACAGGGTGGTATTTCTTGTTTTTCTAACAGATTTTAGAACTGTTCTGACAAGGTGGTATTTCTTGTTTTTCTATAACATTTTAGAACTGTTCTGACAGTGTGGTATTTCTTGTTTTTCTATTAGATTTTAGAACTGTTCTGACAAGGTGGTATTTCTTATTTTTCTATTAGATTTTAGAACTGTTCTGACAGGGTGGTATTTCTTGTTTTTCTATTAGATTTTAGAACTGTTCTGACAAGGTGGTATTTCTTGTTTTTCTATTAGATTTTAGAACTGTTCTGACAAGGTGGTATTTCTTGTTTTTCTGTTAGATTTTAGAATTGTTCTGACAGGGTGGTATTTCTTGTTTTTCTATTAGATTTTAGAACTGTTCCGACTGTGTGGTATTTCTTGTTTTTCTATTAGATTTTAGAACTGTTCTGACAAGGTGGTATTTCTTGTTTTCTATTAGATTTTAGAACTGTTCTGACAGGGTGGTATTTCTTGTTTTTCTATTAGATTTTACAACTGTTCTGACAGGGTGGTATTTTTTTTTTTCTAACAGATTTTACAACTGTTCTGACAGTGTGGTATTTCTTGTTTTTCTATTAGATTTTAGAACTGTTCTGACAAGGTGGTATTTCTTGTTTTTCTATTAGATTTTAGAAATGTTCTGACAAGGTGGTATTTCTTGTTTTTCTAGCAGATTTTAGAACTGTTCTGACAAGGTGGTATTTCTTGTTTTTCTATAAGATTTTAGAACTGTTCTGACAGTGTGGTATTTCTTGTTTTTCTATTAGATTTTAGAACTGTTCTGACAGGGTGGTATTTCTTGTTTTTTTATTAGATTTTAGAACTGTTCTGACCGGGTGGTATTTCTTGTTTTTCTGTTAGATTTTAGAACTGTTCTGACAGTGTGGTATTTCTTGTTTTTCTATTAGATTTTAGAACTGTTCTGACAGGGTGGTATTTCTTGTTTTTCTATTAGATTTTAGAACTGTTCTGACAAGGTTGTATTTCTTATTTTTCTATTAGATTTTAGAACTGTTCTGACAGGGTGGTATTTCTTGTTTTTCTATTAGATTTTAGAACTGTTCTGACAAGGTGGTATTTCTTGTTTTTCTATTAGATTTTAGAACTGTTCTGACAAGGTGGTATTTCTTGTTTTTCTATTAGATTTTAGAACTGTTCTGACAAGGTGGTATTTCTTGTTTTTCTATTAGATTTTACAACTGTTCTGACAGTGTGGTATTTCTTGTTTTTCTATTAGATTTTAGAACTGTTCTGACAAGGTGGTATTTCTTGTTTTTCTATTAGATTTTAGAACTGTTCTGACAAGGTGGTATATCTTGTTTTTCTATTAGATTTTAGAACTGTTCTGACAGGGTGGTATTTCTTGTTTTTTTATTAGATTTTAGAACTGTTCTGACAGGGTGGTATTTCTTGTTTTTCTGTTAGATTTTAGAACTGTTCTGACAGTGTGGTATTTCTTGTTTTTCTATTAGATTTTAGAACTGTTCTGACAGGGTGGTATTTCTTGTTTTTCTGTTAGATGTTAGAACTGTTCTGACAAGGTGGTATTTCTTGTTTTTCTAACAGATTTTAGAACTGTTCTGACAAGGTGGTATTTCTTGTTTTTCTATTAGATTTTAGAACTGTTCTGACAAGGTGGTATATTTTGTTTTTCTATTAGATTTTAGAACTGTTCTGACAGGGTGGTATTTCTTGTTTTTTTATTAGATTTTAGAACTGTTCTGACAGGGTGGTATTTCTTGTTTTTCTGTTAGATGTTATAACTGTTCTGACAAGGTGGTATTTCTTGTTTTTCTAACAGATTTTAGAACTGTTCTGACAAGGTGGTATTTCTTGTTTTTCTATTAGATTTTAGAACTGTTCTGACAGTGTGGTATTTCTTGTTTTTCTAACAGATTTTAGAACTGTTCTGACAGGGTGGTATTTCTTGTTTTTCTATTAGATTTTAGAACTGTTCTGACAGGGTGGTATTTCTTGTTTTTCTAACAGATTTTAGAACTGTTCTGACAAGGTGGTATTTCTTGTTTTTCTATAAGATTTTAGAACTGTTCTGACAGTGTGGTATTTCTTGTTTTTCTATTAGATTTTAGAACTGTTCTGACAAGGTGGTATTTCTTATTTTTCTATTAGATTTTAGAACTGTTCTGACAGGGTGGTATTTCTTGTTTTTCTATTAGATTTTAGAACTGTTCTGACAAGGTGGTATTTCTTGTTTTTCTATTAGATTTTAGAACTATTCTGACAAGGTGGTATTTCTTGTTTTTCTGTTAGATTTTAGAACTGTTCCGACTGTGTGGTATTTCTTGTTTTTCTATTAGATTTTAGAACTGTTCTGACAAGGTGGTATTTCTTGTTTTCTATTAGATTTTAGAACTGTTCTGACAGGGTGGTATTTCTTGTTTTTCTATTAGATTTTACAACTGTTCTGACAAGGTGGTATTTCTTGTTTTTCTATTAGATTTTAGAACTGTTCTGACAGGGTGGTATTTCTTGTTTTTCTATTAGATTTTAGAACTATTCTGACAGGGTGGTATTTCTTGTTTTTTTATTAGATTTTAGAAGTATTCTGACAGGGAGGTATTTCTTGTTTTTTTATTAGATTTTAGAACTATTCTGACAGGGTGGTATTTCTTGTTTTTCTATTAGATTTTACAACTGTTCTTACAGGGTGGTATTTCTTGTTTTTCTAACAGATTTTACAACTGTTCTGACAGTGTGGTATTTCTTTTTTTTCTATTAGATTTTAGAACTGTTCTGACAGGGTGGTATTTCTTGTTTTTCTATTAGATTTTAGAACTGTTCTGACAAGGTGGTATTTCTTGTTTTTCTAACAGATTTTAGAACTGTTCTGACAAGGTGGTATTTCTTGTTTTTCTATAAGATTTTAGAACTGTTCTGACAGTGTGGCATTTCTTGTTTTTCTATTAGATTTTAGAACTGTTCTGACAGGGTGGTATTTCTTGTTTTTTTATTAGATTTTAGAACTGTTCTGACAGGGTGGTATTTCTTGTTTTTCTGTTAGATTTTAGAACTGTTCTGACAGTGTGGTATTTCTTGTTTTTCTATTAGATTTTAGAACTGTTCTGACAGGGTGGTATTTCTTGTTTTTCTGTTAGATGTTAGAACTGTTCTGACAAGGTGGTATTTCTTGTTTTTCTAACAGATTTTAGAACTGTTCTGACAAGGTGGTATTTCTTGTTTTTCTATTAGATTTTAGAACTGTTCTGACAAGGTGGTATATCTTGTTTTTCTATTAGATTTTAGAACTGTTCTGACAGGGTGGTATTTCTTGTTTTTTTATTAGATTTTAGAACTGTTCTGACAGGGTGGTATTTCTTGTTTTTCTGTTAGATGTTAGAACTGTTCTGACAAGGTGGTATTTCTTGTTTTTCTAACAGATTTTAGAACTGTTCTGACAAGGTGGTATTTCTTGTTTTTCTATTAGATTTTACAACTGTTCTGACAGGGTGGTATTTCTTGTTTTTCTATTAGATTTTAGAACTGTTCTGACAGGGTGGTATTTCTTGTTTTTCTATTAGATTTTAGAACTGTTCTGACAAGGTGGTATTTCTTATTTTTCTATTAGATTTTAGAACTGTTCTGACAGGGTGGTATTTCTTGTTTTTCTATTAGATTTTAAAACTGTTCTGACAAGGTGGTATTTCTTGTTTTTCTATTAGAATTTAGAACTGATCTGAAAAGGTGGTATTTCTTGTTTTTCTATTAGATTTTAGAACTGTTCTGACAGGGTGGTATTTCTTGTTTTTCTATTAGATTTTACAACTGTTCTGACAGGGTGGTATTTCTTGTTTTTCTGTTAGATTTTAGAACTGTTCTGACAGTGTGGTATTTCTTGTTTTTCTATTAGATTTTAGAACTGTTTTGACAGGGTGGTATTTCTTGTTTTTCTGTTAGATGTTAGAACTGTTCTGACAAGGTGGTATTTCTTGTTTTTCTAACAGATTTTAGAAATGTTCTGACAAGGTGGTATTTCTTGTTTTTCTATTAGATTTTACAACTGTTCTGACAGGGTGGTATTTCTTGTTTTTCTATTAGATTTTAGAACTGTTCTGACAGGGTGGTATTTCTTGTTTTTCTATTAGATTTTAGAACTGTTCTGACAAGGTTGTATTTCTTATTTTTCTATTAGATTTTAGAACTGTTCTGACAGGGTGGTATTTCTTGTTTTTCTATTAGATTTTAGAACTGTTCTGACAAGGTGGTATTTCTTGTTTTTCTATTAGATTTTAGAACTGTTCTGACAAGGTGGTATTTCTTGTTTTTCTATTAGATTTTAGAACTGTTCTGACAAGGTGGTATTTCTTGTTTTTCTATTAGATTTTACAACTGTTCTGACAGTGTGGTATTTCTTGTTTTTCTATTAGATTTTAGAACTGTTCTGACAAGGTGGTATTTCTTGTTTTTCTATTAGATTTTAGAACTGTTCTGACAAGGTGGTATATCTTGTTTTTCTATTAGATTTTAGAACTGTTCTGACAGGGTGGTATTTCTTGTTTTTTTATTAGATTTTAGAACTGTTCTGACAGGGTGGTATTTCTTGTTTTTCTGTTAGATTTTAGAACTGTTCTGACAGTGTGGTATTTCTTGTTTTTCTATTAGATTTTAGAACTGTTCTGACAGGGTGGTATTTCTTGTTTTTCTGTTAGATGTTAGAACTGTTCTGACAAGGTGGTATTTCTTGTTTTTCTAACAGATTTTAGAACTGTTCTGACAAGGTGGTATTTCTTGTTTTTCTATTAGATTTTAGAACTGTTCTGACAAGGTGGTATATCTTGTTTTTCTATTAGATTTTAGAACTGTTCTGACAGGGTGGTATTTCTTGTTTTTTTATTAGATTTTAGAACTGTTCTGACAGGGTGGTATTTCTTGTTTTTCTGTTAGATGTTAGAACTGTTCTGACAAGGTGGTATTTCTTGTTTTTCTAACAGATTTTAGAACTGTTCTGACAAGGTGGTATTTCTTGTTTTTCTATTAGATTTTACAACTGTTCTGACAGGGTGGTATTTCTTGTTTTTCTATTAGATTTTAGAACTGTTCTGACAGGGTGGTATTTCTTGTTTTTCTAACAGATTTTAGAACTGTTCTGACAAGGTGGTATTTCTTGTTTTTCTATAAGATTTTAGAACTGTTCTGACAGTGTGGTATTTCTTGTTTTTCTATTAGATTTTAGAACTGTTCTGACAAGGTGGTATTTCTTATTTTTCTATTAGATTTTAGAACTGTTCTGACAGGGTGGTATTTCTTGTTTTTCTATTAGATTTTAGAACTGTTCTGACAAGGTGGTATTTCTTGTTTTTCTATTAGATTTTAGAACTATTCTGACAAGGTGGTATTTCTTGTTTTTCTGTTAGATTTTAGAATTGTTCTGACAGGGTGGTATTTCTTGTTTTTCTATTAGATTTTAGAACTGTTCCGACTGTGTGGTATTTCTTGTTTTTCTATTAGATTTTACAACTGTTCTGACAAGGTGGTATTTCTTGTTTTCTATTAGATTTTAGAACTGTTCTGACAGGGTGGTATTTCTTGTTTTTCTATTAGATTTTACAACTGTTCTGACAAGGTGGTATTTCTTGTTTTTCTATTAGATTTTAGAACTGTTCTGACAGGGTGGTATTTCTTGTTTTTCTATTAGATTTTAGAACTATTCTGACAGGGTGGTATTTCTTGTTTTCTTATTAGATTTTAGAAGTATTCTGACAGGGAGGTATTTCTTGTTTTTTTATTAGATTTTAGAACTATTCTGACAGGGTGGTATTTCTTGTTTTTCTATTAGATTTTACAACTGTTCTGACAGGGTGGTATTTCTTGTTTTTCTAACAGATTTTACAACTGTTCTGACAGTGTGGTATTTCTTGTTTTTCTATTAGATTTTAGAACTGTTCTGACAGGGTGGTATTTCTTGTTTTTCTATTAGATTTTAGAACTGTTCTGACAAGGTGGTATTTCTTGTTTTTCTAACAGATTTTAGAACTGTTCTGACAAGGTGGTATTTCTTGTTTTTCTATAAGATTTTAGAACTGTTCTGACAGTGTGGCATTTCTTGTTTTTCTATTAGATTTTAGAACTGTTCTGACAGGGTGGTATTTCTTGTTTTTTTATTAGATTTTAGAACTGTTCTGACAGGGTGGTATTTCTTGTTTTTCTGTTAGATTTTAGAACTGTTCTGACAGTGTGGTATTTCTTGTTTTTCTATTAGATTTTAGAACTGTTCTGACAGGGTGGTATTTCTTGTTTTTCTGTTAGATGTTAGAACTGTTCTGACAAGGTGGTATTTCTTGTTTTTCTAACAGATTTTAGAACTGTTCTGACAAGGTGGTATTTCTTGTTTTTCTATTAGATTTTAGAACTGTTCTGACAAGGTGGTATATCTTGTTTTTCTATTAGATTTTAGAACTGTTCTGACAGGGTGGTATTTCTTGTTTTTTTATTAGATTTTAGAACTGTTCTGACAGGGTGGTATTTCTTGTTTTTCTGTTAGATGTTAGAACTGTTCTGACAAGGTGGTATTTCTTGTTTTTCTAACAGATTTTAGAACTGTTCTGACAAGGTGGTATTTCTTGTTTTTCTATTAGATTTTACAACTGTTCTGACAGGGTGGTATTTCTTGTTTTTCTATTAGATTTTAGAACTGTTCTGACAGGGTGGTATTTCTTGTTTTTCTATTAGATTTTAGAACTGTTCTGACAAGGTGGTATTTCTTATTTTTCTATTAGATTTTAGAACTGTTCTGACAGAGTGGTATTTCTTGTTTTTCTATTAGATTTTAGAACTGTTCTGACAAGGTGGTATTTCTTGTTTTTCTATTAGATTTTAGAACTGATCTGACAAGGTGGTATTTCTTGTTTTTCTATTAGATTTTAGAACTGTTCTGACAGGGTGGTATTTCTTGTTTTTCTATTAGATTTTACAACTGTTCTGACAGTGTGGTATTTCTTGTTTTTCTATTAGATTTTAGAACTGTTCTGACAAGGTGGTATTTCTTGTTTTTCTATTAGATTTTAGAACTGTTCTGACAGGGTGGTATTTCTTGTTTTTCTAACAGATTTTAGAACTGTTCTGACAAGGTGGTATTTCTTGTTTTTCTATAAGATTTTAGAACTGTTCTGACAGTGTGGTATTTCTTGTTTTTCTATTAGATTTTAGAACTGTTCTGACAAGGTGGTATTTCTTATTTTTCTATTAGATTTTAGAACTGTTCTGACAGTGTGGTATTTCTTGTTTTTCTATTAGATTTTAGAACTGTTCTGACAAGGTGGTATTTCTTATTTTTATATTAGATTTTAGAACTGTTCTGACAAGGTGGTATTTCTTGTTTTTCTATTAGATTTTAGAACTGTTCTGACAAGGTGGTATTTCTTGTTTTTCTATTAGATTTTAGAACTGTTCTGACAGGGTGGTATTTCTTGTTTTTCTATTAGATTTTAGAACTGTTCTGACAAGGTGGTATTTCTTATTTTTCTATTAGATTTTAGAACTGTTCTGACAGTGTGGTATTTCTTGTTTTTCTATTAGATTTTAGAACTGTTCTGACAAGGTGGTATTTCTTATTTTTCTATTAGATTTTAGAACTGTTCTGACAAGGTGGTATTTCTTGTTTTTCTATTAGATTTTAGAACTGTTCTGACAAGGTGGTATTTCTTGTTTTTCTATTAGATTTTAGAACTGTTCTGACAGGGTGGTATTTCTTGTTTTTCTATTAGATTTTAGAACTGTTGTGACAAGGTGGTATTTCTTGTTTTTCTAACAGATTTTAGAACTGTTCTGACAAGGTGGTATTTCTTGTTCTTCTATAAGATTTTAGAACTGTTCTGACAAGGTGGTATTTCTTGTTTTTCTATTAGATTTTAGAACTGTTCTGACAAGGTGGTATTTCTTATTTTTCTATTAGATTTTAGAACTGTTCTGACAGGGTGGTATTTCTTGTTTTTCTATTAGATTTTAGAACTGTTCTGACTAGGTGGTATTTCTTGTTTTTCTATTAGATTTTAGAACTGTTCTGACAAGGTGGTATTTCTTGTTTTTCTATTAGATTTTAGAACTGTTCTGACTGTGTGGTATTTCTTGTTTTTCTATTAGATTTTAGAACTATGCTGGCAGGGTGGTATTTCTTGTTTTTTTATTAGATTTTAGAACTATTCTGACAGGGAGGTATTTCTTGTTTTTTTATTAGATTTTAGAACTATTCTGACAGGGTGGTATTTCTTGTTTTTCTATTAGATTTTACAACTGTTCTGACAGGGTGGTATTTCTTGTTTTTCTAACAGATTTTACAACTGTTCTGACAGTGTGGTATTTCTTGTTTTTCTATTAGATTTTAGAACTGTTCTGACAGGGTGGTATTTCTTGTTTTTCTATTAGATTTTAGAACTGTTGTGACAAGGTGGTATTTCTTGTTTTTCTAACAGATTTTAGAACTGTTCTGACAAGGTGGTATTTCTTGTTTTTCTGTTAGATTTTAGAACTGTTCTGACAGTGTGGTATTTCTTGTTTTTCTATTAGATTTTAGAACTGTTCTGACAGGGTGGTATTTCTTGTTTTTCTGTTAGATGTTAGAACTGTTCTGACAAGGTGGTATTTCTTGTTTTTCTAACAGATTTTAGAACTGTTCTGACAAGGTGGTATTTCTTGTTTTTCTATTAGATTTTAGAACTGTTCTGACAAGGTGGTATATCTTGTTTTTCTATTAGATTTTAGAACTGTTCTGACAGGGTGGTATTTCTTGTTTTTTTATTAGATTTTAGAACTGTTCTGACAGGGTGGTATTTCTTGTTTTTCTGTTAGATGTTAGAACTGTTCTGACAAGGTGGTATTTCTTGTTTTTCTAACAGATTTTAGAACTGTTCTGACAAGGTGGTATTTCTTGTTTTTCTATTAGATTTTACAACTGTTCTGACAGGGTGGTATTTCTTGTTTTTCTATTAGATTTTAGAACTGTTCTGACAGGGTGGTATTTCTTGTTTTTCTATTAGATTTTAGAACTGTTCTGACAAGGTGGTATTTCTTATTTTTCTATTAGATTTTAGAACTGTTCTGACAGAGTGGTATTTCTTGTTTTTCTATTAGATTTTAGAACTGTTCTGACAAGGTGGTATTTCTTGTTTTTCTATTAGATTTTAGAACTGATCTGACAAGGTGGTATTTCTTGTTTTTCTATTAGATTTTAGAACTGTTCTGACAGGGTGGTATTTCTTGTTTTTCTATTAGATTTTACAACTGTTCTGACAGTGTGGTATTTCTTGTTTTTCTATTAGATTTTAGAACTGTTCTGACAAGGTGGTATTTCTTGTTTTTCTATTAGATTTTAGAACTGTTCTGACAGGGTGGTATTTCTTGTTTTTCTAACAGATTTTAGAACTGTTCTGACAAGGTGGTATTTCTTGTTTTTCTATAAGATTTTAGAACTGTTCTGACAGTGTGGTATTTCTTGTTTTTCTATTAGATTTTAGAACTGTTCTGACAAGGTGGTATTTCTTATTTTTCTATTAGATTTTAGAACTGTTCTGACAGTGTGGTATTTCTTGTTTTTCTATTAGATTTTAGAACTGTTCTGACAAGGTGGTATTTCTTATTTTTCTATTAGATTTTAGAACTGTTCTGACAAGGTGGTATTTCTTGTTTTTCTATTAGATTTTAGAACTGTTCTGACAAGGTGGTATTTCTTGTTTTTCTATTAGATTTTAGAACTGTTCTGACAGGGTGGTATTTCTTGTTTTTCTATTAGATTTTAGAACTGTTCTGACAAGGTGGTATTTCTTATTTTTCTATTAGATTTTAGAACTGTTCTGACAGTGTGGTATTTCTTGTTTTTCTATTAGATTTTAGAACTGTTCTGACAAGGTGGTATTTCTTATTTTTCTATTAGATTTTAGAACTGTTCTGACAAGGTGGTATTTCTTGTTTTTCTATTAGATTTTAGAACTGTTCTGACAAGGTGGTATTTCTTGTTTTTCTATTAGATTTTAGAACTGTTCTGACAGGGTGGTATTTCTTGTTTTTCTATTAGATTTTAGAACTGTTGTGACAAGGTGGTATTTCTTGTTTTTCTAACAGATTTTAGAACTGTTCTGACAAGGTGGTATTTCTTGTTCTTCTATAAGATTTTAGAACTGTTCTGACAGTGTGGTATTTCTTGTTTTTCTATTAGATTTTAGAACTGTTCTGACAAGGTGGTATTTCTTATTTTTCTATTAGATTTTAGAACTGTTCTGACAGGGTGGTATTTCTTGTTTTTCTATTAGATTTTAGAACTGTTCTGACTAGGTGGTATTTCTTGTTTTTCTATTAGATTTTAGAACTGTTCTGACAAGGTGGTATTTCTTGTTTTTCTATTAGATTTTAGAACTGTTCTGACTGTGTGGTATTTCTTGTTTTTCTATTAGATTTTAGAACTATGCTGGCAGGGTGGTATTTCTTGTTTTTTTATTAGATTTTAGAACTATTCTGACAGGGAGGTATTTCTTGTTTTTTTATTAGATTTTAGAACTATTCTGACAGGGTGGTATTTCTTGTTTTTCTATTAGATTTTACAACTGTTCTGACAGGGTGGTATTTCTTGTTTTTCTAACAGATTTTACAACTGTTCTGACAGTGTGGTATTTCTTGTTTTTCTATAAGATTTTAGAACTGTTCTGACAAGGTGGTATTTCTTGTTTTTCTATTAGATTTTACAACTGTTCTGACAGGGTGGTATTTCTTGTTTTTCTAACAGATTTTAGAACTGTTCTGACAAGGTGGTATTTCTTGTTTTTCTATAAGATTTTAGAACTGTTCTGACAGTGTGGTATTTCTTGTTTCTCTATTAGATTTTAGAACTGTTCTGACAAGGTGGTATTTCTTATTTTTCTATTAGATTTTAGAACTGTTCTGACAAGGTGGTATTTCTTGTTTTTCTATTAGATTTTAGAACTGTTCTGACAAAGTGGTATTTCTTGTTTTTCTATTAGATTTTAGAACTGTTCTGACAGGGTGGTATTTCTTGTTTTTCTATTAGATTTTAGAACTGTTTTGACAGGGTGGTATTTCTTGTTTTTCTGTTAGATGTTAGAACTGTTCTGACAAGGTGGTATTTCTTGTTTTTCTAACAGATTTTAGAAATGTTCTGACAAGGTGGTATTTCTTGTTTTTCTATTAGATTTTACAACTGTTCTGACAGGGTGGTATTTCTTGTTTTTCTATTAGATTTTAGAACTGTTCTGACAGGGTGGTATTTCTTGTTTTTCTATTAGATTTTAGAACTGTTCTGACAAGGTTGTATTTCTTATTTTTCTATTAGATTTTAGAACTGTTCTGACAGGGTGGTATTTCTTGTTTTTCTATTAGATTTTAGAACTGTTCTGACAAGGTGGTATTTCTTGTTTTTCTATTAGATTTTAGAACTGTTCTGACAAGGTGGTATTTCTTGTTTTTCTATTAGATTTTAGAACTGTTCTGACAAGGTGGTATTTCTTGTTTTTCTATTAGATTTTACAACTGTTGTGACAGTGTGGTATTTCTTGTTTTTCTATTAGATTTTAGAACTGTTCTGACAAGGTGGTATTTCTTGTTTTTCTATTAGATTTTAGAACTGTTCTGACAAGGTGGTATATCTTGTTTTTCTATTAGATTTTAGAACTGTTCTGACAGGGTGGTATTTCTTGTTTTTTTATTAGATTTTAGAACTGTTCTGACAGGGTGGTATTTCTTGTTTTTCTGTTAGATTTTAGAACTGTTCTGACAGTGTGGTATTTCTTGTTTTTCTATTAGATTTTAGAACTGTTCTGATAGGGTGGTATTTCTTGTTTTTCTGTTAGATGTTAGAACTGTTCTGACAAGGTGGTATTTCTTGTTTTTCTAACAGATTTTAGAACTGTTCTGACAAGGTGGTATTTCTTGTTTTTCTATTAGATTTTAGAACTGTTCTGACAAGGTGGTATATCTTGTTTTTCTATTAGATTTTAGAACTGTTCTGACAGGGTGGTATTTCTTGTTTTTTTATTAGATTTTAGAACTGTTCTGACAGGGTGGTATTTCTTGTTTTTCTGTTAGATGTTAGAACTGTTCTGACAAGGTGGTATTTCTTGTTTTTCTAACAGATTTTAGAACTGTTCTGACAAGGTGGTATTTCTTGTTTTTCTATTAGATTTTACAACTGTTCTGACAGGGTGGTATTTCTTGTTTTTCTATTAGATTTTAGAACTGTTCTGACAGGGTGGTATTTCTTGTTTTTCTAACAGATTTTAGAACTGTTCTGACAAGGTGGTATTTCTTGTTTTTCTATAAGATTTTAGAACTGTTCTGACAGTGTGGTATTTCTTGTTTTTCTATTAGATTTTAGAACTGTTCTGACAAGGTGGTATTTCTTATTTTTCTATTAGATTTTAGAACTGTTCTGACAGGGTGGTATTTCTTGTTTTTCTATTAGATTTTAGAACTGTTCTGACAAGGTGGTATTTCTTGTTTTTCTATTAGATTTTAGAACTATTCTGACAAGGTGGTATTTCTTGTTTTTCTGTTAGATTTTAGAATTGTTCTGACAGGGTGGTATTTCTTGTTTTTCTATTAGATTTTAGAACTGTTCCGACTGTGTGGTATTTCTTGTTTTTCTATTAGATTTTAGAACTGTTCTGACAAGGTGGTATTTCTTGTTTTCTATTAGATTTTAGAACTGTTCTGACAGGGTGGTATTTCTTGTTTTTCTATTAGATTTTACAACTGTTCTGACAAGGTGGTATTTCTTGTTTTTCTATTAGATTTTAGAACTGTTCTGACAGGGTGGTATTTCTTGTTTTTCTATTAGATTTTAGAACTATTCTGACAGGGTGGTATTTCTTGTTTTTTTATTAGATTTTAGAAGTATTCTGACAGGGAGGTATTTCTTGTTTTTTTATTAGATTTTAGAACTATTCTGACAGGGTGGTATTTCTTGTTTTTCTATTAGATTTTACAACTGTTCTGACAGGGTGGTATTTCTTGTTTTTCTAACAGATTTTACAACTGTTCTGACAGTGTGGTATTTCTTGTTTTTCTATTAGATTTTAGAACTGTTCTGACAGGGTGGTATTTCTTGTTTTTCTATTAGATTTTAGAACTGTTCTGACAAGGTGGTATTTCTTGTTTTTCTAACAGATTTTAGAACTGTTCTGACAAGGTGGTATTTCTTGTTTTTCTATAAGATTTTAGAACTGTTCTGACAGTGTGGTATTTCTTGTTTTTCTATTAGATTTTAGAACTGTTCTGACAAGGTGGTATTTCTTATTTTTCTATTAGATTTTAGAACTGTTCTGACAGGGTGGTATTTCTTGTTTTTCTATTAGATTTTAGAACTGTTCTGACTAGGTGGTATTTCTTGTTTTTCTATTAGATTTTAGAACTGTTCTGACAAGGTGGTATTTCTTGTTTTTCTATTAGATTTTAGAACTGTTCTGACTGTGTGGTATTTCTTGTTTTTCTATTAGATTTTAGAACTATGCTGGCAGGGTGGTATTTCTTGTTTTTTTATTAGATTTTAGAACTATTCTGACAGGGAGGTATTTCTTGTTTTTTTATTAGATTTTAGAACTATTCTGACAGGGTGGTATTTCTTGTTTTTCTATTAGATTTTACAACTGTTCTGACAGGGTGGTATTTCTTGTTTTTCTAACAGATTTTACAACTGTTCTGACAGTGTGGTATTTCTTGTTTTTCTATAAGATTTTAGAACTGTTCTGACAAGGTGGTATTTCTTGTTTTTCTATTAGATTTTACAACTGTTCTGACAGGGTGGTATTTCTTGTTTTTCTAACAGATTTTAGAACTGTTCTGACAAGGTGGTATTTCTTGTTTTTCTATAAGATTTTAGAACTGTTCTGACAGTGTGGTATTTCTTGTTTCTCTATTAGATTTTAGAACTGTTCTGACAAGGTGGTATTTCTTATTTTTCTATTAGATTTTAGAACTGTTCTGACAAGGTGGTATTTCTTGTTTTTCTATTAGATTTTAGAACTGTTCTGACAAAGTGGTATTTCTTGTTTTTCTATTAGATTTTAGAACTGTTCTGACAGGGTGGTATTTCTTGTTTTTCTATTAGATTTTAGAACTGTTTTGACAGGGTGGTATTTCTTGTTTTTCTGTTAGATGTTAGAACTGTTCTGACAAGGTGGTATTTCTTGTTTTTCTAACAGATTTTAGAAATGTTCTGACAAGGTGGTATTTCTTGTTTTTCTATTAGATTTTACAACTGTTCTGACAGGGTGGTATTTCTTGTTTTTCTATTAGATTTTAGAACTGTTCTGACAGGGTGGTATTTCTTGTTTTTCTATTAGATTTTAGAACTGTTCTGACAAGGTTGTATTTCTTATTTTTCTATTAGATTTTAGAACTGTTCTGACAGGGTGGTATTTCTTGTTTTTCTATTAGATTTTAGAACTGTTCTGACAAGGTGGTATTTCTTGTTTTTCTATTAGATTTTAGAACTGTTCTGACAAGGTGGTATTTCTTGTTTTTCTATTAGATTTTAGAACTGTTCTGACAAGGTGGTATTTCTTGTTTTTCTATTAGATTTTACAACTGTTCTGACAAGGTGGTATTTCTTGTTTTTCTATTAGATTTTAGAACTGTTCTGACAAGGTGGTATTTCTTGTTTTTCTATTAGATTTTAGAACTGTTCTGACAAGGTGGTATATCTTGTTTTTCTATTAGATTTTAGAACTGTTCTGACAGGGTGGTATTTCTTGTTTTTTTATTAGATTTTAGAACTGTTCTGACAGGGTGGTATTTCTTGTTTTTCTGTTAGATTTTAGAACTGTTCTGACAGTGTGGTATTTCTTGTTTTTCTATTAGATTTTAGAACTGTTCTGACAGGGTGGTATTTCTTGTTTTTCTGTTAGATGTTAGAACTGTTCTGACAAGGTGGTATTTCTTGTTTTTCTAACAGATTTTAGAACTGTTCTGACAAGGTGGTATTTCTTGTTTTTCTATTAGATTTTAGAACTGTTCTGACAAGGTGGTATATCTTGTTTTTCTATTAGATTTTAGAACTGTTCTGACAGGGTGGTATTTCTTGTTTTTTTATTAGATTTTAGAACTGTTCTGACAGGGTGGTATTTCTTGTTTTTCTGTTAGATGTTAGAACTGTTCTGACAAGGTGGTATTTCTTGTTTTTCTAACAGATTTTAGAACTGTTCTGACAAGGTGGTATTT
Organism: Bathymodiolus brooksi; assembly: GCA_963680875.1. Classification (NCBI taxonomy): domain Eukaryota; kingdom Metazoa; phylum Mollusca; class Bivalvia; order Mytilida; family Modiolidae; genus Bathymodiolus; species Bathymodiolus brooksi. Next base: position 47,823,454 of record OY804590.1, on the reverse strand, counting down.
CTTGTTTTTCTATTAGATTTTACAACTGTTCTGACAGGGTGGTATTTCTTGTTTTTCTATTAGATTTTAGAACTGTTCTGACAGTGTGGTATTTCTTGTTTTTCTATTAGATTTTAGAACTGTTCTGACAAGGTGGTATTTCTTATTTTTCTATTAGATTTTAGAACTGTTCTGACAGGGTGGTATTTCTTGTTTTTCTATTAGATTTTAGAACTGTTCTGACAAGGTGGTATTTCTTGTTTTTCTATTAGATTTTAGAACTATTCTGACAAGGTGGTATTTCTTGTTTTTCTGTTAGATTTTAGAATTGTTCTGACAGGGTGGTATTTCTTGTTTTTCTATTAGATTTTAGAACTGTTCCGACTGTGTGGTATTTCTTGTTTTTCTATTAGATTTTAGAACTGTTCTGACAAGGTGGTATTTCTTGTTTTCTATTAGATTTTAGAACTGTTCTGACAGGGTGGTATTTCTTGTTTTTCTATTAGATTTTACAACTGTTCTGACAAGGTGGTATTTCTTGTTTTTCTATTAGATTTTAGAACTGTTCTGACAGGGTGGTATTTCTTGTTTTTCTATTAGATTTTAGAACTATTCTGACAGGGTGGTATTTCTTGTTTTTTTATTAGATTTTAGAAGTATTCTGACAGGGAGGTATTTCTTGTTTTTTTATTAGATTTTAGAACTATTCTGACAGGGTGGTATTTCTTGTTTTTCTATTAGATTTTACAACTGTTCTGACAGGGTGGTATTTCTTGTTTTTCTAACAGATTTTACAACTGTTCTGACAGTGTGGTATTTCTTGTTTTTCTATTAGATTTTAGAACTGTTCTGACAGGGTGGTATTTCTTGTTTTTCTATTAGATTTTAGAACTGTTCTGACAAGGTGGTATTTCTTGTTTTTCTAACAGATTTTAGAACTGTTCTGACAAGGTGGTATTTCTTGTTTTTCTATAAGATTTTAGAACTGTTCTGACAGTGTGGCATTTCTTGTTTTTCTATTAGATTTTAGAACTGTTCTGACAGGGTGGTATTTCTTGTTTTTTTTATTAGATTTTAGAACTGTTCTGACAGGGTGGTATTTCTTGTTTTTCTGTTAGATTTTAGAACTGTTCTGACAGTGTGGTATTTCTTGTTTTTCTATTAGATTTTAGAACTGTTCTGACAGGGTGGTATTTCTTGTTTTTCTGTTAGATGTTAGAACTGTTCTGACAAGGTGGTATTTCTTGTTTTTCTAACAGATTTTAGAACTGTTCTGACAAGGTGGTATTTCTTGTTTTTCTATTAGATTTTAGAACTGTTCTGACAAGGTGGTATATCTTGTTTTTCTATTAGATTTTAGAACTGTTCTGACAGGGTGGTATTTCTTGTTTTTTTATTAGATTTTAGAACTGTTCTGACAGGGTGGTATTTCTTGTTTTTCTGTTAGATGTTAGAACTGTTCTGACAAGGTGGTATTTCTTGTTTTTCTAACAGATTTTAGAACTGTTCTGACAAGGTGGTATTTCTTGTTTTTCTATTAGATTTTACAACTGTTCTGACAGGGTGGTATTTCTTGTTTTTCTATTAGATTTTAGAACTGTTCTGACAGGGTGGTATTTCTTGTTTTTCTATTAGATTTTAGAACTGTTCTGACAAGGTGGTATTTCTTATTTTTCTATTAGATTTTAGGACTGTTCTGACAGAGTGGTATTTCTTGTTTTTCTATTAGATTTTAGAACTGTTCTGACAAGGTGGTATTTCTTGTTTTTCTAACAGATTTTAGAACTGTTCTGACAAGGTGGTATTTCTTGTTTTTCTATTAGATTTTACAACTGTTCTGACAGGGTGGTATTTCTTGTTTTTCTATTAGATTTTAGAACTGTTCTGACAGGGTGGTATTTCTTGTTTTTCTATTAGATTTTAGAACTGTTCTGACAAGGTGGTATTTCTTGTTTTTCTATTAGATTTTAGAACTGTTCTGACAGGGTGGTATTTCTTGTTTTTCTATTAGATTTTACAACTGTTCTGACAGTGTGGTATTTCTTGTTTTTCTATTAGATTTTAGAACTGTTCTGACAAGGTGGTATTTCTTGTTTTTCTATTAGATTTTAGAACTGTTCTGACAGGGTGGTATTTCTTGTTTTTCTAACAGATTTTAGAACTGTTCTGACAAGGTGGTATTTCTTGTTTTTCTATAAGATTTTAGAACTGTTCTGACAGTGTGGTATTTCTTGTTTTTCTATTAGATTTTAGAACTGTTCTGACAAGGTGGTATTTCTTATTTTTCTATTAGATTTTAGAACTGTTCTGACAGTGTGGTATTTCTTGTTTTTCTATTAGATTTTAGAACTGTTCTGACAAGGTGGTATTTCTTGTTTTTCTATTAGATTTTAGAACTGTTCTGACAAGGTGGTATTTCTTGTTTTTCTATTAGATTTTAGAACTGTTCTGACAGGGTGGTATTTCTTGTTTTTCTATTAGATTTTAGAACTGTTGTGACAAGGTGGTATTTCTTGTTTTTCTAACAGATTTTAGAACTGTTCTGACAAGGTGGTATTTCTTGTTCTTCTATAAGATTTTAGAACTGTTCTGACAGTGTGGTATTTCTTGTTTTTCTATTAGATTTTAGAACTGTTCTGACAAGGTGGTATTTCTTATTTTTCTATTAGATTTTAGAACTGTTCTGACAGGGTGGTATTTCTTGTTTTTCTATTAGATTTTAGAACTGTTCTGACTAGATGGTATTTCTTGTTTTTCTATTAAATTTTAGAACTGTTCTGACAAGGTGGTATTTCTTGTTTTTCTATTAGATTTTAGAACTGTTCTGACTGTGTGGTATTTCTTGTTTTTCTATTAGATTTTAGAACTATGCTGGCAGGGTGGTATTTCTTGTTTTTTTATTAGATTTTAGAACTATTCTGACAGGGAGGTATTTCTTGTTTTTTTATTAGATTTTAGAACTATTCTGACAGGGTGGTATTTCTTGTTTTTCTATTAGATTTTACAACTGTTCTGACAGGGTGGTATTTCTTGTTTTTCTAACAGATTTTACAACTGTTCTGACAGTGTGGTATTTCTTGTTTTTCTATAAGATTTTAGAACTGTTCTGACAAGGTGGTATTTCTTGTTTTTCTATTAGATTTTACAACTGTTCTGACAGGGTGGTATTTCTTGTTTTTCTAACAGATTTTAGAACTGTTCTGACAAGGTGGTATTTCTTGTTTTTCTATAAGATTTTAGAACTGTTCTGACAGTGTGGTATTTCTTGTTTCTCTATTAGATTTTAGAACTGTTCTGACAAGGTGGTATTTCTTATTTTTCTATTAGATTTTAGAACTGTTCTGACAAGGTGGTATTTCTTGTTTTTCTATTAGATTTTAGAACTGTTCTGACAAAGTGGTATTTCTTGTTTTTCTATTAGATTTTAGAACTGTTCTGACAGGGTGGTATTTCTTGTTTTTCTATTAGATTTTAGAACTGTTTTGACAGGGTGGTATTTCTTGTTTTTCTGTTAGATGTTAGAACTGTTCTGACAAGGTGGTATTTCTTGTTTTTCTAACAGATTTTAGAAATGTTCTGACAAGGTGGTATTTCTTGTTTTTCTATTAGATTTTACAACTGTTCTGACAGGGTGGTATTTCTTGTTTTTCTATTAGATTTTAGAACTGTTCTGACAGGGTGGTATTTCTTGTTTTTCTATTAGATTTTAGAACTGTTCTGACAAGGTTGTATTTCTTATTTTTCTATTAGATTTTAGAACTGTTCTGACAGGGTGGTATTTCTTGTTTTTCTATTAGATTTTAGAACTGTTCTGACAAGGTGGTATTTCTTGTTTTTCTATTAGATTTTAGAACTGTTCTGACAAGGTGGTATTTCTTGTTTTTCTATTAGATTTTAGAACTGTTCTGACAAGGTGGTATTTCTTGTTTTTCTATTAGATTTTACAACTGTTCTGACAGTGTGGTATTTCTTGTTTTTCTATTAGATTTTAGAACTGTTCTGACAAGGTGGTATTTCTTGTTTTTCTATTAGATTTTAGAACTGTTCTGACAAGGTGGTATATCTTGTTTTTCTATTAGATTTTAGAACTGTTCTGACAGGGTGGTATTTCTTGTTTTTTTATTAGATTTTAGAACTGTTCTGACAGGGTGGTATTTCTTGTTTTTCTGTTAGATTTTAGAACTGTTCTGACAGTGTGGTATTTCTTGTTTTTCTATTAGATTTTAGAACTGTTCTGACAGGGTGGTATTTCTTGTTTTTCTGTTAGATGTTAGAACTGTTCTGACAAGGTGGTATTTCTTGTTTTTCTAACAGATTTTAGAACTGTTCTGACAAGGTGGTATTTCTTGTTTTTCTATTAGATTTTAGAACTGTTCTGACAAGGTGGTATATCTTGTTTTTCTATTAGATTTTAGAACTGTTCTGACAGGGTGGTATTTCTTGTTTTTTTATTAGATTTTAGAACTGTTCTGACAGGGTGGTATTTCTTGTTTTTCTGTTAGATGTTAGAACTGTTCTGACAAGGTGGTATTTCTTGTTTTTCTAACAGATTTTAGAACTGTTCTGACAAGGTGGTATTTCTTGTTTTTCTATTAGATTTTACAACTGTTCTGACAGGGTGGTATTTCTTGTTTTTCTATTAGATTTTAGAACTGTTCTGACAGGGTGGTATTTCTTGTTTTTCTAACAGATTTTAGAACTGTTCTGACAAGGTGGTATTTCTTGTTTTTCTATAAGATTTTAGAACTGTTCTGACAGTGTGGTATTTCTTGTTTTTCTATTAGATTTTAGAACTGTTCTGACAAGGTGGTATTTCTTATTTTTCTATTAGATTTTAGAACTGTTCTGACAGGGTGGTATTTCTTGTTTTTCTATTAGATTTTAGAACTGTTCTGACAAGGTGGTATTTCTTGTTTTTCTATTAGATTTTAGAACTATTCTGACAAGGTGGTATTTCTTGTTTTTCTGTTAGATTTTAGAATTGTTCTGACAGGGTGGTATTTCTTGTTTTTCTATTAGATTTTAGAACTGTTCCGACTGTGTGGTATTTCTTGTTTTTCTATTAGATTTTAGAACTGTTCTGACAAGGTGGTATTTCTTGTTTTCTATTAGATTTTAGAACTGTTCTGACAGGGTGGTATTTCTTGTTTTTCTATTAGATTTTACAACTGTTCTGACAAGGTGGTATTTCTTGTTTTTCTATTAGATTTTAGAACTGTTCTGACAGGGTGGTATTTCTTGTTTTTCTATTAGATTTTAGAACTATTCTGACAGGGTGGTATTTCTTGTTTTTTTATTAGATTTTAGAAGTATTCTGACAGGGAGGTATTTCTTGTTTTTTTATTAGATTTTAGAACTATTCTGACAGGGTGGTATTTCTTGTTTTTCTATTAGATTTTACAACTGTTCTGACAGGGTGGTATTTCTTGTTTTTCTAACAGATTTTACAACTGTTCTGACAGTGTGGTATTTCTTGTTTTTCTATTAGATTTTAGAACTGTTCTGACAGGGTGGTATTTCTTGTTTTTCTATTAGATTTTAGAACTGTTCTGACAAGGTGGTATTTCTTGTTTTTCTAACAGATTTTAGAACTGTTCTGACAAGGTGGTATTTCTTGTTTTTCTATAAGATTTTAGAACTGTTCTGACAGTGTGGCATTTCTTGTTTTTCTATTAGATTTTAGAACTGTTCTGACAGGGTGGTATTTCTTGTTTTTTTATTAGATTTTAGAACTGTTCTGACAGGGTGGTATTTCTTGTTTTTCTATTAGATTTTAGAACTGTTCTGACAGGGTGGTATTTCTTGTTTTTCTGTTAGATGTTAGAACTGTTCTGACAAGGTGGTATTTCTTGTTTTTCTAACAGATTTTAGAACTGTTCTGACAAGGTGGTATTTCTTGTTTTTCTATTAGATTTTAGAACTGTTCTGACAAGGTGGTATATCTTGTTTTTCTATTAGATTTTAGAACTGTTCTGACAGGGTGGTATTTCTTGTTTTTTTATTAGATTTTAGAACTGTTCTGACAGGGTGGTATTTCTTGTTTTTCTGTTAGATGTTAGAACTGTTCTGACAAGGTGGTATTTCTTGTTTTTCTAACAGATTTTAGAACTGTTCTGACAAGGTGGTATTTCTTGTTTTTCTATTAGATTTTACAACTGTTCTGACAGGGTGGTATTTCTTGTTTTTCTATTAGATTTTAGAACTGTTCTGACAGGGTGGTATTTCTTGTTTTTCTATTAGATTTTAGAACTGTTCTGACAAGGTGGTATTTCTTATTTTTCTATTAGATTTTAGAACTGTTCTGACAGAGTGGTATTTCTTGTTTTTCTATTAGATTTTAGAACTGTTCTGACAAGGTGGTATTTCTTGTTTTTCTATTAGATTTTAGAACTGATCTGACAAGGTGGTATTTCTTGTTTTTCTATTAGATTTTAGAACTGTTCTGACAGGGTGGTATTTCTTGTTTTTCTATTAGATTTTACAACTGTTCTGACAGTGTGGTATTTCTTGTTTTTCTATTAGATTTTAGAACTGTTCTGACAAGGTGGTATTTCTTGTTTTTCTATTAGATTTTAGAACTGTTCTGACAGGGTGGTATTTCTTGTTTTTCTAACAGATTTTAGAACTGTTCTGACAAGGTGGTATTTCTTGTTTTTCTATAAGATTTTAGAACTGTTCTGACAGTGTGGTATTTCTTGTTTTTCTATTAGATTTTAAAACTGTTCTGACAAGGTGGTATTTCTTATTTTTCTATTAGATTTTAGAACTGTTCTGACAGTGTGGTATTTCTTGTTTTTCTATTAGATTTTAGAACTGTTCTGACAAGGTGGTATTTCTTGTTTTTCTATTAGATTTTAGAACTGTTCTGACAAGGTGGTATTTCTTGTTTTTCTATTAGATTTTAGAACTGTTCTGACAGGGTGGTATTTCTTGTTTTTCTATTAGATTTTAGAACTGTTGTGACAAGGTGGTATTTCTTGTTTTTCTAACAGATTTTAGAACTGTTCTGACAAGGTGGTATTTCTTGTTCTTCTATAAGATTTTAGAACTGTTCTGACAGTGTGGTATTTCTTGTTTTTCTATTAGATTTTAGAACTGTTCTGACAAGGTGGTATTTCTTATTTTTCTATTAGATTTTAGAACTGTTCTGACAGGGTGGTATTTCTTGTTTTTCTATTAGATTTTAGAACTGTTCTGACTAGGTGGTATTTCTTGTTTTTCTATTAGATTTTAGAACTGTTCTGACAAGGTGGTATTTCTTGTTTTTCTATTAGATTTTAGAACTGTTCTGACTGTGTGGTATTTCTTGTTTTTCTATTAGATTTTAGAACTATGCTGGCAGGGTGGTATTTCTTGTTTTTTTATTAGATTTTAGAACTATTCTGACAGGGAGGTATTTCTTGTTTTTTTATTAGATTTTAGAACTATTCTGACAGGGTGGTATTTCTTGTTTTTCTATTAGATTTTACAACTGTTCTGACAGGGTGGTATTTCTTGTTTTTCTAACAGATTTTACAACTGTTCTGACAGTGTGGTATTTCTTGTTTTTCTATAAGATTTTAGAACTGTTCTGACAAGGTGGTATTTCTTGTTTTTCTATTAGATTTTACAACTGTTCTGACAGGGTGGTATTTCTTGTTTTTCTAACAGATTTTAGAACTGTTCTGACAAGGTGGTATTTCTTGTTTTTCTATAAGATTTTAGAACTGTTCTGACAGTGTGGTATTTCTTGTTTCTCTATTAGATTTTAGAACTGTTCTGACAAGGTGGTATTTCTTATTTTTCTATTAGATTTTACAACTGTTCTGACAAGGTGGTATTTCTTGTTTTTCTATTAGATTTTAGAACTGTTCTGACAAAGTGGTATTTCTTGTTTTTCTATTAGATTTTAGAACTGTTCTGACAGGGTGGTATTTCTTGTTTTTTTATTAGATTTTAGAACTGTTGTGACAAGGTGGTATTTCTTGTTTTTCTATTAGATTTTAGAACTGTTCTGACAAGGTGGTATTTCTTGTTTTTCTATTAGATTTTAGAACTGTTCTGAAAAGGTGGTATTTCTTTTTTTCTGTTAGATTTTAGAATTGTTCTGACAGGGTGGTATTTCTTGTTTTTCTATTAGATTTTAGAACTGTTCTGACAGGGTGGTATTTCTTGTTTTTCTATTAGATTTTAGAACTGTTCTGAAAAGGTGGTATTTCTTGTTTTTCTGTTAGATTTTAGAATTGTTCTGACAGGGTGGTATTTCTTGTTTTTCTATTAGATTTTAGAACTGTTCTGACAGTGTGGTATTTCTTGTTTTTCTATTAGATTTTAGAACTGTTCTGACAGTGTGGTATTTCTTGTTTTTCTATTAGATTTTAGAACTGTTCTGACAGGGTGGTATTTCTTGTTTTTCTGTTAGATGTTAGAACTGTTCTGACAAGGTGGTATTTCTTGTTTTTCTGTTAAATGTTAGAACTGTTCTGACAAGGTGGTATTTCTTGTTTTTCTAACAGATTTTAGAACTGTTCTGACAAGGTGGTATTTCTTGTTTTTCTATTAGATTTTAGAACTGTTCTGACAAGGTGGTATATCTTGTTTTTCTATTAGATTTTAGAACTGTTCTGACAGGGTGGTATTTCTTGTTTTTTTATTAGATTTTAGAACTGTTCTGACAGGGTGGTATTTCTTGTTTTTCTGTTAGATTATAGAACTGTTCTGACAAGGTGGTATTTCTTGTTTTTCTATTAGATTTTACAACTGTTCTGACAGGGTGGTATTTCTTGTTTTTCTATTAGATTTTAGAACTGTTCTGACAAGGTGGTATTTCTTATTTTTCTATTAGATTTTAGAACTGTTCTGACAGGGTGGTATTTCTTGTTTTTCTAACAGATTTTAGAACTGTTCTGACAAGGTGGTATTTCTTGTTTTTCTATTAGATTTTACAACTGTTCTGACAGGGTGGTATTTCTTGTTTTTCTATTAGATTTTAGAACTGTTCTGACAGGGTGGTATTTCTTGTTTTTCTATTAGATTTTAGAACTGTTCTGACAAGGTGGTATTTCTTATTTTTCTATTAGATTTTAGAACTGTTCTGACAGGGTGGTATTTCTTGTTTTTCTATTAGATTTTAGAACTGTTCTGACAAGGTGGTATTTCTTGTTTTTCTATTAGATTTTAGAACTGTTCTGACAAGGTGGTATTTCTTGTTTTTCTATTAGATTTTAGAACTGTTCTGACAGGGTGGTATTTCTTGTTTTTCTATAAGATTTTACAACTGTTCTGACAGTGTGGTATTTCTTGTTTTTCTATTAGATTTTAGAACTGTTCTGACAAGGTGGTATTTCTTGTTTTTCTATTAGATTTTAGAACTGTTCTGACAGGGTGGTATTTCTTGTTTTTCTAACAGATTTTAGAACTGTTCTGACAAGGTGGTATTTCTTGTTTTTCTATAAGATTTTAGAACTGTTCTGACAGTGTGGTATTTCTTGTTTTTCTATTAGATTTTAGAACTGTTCTGACAAGGTGGTATTTCTTATTTTTCTATTAGATTTTAGAACTGTTCTGACAGGGTGGTATTTCTTGTTTTTCTATTAGATTTTAGAACTGTTCTGACAAGGTGGTATTTCTTGTTTTTCTATTAGATTTTAGAACTGTTCTGACAAGGTGGTATTTCTTGTTTTTCTATTAGATTTTAGAACTGTTCTGACAGGGTGGTATTTCTTGTTTTTCTATTAGATTTTAGAACTGTTGTGACAAGGTGGTATTTCTTGTTTTTCTAACAGATTTTAGAACTGTTCTGACAAGGTGGTATTTCTTGTTTTTCTATAAGATTTTAGAACTGTTCTGACAGTGTGGTATTTCTTGTTTTTCTATTAGATTTTAGAACTGTTCTGACAAGGTGGTATTTCTTATTTTTCTATTAGATTTTAGAACTGTTCTGACAGGGTGGTATTTCTTGTTTTTCTATTAGATTTTAGAACTGTTCTGACAGTGTGGTATTTCTTGTTTTTCTATTAGATTTTAGAACTATGCTGGCAGGGTGGTATTTCTTGTTTTTTTATTAGATTTTAGAACTATTCTGACAGGGAGGTATTTCTTGTTTTTTTATTAGATTTTAGAACTATTCTGACAAGGTGGTATTTCTTGTTTTTCTATTAGATTTTAGAACTGTTCTGACAGTGTGGTATTTCTTGTTTTTCTATTAGATTTTAGAACTGTTCTGACAGTGTGGTATTTCTTGTTTTTCTATTAGATTTTAGAACTGTTCTGACAAGGTGGTATTTCTTGTTTTTCTATTAGATTTTAGAACTGTTCTGACAGTGTGGTATTTCTTGTTTTTCTATTAGATTTTAGAACTATGCTGGCAGGGTGGTATTTCTTGTTTTTTTATTAGATTTTAGAACTATTCTGACAGGGAGGTATTTCTTGTTTTTTTATTAGATTTTAGAACTATTCTGACAGGGTGGTATTTCTTGTTTTTCTATTAGATTTTACAACTGTTCTGACAGGGTGGTATTTCTTGTTTTTCTAACAGATTTTACAACTGTTCTGACAGTGTGGTATTTCTTGTTTTTCTATAAGATTTTAGAACTGTTCTGACAAGGTGGTATTTCTTGTTTTTCTATTAGATTTTACAACTGTTCTGACAGGGTGGTATTTCTTGTTTTTCTAACAGATTTTAGAACTGTTCTGACAAGGTGGTATTTCTTGTTTTTCTATAAGATTTTAGAACTGTTCTGACAGTGTGGTATTTCTTGTTTCTCTATTAGATTTTAGAACTGTTCTGACAAGGTGGTATTTCTTATTTTTCTATTAGATTTTAGAACTGTTCTGACAAGGTGGTATTTCTTGTTTTTCTATTAGATTTTAGAACTGTTCTGACAAGGTGGTATTTCTTGTTTTTCTATTAGATTTTAGAACTGTTCTGACAGGGTGGTATTTCTTGTTTTTTTATTAGATTTTAGAACTGTTGTGACAAGGTGGTATTTCTTGTTTTTCTATTAGATTTTAGAACTGTTCTGACAAGGTGGTATTTCTTGTTTTTCTATTAGATTTTAGAACTGTTCTGAAAAGGTGGTATTTCTTTTTTTCTGTTAGATTTTAGAATTGTTCTGACAGGGTGGTATTTCTTGTTTTTCTATTAGATTTTAGAACTGTTCTGAAAAGGTGGTATTTCTTGTTTTTTTATTAGATATTAGAACTGTTCTGACAGGGTGGTATTTCTTGTTTTTCTATTAGATTTTAGAACTGTTCTGACAAGGTGGTATTTCTTGTTTTTCTATTAGATTTTAGAACTGTTCTGACAGGGTGGTATTTCTTGTTTTTCTAACAGATTTTAGAACTGTTCTGACAAGGTGGTATTTCTTGTTTTTCTATTAGATTTTAGAACTGTTCTGACAAGGTGGTATTTCTTGTTTTTCTGTTAGATTTTAGAATTGTTCTGACAGGGTGGTATTTCTTGTTTTTCTATTAGATTTTAGAACTGTTCTGACAAGGTGGTATTTCTTTTTTTTCTGTTAGATTTTAGAATTGTTCTGACAGGTTGGTATTTCTTGTTTTTCTATTAGATTTTAGAACTGTTCTGACAGTGTGGTATTTCTTGTTTTTCTATTAGATTTTAGAACTGTTCTGAAAAGGTGGTATTTCTTGTTTTTCTGTTAGATTTTAGAATTGTTCTGACAGGTTGGTATTTTTTGTTTTTCTATTAGATTTTAGAACTGTTCTGACAAGGTGGTATTTCTTTTTTTTCTGTTAGATTTTAGAATTGTTCTGACAGGTTGGTAATTCTTGTTTTTCTATTAGATTTTAGAACTGTTCTGACAGTGTGGTATTTCTTGTTTTTCTATTAGATTTTAGAACTGTTCTGACAGTGTGGTATATCTTGTTTTTCTATTAGATTTTAGAACTGTTCTGACAAGGTGGTATTTCTTGTTTTTCTGTTAGATGTTAGAACTGTTCTGACAAGGTGGTATTTCTTGTTTTTCTAACAGATTTTAGAACTGTTCTGACAAGGTGGTATTTCTTGTTTTTCTATTAGATTTTAGAACTGTTCTGACAAGGTGGTATATCTTGTTTTTCTATTAGATTTTAGAACTGTTCTGACAGGGTGGTATTTCTTGTTTTTCTATTAGATTTTAGAACTGTTCTGACAAGGTAGTATATCTTGTTTTTCTATTAGATTTTAGAACTGTTCTGACAGGGTGGTATTTCTTGTTTTTTTATTAGATTTTAGAACTGTTCTGACAGGGTGGTATTTCTTGTTTTTCTGTTAGATTTTAGAACTGTTCTGACAAGGTGGTATTTCTTGTTTTTCTATTAGATTTTAGAACTGTTCTGACAAGGTGGTATATCTTGTTTTTCTATTAGATTTTAGAACTGTTCTGACAGGGTGGTATTTCTTGTTTTTTTATTAGATTTTAGAACTGTTCTGACAGGGTGGTATTTCTTGTTTTTCTGTTAGATGTTAGAACTGTTCTGACAAGGTGGTATTTCTTGTTTTTCTAACAGATTTTAGAACTGTTCTGACAAGGTGGTATTTCTTGTTTTTCTATTAGATTTTAGAACTGTTCTGACAGGGTGGTATTTCTTGTTTTTCTATTAGATTTTAGAACTGTTCTGACAGGGTGGTATTTCTTGTTTTTCTAACAGATTTTAGAACTGTTCTGACAAGGTGGTATTTCTTGTTTTTCTATAAGATTTTAGAACTGTTCTGACAGTGTGGTATTTCTTGTTTTTCTATTAGATTTTAGAACTGTTCTGACAAGGTGGTATTTCTTATTTTTCTATTAGATTTTAGAACTGTTCTGACAGGGTGATATTTCTTGTTTTTGTATTAGATTTTAGAACTGTTCTGACAAGGTGGTATTTCTTGTTTTTTTAACAGATTTTAGAACTGTTCTGACAAGGTGGTATTTCTTGTTTTTCTATTAGATTTTAGAATTGTTCTGACAGGGTGGTATTTCTTGTTTTTCTATTAGATTTTAGAACTGTTCTGACAGGGTGGTATTTCTTGTTTTTCTAACAGATTTTAGAACTGTTCTGACAAGGTGGTATTTCTTGTTTTTCTATAAGATTTTAGAACTGTTCTGACAGTGTGGTATTTCTTGTTTTTCTATTAGATTTTAGAACTGTTCTGACAAGGTGGTATTTCTTGTTTTTCTATTAGATTTTAGAACTGTTCTGACAAGGTGGTATTTCTTGTTTTTCTATTAGATTTTAGAACTGTTCTGACAGGGTGGTATTTCTTGTTTTTTTATTAGATTTTAGAACTGTTGTGACAAGGTGGTATTTCTTGTTTTTCTATTAGATTTTAGAACTGTTCTGACAAGGTGGTATTTCTTGTTTTTCTATTAGATTTTAGAACTGTTCTGAAAAGGTGGTATTTCTTTTTTTCTGTTAGATTTTAGAATTGTTCTGACAGGGTGGTATTTCTTGTTTTTCTATTAGATTTTAGAACTGTTCTGAAAAGGTGGTATTTCTTGTTTTTTTATTAGATATTAGAACTGTTCTGACAGGGTGGTATTTCTTGTTTTTCTATTAGATTTTAGAACTGTTCTGACAAGGTGGTATTTCTTGTTTTTCTATTAGATTTTAGAACTGTTCTGACAGGGTGGTATTTCTTGTTTTTCTAACAGATTTTAGAACTGTTCTGACAAGGTGGTATTTCTTGTTTTTCTATTAGATTTTAGAACTGTTCTGACAAGGTGGTATTTCTTGTTTTTCTGTTAGATTTTAGAATTGTTCTGACAGGGTGGTATTTCTTGTTTTTCTATTAGATTTTAGAACTGTTCTGACAAGGTGGTATTTCTTTTTTTTCTGTTAGATTTTAGAATTGTTCTGACAGGTTGGTATTTCTTGTTTTTCTATTAGATTTTAGAACTGTTCTGACAGTGTGGTATTTCTTGTTTTTCTATTAGATTTTAGAACTGTTCTGAAAAGGTGGTATTTCTTGTTTTTCTGTTAGATTTTAGAATTGTTCTGATAGGTTGGTATTTTTTGTTTTTCTATTAGATTTTAGAACTGTTCTGACAAGGTGGTATTTCTTTTTTTTCTGTTAGATTTTAGAATTGTTCTGACAGGTTGGTAATTCTTGTTTTTCTATTAGATTTTAGAACTGTTCTGACAGTGTGGTATTTCTTGTTTTTCTATTAGATTTTAGAACTGTTCTGACAGTGTGGTATATCTTGTTTTTCTATTAGATTTTAGAACTGTTCTGACAAGGTGGTATTTCTTGTTTTTCTGTTAGATGTTAGAACTGTTCTGACAAGGTGGTATTTCTTGTTTTTCTAACAGATTTTAGAACTGTTCTGACAAGGTGGTATTTCTTGTTTTTCTATTAGATTTTAGAACTGTTCTGACAAGGTGGTATATCTTGTTTTTCTATTAGATTTTAGAACTGTTCTGACAGGGTGGTATTTCTTGTTTTTCTATTAGATTTTAGAACTGTTCTGACAAGGTAGTATATCTTGTTTTTCTATTAGATTTTAGAACTGTTCTGACAGGGTGGTATTTCTTGTTTTTTTATTAGATTTTAGAACTGTTCTGACAGGGTGGTATTTCTTGTTTTTCTGTTAGATTTTAGAACTGTTCTGACAAGGTGGTATTTCTTGTTTTTCTATTAGATTTTAGAACTGTTCTGACAAGGTGGTATATCTTGTTTTTCTATTAGATTTTAGAACTGTTCTGACAGGGTGGTATTTCTTGTTTTTTTATTAGATTTTAGAACTGTTCTGACAGGGTGGTATTTCTTGTTTTTCTGTTAGATGTTAGAACTGTTCTGACAAGGTGGTATTTCTTGTTTTTCTAACAGATTTTAGAACTGTTCTGACAAGGTGGTATTTCTTGTTTTTCTATTAGATTTTAGAACTGTTCTGACAGGGTGGTATTTCTTGTTTTTCTATTAGATTTTAGAACTGTTCTGACAGGGTGGTATTTCTTGTTTTTCTAACAGATTTTAGAACTGTTCTGACAAGGTGGTATTTCTTGTTTTTCTATAAGATTTTAGAACTGTTCTGACAGTGTGGTATTTCTTGTTTTTCTATTAGATTTTAGAACTGTTCTGACAAGGTGGTATTTCTTATTTTTCTATTAGATTTTAGAACTGTTCTGACAGGGTGATATTTCTTGTTTTTGTATTAGATTTTAGAACTGTTCTGACAAGGTGGTATTTCTTGTTTTTTTAACAGATTTTAGAACTGTTCTGACAAGGTGGTATTTCTTGTTTTTCTATTAGATTTTAGAATTGTTCTGACAGGGTGGTATTTCTTGTTTTTCTATTAGATTTTAGAACTGTTCTGACAGGGTGGTATTTCTTGTTTTTCTAACAGATTTTAGAACTGTTCTGACAAGGTGGTATTTCTTGTTTTTCTATAAGATTTTAGAACTGTTCTGACAGTGTGGTATTTCTTGTTTTTCTATTAGATTTTAGAACTGTTCTGACAAGGTGGTATTTCTTATTTTTCTATTAGATTTTAGAACTGTTCTGACAGGGTGATATTTCTTGTTTTTCTATTAGATTTTAGAACTGTTCTGACAAGGTGGTATTTCTTGTTTTTCTATTAGATTTTAGAACTGTTCTGACAAGGTGGTATTTCTTGTTTTTCTGTTAGATTTTAGAATTGTTCTGACAGGGTGGTATTTCTTGTTTTTCTATTAGATTTTAGAACTGTTCCGACTGTGTGGTATTTCTTGTTTTTCTATTAGATTTTAGAACTGTTCTGACAAGGTGGTATTTCTTGTTTTCTATTAGATTTTAGAACTGTTCTGACAGGGTGGTATTTCTTGTTTTTCTATTAGATTTTACAACTGTTCTGACAAGGTGGTATTTCTTGTTTTTCTATTAGATTTTAGAACTGTTCTGACAGGGTGGTATTTCTTGTTTTTCTATTAGATTTTAGAACTATTCTGACAGGGTGGTATTTCTTGTTTTTTTATTAGATTTTAGAACTATTCTGACGGAGGTATTTCTTGTTTTTTTATTAGATTTTAGAACTATTCTGACAGGGTGGTATTTCTTGTTTTTCTATTAGATTTTACAACTGTTCTGACAGGGTGGTATTTCTTGTTTTTCTAACAGATTTTACAACTGTTCTGACAGTGTGGTATTTCTTGTTTTTCTATTAGATTTTAGAACTGTTCTGACAGGGTGGTATTTCTTGTTTTTCTAACAGATTTTAGAACTGTTCTGACAAGGTGGTATTTCTTGTTTTTCTATAAGATTTTAGAACTGTTCTGACAGTGTGGTATTTCTTGTTTTTCTATCAGATTTTAGAACTGTTCTGACAAGGTGGTATTTCTTATTTTTCTATTAGATTTTAGAACTGTTCTGACAGGGTGATATTTCTTGTTTTTCTATTAGATTTTAGAACTGTTCTGACAAGGTGGTATTTCTTGTTTTTCTAACAGATTTTAGAACTGTTCTGACAAGGTGGTATTTCTTGTTTTTCTATTAGATTTTAGAACTGTTCTGACAGGGTGGTATTTCTTGTTTTTCTATTAGATTTTAGAACTGTTCTGACAGGGTGGTATTTCTTGTTTTTCTATTAGATTTTAGAACTGTTCTGACAAGGTGGTATTTCTTGTTTTTCTATAAGATTTTAGAACTGTTCTGACAGTGTGGTCTTTCTTGTTTTTCTATTAGATTTTAGAACTGTTCTGACAAGGTGGTATTTCTTGTTTTCTATTAGATTTTAGAACTGTTCTGACAGGGTGGTATTTCTTGTTTTTCTATTAGATTTTACAACTGTTCTGACAAGGTGGTATTTCTTGTTTTTCTATTAGATTTTAGAACTGTTCTGACAGGGTGGTATTTCTTGTTTTTCTATTAGATTTTAGAACTATTCTGACAGGGTGGTATTTCTTGTTTTTTTATTAGATTTTAGAACTATTCTGACGGAGGTATTTCTTGTTTTTTTATTAGATTTTAGAACTATTCTGACAGGGTGGTATTTCTTGTTTTTCTATTAGATTTTACAACTGTTCTGACAGTGTGGTATTTCTTGTTTTTCTATTAGATTATAGAACTGTTCTGACAAGGTGGTATTTCTTGTTTTTCTATTAGATTTTAGAACTGTTCTGACAAGGTGGTATTTCTTGTTTTTCTAACAGATTTTAGAACTGTTCTGACAAGGTGGTATTTCTTGTTTTTCTATGAGATTTTAGAACTGTTCTGACAGTGTGGTATTTCTTGTTTTTCTATTAGATTTTAGAACTGTTCTGACAGGGTGGTATTTCTTGTTTTTTTATTAGATTTTAGAACTGTTCTGACAGGATGGTATTTCTTGTTTTTCTGTTAGATTTTAGAACTGTTCTGACAGTGTGGTATTTCTTGTTTTTCTATTAGATTTTAGAACTGTTCTGACAGGGTGGTATTTCTTGTTTTTCTGTTAGATGTTAGAACTGTTCTGACAAGGTGGTATTTCTTGTTTTTCTAACAGATTTTAGAACTGTTCTGACAAGGTGGTATTTCTTGTTTTTCTATTAGATTTTAGAACTGTTCTGACAAGGTGGTATATCTTGTTTTTCTATTAGATTTTAGAACTGTTCTGACAGGGTGGTATTTCTTGTTTTTTTATTAGATTTTAGAACTGTTCTGACAGGGTGGTATTTCTTGTTTTTCTGTTAGATGTTAGAACTGTTCTGACAAGGTGGTATTTCTTATTTTTCTAACAGATTTTAGAACTGTTCTGACAAGGTGGTATTTCTTGTTTTTCTATAAGATTTTAGAACTGTTCTGACAAGGTGGTATTTCTTATTTTTCTATAAGATTTTAGAACTGTTCTGACAGGGTGGTATTTCTTGTTTTTCTATTAGATTTTAGAACTGTTCTGACAAGGTGGTATTTCTTGTTTTTCTATTAGATTTTAGAACTGTTCTGACAAGGTGGTATTTCTTGTTTTTCTGTTAGATTTTAGAATTGTTCTGACAGGGTGGTATTTCTTGTTTTTCTATTAGATTTTAGAACTGTTTCGACTGTGTGGTATTTCTTGTTTTTCTATTAGATTTTAGAACTGTTCTGACAGTGTGGTATTTCTTGTTTTTCTATTAGATTTTAGAACTGTTCTGACAAGGTGGTATTTCTTGTTTTCTATTAGATTTTAGAACTGTTCTGACAGGGTGGTATTTCTTGTTTTTCTATTAGATTTTACAACTGTTCTGACTGTGTGGTATTTCTTGTTTTTCTATTAGATTTTAGAACTGTTCTGACAGGGTGGTATTTCTTGTTTTTCTATTAGATTTTAGAACTATTCTGACAGGGTGGTATTTCTTGTTTTTCTATTAGATTTTAGAACTGTTCTGACAGGGTGGTATTTCTTGTTTTTTTTATTAGATTTTAGAACTGTTCTGACAGGGTGGTATTTCTTGTTTTTCTGTTAGATGTTAGAACTGTTCTGACAGGGTGGTATTTCTTGTTTTTCTAACAGATTTTAGAACTATTCTGACAAGGTGGTATTTCTTGTTTTTCTATTAGATTTTACAACTGTTCTGACAGGGTGGTATTTCTTGTTTTTCTATTAGATTTTAGAACTGTTCTGACAGGGTGGTATTTCTTGTTTTTCTATTAGATTTTACAACTGTTCTGACAGTGTGGTATTTCTTGTTTTTCTATTAGATTTTAGAACTGTTCTGAGAAGGTGGTATTTCTTGTTTTTCTATTAGATTTTAGAACTGTTCTGACAAGGTGGTATTTCTTGTTTTTCTAACAGATTTTAGAACTGTTCTGACAAGGTGGTATTTCTTGTTTTTCTATAAGATTTTAGAACTGTTCTGACAGTGTGGTATTTCTTGTTTTTCTATTAGATTTTAGAACTGTTCTGACAGAGTGGTATTTCTTGTTTTTTTATTAGATTTTAGAACTGTTCTGACAGGGTGGTATTTCTTGTTTTTCTGTTAGATTTTAGAACTGTTCTGACAGTGTGGTATTTCTTGTTTTTCTATTAGATTTTAGAACTGTTCTGACAGGGTGGTATTTCTTGTTTTTCTCTTAGATGTTAGAACTGTTCTGACAAGGTGGTATTTCTTGTTTTTCTAACAGATTTTAGAACTGTTCTGACAAGGTGGTATTTCTTGTTTTTCTATTAGATTTTACAACTGTTCTGACAGGGTGGTATATCTTGTTTTTCTATTAGATTTTAGAACTGTTCTGACAGGGTGGTATTTCTTGTTTTTTTATTAGATTTTAGAACTGTTCTGACAGGGTGGTATTTCTTGTTTTTCTGTTAGATGTTAGAACTGTTCTGACAAGGTGGTATTTCTTGTTTTTCTAACAGATTTTAGAACTGTTCTGACAAGGTGGTATTTCTTGTTTTTCTATTAGATTTTACAACTGTTCTGACAGGGTGGTATTTCTTGTTTTTCTATTAGATTTTAGAACTGTTCTGACAGGGTGGTATTTCTTGTTTTTCTAACAGATTTTACAACTGTTCTGACAGTGTGGTATTTCTTGTTTTTCTATTAGATTTTAGAACTGTTCTGACAAGGTGGTATTTCTTGTTTTTCTATTAGATTTTAGAACTGTTCTGACAAGGTGGTATTTCTTGTTTTTCTAACAGATTTTAGAACTGTTCTGACAAGGTGGTATTTCTTGTTTTTCTATAAGATTTTAGAACTGTTCTGACAGTGTGGTATTTCTTGTTTTTCTATTAGATTTTAGAACTGTTCTGACAGGGTGGTATTTCTTGTTTTTTTACTAGATTTTAGAACTGTTCTGACAGGGTGGTATTTCTTGTTTTTCTGTTAGATTTTAGAACTGTTCTGACAGTGTGGTATTTCTTGTTTTTCTATTAGATTTTAGAACTGTTCTGACAGGGTGGTATTTCTTGTTTTTCTGTTAGATGTTAGAACTGTTCTGACAAGGTGGTATTTCTTGTTTTTCTAACAGATTTTAGAACTGTTCTGACAAGGTGGTATTTCTTGTTTTTCTATTAGATTTTAGAACTGTTCTGACAAGGTGGTATATCTTGTTTTTCTATTAGATTTTAGAACTGTTCTGACAAGGTGGTATTTCTTATTTTTCTAACAGATTTTAGAACTGTTCTGACAAGGTGGTATTTTTTGTTTTTCTATAAGATTTTAGAACTGTTCTGACAAGGTGGTATTTCTTATTTTTCTATAAGATTTTAGAACTGTTCTGACAGGGTGGTATATCTTGTTTTTCTATTAGATTTTAGAACTGTTCTGACAAGGTGGTATTTCTTGTTTTTCTGTTAGATTTTAGAATTGTTCTGACAGGGTGGTATTTCTTGTTTTTCTATTAGATTTTAGAACTGTTTCGACTGTGTGGTATTTCTTGTTTTTCTATTAGATTTTAGAACTGTTCTGACAAGGTGGTATTTCTTGTTTTCTATTAGATTTTAGAACTGTTCTGACAGGGTGGTATTTCTTGTTTTTCTATTAGATTTTAGAACTATTCTGACAGGGTGGTATTTCTTGTTTTTCTATTAGATTTTAGAACTGTTCTAACAGGGTGGTATTTCTTGTTTTTTTATTAGATTTTAGAACTGTTCTGACAGGGTGGTATTTCTTGTTTTTCTGTTAGATGTTAGAACTGTTCTGACAAGGTGGTATTTCTTGTTTTTCTAACAGATTTTAGAACTGTTCTGACAAGGTGGTATTTCTTGTTTTTCTATTAGATTTTACAACTGTTCTGACAGGGTGGTATTTCTTGTTTTTCTATTAGATTTTAGAACTGTTCTGACAGGGTGGTATTTCTTGTTTTTCTATTAGATTTTAGAACTGTTCTGACAAGGTGGTATTTCTTGTTTTTCTATTAGATTTTAGAACTGTTCTGACAGTGTGGTATTTCTTGTTTTTCTATAAGATTTTAGAACTGTTCTGACAAGGTGGTATTTCTTGTTTTTCTATTAGATTTTACAACTGTTCTGACAAGGTGGTATATCTTGTTTTTCTATTAGATTTTAGAACTGTTCTGACAGGGTGGTATTTCTTGTTTTTTTATTAGATTTTAGAACTGTTCTGACAGGGTGGTATTTCTTGTTTTTCTGTTAGATGTTAGAACTGTTCTGACAAGGTGGTATTTCTTGTTTTTCTAACAGATTTTAGAACTGTTCTGACAAGGTGGTATTTCTTGTTTTTCTATTAGATTTTACAACTGTTCTGACAGGGTGGTATTTCTTGTTTTTCTATTAGATTTTAGAACTGTTCTGACAGGGTGGTATTTCTTGTTTTTCTAACAGATTTTACAACTGTTCTGACAGTGTGGTATTTCTTGTTTTTCTATTAGATTTTAGAACTGTTCTGACAAGGTGGTATTTCTTGTTTTTCTATTAGATTTTAGAACTGTTCTGACAAGGTGGTATTTCTTGTTTTTCTAACAGATTTTAGAACTGTTCTGACAAGGTGGTATTTCTTGTTTTTCTATAAGATTTTAGAACTGTTCTGACAGTGTGGTATTTCTTGTTTTTCTATTAGATTTTAAAACTGTTCTGACAGGGTGGTATTTCTTGTTTTTTAATTAGATTTTAAAACTGTTCTGACAGGGTGGTATTTCTTGTTTTTCTGTTAGATTTTAGAACTGTTCTGACAGTGTGGTATTTCTTGTTTTTCTATTAGATTTTAGAACTGTTCTGACAGGGTGGTATTTCTTGTTTTTCTGTTAGATGTTAGAACTGTTCTGACAAGGTGGTATTTCTTGTTTTTCTAACAGATTTTAGAACTGTTCTGACAAGGTGGTATTTCTTGTTTTTCTATTAGATTTTAGAACTGTTCTGACAAGGTGGTATATCTTGTTTTTCTATTAGATTTTAGAACTGTTCTGACAAGGTGGTATTTCTTGTTTTTTTATTAGCTTTTAGAACTGTTCTGACAGGGTGGTATTTCTTGTTTTTCTGTTAGATGTTAGAACTGTTCTGACAAGGTGGTATTTCTTATTTTTCTAACAGATTTTAGAACTGTTCTGACAAGGTGGTATTTCTTGTTTTTCTATAAGATTTTAGAACTGTTCTGACAAGGTGGTATTTCTTATTTTTCTATAAGATTTTAGAACTGTTCTGACAGGGTGGTATATCTTGTTTTTCTATTAGATTTTAGAACTGTTCTGACAAGGTGGTATTTCTTGTTTTTCTATTAGATTTTAGAACTGTTCTGACAAGGTGGTATTTCTTGTTTTTCTGTTAGATTTTAGAATTGTTCTGACAGGGTGGTATTTCTTGTTTTTCTATTAGATTTTAGAACTGTTTCGACTGTGTGGTATTTCTTGTTTTTCTATTAGATTTTAGAACTGTTCTGACAAGGTGGTATTTCTTGTTTTCTATTAGATTTTAGAACTGTTCTGACAGGGTGGTATTTCTTGTTTTTCTATTAGATTTTACAACTGTTCTGACAGTGTGGTATTTCTTGTTTTTCTATTAGATTTTAGAACTGTTCTGACAGGGTGGTATTTCTTGTTTTTCTATTAGATTTTAGAACTATTCTGACAGGGTGGTATTTCTTGTTTTTCTATTAGATTTTAGAACTGTTCTGACAGGGTGGTATTTCTTGTTTTTTTATTAGATTTTAGAACTGTTCTGACAGGGTGGTATTTCTTGTTTTTCTGTTAGATGTTAGAACTGTTCTGACAAGGTGGTATTTCTTGTTTTTCTAACAGATTTTAGAACTGTTCTGACAAGGTGGTATTTCTTGTTTTTCTATTAGATTTTACAACTGTTCTGACAGGGTGGTATTTCTTGTTTTTCTATTAGATTTTAGAACTGTTCTGACAGGGTGGTATTTCTTGTTTTTCTAACAGATTTTAGAACTGTTCTGACAAGGTGGTATTTCTTGTTTTTCTATAAGATTTTAGAACTGTTCTGACAGTGTGGTATTTCTTGTTTTTCTATAAGATTTTAGAACTGTTCTGACAAGGTGGTATTTCTTGTTTTTCTATTAGATTTTACAACTGTTTTGACAGTGTGGTATTTCTTGTTTTTCTATTAGATTTTAGAACTGTTCTGACAAGGTGGTATTTCTTGTTTTTCTATTAGATTTTACAACTGCTCTGACAAGGTGGTATTTCTTGTTTTTCTATTAGATTTTAGAACTGTTCTGACAGGGTGGTATTTCTTGTTTTTCTATTAGATTTTACAACTGTTCTGACAGGGTGGTATTTCTTGTTTTTTTTATTAGATTTTAGAACTGTTCTGATAGTATGGCATTTCTTGTTTTTCTATTAGATTTTAGAACTGTTCTGACAGGGTGGTATTTCTTGTTTTTTTTATTAGATTTTAGAACTGTTCTGACAGGGTGGTATTTCTTATTTTTCTGTTAGATTTTAGAACTGTTCTGACAGGGTGGTATTTCTTGTTTTTCTATTAGATTTTAGAACTGTTCTCACAGGGTGGTATTTCTTGTTTTCCTATTAGATTTTAGAATTGTTCTGACAGGGTGGTATTTCTTGTTTTTCTATTAGATTTTAGAATTGTTCTGACAGGGTGGTATTTCTTGTTTTTCTGTTAGATTTTAGAACTGTTCTGACAGGGTGGTATTTCTTGTTTTTCTATTAGATTTTAGAACTGTTCTGACAGGGTGGTATTTCTTGTTTTCTATTAGATTTTAGAACTGTTCTGACAAGGTGGTATTTCTTGTTTTTTATTAGATTTTAGAACTGTTCTGACAGGGTGATATTTCTTGTTTTTTATTAGATTTTAGAACTGTTCTGACAAGGTGGTATTTCTTGTTTTTCTATTAGATTTTAGAACTGTTCTGACAGGGTGGTATTTCTTGTTTTTCTGTTAGATGTTAGAACTGTTCTGACAAGGTGGTATTTCTTGTTTTTCTAACAGATTTTAGAACTGTTCTGACAAGGTGGTATTTCTTGTTTTTCTATTAGATTTTAGAACTGTTCTGACAAGGTGGTATATCTTGTTTTTCTATTAGATTTTAGAACTGTTCTGACAAGGTGGTATTTCTTGTTTTTTTATTAGCTTTTAGAACTGTTCTGACAGGGTGGTATTTCTTGTTTTTCTGTTAGATGTTAGAACTGTTCTGACAAGGTGGTATTTCTTATTTTTCTAACAGATTTTAGAACTGTTCTGACAAGGTGGTATTTCTTGTTTTTCTATAAGATTTTAGAACTGTTCTGACAAGGTGGTATTTCTTATTTTTCTATAAGATTTTAGAACTGTTCTGACAGGGTGGTATATCTTGTTTTTCTATTAGATTTTAGAACTGTTCTGACAAGGTGGTATTTCTTGTTTTTCTATTAGATTTTAGAACTGTTCTGACAAGGTGGTATTTCTTGTTTTTCTGTTAGATTTTAGAATTGTTCTGACAGGGTGGTATTTCTTGTTTTTCTATTAGATTTTAGAACTGTTTCGACTGTGTGGTATTTCTTGTTTTTCTATTAGATTTTAGAACTGTTCTGACAAGGTGGTATTTCTTGTTTTTCTATTAGATTTTACAACTGTTCTGACAGTGTGGTATTTCTTGTTTTTCTATTAGATTTTAGAACTGTTCTGACAGGGTGGTATTTCTTGTTTTTCTATTAGATTTTAGAACTATTCTGACAGGGTGGTATTTCTTGTTTTTCTATTAGATTTTAGAACTGTTCTGACAGGGTGGTATTTCTTGTTTTTTTATTAGATTTTAGAACTGTTCTGACAGGGTGGTATTTCTTGTTTTTCTGTTAGATGTTAGAACTGTTCTGACAAGGTGGTATTTCTTGTTTTTCTATAAGATTTTAGAACTGTTCTGACAAGGTGGTATTTCTTATTTTTCTATAAGATTTTAGAACTGTTCTGACAGGGTGGTATATCTTGTTTTTCTATTAGATTTTAGAACTGTTCTGACAAGGTGGTATTTCTTGTTTTTCTATTAGATTTTAGAACTGTTCTGACAAGGTGGTATTTCTTGTTTTTCTGTTAGATTTTAGAATTGTTCTGACAGGGTGGTATTTCTTGTTTTTCTATTAGATTTTAGAACTGTTTCGACTGTGTGGTATTTCTTGTTTTTCTATTAGATTTTAGAACTGTTCTGACAAGGTGGTATTTCTTGTTTTTCTATTAGATTTTACAACTGTTCTGACAGTGTGGTATTTCTTGTTTTTCTATTAGATTTTAGAACTGTTCTGACAGGGTGGTATTTCTTGTTTTTCTATTAGATTTTAGAACTATTCTGACAGGGTGGTATTTCTTGTTTTTCTATTAGATTTTAGAACTGTTCTGACAGGGTGGTATTTCTTGTTTTTTTATTAGATTTTAGAACTGTTCTGACAGGGTGGTATTTCTTGTTTTTCTGTTAGATGTTAGAACTGTTCTGACAAGGTGGTATTTCTTGTTTTTCTAACAGATTTTAGAACTGTTCTGACAAGGTGGTATTTCTTGTTTTTCTATTAGATTTTACAACTGTTCTGACAGGGTGGTATTTCTTGTTTTTCTATTAGATTTTAGAACTGTTCTGACAGGGTGGTATTTCTTGTTTTTCTAACAGATTTTAGAACTGTTCTGACAAGGTGGTATTTCTTGTTTTTCTATAAGATTTTAGAACTGTTCTGACAGTGTGGTATTTCTTGTTTTTCTATAAGATTTTAGAACTGTTCTGACAAGGTGGTATTTCTTGTTTTTCTATTAGATTTTACAACTGTTTTGACAGTGTGGTATTTCTTGTTTTTCTATTAGATTTTAGAACTGTTCTGACAAGGTGGTATTTCTTGTTTTTCTATTAGATTTTACAACTGCTCTGACAAGGTGGTATTTCTTGTTTTTCTATTAGATTTTAGAACTGTTCTGACAGGGTGGTATTTCTTGTTTTTCTATTAGATTTTACAACTGTTCTGACAGGGTGGTATTTCTTGTTTTTTTTATTAGATTTTAGAACTGTTCTGATAGTATGGCATTTCTTGTTTTTCTATTAGATTTTAGAACTGTTCTGACAGGGTGGTATTTCTTGTTTTTTTTATTAGATTTTAGAACTGTTCTGACAGGGTGGTATTTCTTATTTTTCTGTTAGATTTTAGAACTGTTCTGACAGGGTGGTATTTCTTGTTTTTCTATTAGATTTTAGAACTGTTCTCACAGGGTGGTATTTCTTGTTTTCCTATTAGATTTTAGAATTGTTCTGACAGGGTGGTATTTCTTGTTTTTCTATTAGATTTTAGAATTGTTCTGACAGGGTGGTATTTCTTGTTTTTCTGTTAGATTTTAGAACTGTTCTGACAGGGTGGTATTTCTTGTTTTTCTATTAGATTTTAGAACTGTTCTGACAGGGTGGTATTTCTTGTTTTCTATTAGATTTTAGAACTGTTCTGACAAGGTGGTATTTCTTGTTTTTTATTAGATTTTAGAACTGTTCTGACAGGGTGATATTTCTTGTTTTTTATTAGATTTTAGAACTGTTCTGACAAGGTGGTATTTCTTGTTTTTCTATTAGATTTTAGAATTGTTCTGACAGGGTGGTATTTCTTGTTTTCTATTAGATTTTAGAACTGTTCTGACAGGGTGGTATTTCTTGTTTTTCTAACAGATTTTACAACTGTTCTGACAGGGTGGTATTTCTTGTTTTTTTATTAGATTTTACAAGTGTTCTGATAGTATGGTATTTCTTGTTTTTCTATTAGATTTTAGAACTGTTCTGACAGGGTGGTATTTCTTGTTTTTTTATTAGATTTTAGAACTGTTCTGACAGGGTGGTATTTCTTGTTTTTCTGTTAGATTTTAGAACTGTTCTGACAGGGTGGTATTTCTTGTTTTTCTATTAGATTTTAGAACTGTTCTCACAGGGTGGTATTTCTTGTTTTCCTATTAGATTTTAGAATTGTTCTCTGTGTATCAGTCGAAAAAATGTGGACACAGAATACACGTATTATTCATGATGTATGACGTCTACTGATATTGTCAAATGAAGAAAAAACGAATGATTATGAAAATTTTGAAAAAGGAATGATTTATATGAAAATTTTGAAAAAAGGGGGGGTAGTAGAGAAAAGGGGGGGGGGGGGGAAACGAAATCCATGCCCCATGCGCCTGTGCTTCTAACGGTGAGCTCTCCGATTTTTCCTTCTATATTGATAGCCAAAAATCTGCTCATCGGAAGTTTAAAAAATAGATCAATTGATAATTTAGAAACGCAAAAGAAATCTATTTCAATGAGAAATTCCCAATTCTTTGATTATTTATTCTATGCAAAATCTAAATAAACTTTTATTAAAATTCTAATAAAAAAATCTGTTTCTACGAAACTCCCGATGGAATAGAATGACTCAATCTAGCCGAGATACGAGCCAGGGGACAGAACTCGTCAGTTTACCGATGGAAGAGCGGCGTAGGTAAAATGAACGCCATAACAAATCGGTTACACAATTCATTCAAAATAAAAGATAATAGCCTCACCGGACGCAATTACGATCGAAATAAAAAGTATATCCCATAATTGTTCCTTCAAAACATGAATTAAAAAAATGCTTTTATAAATAGATACCCCGCTAAATTACTCGTGTTTTGGGAGAAAATTATTCATTATTCATGCGCAGTTGTTGAATGTTGCAGACGACGGGTTTTCATATTTGTAAACAGAAAACGATCGACAATTGCACTTGGAATCTATCGCTAAAATTCATTGAGGTTCGCATATTTTGTTATCTTATGCCTGTAATTGGAAAGAATATGATCTCCTGGTTCTATGCATATGTAGAACACATTGAAATTAAAACAAAAACAGTCAATATAATACATTTTCCTTACCTTGATCTATGTCAAAATCCGTGATGTACCTTATTCATTGAAGAGTCCAAGGAATTCCGAATGCAAACTGGCACACATTTATGGTATGAATAAAGGAAAGGTTTTTATGTCATGTGTATTATATACAAATAGATATGTGAACGTAAATGAATGAATGCTCTTTCAATTTTAACAGTTGTCATTAAATAATTTACACTAGAAAGGTTATTATGATGTTCGAAATTGTGTCTGGACCTAGGTCACAGAGTGACTAGAACGGGGTCATGAAAATCTGTTCCAAGTTAAAACCCGTAACAATGCCTTGAATAATATATGGGCTATGATTCAAAAGGAATATTGGTATTTAATCTGAAATATGAACATGCAATCAGCTTCATCAATTTGGTCAAATTTATAAATTATTATCAAATGCCACGGTCAATATCATCGAAATTGTTCGTAATTGCGTCCGGTGGCGGTGAGGCTAACGTGTACGGATCATCGTATTATTGAAATTTTAGGACTTCGTCCTTCAAACAGGTTGCCTGTCTCATATTATGAAGGGTTAAGATATCTGAATACAATTTTGTATGCCCCTTTTTGTCTCAAGGTTTCATTTTTTTTAGATTTTTAAAAATTTATTAATTGTTTTACTGGCATGTTTTTTTTTATAATATTTTCATATTTTTTCAATTCACTTAATTTTTGTTTACATGCTTTTATTTGTTCCACACATGTGTTTCTTTCTATTTATCTTGTATTGAAATTAAATTAAATTGAAATTATTAATTGTTGTACATCCCCTGTGCAAATCTAGTATCATAGATGATTTGTTTTTATTTAAAGTGATGATAAATAGTAATTCCCCAGTCTAAATTACAAAATGCACAATGTCTAAAACAATATTGCAATAAAAATAAACTGAAAAATACGGTATTAATACAAGAAAATAAAAAAAGACATAAAAATAGACGCCCCTTTCCCAAATGAAATAGCCTCTTTCGGATGTACGCTTAGGTGTCGTTTATTGTTGATGTTAAGAAACACCACCGATGTGTTCCGAAAGACAATGAATTTCGATGTTTGGCAAATGGTCGATCGATCAAGGTGGGTGTAAAACTAAGTGACACAATTGCATCCCACAAGACATTGACACTAGTTGTCGGTATGACAATGATCCTAGATGATTTCCTCAGACAATGGAATGGATGTTACAGAAAGCCATCATATTGTTTTAATTAAATTTTCTGACTTAAATAGAACCACCTCGACATTTGTTTTGAAATTGAGTCCACTTCAAGTAGCAACATTCGATGTTTGTGCACTATATAAATAAAAACTGAAGTGATGCAATAAATTTCTATTTATCCATAGACATATTCCGTATATTTTGATTGATTTCAAGCGTACGTATTTATTGTAAACCGACGTATTTTAACCGAAGGGTTGAACGTCATTTTTCATCAAAAATGACGCGAAAGTCACGTGACTTTGTTTTTAGATGGAACTCTCCTGCGTCACTGGCTTCCCGACTGCAAGTAGAAGCTTTAATACATGGCATTCCATTGAATATTTGTAAAAAAAAAAAAAAAAAAAAAAAAAAAAAACAAGCAAACAAAAAACAACAAAGGTCAATCAACTTTTTTGTTTAAAATTCTGATTGGTTGAATTAGTGTTTTTATTTGCTGTTTTCAAATTATTGAGAAAGGGTTAATGTCTAATGGGAGTTCTATCATTAGATTATAAGAATATAGGATTTGCGAGAAAAAACAGACCTCGTGAGCGAAAAGGAAGTTACGGTAACCGTTTAATATTGGAGACAAGAGGAAACAAGCCGCTGATAATCTAAGATGTTGACTAGTCTGTGCTTGACTTGTAAAGATTCGAAATGAAGAGTGTGAGGGTGATAATTTAAGATGTTGACTAGTCTGCGCTTGACTTGTAAAGATTCGAAATGAAGAGTGTGAGGGTGATAATTTAAGATGTTGACTAGTCTGTGCTTGACTTGTAAAGATTCGAAATGAAGAGTGTGAGGGTGATAATTTAAGATGTTGACTAGTCTGTGCTTGACTTGTAAAGATTCGAAATGAAGAGTGTGAGGGTGATAATTTAAGATGTTGACTAGTCTGTGCTTGACTTGTAAAGATTCGAAATGAAGAGTGTGAGGGACACGAAACCTGATGCACAAACCCATGATAAATATGTACAAATGTCAGGTTTTAAACAAGAGTACAAATCAGATTCTAAGATGGTAATTTGAAGAATCGGCCTCTCTGGTGTCAGATTATAAGAACCTGAAGTAAAACTTTTTTTTAACAACCGTGACATCGGACGCAGGGTGATGAAAAAACTTCGAATGATCCTTTGGACTAGGTGCATTAATTTCATAAATTAAGATAGGTCCCCAAATTTTGTACAAAACTCCCGTTTGAAATTTCCGATTATCTTTTACGGAATAAAACTAATTGCGAAGTTTCGTTTTTCTAATTAAAAATCATTACTTTTAGTATGATGCTAACCTATCACAAATTTAAGTGAGCGTAGGGCTAACTAATACCCACAGCCCCTCGTATTTCCTCCATTCAGTGGAAGGACCTTAAAAAAAACACGGTGCACAAGTACAATGTATGTCATGCCATTTTCTTGGGACACTCAAGTTTCTCCACACTATCTCAGTTTCATCATCTGATTCTCTCGTTATAGGTTTTCGTTGTATGTTTTATAAATGAGATCAATTGTTAAATTAATTATTCGAAGTATTGATTGAATTTACTTTTTAGTTTACCTTTGACTTTTCTCGTCTCGTCGAGGAATCAGAAATGTATCCAATCTTGCTTGTTTTCTTGGCCTAGAATTTTCGTCCATTTTATAATTTCTAAATAGCACGTGTACATGTAGTTGTAAAATTGACTGAAGAAATAATGTTTAATTAGCGTGAGAAGATAGTTGATGTCTAGTACCTCGGAACCAATCAGAATGGAATAATCTTTGAACTACTGACGGCGAATACATATATGAATCAGCGAACACATCCAACGTGTATTTACAATGTGTAAGAATATTTTACTACAGGTCACGAGTTAACCATTCATGAAAAAGTTATTTATTGAACTGCTTAATTAACGTTGTATAACATATGCTTTGCGAATTTTAGGGGGGGGGGGGGGGGGGGGGGGGGGGGCGCTCGCCCCGCACGCCCCCTCTAAATCCGCCACTGATATATATATATATATATATATATATATATATATATATATATACTAAGTGCATATCATAGGATGAGTTGTTGACTTCTAACAATCCTCTGACTTTTTCTGCAATCGACATTTCCATTGATAAATCTAACTTAAGGATAGCGTAACTAAGTACATCGTTTCCTTTCCTCTATCACGCACAAGAATTTTGCTGGACAGAACTATAGATATGAGTAACACAGCGGGTGTCTTATAAGAAATAGAAACTGTTTACCATTCGCGAGCCTATGGTTAACCTCCGTTGTTTGGTGGGGTCGGTGCTGCTCATCTTTCATATGGTTAACCTCCGTTGTTTGTTGGGGTCGGTGCTGCTCATCTTTCATATGGTTAACCTCCGTTGTTTGGTGGGGTCGGTGCTGCTCATCTTTCATATGGTTAACCTCCGTTGTTTGATGGGGTCGATGCTGCTCATCTTTCATATGGTTAACCTCCGTTGTTTGGTGGGGTCGGTGCTGCTCATCTTTCATATGGTTAACCTCCGTTGTTTGGTGGGGTCGGTGCTGCTCATCTTTCATATGTTTAACCTCCGTTGTTTGGTGGGGTCGGTGCTGCTCATCTTTCATATAGTTAACCTCCGTTGTTTGGTGGGGTCGATGCTGCTCATCTTTCATATGGTTAGCCTCCGTTGTTTGGTGGGGTCGGTGCTGCTCATCTTTCATATGGTTAACCTCCGTTGTTTGGTGGGGTCGGTGCTGCTCATCTTTCATATGGTTAACCTCCGTTGTTTGGTGGGGTCGGTGCTGCTCATCTTTCATATGGTTAACCTCCGTTGTTTGGTGGGGTCGGTGCTGCTCATCTTTCATATGGTTAACCTCCGTTGTTTGGTGGGGTCGGTGCTGCTCATCTTTCATATGGTTAACCTCCGTTGTTTGGTGGGGTCGATGCTGTTCATTTTTCATATGGTTAACCTCCGTTGTTTGGTGGGGTCGGTGCTGCTCATCTTTCATATGGTTAACCTCCGTTGTGTGGTGGGGTCGGTGCTGCTCATCTTTCATATGGTTAACCTCCGTTGTTTGGTGGGGTCGGTGCTGCTCATCTTTCATATGGTTAACCTCCGTTATTTGGTGGGGTCGGTGTTGCTCATCTTTTATATGGTTAACCTCCGTTGTTTGGTGGGGTCGGTGCTGCTCATCTTTCATATGGTTAACCTCCGTTGTTTGGTGGGGTCGGTGCTGCTCATCTTTCATATGGTTAACCTCCGTTGTTTGGTGGGGTCGGTGCTGCTCATCTTTCATATGGTTAACCTCCGTTGTTTGGTGGGGTCAGTGCTGCTCATCTTTCATATGGTTAACCTCCGTTGTTTGGTGGGGTCGGTGCTGCTCATCTTTCATATGGTTAACCTCCGTTGTTTGGTGGGGTCGGTGCTGCTCATCTTTCATATGGTTAACCTCCGTTGTTTGGTGGGGTCGGTGCTGCTCATCTTTCATATGGTTAACCTCCGTTGTTTGGTGGGGTCGGTGCTGCTCATCTTTCATATGGTTAACCTCCGTTGTTTGGTGGGGTCGGTGTTGCTCATCTTTTATATGGTTAACCTCCGTTGTTTGGTGGGGTCGGTGCTGCTCATCTTTCATATGGTTAACCTCCGTTGTTTGGTGGGGTCGGTGCTGCTCATCTTTCATATGGTTAACCTCCGTTGTTTGATGGGGTCGGTTCTGCTCATCTTTCATATGGTTAACCTCCGTTGTTTGGTGGGGTCGGTGCTGCTCATTTTTCATATGGTTAACCTCCGTTGTTTGGTGGGGTCGGTGCTGCTCATCTTTCATATGGTTAACCTCCGTTGTTTGGTGGGGTCGGTGCTGCTCATCTTTCAAATGGTTAACCACCGTTGTTTGGTGGGGTCGGTGTTGCTCATCTTTCATATGGTTAACCTCCGTTGTTTGGTGGGGTCGGTGCTGCTCATCTTTCATATGGTTAACCTCCGTTGTTTGGTGGGGTCGGTGCTGCTCATCTTTCATATGGTTAACCTCCGTTGTTTGGTGGGGTCGGTGCTGCTCATCTTTCATATGGTTAACCTCCGTTGTTTGGTGGGGTCGGTGCTGCTCATCTTTCATATGGTTAACCTCCGTTGTTTGATGGGGTCGGTTCTGCTCATCTTTCATATGGTTAACCTCCGTTGTTTGGTGGGGTCGGTTCTGCTCATTTTTCATATGGTTAACCTCCGTTGTTTGGTGGGGTCGGTGCTGCTCATCTTTCATATGGTTAACCTCCGTTGTTTGGTGGGGTCGGTGCTGCTCATCTTTCATATGGTTAACCTCTGTTGTTTGGTGGGGTCGGTGCTGCTCATCTTTCATATGGTTAACCTCCGTTGCTTGGTGGGGTCGGTGCTGCTCATCTTTCATATGGTTAACCTCCGTTGTTTGGTGGGGTCGGTGCTGCTCATCTTTCATATGGTTAAC
Source organism: Bathymodiolus brooksi (assembly GCA_963680875.1). Lineage (NCBI taxonomy): Eukaryota > Metazoa > Mollusca > Bivalvia > Mytilida > Modiolidae > Bathymodiolus > Bathymodiolus brooksi. Next base: position 47,790,193 of record OY804590.1, on the reverse strand, counting down.
CTCCGTTGTTTGGTGGGGTCGGTGCTGCTCATCTTTCATATGGTTAACCTCCGTTGTTTGGTGGGGTCGGTGCTGCTCATCTTTCATATGGTTAACCTCCGTTGTTTGGTGGGGTCGGTGCTGCTCATCTTTCATATGGTTAACCTCCGTTGTTTGTTGGGGTCGGTGCTGCTCATCTTTCATATGGTTAACCTCCGTTGTTTGGTGGGGTCGGTGCTGCTCATCTTTCATATGGTTAACCTCCGTTGTTTGGTGGGGTCGGTGCTGCTCATCTTTCATATGGTTAACCTCCGTTGTTTGGTGGGGTCGGTGCTGCTCATCTTTCATATGGTTAACCTCTGTTGTTTGGTGGGGTCGGTGCTGCTCATCTTTCATATGGTTAACCTCCGTTGTTTGGTGGGGTCGGTGCTGCTCATCTTTCATATGGTTAACCTCCGTTGTTTGGTGGGGTCGGTGCTGCTCATCTTTCATATGGTTAACCTCCGTTGTTTGGTGGGGTCGGTGCTGCTCATCTTTCATATGGTTAACCTCCGTTGTTTGGTGGGGTCGGTGCTGCTCATCTTTCATATGGTTAACCTCCGTTGTTTGGTGGGGTCGGTGCTGCTCATCTTTCATATGGTTAACCTCCGTTGTTTGGTGGGGTCGGTGCTGCTCATCTTTCATATGGTTAACCTCCGTTGTTTGGTGGGGTCGGTGCTGCTCATCTTTCATATGGTTAACCTCCGTTGTTTGGTGGGGTCGGTGCTGCTCATCTTTCATATGGTTAACCTCCGTTGTTTGGTGGGGTCGGTGCTGCTCATCTTTCATATGGTTAACCTCCGTTGTTTGGTGGGGTCGGTGCAGCTCATCTTTCATATGGTTAACCTCCGTTGTTTGGTGGGGTCGGTGCTGCTCATCTTTCATATGGTTAACCTCCGTTGTTTGGTGGGGTCGGTGCTGCTCATCTTTCATATGGTTAACCTCCGTTGTTTGGTGGGGTCGGTGCTGCTCATCTTTCATATGGTTAACCTCCGTTGTTTGGTGGGGTCGGTGCTGCTCATCTTTCATATGGTTAACCTCCGTTGTTTGGTGGGGTCGGTGCTGCTCATCTTTCATATGGTTAACCTCCGTTGTTTGGTGGGGTCGGTGCTGCTCATCTTTCATATGGTTAACCTCCGTTGTTTGGTGGGGTCGGTGCTGCTCATCTTTCATATGGTTAACCTCCGTTGTTTGGTGGGGTCGGTGCAGCTCATCTTTCATATGGTTAACCTCCGTTGTTTGGTGGGGTCGGTGCTGCTCATCTTTCATATGGTTAACCTCCGTTGTTTGGTGGGGTCGGTGCTGCTCATCTTTCATATGGTTAACCTCCGTTGTTTGGTGGGGTCGGTGCTGCTCATCTTTCATATGGTTAACCTCCGTTGTTTGGTGGGGTCGGTGCTGCTCATCTTTCATATGGTTAACCTCCGTTGTTTGGTGGGGTCGGTGCTGCTCATCTTTTTAATTTTCTGTGTTGTGTTTGTTTTGTTTGTTTTGTTTTTGGTTTGTTTTACTCTGCTTTTTTTTCTTTTTTTTGTCTTCGTCCTGTATCTTGTGTGCCCAATGTTGTCAGTGTCTCTGGATTGTTCATTTTTGATTGCCCTTTCGATATTCTCTATCGTTTATTTAATACAATCATGCCGACTCTGTGTATGGTAGCTATGGTATAAATATCTGGTAGCAAAATCTCATTACAATCTGTTTGACAGTTATGTATTTCTATGTTACGGTCTTGATTTTGTCTTTTTCTACGGTTTGTCTTAGATTTTTGAACTGTTACAATGGTATATTTTTTAGCTTTTCGTTTTATTGTAATTTTGTTCTGTTGGAAAGATCTAAAATGTTGTTTGTGCTTAAGCCTCATTTACCAAGAGAAAATTGTTATTTACATTTAATTGACACCAGTCACAATGTCCTAAATTAAGATTCCATGAAATCTCGCGATCTTGGGTGAAATAACTGCTGACTGTATACATGGGCGTATCTACGGGAAATACCGCCTATGGCAAGCACTAAAATTGCGTTTTACATTTATTATTTATTAATAATTTCTTCAGGTATTCATGTCTATGTGTATTACATGATTTTTGCAAAATTACTACAAGAAAATTATTTAAAAAATCTTTTTTAGGACGTTCCCATATATTAGGCGCTAAAACCTCTCAGTGGCGCCCCCTTCAAGTGGTGCCCAGAGCACGTGCCCTACTTGCCATACCCTGGATACGCCACTGACTGTATAGCGTTTAATAATTGTTATATTCTTCATGTCAGATAAAATATTACGGGTATTATTACCAATCAAACTAATTTACTATTGAACTTTTTAAAGTGTCATTGAAATATATTGATTGATTGATTAAAAAAAATAAAATATCATTTTATAGTCATGACCATTAATTCATAGATTGGTTGATTTACTTCAAAAATCAGTTATATTCATGAAGAGAACACACTCTAAACAATACATCTCTTAGATGAAAAGGTTGCACTGGGATGGGCCTACGATTGGACATTTAAATCAGGGTCGGATCCAGGATTTCAAGTTAGGGGGGGGGGGCGCACTTAAAAAAATAGCGTCGAGCGGAGGGAGGCGCGACATTTTTGGGGGTATTTCGTGGGAAAAATCACGATTTTACGCATAAAAATCATATTTTTTCCAATTTTAGGGAGGGGGCGCGGCCCCCTCTGGATCCGCCCCTGTAAATTACTTGAGGAAACAAGAGGATATAATAAATATGATCAGAACTTTTGTTATGAAAAGGAACACGAACGACTACCCATAGCACGTTATTGCTCATTAGCAAGTTATCTTTTTTTTTAGATAGGATCATGACGTTCTCCAAAACACAAAACACTCATCTATCACCCAAGCTGTGAATGAATGATTCGTCCTGCACAAATCAGTTGACCACGTTTTCGTTGTTTTTCAATGTTTCCCCGGGGGCAAATGTATTGTAACAATAAAGTCCCAACTATACTACTTTGATATGTGTATACATGTGTGTGTGTATTTATCCTGCACTTGTTCAATTTGAGCAAGCAAATTGCATTGATTGGATAATATTTTGTTATATACTGTCACTGACCGAAATATAGCTTTTTTTGTACATCTTCCACATGTTACCTGTTGAGCTTTGGGAACCTAATTGTAAATCCAGTTCACTTCATGTTGACAGAACATATTTAAAAAATAGGGCAGTCAAGTGATAATTACATAATTTTATTATTTAATTCAAAATATAAACGGCAATGGATTAATGTGATTTTTCTGTACGATAAACACAATATTTATACAGCGTCTTAAAATACAAAGTGTTATGTGTATTCGGCACAAAACTGGAGAACGGCTCTGTGAATCTCACCTTTATCCCAGTTTTTAAGCCTCATACACATAAACTTTATATGTTAAGACACTGCACTGATATTGTCTATGAATAGTCTTTTCCTTTGTTCTCTCCTCATGAAGCATAATACTTAATATTGATGTCATTTTCGCAAGTTAATTAACGTTAACTGTACGTCCTGTATTTTGACCCACTTAAATGGCAAATAGAAGATATGCAATGTTTCGTCATCATTCGCATGTAATCTTCTCAGTTTTCTTTAATAAATGTAGATTATTACATGGCATTTTTCATATCATACCTTTTATCAGCCCTATGTCATAATATCAGCCCGAGAGCCGATAGGCTCAAGAGATGATATATGAACGAGGACTGATAAAGAGTATGATATGAAAAATGACATCTTATGATATGTTTATCATATACTTCAACAAAATGTTTAGTAATTTTTGGCTAGAATTAAATGCGTAGTTATAGAACAAAAAAAATATTGTTTTAATACGCAAATCCAATAAATGCATTTTTGTTCTAGTACTTTCAATATCATAGGAGAGAAAATTGGCAGCTAATAATTTTCTGTGCAAATATTCAATAAAACAGTTTAGTTCGCCATGCCTGTAAACATAGTTTTCCGGAATTTCACGAAGTGAACTTACGAACATTGGCGGAAAGCTAGGCATGTAATAACATTCCGGAAGCGGTTAATAAACTTGCTTTATCAGGCCGCTTGGGCCATTCTTGTGAAACTGAGTGAAATATACATGTCTCCTCTTATTAGTCTAAGCAAAATTCAAAGATTTATCACAGGGTAAAATATATATATTGTTATAAAAAATAAAAATGACGTTGGAGAGCGATGATTTGGCTTCGACATGCTCAACAATGTGGCGGGAATCAATTGGTTAATAAGATCCCAACACTTCCCCTTTTGATAACTTGATCTCCAACGACATATGTAAACAAACAATAAAAAAACCTGCACTTACTCACTTCTACTCATAAAGACCACACATGTATTTGAGAAAAAAAGAGTAAATAACATATGTTTCTTCTAAGGAAATGAAAGAACGATTCTACAACTAGGCTTGTGGCACTATGAAATGTTCCGGGAAGTCATGTTATAATTAATCTGTCATCAAATAATAAATCATAAGGGAAGTGTATGACAAAATGTTTTTAAAAAACAGAGAGTCACAGGTATTTTTAGGAAAGTCTTGTACTTCATTTTTGCTCTTACAACTTTGCTTGAAGGAAACTGTTACTCTTTCAATACTGACGATTAAATCTTTGTCTCATTACAAAGAAGTATATTGAAGAAAAAAAAAGAATTTTGATGCACAAATCCACACAAATTACAGATAAAATCCACAAGTTAAAGCATAGCACTTGTATTGTAAGCTTTCAGCTAAAAGTTTACGCAATGTATTCAACGGTGACTATAATCTATATCCAAAATTAGTGAGAAGCTCTTCTTTGAAGTACATGTTATGTATGAAAAATAAACACTACAGAAAACCAAAGGACAAGCCATAGACGCAGGCAACATTGGGTACAAGACAGACAATACAGACAGACAAACAAACAACTCAAAGCAGATAATTAAAAAAGATGAACAACACAGACCCCAACAATAGCCGGTGGTGAACCCATGTACTCGCGAATGGTTGACATTTCTTTCTTATAATAAGACACTCTTCATGCAAATATATTTTATATTAGAGAAATTGAACATCGTTAAGCAATAGCGAAGCTGTCCCGGAAATGAATAGGAACCTGTGCGGGAAAAAACGTTTAGTAATCGTTTGCAACTGTACCCGTGTGTTCATACTTGTACAGTCTGGGAGTAAACATATTTTACAATCAGCTGTACGTAAAACCATTTAATTTATCGACCCTTTATACAATTATTCCCTTCATTAAGCTAAAAGATATATCAAAAGATTAAATTCATCTTTGTTTCATTAAAAAAAAACAATAGCCAAGGAAGGGCAAATCTTATTTTGCCAAAAAAAATCATTCTGATTCTAAGAAAACGTTCTCTGAAACTGAAATCATCACAATGCTCGAGTTTTTGATTGACAACATGTGTGTTATTGTTGGTGGACATGTTTTTCAACGGAGAGAGGCCATGCATTCTTATGGGTACTATTTGATTGAATTGATTTTGATATATTTAGAAGACATGTCCGTGCTCCTATTAGTTTTACGAATACATAAAGATATAGAGATGTGAAGTAGGTTTCTGGACTGTCAGACCAAATGGAGATAAAAGTTAGATAGAGGAAACATAGGGAAAAGCTGTTTCTAGACATCTGATGGACTTGTGAATGGATATGTGAACCATTAAATCACATTTTATGCTGACAAATCAGTTACCTCAATTATACTGCAATTTCTGATAAATAAGCATTAAAGTGCATTTTGAATTTATCGGATATATTGTATCCGCATGAGAACTTTTTGACAGTATCAATCGTGCTATTGATGCTGGCATTTATTTGACGCCTTCCAATCAGAAAACGGTACTATAAACAACTGCATTAGTCTACGAATTAATTTTAAACTGATTTGGTGTTCTTGTTCCCAACGCTCTTTGAGGGTACCAGATGAAGGTTAATTAACTTTTCCCTAAAGTACCTGTACCAAGCCAGTAAATGTGAGCGGTCATGTATTTGTGTGTTAGGGGTATCGATATTGTTCCTTTCTGCTATTTTTCTATTGGATTTTTTACATGTTTCGACAGTGTTTTGGTTTTTTTCTTCATTTTACTACTTCCGATGTATCCATGTTATTAATGTAATACTAACAACAACAAACGAATCCACGGTATCGGTGTTCAGATTGATAACGGTAGAACCTGAATCAAGTGAGGAGCAACAGCAATGAAGAATGTTTGAGTGTTTCTAATAGTATGCATATAGTCTGACCGATGTTGTAATGGTTTGGAGCGTTCTAACCTTCAGTGTGGTAGATCGTGGATTTGACCTCCGGTCGGATGGAACAATAGACTATGAAATTCGTATTTGCAGTTTTTTAGTTTAGTATGCAATAATAATGAGCAAGAGCACTGACTGGTTGGCTCAGAGACAGCATAATATGCCCGAGCTCTAGTCGGATCAGACCAAAGACTATGATATTTGTATTTACAGTTTCCCCACTTAGCATACAATAATAACGAGTAAGAGTAATGACTGGTTGGCTCAGAGACAGTATGATATGTCCGAGTGGAGCGACCTGTCTGCCCGTAGACTTTTGTTTTAAGGTGATACACCATAACAATCAATAAAGCGTTTTGGTCTAGTAGAAAGCGTACTTTATGTTCGAAATAGGGAAGCATTAAACAGATTAAGTTTAAAACATATAATCAGATATTGGTTCTAATCTTTATAATCGCTTTATAAAGGATATCGATGTATCCACGGGTCGGTTTTGACAGGTTATATAGAGATATGGATACCAGCAACATTTGTGGGATAAACCAATATAAGCACATTAATGATGTATTGAATATGTGTATTATCAGATACAATATTTGCTTGTTTTCTTTATCTGATATCTCTGTTACATCAGTCTAGTGTGGTGCATTCTGCTTAAGCACATGCTGCCCTCAGTTTACTCTGTAAAGAATAATGTTGAACATATATATTTAATCTGTCTGTCTTTTTTCATTTTAATCCATATCCTTTTTACTAATATTCGAGCATTGTCTTCTCCTGAGGAAACTGTTTTCCTATGGTGTTGTATGGCGAGTTATAGTGTCTGCGCCAACACTATATGAAAATTGTTCCCGAGGGAGAAGACGATAATAATATGTTTAGTACATAACCTCTCATTCTGGACATAAAAGAACAAACTAGGTAAATCCGTCGGCGTTTATATTGTCAAACCTCGTCATATTGACAGCAAATGATAAACAGACGACAGCGCCGTCTATTTTAGCGGAGGTAAATCCTGACATAAATATATAAAAATAACGCGGGAAAATCTATTCCACAGGCATAATGCCAGCGGGAAATCTCTTCAAACGGTATAGTTTTCGTCGCTAGACATAGTCACCCGTTGCCCCGATTATGCATACACTGTTCAAAAATAGTGAACAATGATCATACAATAAAATTAAAGCATGTACAAATAACTGTTAGTATTTATAAATCGAAACAATTATTTGTATATTTGAAATAGGCTCTCCTTTCCACGAGCAAGTGGTAATTGGATATACATCTAACGATGTATTGCAATGGCTTACGACCGGAGAGATTTCCTCTGATAGTAACCTATGAAACTGATCTCGATGATATAACTGAAAAAATATATTTACACTGTAAAAGTATATATAACTTACTATGTCAAATTCACAGATGTGCCCTCCATTATGTATTCCTGTTAAACAACCCTGAAGGCCTAAAACTATGTTATTGGCCGCTGTGCGCGTGACGGTTGTAAACTGACATCCAGCCTTTCCTGTTGATAAAGAGAACACATGAGTTAATGGTATGTTAACAATAAACAGAACACACGAGTTAAAGGTATGTTAACAATAAACAGAACACACGAGTTAAAGGTATGTTAACAATAATCGGAACACATGAGTTAAAGGTGTGTTAACAATAAATGGAACACATGAGTTAAAGGTATGCTAACAATAAACAGAACACACGAGTTAAAGGTATGTTAACAATAATCGGAACACATGAGTTAAAGATGTGTTAACAATAAATGGAACACATGAGTTAAAGGTATGCTAACAATAAACGGAACATATGAGCTAAAAGTGTGTTAACAATAAACGGAATACATGAGTTAAAGGTATTCTAACAATAAACAGAACACACGAGTTAAAGGTATGTTAACAATAAACGGAACATATGAGCTAAAAGTATGTTAACAATAAACGGAACACATGAGTTAATTGTATGTTAACAATAAACGGAACACATGAGTTATAGCTATGTTAACAATAAACGGAATACATGAAATAATGGTATGCTAACAATAAAAGGAACACATGAGTTAATGGTATGTTAACAATAAACAGAACACACGAGTTAAAGGTATGCTAACAATAAAAGGAACACATGTGCTAAAGGTATGTTAACAATAAACGGAACATATGAGTTAATGGTATGTTAACAATAATCGGAACACATGAGTTATAGCTATGTTAACAATAAACGGAATACATGAAATAATGGTATGTTAACAATAAACGGAACACATGAGTTAAAAGTATGCTAACAATAAAAGGAACACATGTGCTAAAGGTATGTTAACAATAAACGGAACATATGAGTTAATGGTATGTTAACAATAAACAGAACACACGAGTTAAAGGTATGCTAATAATAAAAGGAACACATGAGTTAATGGTATGTTAACAATAAACAGAACACACGAGTTAAAGGTATGCTAACAATAAACAGAACACATGAGTTAAAGGTATGTCAACAATAAACGGAACACATGCGTTAAAGGTATGCTAACAATAATCGGAACACATGAGTTAAAGGTATGTTAACAATAAACGGAACACATGAGCTAAAGGTATGCTAACAATAAACGGAACACACGAGTTAAAAGTATGTTAACAATAAACGGAACACATGAGTTAAAGGTATGTTGACAATAAACGGAACATATGAACTAAAAGTGTGTTAACAATAAACGGAACCTATGAGCTAAAAGTATGTTAACACTAAACGGAACACATGCGTTAATTGAATGTTAACAATAAACGGAACACATGAGTTAAAGTTATGTTAACAATAAACGGAATACAAGAGATAATGGTATGTTAACAATAAACGGAACACATGAGTTAAAAGTATGTTAACAATAAACAGAACACATGAGTTAAAAGTATGCTAAAAATAAACGGAACACATGAGCTAAATGTATGCTAACAATAAACGGAACATATGAGCTAAAAGTATGTTAACAATAAACGGAATACATGAGTTAATGGTATGCTAACAATAAACGGAAGACATATTGACGATTCTTAACCTTTTATTGAATGCTAATAAACAAATAATACAAGTAACATATCTCAGAAAAAATATTAACAGTTTTTTTTATAATTATATTCTATTGTGATTCTCTCATGATTGTCTCTCATTTTTCGATGACATTGATTAGTGAATAATAAATTACAGAAAATTCCAGGAAGTGTCTATTTATAGAGTCTTTCATTTCGAGACAAACTCACGGCTATGTGAGCAAATTTGGAAATTGTTACACGTAAAAACCGCGCACTTAATATAATTTCCTCATGCTATGCAGATCTAAGCCTCTAATATGGCAGTATGGATTGAAAACTGTTTCAAAGCATATTGGCTGCTATCGTGACAGAAACAGTCATTATATTCAATAAGAAAGATAAATGTACGTAATACTCAGTACCGCCTGACCGGATGTATGTAGTTATTAGATTTACTTCCACCTATGCAATCAGTGCCTATCATCACTGATGTTGTTAGCTAGATTCCGGATCTTTGCGAGATATACTCAATAACATTTTATGAGCTAAAGTTTGACAGTGACTTGCGGTAGGTCGGCGGCTTTCTGTGGTAACTTTTGTTTCATTCACTAATAATACCAAACAGACTGTTACCATGGTTACAATAAAACTGAGAAAATGTTGCAAGAGCCAAATAGTACAGCGAAGTCTTCCAATCGTTTTTATTTTATATTTATATGATTGCCATGCATTTGTCACTACGGACACAAATTGTTCCAATCGTCACTACTCGGCCATTCTCGCTACCCTACAAATAACCTCGTATGCATTAGGCGTATAAATCGCACTACTTTTCACATGTCAGTTAAATGAAAGTTTGATAAAGTTATATTTTAAGCAATTTTCTATATTTCAATTATTTTCATGGATAAAAGTTAAAGTTTTAATTAGTTTTGCATGATTAGATTTTACTTAGTATGTCTTCCATATTGGATTTTCGTGGACTATATTTTTGTGTGTCTTAACTTAACTTAACTTCCGGCAAACAATTTAAGAAGAATTTCTATTATCTACGTACGAGGTTATTTGTAGGGTAGCGAGAATGACCGAGTAGTTACGATTGAAATTGTTCTTGTGCTATTCAAATAAACTGACGCCTGATACGATTATTGCAAATTCTACTGAACATGACGTCCTTCTTTCGCTTTGTAAACAAAGGACCGATTTATCGATTGGGTATAATCTCATTAGCACATGCGACATTAGCATCTGGCTCGAGATAAAAATACTAATATCCGCCAACCCATGTTAAAACTCAAAGCACATTCAGACTTCCACGATTTATTTCTTAAATATAATAATGACTGGAAAAACATTTTTCATATTGTCTTTACATCTCACGATCATAATGTTAGACACTTAGTATAAGAACGGACATGAATGTAAATGGACACGATAAACTATTAAACTTGACACTTGGACACAAATTAAAGTACAGGAATAGAGCGTTTATTGCTGATCAACGTTTTGGTATCTGGTGTGATATATACAGAACATTTCATGTTTTATTATCCATGCCATCCAAGCAGGGTATGACGTTGTAAAGGGCTTAAGTGATCATATATGATAAAGTCATATGATTCCGGAAGGGGTTTAAGGTATCATATGTTATAACATCATATGACGACGGAAGGGGTTTAAGTGGCAATATGTGATAACGTCACATCTATATTGTATTGATGGTGGAATATGGTGAAAGCTATCTTAATTAATGCGTGGCAGACTGGCACACTTTGTGGACATTAAATATTATAAATCTAAAATTCGTGATCGGTGAATTAAAAAGCAAATACATAATATGTTGGAAGGTGGCTAGATTGGTTGAATTTATTTCAGCTAAATGACCATGTCGGTGAGCTTTGTTGATGGTGGAAATCTTAATCCCCCCCCCCCTCCGAAGAAATCCATCGACTTGCCACAAGTCACTGACTACCTTAATTACATACACTTTAGCGGTGTTAGTCACCAACAAGAAAAGTCTGAAGATACAAAAGGGGTAATCAGTAGCCGTAAATCGAAGACGGACATGCAATACAATTGCCAAGAGAAAAAGTACAAAAGACGGACATGCAATACAATGGCCAAGAGAAAAAGTACAAAAGACGGACATGCAATACAATGGCCAAGAGAAAAAGTACAAAAGATGGACATGCAATACAATGGCCAAGATAAAAAGAACAGACAAACAACCATCTACAATACACTACACAGAAACGAAAGATCGAGCAACATGAACCCCAATAAAATCCGGGGGTGAACCCGTCGTGTTACTCTAGTTACAAACACGGTGATAAGTCATGAATGATGAAATGATCGGGTATTACTTACGACAAGTGGAACATATCCGTGGCCATTTGTGACAGAGATATTTCGTAGCGATTAAGTCATGGTAGCGATCGTAAAACTTTCGAAGTGATGACTTCAACAATGATCTACAAAACATTAAATAGACAATTAAGGATAGAGCAACCCGAAACCCACTAAAACCGGGGATGAACTCGGGTGCTCTGGAAGGGTAAGCCGTTCCTGCTCCACTAGAGACACCTGTCGTGTTACTGTTGAAAGATGACAGCTACGATATAACTGAGATATTGTTGAAGATGGAGTAAGCAAACACCCATAATTATAATAATATATACCTGGCACAGAGGCGCCTCCTGGTGGTAAAGTGATGGTATTTCCTGTTGTATGGCCATTCATTTGTTGATCGCCTGCAGCATTGTAGGCGTTGGTATACCCGACAGTGTATTCCAAGTTGGCTGCAATAAGATCATTAAGTTCCAAATATACTGTTGTATTTATTTTCATAAGTATAAATGTTCGTGTATAAACGGATAGTGAAATGTTCGTTGACACTTGAATTCGTGGTTTTGAATGATTTGATTTATTGTGTTTTAATGTCACTTTCAGCAATAGTTCAGCTATATCATGGCGACCAATTTTAGTGGTGGAAGAAGCTGGAGTACCCGGAGAGAACCACCGACCATGGGCAAGCAACTGGTAAACTTTATCACTTGCGGCTGTGAGTCGAATGCATCCATGTTTGTAAATTACAAAGCCGGGCGAGAACCCACGCCATATTGGTGATAGGCTTGTATGAGTTGATAGGTAATACAACTATCTAACTCATTGAGCCACCCGGGTCCTTCGTGGTTTTGATACTTACCCACATTTTCGCTAGTTAGATATGTTTTTCGTGGTACACTTAAATAAGTTCATTGTTTGCTGATATCAGTTTCCCCATTTCTGTATAGTATTCATATGTTAGGCTTGTTCTCGTTCTGAATATGCACTACATCTGGACATTACGCCGGCAACAATTAAAATTTTAAATAAATATTTTAAAGAATTCTAGACATTGTTATTAGTTAGCACTGATAAGGAGAAAAAATACGTACTATACTTTGTATATAGTGCTAAATTACTGAAACAACATCGACATGTTGTCACATCACGACTATCATGATTTCGACCCAGTCTGTTTATGCTCTTGATCCTTTGTGGTGTGTGTTTAGTTGAGAAGTAGCAAATAATAATTTCATAGTTTGTTTTTGGCTTATCGGGGATTAAGTAAGACGAGCACGACAGCCATGTTCACACCATCAAGATGTTTCTGTCTATTTAAAGACGTTTGGGTATTCAACAGGATGCTTTGTTTCATATTTGATCAACCACACTAAATTATAACGTGCATTTGTGCAAAAAATATTTGAGCAGAACTTTGATACATAGCTATGTAATCATTTAAAGTTTCCAGTTAAATTTAGTTTTGGGTTCTAGACATTACAGCTTTTGATCTGGTGATGATAAATATCAGAATCATAGTGTTCAGGAAATTGGTTCATCTAACTCCCGTAATAACAATGGAGTATCGAAATAGACCTAGTTTCTCCTTTGTGGAACACCAATCCTCCGGAAGAGGTGTCCACTTGTTGTCAGGTGGGACGGCTTAAATACACATCTTGTCCTTAGAGCGATACTGAAATTAATGTGTTTGTAATGTAATGAGAATACCACATTCCTTGTCACGTAAAATACAACTTACGGTTGCTCTCAATCAGAAACGTTCCCTATGAGTAGTTGATGTGGGCAAACGATAGTTTGTCCGACATTATCCACCATCTCTCCCATCTGACTTGTGACAATCATAATAACAATCAATAAACCCATATTCATGCCAACGTTTTATATCTTACGTGATTTATTGCTTGTAAGCATGTTCGCGGCTTTACTGTAGCTGAAATACTGGCCACTTGACGTTAAACATCAACAATCATACTGGTCACTTGACGTTAAACATCAACAATCATACTAGTCACTTGACGTTAAACATCAACAATCATACTGGTCACTTGACGTTAAACAGCAACAATCATACTGGTCACTTGATGTTAAACATCAACAATCATACTGGTCACTTGACGTTAAACATCAACAATCATACTGGCCACTTGAGGTTAAACAGCAACACTCATGCATGCCACGTGTCGTTACACAACAACAATCATACATGCCACGTGTCGTTAAGCAACAACAATTATGCTGGTCACTTGACGTTAAACAACAAAAATCATACTGTCCACTTGACGTTAAACAACACCAATCATACTGGCCACTTGGTGTTAAACAGTAACAATCATACTGGTCACTTGATGTTAAACAGTAACAATCATACTGGCCACTTGCTGTTAAACAGTAACAATCATACTGGCCACTTGATGTTAAACAGTAACAATCATACTGGCCACTTGACGTTAAACATCAACAATCATACTGATCACTTGACGTTAGACAGCAACAATCATACTGGCCACGTGATGTTAAACTGCAACAATCATACTGGCCACTTGACGTTAGACAGCAACAATCATACTGGTCACTTGACTTTAAACAACACCAATCATACTGGCCACTTGACGTTAAACAACACCAATCATACTGGTCACTTGACGTTAAACAACAAAAATCATACTGGTCACTTGACTTTAAACAACACCAATCATACTGGCCACTTGACGTTAAACAACACCAATCATACTGGTCACTTGACGTTAAACAACAAAAATCATACTGGTCACTTGACTTTAAACAACACCAATCATACTGGCCATTTGACGTTAAACATCAACAATCATACTGGTCACTAGACGTTAAACAACAACAATCATACTGGTCACTTGACGTTAAACAGCGACAATCATACTGGTCACTAGACGTTAAACAACAACAATCATACTGGTCACTAGACGTTAAACAACAACAATCATACTGGCCACTTGACGTTAAACAACAACAATCATACTGGTCACTTGATGTTAAACAACAACAATCATACTGGTCACTTGACGTTAAACATCAACAATCATACTGGTCACTTGACGTTAAACATCAACAATCATACTGGTCACTTGACGTTAAACAACAACAATCATACTGGTCACTTGACGTTAAACATCAACAATCATACTGGTCACTTGACGTTAAACAGTAACAATCATACTGGTCACTAGACGTTAAACAACAACTATCATACTGGTCACTAGACGTTAAACAACAACAATCATACTGGCCACTTGATGTTAAACAACAACAATCATACTGGTCACTTGATGTTAAACAGCAACAATCATACTGGTCACTAGACGTTAAACAACAACAATCATACTGGTCACTAGACGTTAAACAACAACAATCATACTGGTCACTTGATGTTAAACAACAACAATCATACTGGTCACTAGACGTTAAACAACAACAATCATACTGGTCACTAGACGTTAAACAACAACAATCATACTGGCCACTTGATGTTAAACAACAACAATCATACTGGTCACTTGACGTTAAACAGTAACAATCATAACAATCATACTGGTCACTTGATGTTAAACATCAACAATCATACTGGTCACTAGACGTTAAACAACAACAATCATACTGGTCACTTGATGTTAAACAGCAACAATCATACTGGTCACTTGATGTTAAACATCAACAATCATACTGGTCACTTGATGTTAAACATCAACAATCATACTGGTCACTTGACGTTAAACATCAACAATCATACTGGTCACTTGACGTTAAACAGCGACAATCATACTGGTCACTAGACGTTAAACAACAACAATCATACTGGTCACTAGACGTTAAACAACAACAATCATACTGGCCACTTGACGTTAAACAACAACAATCATACTGGTCACTTGATGTTAAACAACAACAATCATACTGGTCACTTGATGTTAAACATCAACAATCATACTGGTCACTTGACGTTAAACAACAACAATCATACTGGTCACTTGACGTTAAACATCAAAAATCATACTGGTCACTAGACGTTAAACAACAACTATCATACTGGTCACTAGACGTTAAACAACAACAATCATACTGGCCACTTGATGTTAAACAACAACAATCATACTGGTCACTTGATGTTAAACAGCAACAATCATACTGGTCACTAGACGTTAAACAACAACAATCATACTGGTCACTAGACGTTAAACAACAACAATCATACTGGTCACTTGATGTTAAACAACAACAATCATACTGGTCACTTGATGTTAAACAACAACAATC
This sequence comes from Bathymodiolus brooksi, assembly GCA_963680875.1. Classification (NCBI taxonomy): domain Eukaryota; kingdom Metazoa; phylum Mollusca; class Bivalvia; order Mytilida; family Modiolidae; genus Bathymodiolus; species Bathymodiolus brooksi. The sequence goes on along the minus strand of OY804590.1, from coordinate 47,774,224 downwards.
ATACTGGTCACTAGACGTTAAACAACAACAATCATACTGGTCACTAGACGTTAAACATCAACAATCATACTGGTCACTTGATGTTAAACAACAACAATCATACTGGTCACTTGACGTTAAACATCAACAATCATACTGGTCACTAGACGTTAAACAACAACAATCATACTGGCCACTTGACGTTAAACAGCAACTATCATACTGGCCACTTGACGTTAAACATCAACACTCATACTGGCCATTTGACGTTAAACAGCAACACTAATGCATGCCACGTGTCGTTACACAACAACAATCATACATGCCACGTGTCGTTAAGCAACAACAATTATGCTGGCCACTTGACGTTAAACAGCAACAATTATACTGGCCACTTGACGTTAAACAACAACACTCATACTGGCCACTTGACGTTAAACAGTAACAATCATAACAATCATACTGGCCACTTGATGTTAAACAGCAACACTAATACATGCCACGTGTCGTTACACAACAACAAGCATACATGCCACGTGTCATTAAGCAACAACAATTATGCTGGCCACTTGATGCTAAACAGTAACAATCATACTGGCCACTTGACGTTAAACATCAACAATCATACTGGTCACTTGACGTTAAACAGCAACAATCATACTGGTCACTTGACGTTAAACTGCAACAATCATACTGGTCACTTGACGTTAAACAGCAACAATCATACTGGCCACTTGACGTTAAACATCAACAATCATACTGGCCACTTGACGTTAAACAACAACAATCATACTGGTCACTTGATGTTAAACAACAACAATCATACTGGTCACTTGACGTTAAACATCAACAATCATACTGGTCACTTGACGTTAAACATCAACAATCATACTGGTCACTTGACGTTAAACAACAACAATCATACTGGTCACTTGACGTTAAACATCAACAATCATACTGGTCACTTGACGTTAAACAGTAACAATCATACTGGTCACTAGACGTTAAACAACAACTATCATACTGGTCACTAGACGTTAAACAACAACAATCATACTGGCCACTTGATGTTAAACATCAACAATCATACTGGTCACTTGATGTTAAACAACAACAATCATACTGGTCACTTGATGTTAAACATCAACAATCAAACTGGTCACTTGATGTTAAACATCAATAATCATACTGGTCACTTGACGTTAAACATCAACAATCATACTGATCACTAGACGTTAAACATCAACAATCATACTGGTCACTTGATGTTAAACAACAACAATCATACTGGTCACTTGATGTTAAACATCAACAATCATACTGGTCACTTGACGTTAAACAGCAACAATCATACTGGTCACTTGATGTTAAACATCAACAATCATACTGGTCACTTGACGTTAAACATCAACAATCATACTGGTCACTTGACGTTAAACAGCAACACTCATGCATGCCACGTGTCGTTACACAACAACAATCATACATGCCATGTGTCGTTAAGCAACAACAATTATGCTGGTCACTTGACGTTAAACAACAAAAATCATACTGTCCACTTGACGTTAAACAACACCAATCATACTGGCCACTTGGTGTTAAACAGTAACAATCATACTGGTCACTTGATGTTAAACAGTAACAATCATACTGGCCACTTGCTGTTAAACAGTAACAATCATACTGGCCACTTGATGTTAAACAGTAACAATCATACTGGCCACTTGACGTTAAACATCAACAATCATACTGGTCACTTGACGTTAGACAGCAACAATCATACTGGCCACGTGATGTTAAACTGCAACAATCATACTGGCCACTTGACGTTAGACAGCAACAATCATACTGGTCACTTGACTTTAAACAACACCAATCATACTGGCCACTTGACGTTAAACAACACCAATCATACTGGTCACTTGACGTTAAACAACAAAAATCATACTGGTCACTTGACTTTAAACAACACCAATCATACTGGCCACTTGACGTTAAACAACACCAATCATACTGGTCACTTGACGTTAAACAACAAAAATCATACTGGTCACTTGACTTTAAACAACACCAATCATACTGGCCACTTGACGTTAAACATCAACAATCATACTGGTCACTAGACGTTAAACAACAACAATCATACTGGTCACTTGACATTAAACAGCGACAATCATACTGGTCACTAGACGTTAAACAACAACAATCATACTGGTCACTAGACGTTAAACAACAACAATCATACTGGCCACTTGACGTTAAACAACAACAATCATACTGGTCACTTGATGTTAAACAACAACAATCATACTGGTCACTTGACGTTAAACATCAACAATCATACTGGTCACTTGACGTTAAACATCAACAATCATACTGGTCACTTGACGTTAAACAACAACAATCATACTGGTCACTTGACGTTAAACATCAACAATCATACTGGTCACTTGACGTTAAACAGTAACAATCATACTGGTCACTAGACGTTAAACAACAACTATCATACTGGTCACTAGACGTTAAACAACAACAATCATACTGGCCACTTGATGTTAAACAACAACAATCATACTGGTCACTTGATGTTAAACAGCAACAATCATACTGGTCACTAGACGTTAAACAACAACAATCATACTGGCCACTTGATGTTAAACAACAACAATCATACTGGTCACTTGATGTTAAACAGCAACAATCATACTGGTCACTAGACGTTAAACAACAACAATCATACTGGTCACTAGACGTTAAACAACAACAATCATACTGGTCACTTGATGTTAAACAACAACAATCATACTGGTCACTTGATGTTAAACAACAACAATCATACTGGTCACTAGACGTTAAACAACAACAATCATACTGGTCACTAGACGTTAAACAACAACAATCATACTGGTCACTTGATGTTAAACAACAACAATCATACTGGTCACTTGATGTTAAACAACAACAATCATACTGGTCACTTGATGTTAAACAACAACAATCATACTGGTCACTAGACGTTAAACAACAACAATCATACTGGTCACTAGACGTTAAACAACAACAATCATACTGGTCACTTGATGTTAAACAACAACAATCATACTGGTCACTTGACGTTAAACATCAACAATCATACTGGTCACTAGACGTTAAACAACAACAATCATACTGGCCACTTGACGTTAAACAGCAACTATCATACTGGCCACTTGACGTTAAACATCAACAATCATACTGGCCATTTGACGTTAAACAGCAACACTAATGCATGCCACGTGTCGTTACACAACAACAATCATACATGCCACGTGTCGTTAAGCAACAACAATTATGCTGGCCACTTGACGTTAAACAGCAACAATTATACTGGCCACTTGACGTTAAACAACAACACTCATACTGGCCACTTGACGTTAAACAGTAACAATCATAACAATCATACTGGCCACTTGATGTTAAACAGCAACACTAATACATGCCACGTGTCGTTACACAACAACAAGCATACATGCCACGTGTCATTAAGCAACAACAATTATGCTGGCCACTTGACGCTAAACAGTAACAATCATACTGGCCACTTGACATTAAACATCAACAATCATACTGGTCACTTGACGTTAAACAGCAACAATCATACTGGTCACTTGACGTTAAACTGCAACAATCATACTGGTCACTTGACGTTAAACAGCAACAATCATACTGGCCACTTGATGTTAAACATCAACAATCATACTGGTCACTTGATGTTAAACAGTAACAATCATAACAATCATACTGGTCACTTGATGTTAAACATCAACAATCATACTGGTCACTAGACGTTAAACAACAACATTCATACTGGTCACTTGATGTTAAACAGCAACAATCATACTGGTCACTTGATGTTAAACATCAACAATCATACTGGTCACTTGATGTTAAACATCAACAATCATACTGGTCACTTGACGTTAAACATCAACAATCATACTGGTCACTTGACGTTAAACAGCGACAATCATACTGGTCACTAGACGTTAAACAACAACAATCATACTGGTCACTAGACGTTAAACAACAACAATCATACTGGCCACTTGACGTTAAACAACAACAATCATACTGGTCACTTGATGTTAAACAACAACAATCATACTGGTCACTTGATGTTAAACATCAACAATCATACTGGTCACTTGACGTTAAACAACAACAATCATACTGGTCACTTGACGTTAAACATCAAAAATCATACTGGTCACTAGACGTTAAACAACAACTATCATACTGGTCACTAGACGTTAAACAACAACAATCATACTGGCCACTTGATGTTAAACAACAACAATCATACTGGTCACTTGATGTTAAACAGCAACAATCATACTGGTCACTAGACGTTAAACAACAACAATCATACTGGTCACTAGACGTTAAACAACAACAATCATACTGGTCACTTGATGTTAAACAACAACAATCATACTGGTCACTTGATGTTAAACAACAACAATCATACTGGTCACTAGACGTTAAACAACAACAATCATACTGGTCACTAGACGTTAAACATCAACAATCATACTGGTCACTTGATGTTAAACAACAACAATCATACTGGTCACTTGACGTTAAACATCAACAATCATACTGGTCACTAGACGTTAAACAACAACAATCATACTGGCCACTTGACGTTAAACAGCAACTATCATACTGGCCACTTGACGTTAAACATCAACAATCATACTGGCCATTTGACGTTAAACAGCAACACTAATGCATGCCACGTGTCGTTACACAACAACAATCATACATGCCACGTGTCGTTAAGCAACAACAATTATGCTGGCCACTTGACGTTAAACAGCAACAATTATACTGGCCACTTGACGTTAAACAACAACACTCATACTGGCCACTTGACGTTAAACAGTAACAATCATAACAATCATACTGGCCACTTGATGTTAAACAGCAACACTAATACATGCCACGTGTCGTTACACAACAACAAGCATACATGCCACGTGTCATTAAGCAACAACAATTATGCTGGCCACTTGATGCTAAACAGTAACAATCATACTGGCCACTTGACGTTAAACATCAACAATCATACTGGTCACTTGACGTTAAACAGCAACAATCATACTGGTCACTTGACGTTAAACTGCAACAATCATACTGGTCACTTGACGTTAAACAGCAACAATCATACTGGCCACTTGATGTTAAACATCAACAATCATACTGGTCACTTGATGTTAAACAACAACAATCATACTGGTCACTTGATGTTAAACATCAACAATCAAACTGGTCACTTGATGTTAAACATCAATAATCATACTGGTCACTTGACGTTAAACATCAACAATCATACTGATCACTAGACGTTAAACATCAACAATCATACTGGTCACTTGATGTTAAACAACAACAATCATACTGGTCACTTGATGTTAAACATCAACAATCATACTGGTCACTTGACGTTAAACAGCAACAATCATACTGGTCACTTGATGTTAAACATCAACATTCATACTGGTCACTTGACGTTAAACATCAACAATCATACTGGTCACTTGACGTTAAACAGCAACACTCATGCATGCCACGTGTCGTTACACAACAACAATCATACATGCCATGTGTCGTTAAGCAACAACAATTATGCTGGTCACTTGACGTTAAACAACAAAAATCATACTGTCCACTTGACGTTAAACAACACCAATCATACTGGCCACTTGGTGTTAAACAGTAACAATCATACTGGTCACTTGATGTTAAACAGTAACAATCATACTGGCCACTTGCTGTTAAACAGTAACAATCATACTGGCCACTTGATGTTAAACAGTAACAATCATACTGGCCACTTGACGTTAAACATCAACAATCATACTGATCACTTGACGTTAGACAGCAACAATCATACTGGCCACGTGATGTTAAACTGCAACAATCATACTGGCCACTTGACGTTAGACAGCAACAATCATACTGGTCACTTGACTTTAAACAACACCAATCATACTGGCCACTTGACGTTAAACAACACCAATCATACTGGTCACTTGACGTTAAACAACAAAAATCATACTGGTCACTTGACTTTAAACAACACCAATCATACTGGCCACTTGACGTTAAACAACACCAATCATACTGGTCACTTGACGTTAAACAACAAAAATCATACTGGTCACTTGACTTTAAACAACACCAATCATACTGGCCACTTGACGTTAAACATCAACAATCATACTGGTCACTAGACGTTAAACAACAACAATCATACTGGTCACTTGACGTTAAACAGCGACAATCATACTGGTCACTAGACGTTAAACAACAACAATCATACTGGTCACTAGACGTTAAACAACAACAATCATACTGGCCACTTGACGTTAAACAACAACAATCATACTGGTCACTTGATGTTAAACAACAACAATCATACTGGTCACTTGACGTTAAACATCAACAATCATACTGGTCACTTGACGTTAAACATCAACAATCATACTGGTCACTTGACGTTAAACAACAACAATCATACTGGTCACTTGACGTTAAACATCAACAATCATACTGGTCACTTGACGTTAAACAGTAACAATCATACTGGTCACTAGACGTTAAACAACAACTATCATACTGGTCACTAGACGTTAAACAACAACAATCATACTGGCCACTTGATGTTAAACAACAACAATCATACTGGTCACTTGATGTTAAACAGCAACAATCATACTGGTCACTAGACGTTAAACAACAACAATCATACTGGCCACTTGATGTTAAACAACAACAATCATACTGGTCACTTGATGTTAAACAGCAACAATCATACTGGTCACTAGACGTTAAACAACAACAATCATACTGGTCACTAGACGTTAAACAACAACAATCATACTGGTCACTTGATGTTAAACAACAACAATCATACTGGTCACTTGATGTTAAACAACAACAATCATACTGGTCACTAGACGTTAAACAACAACAATCATACTGGTCACTAGACGTTAAACAACAACAATCATACTGGTCACTTGATGTTAAACAACAACAATCATACTGGTCACTTGATGTTAAACAACAACAATCATACTGGTCACTTGATGTTAAACAACAACAATCATACTGGTCACTAGACGTTAAACAACAACAATCATACTGATCACTAGACGTTTAACAACAACAATCATACTGGTCACTTGATGTTAAACAACAACAATCATACTGGTCACTTGACGTTAAACATCAACAATCATACTGGTCACTAGACGTTAAACAACAACAATCATACTGGCCACTTGACGTTAAACAGCAACTATCATACTGGCCACTTGACGTTAAACATCAACAATCATACTGGCCATTTGACGTTAAACAGCAACACTAATGCATGCCACGTGTCGTTACACAACAACAATCATACATGCCACGTGTCGTTAAGCAACAACAATTATGCTGGCCACTTGACGTTAAACAGCAACAATTATACTGGCCACTTGACGTTAAACAACAACACTCATACTGGCCACTTGACGTTAAACAGTAACAATCATAACAATCATACTGGCCACTTGATGTTAAACAGCAACACTAATACATGCCACGTGTCGTTACACAACAACAAGCATACATGCCACGTGTCATTAAGCAACAACAATTATGCTGGCCACTTGATGCTAAACAGTAACAATCATACTGGCCACTTGACGTTAAACATCAACAATCATACTGGTCACTTGACGTTAAACAGCAACAATCATACTGGTCACTTGACGTTAAACTGCAACAATCATACTGGTCACTTGACGTTAAACAGCAACAATCATACTGGCCACTTGATGTTAAACATCAACAATCATACTGGTCACTTGATGTTAAACAACAACAATCATACTGGTCACTTGATGTTAAACATCAACAATCAAACTGGTCACTTGATGTTAAACATCAATAATCATACTGGTCACTGGACGTTAAACATCAACAATCATACTGGTCACTTGATGTTAAACAACAACAATCATACTGGTCACTTGATGTTAAACATCAACAATCATACTGGTCACTTGACGTTAAACAGCAACAATCATACTGGTCACTTGATGTTAAACATCAACAATCATACTGGTCACTTGACGTTAAACATCAACAATCATACTGGCCACTTGAGGTTAAACAGCAACACTCATGCATGCCACGTGTCGTTACACAACAACAATCATACATGCCACTTGACGTTAAGCAACAACAATTATGCTGGTCACTTGACGTTAAACATCAACAATCATACTGGTCACTTGATGTTAAACAGTAACAATCATACTAGTCACTAGACGCTAAACAGTAACAATCATACTGGTCACTTGACGTTAAACAGCAACAATCATACTGGTCACTAGACGCTAAACAGTAACAATCATACTAGTCACTTGACGTTAAACAGCGACAATCATACTGGTCACTAGACGCTAAACAGCAACAATCAAACTGGCCACTAGACGCTAAACAGTAACAATCATACTAGTCACTTGACGTTAAACAGCAACAATCATACTGGTCGCTAGACGTTAAACAGCAACAAGCATAGTGGTCACGTGTCGTTATGCAACAACAATCATAATGGCCACGTGTCCTTACACAACAACAATCATACTGGCCACGTGTCGTTACACAACAACAATCATACTGGCCACGTGTTGTTACACAACAACAATTATCCTGGCCATTTGATGCTAAACAACAACAATTATCCTGGTCATTTGATGTTAAACAACAACAATCATACTGCTGAACAAGATATTTTCTAACGTACCAGTTTCCATGTTATCTACCTATTCATGTTTTGCCTTTATGTGTGAAAGATGTACAGTAAGACCTGTCTAAACCGAACCTCTATGTGACTGAAGAATCTGTTTTGACAGACATTCGGTTTACTCAGTGTTCGGTTTAGACAGGTTTCACTGTATTTGGATGAAAGATTAAAGTACTGTACATATTCAATACAAACCAGATAATCCAGCTGTCAGTGTCACTGCAGAAAATTCAGCAGCAGTCTCAAATTCTGCCAGTTGACCTCCAAAGTTCTTACACCTTGCCTGTATAACAATTTACAAATTTAGTTCAATGTACGAGTTCAAACAGAAATAAAATAAAGCATAGAACAATAAGATTTCTGTCTTAGAAAATCGTAGGCTAAACAATAAAATGGGATAGTTATGCAAAATTAACTGGCAATCATTTTTCTTTCTTCCATTACAAATATTGCCGGAGATTTTTATTCGCACCAATATTATAATCGTCCGACATTTTGATTGCCGATTTTATATTTTTTTTGCATTGGAATAACAATCGTCGGAAGAATTTAGCACCCGAAGATTGTAGAAAGTGGGGAATATTATTTCAACATTTTCTAATCAAATTGTTAATATATATATACATGTATATAAATTAATTTTAGAGTCACATGTCATTTTATACGTGTTTTGATTGGTTTAAAAAGTTGAGGTCATTTTCATATGTACTGAATCTGAAAATAGATTTCGTTCTCAAGGCGTCGCGTGCCGTTGTCATCAGTCGATTTTCTTTAAATGAGGCACCTTTAGGGTTATTTAAATTTATTTCAGATTATTTGCCTTATTTTGAAAAAATAAATATATTTTTCAATATCAAAACAAAAAAGTTTGAATTAATTTATAAGGATTGATCGAAATTATTTGTTCGGTTCATTCGAAAAAACCTCAATCAGTTGTACACACCCTTGCGTAACCCGCTACGCGGTGTGTACAACCTGATTGAGGTTATTTCTTCATGAACCGAACAAAAATTGCGATCAATCATGTATTGTGAAATTTCCTACGACCTGTGAAGCTACCCTGTAATTCTAGTAGACAAACGCGTGTTATGCACGAATGCATTCAAATAAAATGCCAGTAGAATACTTACAGATGCTTCAATTGGTGTTAACGATGCAAGAACTACGGCATAGCAACTGGTGGCAGGTGCTCCTGATATATTAGCCATACCTGCTGGACATTTGACAACAGGGTTACACACTAAATGACAAAAACAGAATAGAATTAAGGGATATAGAGTTATTGTTCTTTATCGCCAAAATGTCACTTTTTCAGCTATATCGTGGCAAGAACAAGTTACATTTAAATGAGATGATGATTATGATGATGCTTACTTTGTACTAGACCAACGCGCTTAGCTGGATTTGTATAGAGTTAGTTCACTGAAGCAAGAGTCCGCCGGTTGACACATCGCTCTTCTCGGATACATTAGCCTCATTCTGAGTCAACCAATCTTTGCTATTACTCCTTAACGACATGTTTAGTGGAGAAGCAGGTTCATATACTTAGTGGAGAAGCAGGTTCATATACTAAATATTACAAATTCGAAGCCATGCACAACATCGTGTAATCACGATTGAATGTTAAATGCAATTTATGTTAACAACTTAAAGTTATTCTCCAATTTTTTTATCTTACCCTCCACTAACATGTAATCTCTCTTTCTCTCTCTCTCTCTCTTCATATTTATAATAGTGGCCTATATTATAATCCTCCATTTTTATTTTATTTTTTCTGTTTAAGATATGTACCAGCTTCTACTTATTGATAATAACTATCCAGCCTTTGAAGAACCATATATTTGGAAGGTTCTCAGTTCCTGTCCTTACAGTACAATTTTACTCATACCTGCATTAGGTGGGCATGCTCTCGCAGGAAGCGCAGTGCACACTGGACAAGTCCGTTGAAAAATTTGACCTTGCACATTCACAAACAGCAACATGAGTAGGCCTAGAAGATTTAAACTGATCATCTGAAATGTACCATCAATCCATTATACACCAAAATTGTTCTGAATTGACTTGGTGGTTTATAGAATGGGGTTAATGTTATGGTGTTTAACACCACTTTCAACAATATTTCAGTTATATCGTAGCGGTCAATTGTATTGGTGAAGGAAACCGAAGTATCCGGAGAAAACTGTTGACCTGTCGCAAGTCACTAACAAACTTTATTACATAATGTTAATTCAAATACACCTCGCCTTGAGCAGGGTTCGAACTCACAACTTTAGTGGTGTTGGGTACCGATTGCATAGGTAGCTGTAAATCTAACTACCATACAATCACGACTACGACGGCCCTTTATAGAATGAATTATATGCATCATTTAAAACACTTACCAAATAAGACGACCTACGACAAGTATCCCACAAACTTGTGTCCATGAATTTCAAACTAAAAGAAAACTGGCTTTTGAGTGCACTTATTTATGTTCCTTACTGAGAATTACCTTATTTTGTCAAGAACGAAACAAAAAGCAAAATGTGCAACACAGAAAATGAATTCAGTAGCATGTTGGAGTACTTAATTATCGATAACATGTTAGACAAGTTCAGAGGACAAATCATCGGCATCCAAATTGGAGCCAAATGTGCTCCTTCTCTTGTCGATATTTACATTTACTCCTATAAGCTAGAATTTATACAAAAACAAATCAAACACAAACGAATTACAGAAGTTAAAGGTTTTAATCTCATTTTCAAGTATATTGATGGGGTAGCAAAATAAAACTGTTGTGTCATAAAGACCAGATTAAATTAACCGATTTGGCTTTTCAAGTCATTTCAGAATATATTCAAATTCAATCTGATGGAATAATTTTGAAGATCGGGATTCTCTATAAACATGTTTCACTGTTTAATGAATGTACAACATGTATTTGTTTAATGGCACGTTCTTTATGATTTAAATCTTGTAACAATTCAAACCCTAACAAAATCAGAAAACATTGAAAACCTCGTATTCAAATTTACTTCAGACCACGTTTTCAGTTTCAGTTGTTTAATCATGATGTCAGTTGTTAGTTCCTTTTTACTGTCTTGTGAGATTTCAGATCCTCTTGTCGGAGCCAAACAAAATATATTGTTTGGTCGCCAGATAGAACTTATACACTTATGAGATAATATGTGATACATGTCGTAACATCTCTCGTTCTCGAGTACAGATTCATGAGATTTCTAATTTTAGAGGAAAGACCTAATTTCCGTGAGTTGCACTATTCTCAGACTAGACCCTTCATCCTACTTTCTTCTGTTTGTCTTACAAGAATGAATGGTGATATAATTTTATAGCATTGTGTAGCTTAGTCCTTTTGCCTCGTTAGGGCCTCTTTTTATTAATCTACCGAGTCAATTCAGTACGTAATTAGATGAGACAGAATATTAATCATTGATCCTTTAGATTGATTGATTTGATTTATTTATTTTCGTTTAACGCCCCTTTCAGCAGTATTTCAGCTATATCATGGCGACCAGTTTTATTTTTATGCATATTATATCATTTTCATATGCGCATACTGAATATTATTGTATTCGGGAGAAGATTCCATAAGTTGGAAAACCTTGTGTCCGATCACAATTTGTTATATTTAGCCAATAGAATATGCTTAAACTAAACTAAGCTAACGAATTTATTTCCTAATCTTGCAGTAAGAAATATAATTCGTTGTTCTTTTCTATGGCAACACACTATGGGGGTTAGAATAAAAGAGTGCTTTTGGCTGTCGGTGATGATTCAGTTCAACCGTACAATATTTCATATTTCAACTTCTCTTAGAACTAAGGTGAAGTTTAGAAACATAGCGCCAACATGTCTGGATAAGCACCTGTTAATATTTAAACCGCTTCAGGGCCAAATCAAAACATGTTTATAAATAAAAAAAACAGTACTTAAAAAAGATTTGTCCAAGCTATCAATCATCTGTCTTAGAGAAGCTTTAAGTAAACAACATTTGGATAGATCTTTCCTGTAAACCACACCAGGTCGGTCATTAATTACACAGCTGCATGGCCGGTGGTACATACAGGTGTTAGGATAGGGTCTGTGGTACACTCGTTTTACGACGATAAACATTAACCCATCAAGAAGTGGGAACCGTACATAAAAATTATAATCATAATAGTCAAATCAACCAATGACAACAGAGTTAGACAAGACATATAAGCCATTAAATGTTCTATGCAAAATCGAACACATTACATAGTGAAAATAGCGTTCTGATTGGTTTAATGGCTGTGTGACCAGGTGTTCCGAAAGAATAAACATATACCAGGTTATTTTGTCTCGATTTTGAGCGTAGCTGATGAAGATTATTCCAGAAACGCCTAGTGCTCACTAAATTTGATATCTACGTTTTTATTGTTAGTAAAATTAATATGAAATATGCAGTGTTCTATGCCAAGATTAAGGAAACAATTCGCCTTCAATCATCTTTGATAAATGTGATGACTGCGATTTCCCAATATTAAATATTCCTTCCTTAAGTAGAAATATTGCTGCCTCCCATGCTTAGCAGGTTTTATGATCACAATTGATACGCTATTTCAGAGCCTTCTCTACTTATGGGGATTTTTTTAAACCGGGGTTACTCTTATAACTATAAGGCAACTTTATTAATCATGTTAGGAGAAATCGAATCTCCAGTGATCCCTGCAGAAAAACTATTGTCGCCATCATTAGTTGTTTGGGGTTTTCGTCTGTCATATACAGTCCAAGTGCCTCAACAGGATTTAGGTATGTTTACAATATTATCTTAACAGCTCTTAATGTAAGTCGCAAAAATAATATCATTAAAAGATAAATTGATCATTGGTAAACTAACGCCTTCAGTTGTCCTGTGTATCGATAAAACTAGATCATTATCTCACCTTTAGCACTCTAGCCAGGAATGTGAGCGGTCATGTACATTGATTGATTGATTGATTGATTGATTGGTGTTTAATGTCCAGCGAGCAATTTTTCAGCTATATTCAGGACGAGAACATTTAAAAATATAAACGCCACGGGACTCGAAACAAGGAAAGGTGATGGGTAGGGACGCGGGATAATTTAGCCAGTGCAACAGGTCTCCTATGGAGCATAAAGCTCATAATAAGCTGTTACACTGGGTTCTTTAACATGCGAAGAGGGGTCATGTACATGTATGTTAGCTATTTATATTTATGTGTATCGATAATGTTTCTGTTTCTACGATTTTAATATTAGATGTTCCGACAGTATAGTGTTTTATTTTTTGCCTTTCAATTTATTACTTTGGCATGACCGTCTTAACAGCATTACAGGGCCTCGGGCAAAGCAGTGCAATGGGGCCCAAACACTAACAAGCACTCACAGGAATAAAAATGTAAATGGTCGATAAAATTAAACATATATTTATTGTATTGGTACTTCCAACAAAATCAGTGTTTAAACATTAAAAAACATGCCGTACACAACATATATAGATTAGCATGGGTCCCCTATGCTCGCGGGGCCTCTCCGGGCAACTACCCAACGTGTCTATGCGATAATACGACACTGTACTTTAGTACTCTACGATCTCTGAATCTGTTCCAATACAATATATTTTGTATATATATATACTACTCGCTTAGCTAGAATGCTATATAAGAATACAAACCACAACTGGTATGAACAGATAGCAATATCCGGCATACATTCACAATATTAAGATGATAGCGATTTAATCTGAACAATTATAGAACCGGGACATAAACACAGACACACAAGTGTGGGGGACTACATCGGAGGATTCGATGCCAAACATTATCCTTTTGTAAAAACGATACAGTCGGTGTAAATAAACTTAGAGAATACCGAAGGAGCAATCGAAAATGGACAATCCAGAGACACTGGCAACATAAGTCACACAAGACCAAGAAAAATAAAAGAATTTTAATTGGAGTTTACCCTTTTCACCTTAGTTCTAATAAATTACATTACATATATTTAAAAACTGTAATTTTTGTTGTAGAATTGGTAAGTAAAGGCATTTATTTCGGAGTTCTCTTTTATCCAAAAACAGGGTTTCATAATATGTGTATTTACAAGACAATAAACATTGCCATCTGTTTATATAATGGCTCCCAGTATTTTTATTGAATACTGTACATAACACAGACTCCAGTAGGGAACCACATGCACGGCGTATAGGAACGTGATATACGTGTGGTTTCCCTGCTGTGGACACAGCCCATTGTGCAGGGCGAATCAAATGCACGACTCGCCCTTAGAACGTGGTGGAAATTAGTACCGGGTTAGGAAGAATGTCACTCTCCTTGTATGTAAAAGACAACTTGTAGTAGCATATCTTACTGTGCTAACAGTTGGTTAGAAGTGGTCGTCGGTGCAGGAGCATCTCTTACTGCCCGAACAGTATGTCAGAAGTGGTCATTGGTTTTGTTATATTAAGTAATCATGCTACATTAGAATGAAGTATATGACATCTGACTCAAGATATCACCGGGTTATAAAACATTTATGACATCTAACTCAAGATATCATGGTCATAAACCATTTTTGATTTTGTGCAATTTCAAAAGACATAACTCCAGAATGGTAAGAATGATGTAAAATACAGCTCAATATGGGATGTTCCCTGAACTCTAAAATTCTTAAAACAACATATAGTGTACATTGTTGCTTTAACACTTATGTTGGAGACATTTCAATGTTGTTATTTACTTTTCAAATAGTATTTACTATCACATGCTATATGTAGTTTAAACCTCAATATATACCATTCGGAAAACGGTTGTCGAATGGATGAACAGGAGAGACAGGCAGCTGGACGGAAGTGGCAAATGAGTCTTTTTTTTATTTCGCTGAAACTAATAAACCCAAATTGTATCTTATTGCATCTAATACCAAGTAATACAAAAAAAATAGTCATGAAATAGGATGCCTTACCCTTTTTATTCACACGTGTCCCTAGTCCAGCAGTGGAATAATATTAAATTTATAGGACAAGTTGTTATTCTGAACATCCAATCAAAATAAAGAATGAATGAAGTCGAACCTTAAACTTGCTGTACTAATGACCGAGTCGCATTTCCTACTTTGTTTTTTTAAATTTCGGGTGAATAAATCACTACATCTACCGTGTAGTTCTTCTAAATATAGAAAATCATGTAAAAAGAGTCAATTGAAACAAATGTAATACGTTATTTTATACTATTTATACATCATATTATTAGTAGTCCTTGACTAAATTTTTATCTCTTTACGTCCAGTGAAAATGGCGGCATTCGTCTCATGAGCCATTGTTTGATTTTGTTTACCCCCAGGTGTACGCGAGAACAAGTTACTTTTTGATGAGATGTTGCCAGCTTTGTACTAGACGAACACACTGAGCTCTATTTTTCGTTGTTTCAGTTCGTGCCACAGGTCAGGGCCTGTAATAAATACAATAGACTTAATGTAAACCAGTAAAAAATTAAAATATTCAATCATTAATGTACAACGTTTTCTTGAAACATAATTGTATAACTCTTATAATAACGTAGCATTTAATAAAATAATAAAATATTATGTGAATCCATTTTTAGCAAATTTATGAATCTGGGATATATATCTTGAAAAAGACATGCACTGATTCTCAATATAACGGTTCAATTAAGGTCGCCAAATAAAAATGCAGATGCAATACTACTAGAACATTTGTTATGGTGTCTACATTAAAGTCATATAGTGATCTATTAAAATCAAGAAAATCTTTGTTTGGAAAGACAATGTAAGCTAGTTCCGAATCCGAGAAACATCGAAAATGAAGTGTATAGTGTTGCAAAGTAAAGCTTTCATCGGAAAACGAATGAGTCGTTGCATGTGATAACTCCGTTCTCTATTAAAAAATCCCATTTTACGAAATGTTTTGACAGTAAAGAGCACAGACCAGTCATTCCCACATAATTGGCACAATTAGGGAAATTAACTGTCGTTAGGTTGACAAAAATTCGCAAGGCTTAGTAGAACAAATTTAAGTATGAATGTTTGTGTCCCCATGCTTCACGGCAATGAATAAACATATATTCACATATTAGTTTGTCGGATATTCAATTTCGAGCTCCAAGAGGTACCGACTTTGGGGTAAACTTTGATGTCGCTACACACTATTTTCAGTTTAAAGGCGATATTTAATCGGTAAAACACAAACTGTTTGATTTATTTAACTTTTATGGACTCATTTGCAGGTATAGATTAGGAACTGCATACTTGTAGAATCAATAAAGCTCTCATCTTTGACTTGGCACAACTCTTCCTATGTCGCAGAAATACCTCTATCCTACCGTAACGCGGACAATTAAATAATTCCCTCGTGTACTTCTTTTCCTATCCACCCAAAACAGTAGTTAAAAAATAAGATATTGTCCACATACATTAAAATAAATGCTCTTTTATGGCATCAACATTTTTTTCTCTCAAATATTTGCAATTACATTGATATTTTTCGTTTGTGACATATAAGAACCTATCCTACAATAACGTTGTTTGTAGTAAAATAACACAAATAAAACCAAAAGACGCAGTCTCTATTCGATGAATGGTACAGTAGGACATAATTAAAAGAGTTCTGAGAATTTTCTTCTTGATATGTTTATAATTAAATAGATAATATCTTTGACCCTAATCTCCGTAACGCTATCCTCCATAACGATATATCGCCTTGGGCAGATATTTTCCGGATTCCAGAATGTGAATTAACAAAAATAGAAGAACTTTCCCAAAATTAAAAGAGTTCTGAAAATGTTCTTCTTGATATGTTTATAATTAAATAGATAATATCTTTGACCCTAATCTCCGTAACGCTACCCTCCATAACGATATATCGCCTTAGACAGATATTTTCCGGATTTCGGAATGTGAATTAACAAAAATAGAAGAACTTTCTCAAAATTAGACTGTTTATTTTGTTTATGTTAAGATGTTCAAGTTATAAATTTTGGCTTCTAAAACATACATGTGTTTTTTCTGCTAACTTCCGTAACGTAGTTAATTAACTGAAATGTTTACATTATTATTTCCATTAGCTATACTAGAGTCAAAAGATGTTCTTGCTTATTTCATTGCGTGGTATTTCTACCATGCCTTGCAACTGTAGAAATTCACGATAATCAATAAAAATCGGGCTAATTTCATCATAATGAAAGAATATACAAAAACGATAGTAATACGACATGGTGACAAAATGTACATATTTGACACGTCTTGTTTCATTAAATCTGATGCAAAAATTCTTAAGACATTCTATAGCAATTCATTTTCCCTATAAATGTTGCACAACAAAATATTGGTATGTTTCCATAACCTCCGTAACAAATTGTTCCTCCTCAATAAAGTTCGTTTCTATCCATTCTAGTGGCATAATATGGTCATCCTCTGTAAATTTATGCAGCTAAATATTTAAAGTATATGTTCGTGGACAAAAGAACTTCATGTGAACGAAACAAAATAAATTTGATAATCTAGAACATATTAGTTTTTCTTATGATAATATATACGGAATCTGTAAATGTCTTTCAACATCAACAATTTTGTTATTTTGATTTGTTGCAAAACACCTGGACATGTTTCTATTGTTTAATGATTGTTTCTGATTATATGAATGATAAAAGGATGAAAAATAATTTGCAAATTCCATACAACCCGATTGTGGTTCTACATAATACGGTGTTTCAACCCCATGTAAATTGAAATTGTCATATATTTGTTATATGTAATATTTAACGTGTGAAAATTTAACATAAAAGAGGTGAATAGTTTTGAAATATCATTCAAATTTTATTTTGTCATTATCATGAAGTTCATTTTTTCACATAGTCTGGCTGCTATTGGTACCATTATCTGGGAATGACTGAGACGATATATAACAAAGGAATTGCATGATTTTTTTAACGTGATGACATTAGTAGGTGCATGCCGGGAAAATATGATTCACAGAAATCAGACAACATTAAAAACAGACAATGCAAGGGTACTAATAGACTACATGGCTTGTACATGAAATTTGTTGCAGAAAATCTGACGGTTAAAATGTCACGGGCCACTTTCTGTCGTATGAGCTCTAATCATATCCTCACTACAAGCTTCATCAGTAGAATTGTGCACTAACCATCAAAACATGCCGTAAAAGGGTTGCATAAATTATTATATACATGTATATCATAAATATGGTGCATTGTATATACACGTAGGGGTGAACATGGAGGTATGGATTTCATGAGCCCTATGTTTGCTTTTGCTTAGCGCCAGGTGTGGAATATTTCAGTCATACCATGGCGAGAACAAGTTACTTTTTGATGAGATGATGAGGATGATGCCAATTTATCACTTCCGGCCCGGGTTACAACTTTTATCAGAATCTAAAATATTATGCTCTCATAATGACAAAAGAGAACATTACCATTGAATTTAAAACATTTTTTACATTTCTTTAATACTGAAAAATGTTCGTTCTGAATATTGTGAAGTTTTAATGAGAAATAAAGGTGTAATCAACGATTAATTGAAAATTTTGCCTTGGCCCGGGTTACAACTTTTACTAACTTCGAAAACTTATATTCCCGATATTTCGTACACAATTTTTTTTTTTTTAATATTTGTTTAAAAAATGAGATAAAATACATAATTTTTAGGGTACCGAAATAGAAACGAAACAAAACGAAACGAAACGAAATCAACGAAAACGAAACGAAACGAAACGAAATCGACAAAAACGAAACGAAACGAAACGAAATCAACGAAACGAAACGAAATCAACGAAAGGAAAACGAAATGAAACGAAACCAACGAAAGCAAAACGAAATCAACTAAAACAAAACGAAATAGACTGATACGAAGAAAATGGAAGGATAATGGAAGGAAAAAAATAAAAGACAAAACGAAATAAAGAAATAAAAAAATAAAATAAAATGATAATTCGATTTTTTAAATACAATAATTTTGATTAATTATAACCCATCTTGCATGTCTGTCCGTTACAGTAACTCCTCACGTACATTACCTGCAACTCAATCCAAGTCGGGTTTGCTTGCCGACAAACTTTCAGAAGTTCAAATGTCATATTTTTATTTGTGTTTGTGTGTGTGGCAGTATTTATGAATTATAAAGTTTCTGGAGTGGGCATATAGAAACAAATGGGGGATATGAGGGGGTATTTTCATAGATTGGGATATTGAGGGTTCATTATTCGTCTGATTTTATTACGTTTTTCGTTTGTATTCTACATAAATTTGCCTATTCGGAAACCAAACAGGATGGTCTTGAGTTTCAGATTCTGGGCACTATTTGACTACTGGATTTTCCCGACTTGACACGTTTAATCCCTATGCACCCCCCTCCCCCCCCCCCCATTTATCAATATGACGGAACTATTAACGACTGTCATACAAGCGGGAGGTTTGACCCACCATTTTCTTGGGAAATGCCTGTATCAAGTCGGGAATATGATAGTTGTTTTCTAGTTTCACATTTGGTGATGTCTTGGGATTAGAGAATTTACATGTACCGATTGTTTTTATACTTGGTAAGGTCTTAGGGTTAGACGAGTGGCATCTGCCTATCTGCTATCAGAACCCACCATTTTCCTGGGGAAATGCCTGTACCAAGTCAGGAATGTATTGTTTTTCAGTTGTTCCGTTGATTGAAAACTCAGATGGTTGAGTTTCTTATCGGTTTTGTCTGTTTTTGTGGACTTTCCCTTTTGAATGCGCCTTGGAGTACGGTACCATTGTTATTACCTTTATTCGGTAGTGTGCCAACAGATCTGGCGTAATGTCTTACCGTTGTTCTTTCCGAGATATACAGGGGTCAAAAAGACCCAACACTATAAACTTTTTATTTCAAATCCTATTGTTCTATTTTGAAGAACTAAAAAAAAAACCAACAGCAACATAACAGGACGTACAGTGAGCGCCCTCCCTACAAAAGAACTTCTGGAAAAAATAATGCTTGCAAAAACTAAACATAAGAAACTCTGGAAGTTTTATTGAAATCCATTCTGTTGTTTAGGAAGAGTTATGGATAACGCAACAGTATCCTCTCTCTATTGCATAGCCTTGTATGACAATTACATAGCCTTAAATGACAATGTCCAAAAGTGAAGAAATTTTAGCAAGAACTGTTAAAATGGGAAAACAAAAATAGAAGGTGCACAATGCCATTTGGTACTAAAGAATTCATGAAATTAATGAATCTTGCCATATGGTATTAAAGATTTCCTGTAAGATTCATTCAATTTCATCAAGTTGTTAAGGAGGAATTGCATAGGCAGTGAGGGAAGCACTCACGGACAAACGGACATATACTATATACCCCCCTCCCGCTGGATAGCGGGGGGTATAAAAATATGTGCCGTATCAAATTTTATTAATACCGGAAATTTTTTTGGAGGGGGGGGGTGATTTGGGTTTTTTTTTTTATATGAAAAGGGATCAAAGGGAAAAAAGGTACTTTTACAAGATATGTAGATTTTTTTTAAATTTCTAAAGTTAATTTTTGATAGGATTTGTATACCTACGCCAAATAAAGATAGGGGTATATAGGACTTCTGCTGTCCGTTCGTTCGTTTGTCCGTCCGGTTGTCACACTTTTTCCTTCCATTTTCTGGGTACCTATAAAGTGCGAAACGAAATAGAAACGAAACGAAACGAAATCAACGAAAACGAAACGAAACGAAACGAAATCAACAAAAACGAAACGAAACGAAACGAAATCAACGAAATGAAAACGAAATAAAACGAAACCAACGAAATCAACGAAAACAAAACGAAATACGATGCTAGACTACTTCCCACACATGGCTCAGTGTCTTTCACCAGGAGAGGACAGGATTTGATCACCATTGAACAAGAATACTATGCATTTATTCAGCGGGAGTCTGTCCTTTTCACTTAGTGGCTTCTTGGCTTCTTTTAAATTTGGGAACCATAAGAGCAAAGTCAAGTCTGTTGAAAGGAGAGGAATTAAAATAACAGAAGTGCAGTAGTTAAAGTTCACTAATAAATATCCCCGTCCGAGCAAAATTTAAAAGTGTGTCGGAGAGACGAAAAAGTGTGACGACGGGAAGGACAAACGAACGAACGGACAGCAGAAGTCCTATATACCCCAATCTTTTTTTGGCGGAGGTATACAAATCCTATCAAAAATTAACTTTAGAAATTTAAAAAAAATCTACATATCTTGTAAAAGTACCTTTTTTCCCTTTGATCCCTTTTCATATTAAAAAAACCCAAATCACCCCCCCTCCAAATTTTTTTCCGGTATTAATAAAATTTGATACGGCACATATTGTTATACCCCCCGCTATCCAGCGGGAGGGGGGTATATAGTATATGTCCGTTTGTCCGCGAGTGCTTCCCTCACTGCCTATGCAATTCCTCCTTAACAACTTGATGAAATTGAATGAATCTTACAGGAAATCTTTAATACCATATGACAAGGTTCATTAATTTCATGAATTCTTTAGTATCAAATGGCATTGTGCACCTTCTATTTTTGTTTTCCCATTTTAACAGTTCTTGCTAAAATTTCTTCACTTTTGGATTTTGTCATTTAAGGCTATGTAATTGTCATACAAGGCTATACAATAGAGAGAGGATACTGTTGTGTTATCCATAACTCTTCCTAAACAACAGAATGGATTTCAATAAAACTTCCAGAGTTTCTTATGTTTAGTTTTTGCAAGCATTATTTTTTCCAGAAGTTCTTCTGTAAGGAGGGCGCTCACTGTACGTCCTGATATGTTGCTGTTGGGTTTTTTTTTTTAGTTCTTCAAAATAGAACAATAGGATTTGAAATAAAAAGTTTATAGTGTTGGGTCTTTTTGACCCCTGTATATCTCGGAAAGAACAACGGTAAGACATTACGCCAGATCTGTTGGCACACTACCGAATAAAGGTAATAACAATGGTACCGTACGCCAAGGCGCATTCAAAAGGGAAAGTCCACAAAAACAGACAAAACCGATAAGAAGCTCATGGGGATTAAACGTGCCCAGAATCTGAAACTCAAGACCATCCTGTTTGGTTTCCGAATAAGCAAATTTATGTAGAATACAAACGAAAAACGTAATAAAATCAGACGAATAATGAACCCTCAATATCCCAATCTATGAACATACCCCCTCATATCCCCCATTTTTTTTCTATATGCCCACTCCAGAAACTTTATAATTCATAAATACTGACACACACACAAACACAAATAAAAATATGACATTTGAACTTCTGAAAGTTTGTCGGCAAGCAAACCCGCATTGGATTGAGTTGCGGGTAATGTACGTGAGGAGTACTGTAACGGACAGACATGCAAGATGGGTTATAATTAATCCAAATTATTGTATTTAAAAAATCGAATTATTTTTTTTTTATTTCTTTATTTCGTTTTGTCTTTTCTTTTTTTCTTTCCATTTTCTTCATATCAGTCTATTTCGTTGGTTTCGTTTCATTTCGTTTCCATTTCGTTGATTTCGTTGATTTCGTTTCGTTTCGTTTCGTTTCGTTTTCGTTGATTTCGTTTCGTTTCTATTTCGTTTCGCACTTTATAGGTACCCCCATTTTCTTCATATCAGTCTATTTCGTTGGTTTCGTTTCATTTCGTTTCCATTTCGTTGATTTCGTTTCGTTTCGTTTCGTTTTCGTTGATATCGTTTCGTTTTCTTTTCGCACTTTATAGGTACCCTAATTTTTATGCATTATGTTCAAATTTTATTAAAATTAATGTAATAAAGAAAATACGAATTTGGGCCCGGGTTACCACTTTTACTAACCACCGAACTAACCACTCAATATTTCATTGATTTTTACCCCTTCATTGATTGTTTTTGGATCTTTTATGCTTTGTTTGATATATTTCGTTTCGATTTGTGATACTTCATTTCGTTTCGTTTCGTTTCGCTTCGGTTTCGTTTCTCAGTTTAGTACCCGGAAGTATGTTACAGGTCAACAAATAGGACGTCCGACTGATGAATGTCCAAATAGCAAAGTATAATATAGGTAAAAACGGGAAAAAACATGTCACCAAGTTATCTAATAATTGAAAAAGAACTTTGATCTATTTTAGTTGATTTGATTTTAAAAGCTCATTTGAGCTTGCATTGTGTTATATGTATGATTTATATCGACTCTAAATAAAGCTTTGAATTGAAGTATTTCATAAGATGTTACAGAACAATTTCAACAAAAAATTATAAACAATATCAGGACACGTATGCTCTACAAAGTTCTACAAGTAATCTGTAATCTGTAGAAATATCTTCTGCCAATCAAAGCACACCTCCTCGATTGGAGTATTATTCACTTCACATAAATCCCAATTGTATATAATAAAACACATCCAATCCACCATAAGAGCGTAAAAGTATTTACATACATGCGTAAAACGATAAAAAGGTATTCACACTGTACAAGCTCGTCTTTAAAAACTTGAGTACGGATTTCAAGTAGTAAAAGTCTAAATACAAATTTTATACAAGTACAAATAACATGTAACAGGCTATTCTTGTTTCTGATTGGTTGATTTCTAAAAAAATCTTCTCCTCTGAAACTGCTTTGCCAAATGAACCGAAACTTGGTATGGAGCACAGGGGTTAAAAAATCTTGGACCACCTCACTAGCCCAGGGCTAGCATACTCCCAAATATTACTAGCCCGAATCTATGAACCACTAGTCCTGGTCAATACCGTGATTTCATGAATCCGACTTGCAGACTTGAACCCTTGTACAACATGTACAATGTATATTAGTTTAACTATCTTTCTTTTCAGATCTGGTATTGCGTTTTATTTTCACTTATTTTTCAGGTCACTGTAAGGCCAAAAAAAAAATATGTGTGTTTATGGTCACATGTCAAAAAAATCTAGGATCGGTCGGCATTAAAAAAATTTTTTTTTGACTATCGGCAAAACCGGAAATAGTCGTTCCCGGTTCCGGAATCCTATTCCGGTATTTCATTTTCGAAATTTCCGGTAAGCCGTCATTTGTGGAAGCTGTTTTATGATGAGAATACACAGTTTTTCTACCTTCTTTGCTCTCAATTTCGACAAAAAGCTAGCGGTTGAATAAATAAAACATTGCTGCTGATTAAACAACATATAACATATATGAATATAAGTAGATACGCGAGTATTGACAAGTTTGTCAATATCCGATATATATTTTTACTAGCCCGTCGGGCATACAGCTGATTATTTCAGTTAGCCCAAATGTGGAAATTACTAGCCCCGGGCTAGGGGATTTATTAACCCCTGGGAGCATCTATGGGAGATCCTCTGTCAAGATTGCTCATTTCGTACCGATCCGATTTCAAACAAGGCTGCCACAGGCAATTCTTATTTCTGATTGGTCGATTTCTAAGAAATCTTCTCCTCTGAAACCGCTTGGGCAAATGAACCGAAACTTAGTAGGAATCATCTATGGAAGGTCTGTTATAAAGAATGCAAATATAGTCCCGATGCATTAACAAACATGGTCGCCACAGGCAATTTTTGTTACCGATTGGTCAATTTCTAAAAAAAATCTTCTCCTCTGAAACGGCTTAGCCAAATGAACTGAAACATAGTAGGAAGCATCTATGGAAGGTACTTTATAAACATTACTCATTTTGTCCCGTTTCGATAACAAACATGGCTGCCACAGACAATTCTTGTTTCTGGTTGGTAGATTTCTAAAAAAATCTTCTCCGAAACCGCTTGGCCAAATGAACCAAAACTTGGTATGAAGCATCTATGGAAGGTCTTTTATAAATTTGCTAATTTAGTCTAATTAGTTAACAAACATGGCCACCATAGGCAATTATTGTTTCTGATTGGTCGATTTCTAAAAAATCTTCTCCCCTGAAACTGAGCAGCCAAATGAACCGAAATTTGGTAGGAAGCACCTATGGAAGGTTCTGTATTAAGTTTCCTCAAAGCAGAATGAAAGGTGAGTGACACAGGCTCAGCCCACTGAGCCTCTAGTTTAAAGATGTTGTCATTGTTCTCCATGAAAAACAGTACCAAAACTATATTTTTACATAACAAAAAAAAATGTAGAAAACAATACCATTGAATACGTCAGTAAGCCAGTGACCACGAAAATAGCAATCAGCAAAAAATAATACCTTTACAGTATAATGAATGTACACTAAAAGGAAATACAGTTTTCATATCAATTGACTTGTGATGCTTCCATTTATTCTGCTAAATTCTCTCTGTACGTTAGGGCAGACTGCTGGTTGTTTTAGATCTTCAGATCCTATGTTTGATATTTTGTGGAAAATGATGTCAATTTACAATTCTGAAGAAGGGCAGACAATACAATGGACAAATGAAAGTTGAAACACAATGATCTACAAAACACAATGTTAACACATAAAATTGAGCAGCATGAACCCACAAAAAACTAAGGGTGAACTTAAGTGCTCTGGAGAGGTAGGCAGTTTCTGCCCCACTACTGGTACCCATATAGTTTTACTCTCTTTAAAAATATGGTGATAAGTCATGAAAGAGGAAAGGATGGAATTGTTATAATGACAAATGGAACATATCCCTAGTTATTTGTGACACAGATATTCTGCAACCGCCAGCCATGTCATGGTGTTGACAATATATCTGGATTTGATTGATTTGATTTGATTTATTGTGTTTAACACCACTTTCAGCAATATTTCAGCTATATCATGGCAACTAGTTTTAGTGTTGGAAGAAGCCAGAGTACCCGGAGATAACCACCGACCATGGGCAAGGAACGGGTAACTTTATCACTTGTGGCTACGAGTCGAGTGCACCCTTTTTTGTAATTTACAAAGTCGGGTGTGAACCCACGGCACATTGGTGATAGGCTTGTTAGGTAATCCAACTACCTAACTCATTGAGCCATCCGGGCCCAATAATATATCTGGAAGTCTGAAGTGATGACTTCAACTTAACTACTAGACACCCTTACTACTGTAGCTTCATTGTTAATAGCAACCCTCTATCAAGAAAATCCTGATACACTCGAATGTTTTTTTTTCAGGTAACCATCATAAACATGATCAACATAGCTTTAAGTGGAACAAGTTTTATCCTGACCAGTATTGTTGGAGTTGTCGCTATTACTTTCGTAGTAATAAAACTTGTACAGAAATTTGTGGCTTACAGAAAATGGGTTGCTATTTATGATGCAATGCCGGGTGACGTAGAACTAAAACACTGGCTATGGGGACACATTCATCTGGTAAGATTTTATCATGAATAGATATAACCATGAACAATCACCCTACACATATTATCTTCTCTGAATTGAGAAACAACAAAATGAACTGACTGTACAGAATTAACTTTACAACATTAAAGAAATAAATTATACAAATATTATAATAAAGTGTTGGCATGTAGATACTATAGACCTTAGTGCTGTTGTCAAATAGCCAAGCATGTTCATGAAAACCACGTTATTATATCAAGTAAAACCGGTCTAAATCTAACTTTGAAAAACCAGAAAATCTGTATAAACCAAACTTGAAAAAAGCCTACGTGTAGAAAATCTTTGTTAATTTATCCTGCATAAACTGAAGCTGTCTATTTCAAACACAAAATGTGGTCCAAGGGAGGTTTGGTTTAGAAAGGGTTCATTATACAGTCAAACCTGTATATAAAGGCCACTCAAAGGAACCTGAAAATGTTACCTTTATGAGTAGTTGCCCTTTATATATACAGGTTAAAATTATATGCTCTATTCATTAATGGGAAAAATGAGACTGCCCTTTAGAGACAGTTATATATTATATAGAGGTGCCCTTTAAGGAAAGTTTGACGGTATATTGATAAATTTCAAAAGCAGGGACATGGATATTCACTTATATAATGGAGATGAAGGAATATATATGTTTATCAATGATTTGTACTTTTTCCCTTTGATCTTTACATATGATAATATCTAGCATGATATTAACATAATATCGTTGTTTTCTAATATGACGTTATAATTTCGTCACTGACGTTATTTTTCCAAATCCTCGATAAACATACCATCATTGATAAACATTACATACCATCATTGATATGTTTTGCTTGAAATAGACTTCTCATCGTATCTCACATCTCGAGCTTCACATTCGATGTGTTCCATTCTAGCAAAACAAATCAACAATACTGTAGTATATATTTATCAAATCACATCGGAGGGAACTATTTTTGTGGACGGAAAAAGGAAAAATGTATTAGCTATGTCCTGAATAAAATGTTTTATTTAAACAAAATTTAATTGCAATGTTTGATATGTTAAAACAGATTTCCATGTTAAATTTTCAGTATCCAGGTCCAACTGAAGAAGGTCTTAAGTTCCAGATGGAGAGATGTGCAAGATTCCCCAAATTTCACATTTTGTGGATTGGCTTCTTTCGTCCCATTATAATATTACATCATCCAGTGTCAATGAAGGAAATATTGAAAACATCAGGTTTGATACTGCAATAACAGTGAAACATGTCTAATCGAAACATTGAAAAAAAACTGCAGTTCTGTTTAAGCTGAACTTGAAGTAAAGTCCTAATATATGAAATCTTTGTAAATTTAACCTGTCTATTCCAAAGACAAAAATTAGTCCAAAGATGATTCTGTTTCGACATGTTTCACTCTATAGCTCAGATGACACAATTATTACAGATGTATAATATATACCATGAGCTATGTATACAGATTTAATAAAGTATTTGACGATCGGTTATGGATGGTTGATAAGCAAAAATTAGTTTGTAGTTTGTTTATGGTATAGAAAGTTAGTTGAACTGTGATGTAAATGTGTCGCAGTCACATAGTGAGATATAACTCACATAGTGGGATAACATAGCGGGATAATTCATATAGTGAGATAACTCACATAGCAGGATAATTCATATTATTATACCTCACATAATAAAGAATCAATTCTATTGGTTAAAAGATAATCACATGACATAAAATAATCTGGATATTTTTGCTTCTAATCGCCACCAACGGTGAATAACCTCAAGAATTACACACATCCATTGAATAACCCTATTATTCAACGGTGAATAACCCTTGAAAATTACAACGTCCAGTGAATAACCCTAATGGAATAATACTTTAACAATTCCAAAGCAGTTATCAGAAGCCATAAATCAAAGGACAGACAATACAATGGCCAAAAGAAGAAGGACAGACAATACAATGGCCAAAAGAAAGGACAGACAATACAATGGCCAAAAGAAAGAAGGACAGACAATACATTGGCCAAAAGAAGAAGGACAGACAATACAATGGCCAAAAGAAGAAGGACAGACAATACAATGGCCAAAAGAAAGAAGGACAGACAATACAATGGTCAAAAGAAGAAGAACAGACAATACAATGGCCAAAAGAAGAAGGACAGACAATACAATGGCCAAAAGAAGAAGGACAGACAATACAATGGCCAAAAGAAGAAGGACAGACAATACAATGGCCAAAAGAAGGACAGACAATACAATGGCCAAAAGAAGAAGGACAGACAATACAATGGCCAAAAGAAGAAGGACAGACAATACAATGGCCAAAAGAAGGACAGACAATACAATGGCCAAAAGAAGGACAGACAATACAATGGCCAAAAGAAGGACAGACAATACAATGGCCAAAAGAAGAAGGACAGACAATAAAATGGCCAAGAGAAGAACAGACAATACAATGGCCAAAAGAAGAAGGACAGACAATACAATGGCCAAAAGAAGAAGGACAGACAATACAATGGCCACAAGAAGAAGGACAGACAATACAATGGCCAAAAGAAGAAGGACAGACAATACAATGGCCAAA
Organism: Bathymodiolus brooksi; assembly: GCA_963680875.1. Taxonomy (NCBI): domain Eukaryota; kingdom Metazoa; phylum Mollusca; class Bivalvia; order Mytilida; family Modiolidae; genus Bathymodiolus; species Bathymodiolus brooksi. Next base: position 47,744,594 of record OY804590.1, on the reverse strand, counting down.
AGAAGGACAGACAATACAATGGCCAAAAGAAGGACAGACAATACAATGGCCAAAAAAAGGACAGACAATACAATGGCCAAAAGAAGGACAGACAATACAATGGCCAAAAGAAGAAGGACACAATGCAATGGCCAAAAGAAGAAGGACAGACAATACAATGGCCAACAGAAGAAGGACAGACAATACAATGGCCAAAAGAAGAAGGACAGACAATACAATGGCCAACAGAAGAAGGACAGACAATACAATGGCCAAAAGAAGAAGGACAGACAATACAATGGCCAAAAGAAGAAGGACCAGACAATACAATGGCCAAAAAAAAGGACAAGAGGACAAACAATGATCAACAAAACGCTACACAGAACACTAAAGATCGAGCAACTCAAACTCCACTGAAAACCGTGGAAGAACCGAGGTGCTTAGGAAGTGTTAGCAGTTCCTACTCTAATCTCATCATTTTAGTGGTGACTACATAAGTAGATATCAATCCTAATTCCACCTTATATATGAATGCTGTCTTCTGATTGGTTAATAAAAGGGGTATTTTTTTACCAATTCTTTTTTTTCCGCTTTATCATCATCGCAGGGGTATTTGTCCTTGGGAATTCCATATAGCGTGGTATTTGCCTAATACCACGGTACTAGGCAAATACCCCGCTTGAGGGAAAATCCCTTCTTTAAATAATTTATGACGTCACGGATGTAATTCCGAATTACTCAGGTTTCTTCTTTCGACCAACGCTAAAGTAGCAAAAAATGATAACAGTGTCAGCCGTTATGTTTGAAAATTTCAAATTTATTTGCTTTACTTTTTTAGCTCACCTGAGGGCCAGGTGAGGTATTGCCATGACTTGTCGTCCGTCCGTTAACTTTTTCACATTTTAATCTTCTCCTCTGAAACAACTGAGCCAAATGGAACCAAACTTGGCAGAAAGCATCTATGTAAGGTACTCTATAAAGTTTCGTTATTTCGTCCCGTTCCGCCAACAAATATGGCCACCAAGGGCAATTCTTGTTTCTGATTGGCTTAACCTTTAAAAAAATCTTCTCTGAAACTGCTTGGCCAAATGGAACCAAACTTGGCAGGAAGCATCTATGTAAGGTCCTCTATAAAGTTTCTTCGTTTCATCCCGTTCCGCCAACAAATATGGCCGCCAAGGGCAATTCTTGTTTCTGATTGGCTAATGTTAAAAAAATCTCCTCCTCTGAAACTGCTTGGTCAAATGGAGCCAAACTTGGCAGGAAGCATCTATGTAAGGTCCTCTATAAAGTTTCTTCATTTGGTTCCATTCGGCCAACAAACATGGCCGCCAAGAGCATTTCTTTTTTCTGATCGGATAATGTTAAACAAATCTTCTCCTCTGAAACTGCTTGCTCAAATGGAGCCAAATTTGGCAGGAACCATCTATGTAAGGTCCTCTATAAAGTTTCATCGTTTCGTTCTGTTTGGCCAACAAATATGGCTACCAAGAGCAATTCTTGTTTTTGATTGGCTAATGATAAAAAAATCTTCTCCTCTGAAACTCCTTGGCCAAATTAAACCAAACTTGGCAGGAAGCATCTATGTAAGATCCTCTATAAAGCTTCTTCATTTGGTTCCATTCGGCCTACAAACATGGCCACCAAGAGCAATTCTTTTTTCTGATTGGCTAATGTTAAAAAAAATCTTCTCCTTTGAAACTGCTTGGCCAAATGGGGCCAAACTTGGCAGGAAGCATCTATGTAAGGTCCTCTATTATTCCAAAATGGTTAATCTGATTTCAGTGGAACTTTGCACACAGCTAATGCACCATATGAAAATTTACAAAAAGGAGAGCTGCTCTCACTTAGCATTACCTTTTGCATAAATATAGAAAACAGTTAAGGTAATGATTATCTCACTTTGAAATTTGCTTCAGTATGATTCTTGTGCCAGGTGAGCGATACAGGCTCAGCGGGCTGAGCCTCTAGTTTTAACATGTTGTATATTGCAGCAAAACGGTGATTTATTCTATTTTCGATTTTGTTCCAGAAATGCACTTCTTTGAACAGATTTTTCCTGTTTTCCTAGATTGACAAAAGTCTTGGAAATCAAATGAACGAGGTGGTCTGAAATTCTGAACCTGCTGGTTTTACTGGCTGCTAAATATTCGGCGGAATTAAACAAATATATCCTGTTAGTGTGGGTTATTTGTGAAAAATACCGGTTTCGAGGACGGTCAAATATCCAAGTGGCTCAGGAAATTTGACTGTCCTCGAAACCAGTATTTTTCGCAAATAACCCTCACTAGCAATATTTATTTGTATAAAATACATGTACAATAAGATCACTGCCATGACAATTACTATATTAAACTGTTAATTAGATTACAGTAATTATATGGTTAAAAGTTTTAATAAAAAAATCCACTAATTTAACCCCAAAAATAATTGTGAAGATATCAGCCATCATGATTGTTATATATACCAAGGTAATTCCTGGTGCCAGTGGTGGATGATCCATTTAAGAAGGAGGTACATATATACAAACCATAATACTACTTGATATACAGTGGAACCAGTATAAATCAAACCTGTATACATGTATAAACCGAACAAATGTAAATTCTGAACTCTGAATAACAAGGAATCCTGTATAAACTTTAAATAAAGTCCCAATGTAGGAAATCTTTGGTACTTTAATCTGTATCCTCCTCTGACAATAAGTCGGTCAGTCATTGGATAATGTTTGATTATTTTTTTCATGTTTGAAAAGTAAACATTTTTTTCTTTTTAATTATGTTCCTCATCTATTCTTGCTCACATGTGTAAAGTTCCATGGAAAAAAGATCGATAATAATTACATACTGACACATATTTGATTACCCTCCATTTTCCAAATGGCGTCGTATGACGTCACATAAAGTCGATCAAAGTTCAATAAAGCACATGATTTTGTTATAGGCCAACCAAACTTAAAAAGTAAACCAGATTAAGAAAGTACAGTATTTTAGCTTTTTCAGTGTAATTGATTTGTCTGAAAAATTTCAAAAGATGTTTTTTTTAAATAGTTTGAAATTGAAGTATTAAAAATTAATTATTTGATGCAAATATTAAACTTGCTTACCCACATAAAAAGTATTTAATCCAGTGAATTTGGTGTTTTTGCTTTTGTCAATACAATCTATTAGACCGACATATTTTGGTAAAACAATTAATGACTGATTTCAATTTATTTTAATCACATTTATTATCACAGAGTGGTAACAATACAGTTTTGTTGATGCAATTTGTAATAATGACAGGGGTTTTTTTTACCCAGACAATCTCATTTTTCTGTCTGGTTTAATTTAATTCTCTGTTCAATTTATGCTATAAATTTTGATTATTGCTGTTAAATTAATTCTTTTTCTATCTTCTCTGTGAATTTCATTTCATTACCCCAAGAAATAAGGGGTATATTTGTTATTAAAGCAGCAGTGGAAATGCAAAATAATCTGCCATTTTGTGACTAATGGAGAGCACTTGCATGTATTTTCCCGGTAAAATCGGCCATTTTCTAGAAAATGGTGGAATCTGAATGATCAATCATCATATTTTCAAAGTATTTTAAAATACAATTTGCTTGGCCTACATTCCAGAAACGGTCATGAACTGTGATGTCGATTATGTCAACAAACCGGAAAAATACAAATGCTTGTGGAATACCATCGATGGAAACATATTTAACAAGCATAATATCAGGAAAAAAAGACATTAGTAAAAAGGATCTTTTTTACGCTTTCGAGTTGATCCGGCCTGAAAACTATTCGGCCTTATGCAAATCCGGCCTTAGTTGATTCGGCCTTAGTTGATACGGCCTTGGTTAATTAATGCGGCCTCAGTTAAGAATGATGTGTATCTATGGATATATATGATATATACAATAAAACGACACATTGTGATGATTTGAGTAAATAATTAAGTGATGGTCCTACAATTACATAGTCTGTGTTGCCACTGGAAACAACTGTCACACTCTAAAGCATGCAGCTTTGGACGGACGTTCTGCTCACACACAATACAAGGAAACGATATAGTTGATAGTTTTGAAAATAGTAGGACCATCACCAAAATGTGCATATATTAGTGCGGTTTCATCAAAAGAATTGGAGTACTTTTTGAGTAATTTATAGTATGGCTTCCTTTTACTTTTTGTTAACCCTTATAATCATACTGCCAGTGCAATTATACGACTATTAAACAAATGATAATTAATTGCAAGAGAACATCTAAGGAATTTCGCTTGTTGACAGCTTGGTATATCAACCTGAATTGTTTTTCTAATCATCAACTTCAATGGAAATGATTTCCGTCATTATTACCAAAAATTACTAATTAAAAAATTGTTAAAATAAAAACGATTTATTATGGCTTTTCATATTGAGTTACGAATAAATCTTGTGAAAACACTACAAGTTCCAATATTTTATTCATCATTCCATGAATATTTAAATAATATTTTAAATTTAAATAGAACTTTTATTTTTTTTTTTTAATTATTCTTTTCCATTTGATATAAGGACGGATTTGCCGTAGGCCGCATAAATATATGATAAGGCCGGAACATCAATTTGATATAAGGACGGATTTGCGTAAGGCCGCATCAACTAAGGCCGAATTAACTACGGCCGAATCTGTCATAAGACCGAAACAACTTGTAAGGTTTTTTACTTGCATGGAATTTATTCAATTCAAACTTCTCTGTTTTAATCTCATCTTGTAATTTTGACGTTGAAAAGTATTCCATCAGTGTTTATGTACGCTATGAATATACAAAATGACGTCATTGGTCTCGTGCTGCGCGAGAATTGTAAATCAAAACAAGTGATTGACTTTATTGCATGACCGAACAGATGTCACGGTAGGATATATGCAGAACACCTGTCTATTCTAAACCACAGGCACTCGTGGCACGGACTTACCACCCCCCTTTTTTCTAACTTTCTGTTTGCAAATTTATTTTCAATAAAATTTCTTTATTTCTTTATTATTTCATCTCTTTTTCTTTATTTTAACTTGTTCATGTCAATATTCATACAATCTTATGTTAACATCAAATTGCATGTGTCGCCCCTATATAGAATACTAATAATCCAGTCGACACATGCAATTTGATGTTAACATAAGATTGTATGAATATTGACACGAACAAGTTAAAATAAGGAAAAAGAGATGAAATAATAAAGAAATTTGTAAACAGAAAGTTAGAAAAAAGGGGGGTGGTAAGTCTGTGCCACGAGCGCCTGTGTTCTAGACACAAAAACGGGTGATAAGGAGGTTTGGTTTAGACAGATTTCACTGTACAATATACAATGCAAAATCCATATAAGTCTATAAAAAGGGTAAGATAATTTCATGCTCTTATCAGCACCTGGTTAATTCAATATTTTGTTTTTTGTAGAGCCAAAGCCTCGTGGTCTTGGTACAGTTTATGTGTTGGGTTTAGACTGGTTAGGAGAAGGCTTACTGATTGCTAATGGTGATAGATGGGCTAGAAACAGAAGACTTCTCACACCTGCTTTTCATTTTGATATTCTACAACCTTATGTTCAAGTTTACAACCAAGCAACAGAAATTCTCTTAGTAAGTAATATTAATTCAAGGAGTTCCAGAAATATCCATATGGGAGGGTCGGAAGGCACCTTCTCATGTGTGTAGTACAGTATTTTTTTTTACAACTACTGTATGTAGTATTGGATTCGCGCAAAAATTTCTTAATTTGCAGAATTTATTTGACATTAGGAGCTTTTGAAAATAGGACTTGAGTCTAATCTTTAGTGGAAATAAAATTATAAACCAGAAATACCACCCTGTCAGAACAGTTCTAAAATCTAATAGAAAAACAAGAAATACCACCTTGTCAGAACAGTTCTAATATCTGTTAGAAAAACTAGAAATACCACACTGTCGGAACAGTTCTAAAATCTGTTAGAAAAACAAGAAATACCACCCTGTCAGAACAATTCTAAATTCTAATAGAAAACAAGAAATACCTCCCTGTCAGAACAGTTCTAAAATCTAATAAAAAACAAGAAATATCACCCTGTCAGAGCAGTTCTAAAATCAAACAGAAAAACAAGAAATACCACCTTGTCAGAACAGTTCTAAAATCTAATAGAAAAACAAGAAATACCACCCTGTCAGAACAGTTATAAAATCTAATAAAAAACAAGAAATACCACCTTGTCAGAACAGTTCTAAAATCTAATAGAAAAACAAGAAATACCACCCTGTCAGAACAGTTCTAAAATCTAATAGAAAACAAGAAATATCACCCTGTCAGAACAGTTCTAAAATCTAATAAAAAACAAGAAATATCACCCTGTCAGAGCAGTTCTAAAATCAAACAGAAAAACAAGAAATACCACCTTGTCAGAACAGTTCTAAAATCTAATAGAAAAACAAGAAATACCACCCTGTCAGAACAGTTCTAAAATCTAATAGAAAAACAAGAAATACCACCTTGTCAGAACAGTTCTAAAATCTAATAGAAAAACAAGAAATACCACCTTGTCAGAACAGTTCTAAAATCTAACAGAAAAACAAGAAATACCACCTTGTCAGAACAGTTCTAAAATCTAATAGAAAAACAAGAAATACCACCCTGTCAGAACAATTCTAAAATCTAATAGAAAAACAAGAAATACCACCTTGTCAGAACAGTTCTAAAATCTAATAGAAAAACAAGAAATACCACCTTGTCAGAACAGTTCTAAAATCTAATAGAAAAACAAGAAATACCACCCTGTCAGAACAGTTCTAAAATCTAATAGAAAAACAAGAAATACCACCTTGTCAGAACAGTTCTAAAATCTAATAGAAAACAAGAAATACCACCCTGTCAGAACAGTTCTAAAATCTAATAGAAAAACAAGAAATACCACCTTGTCAGAATAGTTCTAAAATCTAATAGAAAAACAAGAAATACCACACTGTCAAAACAGTTCTAAAATCTAATAGAAAAACAAGAAATACCACCCTGTCAGAACAGTTCTAAAATCTAATAGAAAAACAAGAAATACCACCTTGTCAGAACAGTTCTAAAATCTAATAGAAAAACAAGAAATACCACCCTGTCAGAACAGTTCTAAAATCTAATAGAAAAACAAGAAATACCACCCTGTCAGAACAGTTCTAAAATCTAATAGAAAAACAAGAAATACCACCCTGTCAGAACAGTTGTAAAATCTAATAGAAAAACAAGAAATACCACCTTGTCAGAACAGTTCTAAAATCTAATAGAAAAACAAGAAATACCACCCTGTCAGAACAGTTCTAAAATCTAATAGAAAAACAAGAAATACCACCTTGTCAGAATAGTTCTAAAATCTAATAGAAAACAAGAAATACCACCCTGTCAGAACAGTTCTAAAATCTAATAGAAAAACAAGAAATACCACCCTGTCAGAACAGTTCTAAAATCTAATAGAAAAACAAGAAATACCACCTTGTCAGAACAGTTCTAAAATCTAATAGAAAACAAGAAATACCACCCTGTCAGAACAGTTCTAAAATCTAATAGAAAAACAAGAAATACCACCCTGTCAGAACAGTTCTAAAATCTAATAGAAAAACAAGAAATACCACCCTGTCAGAACAATTCTAAAATCTAATAGAAAAACAAGAAATACCACCTTGTCAGAACAGTTCTAAAATCTAATAGAAAAACAAGAAATACCACCTTGTCAGAACAGTTCTAAAATCTAATAGAAAAACAAGAAATACCACCCTGTCAGAACAGTTCTAAAATCTAATAGAAAAACAAGAAATACCACTTTGTCAGAACAGTTCTAAAATCTAATAGAAAACAATAAATACCACCCTGTCAGAACAGTTCTAAAATCTAATAGAAAAACAAGAAATACCACCCTGTCAGAACAGTTCTAAAATCTAATAGAAAAACAAGAAATACCACCTTGTCAGAACAGTTCTAAAATCTAATAGAAAACAAGAAATACCACCCTGTCAGAACAGTTCTAAAATCTAATAGAAAAACAAGAAATACCACCCTGTCAGAACAGTTCTAAAATCTAATAGAAAAACAAGAAATACCACCCTGTCAGAACAATTCTAAAATCTAATAGAAAAACAAGAAATACCACCTTGTCAGAACAGTTCTAAAATCTAATAGAAAAACAAGAAATACCACCTTGTCAGAACAGTTCTAAAATCTAATAGAAAAACAAGAAATACCACCCTGTCAGAACAGTTCTAAAATCTAATAGAAAAACAAGAAATACCACCTTGTCAGAACAGTTCTAAAATCTAATAGAAAAACAAGAAATACCACCTTGTCAGAACAGTTCTAAAATCTAATAGAAAAACAAGAAATACCACCCTGTCAGAACAGTTCTAAAATCTAATAGAAAAACAAGAAATACCACCTTGTCAGAACAGTTCTAAAATCTAATAGAAAAACAAGAAATATCACCCTGTCAGAACAGTTCTAAAATCTAATAGAAAAACAAGAAATACCACCTTGTCAGAATAGTTCTAAAATCTAATAGAAAAACAAGAAATACCACCCTGTCAGAACAGTTCTAAAATCTAATAGAAAACAAGAAATACCACCCTGTCAGAACAGTTCTAAAATCTAATAGAAAAACAAGAAATACCACCCTGTCAGAACAGTTCTAAAATCTAATAGAAAAACAAGAAATACCACCCTGTCAGAACAGTTCTAAAATCTAATAGAAAAACAAGAAATACCACCCTGTCAGAACAGTTCTAAAATCTAATAGAAAAACAAGAAATACCACCCTGTCAGAACAGTTCTAAAATCTAATAGAAAAACAAGAAATACCACCCTGTCAGAACAGTTCTAAAATCTAATAGAAAAACAAGAAATACCACCCTGTCAGAACAGTTCTAAAATCTAATAGAAAAACTAGAAATACCACCCTGTCAGAACAGTTCTAAAATCTAATAGAAAAACAAGAAATACCACCTTGTCAGAACAGTTCTAAAATCTAATAGAAAAACAAGAAATACCACCCTGTCAGAACAGTTCTAAAATCTAATAGAAAAACAAGAAATACCACACTGTTAGAACAGTTCTAAAATCTAATAGAAAAACAAGAAATACCACCTTGTCAGAACAGTTCTAAAATCTAATAGAAAAACAAGAAATACCACCCTGTCAGAACAGTTCTAAAATCTAATAGAAAAACAAGAAATACCACCCTGTCAGAACAGTTCTAAAATCTAATAGAAAAACAAGAAATACCACCCTGTCAGAACAGTTCTAAAATCTAATAGAAAAACAAGAAATACCACCTTGTCAGAACAGTTCTAAAATCTAATAGAAAAACAAGAAATATCACCCTGTCAGAACAGTTCTAAAATCTAATAGAAAAACAAGAAATATCACCCTGTCAGAACAGTTCTAAAATCTAATAGAAAAACAAGAAATACCACCCTGTCAGAACAGTTCTAAAATCTAATAGAAAAACAAGAAATACCACCTTGTCAGAACAGTTCTAAAATCTAATAGAAAAACAAGAAATACCACCCTGTCAGAACAGTTCTAAAATCTAATAGAAAAACAAGAAATACCACCTTGTCAGAATAGTTCTAAAATCTAATAGAAAAACAAGAAATACCACCCTGTCAGAACAGTTCTAAAATCTGTTAGAAAAACAAGAAATACCACCTTGTCAGAACAGTTCTAAAATCTAATAGAAAAACAAGAAATACCACCCTGTCAGAACAGTTCTAAAATCTAATAGAAAAACAAGAAATACCACCCTGTCAGAACAGTTCTAAAATCTAATAGAAAAACAAGAAATACCACCTTGTCAGAACAGTTCTAAAATCTAATAGAAAAACAAGAAATACCACCCTGTCAGAACAGTTCTAAAATCTAATAGAAAAACAAGAAATACCACCCTGTCAGAACAGTTCTAAAATCTAATAGAAAAACAAGAAATACCACCCTGTCAGAACAGTTCTAAAATCTAATAGAAAAACAAGAAATACCACCCTGTCAGAACAGTTCTAAAATCTGTTAGCAAAATTGTAAGAAGCAAAATCTCTACCCCCTAACACACAGATATATGACTGCTCGCTTACCTGGCTTGGTACAGGCACTTCAATATTAAGTGGTGGGGTTAAACTGGGGTTGTATGTGCCTAAACCTGCCTTCTTAGTGAATTTATCTGGTCGTGTAAGTACTTTCTACATATGACTGGACGAACTGCATTATTATTATTGATTGATTGATTGAATGTTGTCAAGTGACCAGTAATTAAGTGATGTGAATGACAAAAATAAGCTTAGATGAAAAGGCATTAAAATACAGCATTTGGCTGGACTTACACGTGTATGTTTTTATAGCCAAAACTAAAAGGAGAGAAACACGTAAAGTATGGAGTTCGCAAATTTCTCCACCAAATACCACTCTTAAAAAATATTATTGCTATAAGGATGTTGACTTTATTCTGTTAGGATCATGGTATTCTCCAAAAACAAGGCACTCATTTAAGTTTTGTATTTGATTTAGCAGATGGCCCTTTTTCAGAGTGCTTTTTTTATTAAAGTTCAGGAAAGTGAGTGAGTAATTGGTGTTTAATGCCAAATGAGAAATTTTTCAGATATATAATGGTGAGAATAAGTTACATTTTAATGAGATGATGATGATTTTCACTTTGCACTAGATCAGCACACTTAGAGTATTGTAGTGCTAGCTCAGTGAAACAACAGTCCACAGGTAGACATTTTGATATACTCTGACACATTGCAGGGGCGGATCCAGGGGGGGGGCACACCTGGTGTGCGCCCCCCTAAAATTGGAAAAAATATGATTTTTTTTCGTAAAATGGTGATTTTTCACATAAAATACCCCCTAAAATTTTGCACCTCCCTCCGCTCGCCGTAGTTTTTTTTAAGTGCATCCCCCCTATCTTGAAATCCTGGATCCGCCCCTGCATTGTTATCCTGAGTCCAAGCTATCTAATCTTTGCTGTTACTCTTTAATACTGTATACTTCGTGTAGAAACAACATACAGTCAAGCCTGCCCATGTGGTCACCTGTATTAAGCAGTCACCTGTATTAAAAAGGCCACTTTTGTCTTGACCTGTCATAGAAAATTTCATATGAATTGAACCTTTTTTAAGGTCACCTGTACGTCTTAAAAGACCATTTTTTATTTCTCAAAGGTGACTTCTTAATACAGATTTGACTACACTAATTTTATAGTCTTTGGATTGACGCAAACATGACTCAAACCCACGTTCTACAATATTGGATGCGAGCATGTTACTAACCATTGTACCACGTACACAATATTGTTAAATAAATAAGAATGTGATTGTATTATTGTAAGTTTTTATTTGACAGAATAAGATAGAAGACAAGGCTAGAGACAACACTCCAGTAGAACTATTCTCTTTTGTGGGGTTATGTTCACTGGACATTATACTGAGATGTGCCTTCTCTTATCAAAGTGACTGCCAGAAACTGGGGTAAGATTTGGAGGTCAAAGTTCATATGATATTTTGATATTTATTTGTTTGTATACTTTTTTTTATGTTATTTTCTCTCTCTGTAGAATGAATTGACTAGAAGTTTTACAGGTAGGGCGTTCTGGTTGTTGATTGGTTTTATGTTAACTGAATTTTCTGAATTTTCAAACTAACAGACAATTGGATTGCATCTTATTATACCCCCCGCAACGAAGTTGTAGGGGGGTATACTGGTTTCACCATGTCCGTCTGTCCGTCCGTCTGTAGACAAATCCTATGTCGTACGATAACTTGAGTTGTGCTTCTTAGAATTTTTAAAAATTTTATCAGCTGTTTACTGGTGAAGAGAGGAGGATCCCTTTCATTTTTGACGATTTTCACTTTTGCCGTTCCAGAGTTATTGGACTTGATATGACGGAAAATAGGATTTTTACCCTATGTTGTATGATAACTTGAGTAGTGTTTCTCAGACTGTTTTGAAATTTTATCAGCAGCTTACCGGTGAAGAGAGGAGGATCCCTTTCATTTTTGGTCGGAACAATCAGTAATGTTTTGGTTATGGAAATAGGTTGGACAGATGTGGGGAGCGGAGGGTATATCTTAGTGAGCTGTGCTCACAGTAATACTAGTTATTATTAATATACCTAATAGATCCTATTTACACATTCCTGATTCGATTCTAGGGTTAGAGTTATGGTGTTTAAGGCCACTTTCAACAATATTTCAGTTCGCTGATCTTGATATTGTACTGTCCATGCTTATTTTGCATTCATTTTTGTTTCGAATGGAAGTCAAAAGTCCTCCGAAAAAGGTCGTCTGCTGGTTGTGTCTTTTTGAATGGAAGTGTATTTGTGTAGGTTTTTTTTTATTAGCTTTGGGTCAGGTGCGGTATTATCATCACTTGGGGTCTGTCATTGCCATCATCGTCTGCAAACTTTTAGAATTCAGTCTCCCTGAAACCAAACTTGGTAGAAATGTTCATTTGATGTTCAGGCCCAGAGTGGCTCAATGAGATAGGTAGTTGGATTACCTAACAACTCATACAAGCCTATCACCAATACGGCATGGGTTCGCTCCTGGCTTTGTAAATTACAAAAAGGGTGCACTCGACTCGCAGCCGCAAGTGATAAAGTTTACCAGTTGCTTGCCCATAGTCGGTGGTTCTCTCCGGGTACTCTAGCTTCTTCCACCATTAAAACTGGTTGCCATGATATAGCTGAAATATTGCTGAAAGTGGCGTTAAACACAATAAATCAAATTAAATCATTTGATGTTCCTCCACCGAAGTTGATGTGTTTTTGTTGATCAGTAATCAACCACTGAAACATGAGTCCAAATTAGCAAAGAGGTTTTTTTTCTGTTTTTTGTATATGAATGTTTATTTTTAAATCAATTAAAATGATTTTTTTTTCTATTTTGCTTATAAAGCTCTCTTTATGGCTTTTACTGTTTTTAAGGAATAAAGCAGTTAAAATGGGATCAACATAAAAAATTGTGAATTTTAAGTTTAATTTTCTTTAAATTCCTTTTGGAATTTTTTTCATGCAATTTTCAAACAGATTTAACTTAACTCTTATGGTTTCCAAGGTAAATATGATCAAAGGGAACATTTTTAACAGGGATCAATATCCAACATAACTTTTTAGCTCACCTTACCCCAAAGGCTTGTGTGATCATTTGTCGTCCCTTGAAATATACGACCTTTTCTCCTTTTCCCTATACAACTTTATAATCAATTCTTTGGTTTCTGTACTCTGTTGCGACCCATCTCGTTTGTGTACAATTTACAGGAAGTAAGCACAACAGACGTAAAATGACGTAGTAGTATCATAATTATTCAAACTGACGTTTAAATGTAATGACCAAAAACATAATCAACATGTATTGCAGCCATATTGAAAATCACGAATACTTAAGTTCATTGACTGTATATAGCCAAAATGACTAAAACATAATACAGTAAATTTATTAATGAAATTAAAACAGATATAACCAGTGATTAGTTACAGTTGTTTACAGGTAGATTAATTACTATTCTATTTAGCTAGTAAGAATAAATTCTAGTAATATTTTCTGTTCGTGTAAAATTTCTGGCTAGGTAGAATGTAAGAGGGAAAGAACCACAATTTAGAAACTGAGTTAACATTTGGTGATTGTATCATGTTCCATGTAACACCTTTTATTAGAAGCAGGGGTATTTCTGTAGTGTGCTTTGGTAATTAATTCTCAAGTTTCAAATTGTAAAGACAGAAACGTATAAAACACAAAAGAAGAAGAAAATGGTTTATTTTTTTTTAATTTTCAACATTATCGTGTATAATACAATATTAATTATGTCTCCCCTTCGAACGAAGGGAGAAATATTGTTTTAGTCTGATTTTTTCTTCCGCTTCCGCTTCTTCTGCTTCTTCTCAACGAAGCTTGTCCGGACCATAACTTTTTTGTCTTTCCAGAGAGGTCAATGATATTTGGTATGTGGGTGCATGATCATAAGGCAGTGTGTCACGTACCGTAATGACTTTCATGTGACCTTGATCTTTGACCTCAAGGTCAAATAATTGTTTTTATAAATAGTATCATTCAACTCATAATGTGTAAGTTATTGTTGTACAGATGGCAGCATTAAGGGGAGACATAAGTTTTAGGTATCTAAAACAGTTCTTCCTAGTTTTATCTCAATTTATTGAAGTGAGCAGTCATATGTGTTTTAGTGGTATTAATTCTGTCTCTGTTTCTACATTTTTCTGATTTGCATTTGAAATTGTTCTGACAATGTGCCATTTTTTTCTCTCCATAATAATTATTGTTGTCATATGTAAATGATGCTACACTGTGTTTTAGTTAAAGATTAAAGTCAGTATTCTTAAGATGTGTTTAACAGTGTCATATTTTTCCTTCAAATTCATTTAAAACTTTTACATATGCACCTGTTTTCAACACGAATTTGACAGTGTGAACATGTGGTCAAATGTGTTTGAAGAGTCTATCAAATATTGGGAGGAAGTTGGACAGGAGTTTAGACTATTAATTTTGTATTTTTGGGAGGGAGTTGGACAGGAGTTTAGATTATTAAATTTGTATTTGAAACAAGTGGACATAAAGTTTGAAGCGAATTTGAGGGAAAAATTAATACAGGTTAAATTAACAAAGATTTCCTACATTAGGACTTTATTTATAGTTCGGTTCATACAGGATTTTGTTTTATTCAGTGTTCTGTTTAGACAGGTTTAATGGTATAATGTTTATTTTTAGAAGTGACCATCAGTACACAGTATAAATAATATATGGTTTGAAAGTCATTTGTATGTATCTACACATATCTATTTCTTATAAATATATTTATCTATTCTACAGGGACACTCATCCGTATGTCAATGCAGTAGACAAACTGAGTGATATTTGGGTTGACAGGAGTTTGTAAGTAGAAAAAATAGTTATCACTGTAGCTTTACACATTAAAACTTCCTTGGTAACCAATTTGATTGAAATTATATGTTAAATAAACTAAACACTAATACATCTGACACAGCTTGAATGATATAACCTTTGTGTTTAGGTGAATTGTAAATAAACCAGTGAAAGCGTTGCTGGTAAAATCATACCTGCTGGTCTTGTTACATGCAGTAAATGAATGTCTAGAGAAAATCGAACAGACATGTTAAAATTCACCTGGAAGAAAAGTAAGATTGAGTTCTGTCAGATTTTAGTTGAGCATATCATGTATAACACGATTTTATTCAATTGTGAGGTAACATACATGTGATAATTTCTTCGTTCAAGTTTTTGTCGTTCTGTGATCAAGAAATAATTATTTGAGGGTGATGCACCTATATAAATTTATTTAACTAGTTGGCGTCAACATTTCTAAATGTAAAGAAATTTCATTTAGTTCATAGATGTGTTTGGGTTTGAAAATGAATTTGTATGCGATTGCAAAAAAAACTGGCGGTCATTTTAAGTTATGTCGCTGTCATCCATCTGTAGACAGAATGGTTTCTGTGCAATAACTTAAGTTGTGTTATCTGTTCGGTATATGGATTCTGATTGGTATCTTCAAACTCTTTAAGTTGACAAATCCTTCTGAATTTTGAACACACTAAATAAATACATCATTGAATAAAGGTTGGTAATGATTTTGGGTATTGTAACTTTACCCATTTTCAAACAAGAGGCCCTAAGGTGCAAAAATTGTTGTTTCTGTTATTTGTTCATGGAGAGTTGATTTTCTCTGATTTGGATTCAAAAATGTGCAAAATGTTGTTATGTAACAATTACCATTTTCAAAAGGTAGAAATTTCTACTTTTCATCCAATTTTAATGCAGTTTTTGGAAAATGATCATCTTCACGGGTTATTGATGGGCTTTAAATATTTTTGCTATTTTATTTCGAAAAAGGGTAAAAAGTTCTGAAAATTAACATATTTTGAAGGCATATATAACACTTGAAATAGTAAAACAAGCTAAATGTCCAAAATACAATGGGTTCAGGAAATTATTGTGTCCAGCAAAATACTGTGTCCACACTTGCTTTAAATATACTGTTGTTCAACGTTCCCTTGTCAGCATCCTGCAGTCATATAATGCTTTGCTCTGTGTAGCCCTGTATTATCTGATTGTATTGCTGTCATATTACATTATTGTCCACTTGTTATGGTCATTATCTTTGTCCAAACAATCTTTATGTTGTTTATTTTATTTTGCAGGAACCCATTGATGTTTTTTGATTTCGTTTTCTATTTGACAAAGAAAGGGAAGGAATTCAAGGCTGCCTGTGATTATGTACACACTGTAGCAGAAGAAATTATTGAGAAAAGAAGAAAAACACTGGTTTGTAAAAGTTGTCTTAAAGAGGGTTCAGAAAAATAGGCTCTTATATAGAACTATGAATTCTGCACATCTTTTCCCATTTAAGATATCACAGAAACCACCATTTTAACTGTAGAATATCTCAACAGTTTGTATTATATTCTAGTGCACTAATACATTTAAGGATTGATCGCAATTTTTGTTCGATTCATGAAGAAATAACCTCAATCAGGTTGTACACACCGTGTAACCCGTATAGCGGGTTATGCAAGGGTTATTTCGAATGAACCGAACAAATAATTTCGATCAATCCTTATAAATTAATTCAAACTCTTTTAGTTATGATATTGAAAAATATATTTATTTTTTCAAAATAAGACAAATAATCAAAAAATAAATTTAAATAACCCGAAAGGTGCCTCATTTAAAGAAAACCACCTGATGACAATGGCATGCGATGCCTTGAGAACAACATCTATTTTTAGATTCAGTACATAAACAAATAACCTCAACTTTTTAAACCAATCAAAACACGTATAAAATGTGACTTTAAGATTAATTTATCTTAGTATAACTCTTGTCTGTTACAAATTTTAACAAAGAAAGTAATGTTCAGATGAAATTTTATGGAGATGCACATAATTATTTGAGGGGCCCGGGTGGCTCAATGAGTTAGGTCGTTGGATCTAACAGCTCATACAAAGCCTATCACCAATACGGCATGGGTTTGCACCCAGCTTTGTAAATTACAAAAAAGGGTGCACTCGACTCGCAGCCGCAAGTGATCAAGTTTACCAGTTGCTTTCCCATGGTCGGTGGTTCTCTCCGGGTACTTCGGCTTCTTCCACCACTAAAACTGGTCGCCATGATATAGCTGAAATATTGCTGAAAGTGGCATTAAACACCAAAAATCAACAAAAAAAATCAAATCATAATTATTTGAGTTCAATCTAAAATGTATAAACCGGAACCCTTTGTAAGCATAACATTTGATTTGGTTACAATTTCTGTAAACTTTTACAACTTTAACTTGTCTAATTCTAATTTAACCTGTCTAATTCTAATTTAACCTGTCTAATTCTACTTTAACCTGTCTAATTCTAGTTTAACCTGTCTAATTCTAATTTAACCTGTCTAATTCTAAATTAACCTGTCTAATTATATTTTAGCATGTCTAATTCTAACATAACCAGTGTAATTCTAATTTAACCTGTCTAATTCTAATTTAACCTGTCTAATTTTAATTTAACCTGTCTAATTCTAACTTAGCCTGTTTAATTCTAACCTAACTTGTCTAATTCTAATTTAACCTGTCTAATTCAACTAAACGTGCCTATCTTTTCCAAATAGACAAATGTATTGTCCCAATTATGCTTGGCTTTGACAAGTTTCATTGTACTATCTACATCAGAATAAAAATGTCAAGTACAGTATAAGTAATGTCATGCTTTAATACAATTTATTAAAAATTGAAAGAATATCGAGGAGACTCAGCATTTTGTGATGGAAGCAGCTTTTAAATTTTATTTTCATTGAAGATTAACATTGAAATATATTTACCTATACTTGTTGGACTATAGGTCAAGTGTCTTTTTACCATAAAAAAATTCTACCAAGATTATGGAGATTATATGCTGACAGTGTGTGAAGCAAAATTTTGTGGTATCATAGACCAATCTCTATTTTACATAAACCTCACTGTACATTATATACAAAATTTTGAAAATTTGACATAGACCAGCTTGATTTTACATAGACATTGTCTATAGGTCTACCACTAATTTCGCACATTGTGCTGATTAGGTCTTTAGTAAATACCGTTTCGGTGGTGTAATGGTTAGCATGGTTGTCTTGAGTGTGGTAGAACAGGGGTACAGTCTGGTCAAGCCAAGGACTCTGAAATTGTTATTAGCTGTTTCTCCTCTAAGCATGTAATATTAAGGAGTAAGGATCGCAGTAAGCATAATGTGTCATAGTGCAGCGACATGTCTATTTGTGGACTGATGTTTCAGTTAGCTAGTATTATAAATTCTAATAGCCATGTTTTTCTAGTGCAAAGCAGACACAATCACCATCTCAGCAAAATGCAACTTGTTCTTGCCGTGATATAACTGAAAATTTTCTCATTTGCCATTAAACAACAATCTCACAAATAACTTATAATAAAAATTATTTTGTCTTGTAGAATGTAGAAGGTTTACCTGATAATAGTTCAGGGAAGAAAACCAGATACCTCGACTTTTTGGACATTTTACTGACAGCTAAAGATGAAAATGGTGAAGGATTAACTCCCTTGGAAATAAGAAATGAAGTGGATACATTTTTATTTGAAGGTTAAGTTCTTATGTTGTAAATTGATTCATCATGCACTAGTTCTTTTTTGAACAGTCAAATTGCATTGACGGCATAATTGTTTTTAGCTCACCTGACCCAATGGGTCATACTATAGGATACCATAGGAACTACAGTGGACGCTGTCTTGTTGCCACTATGTCCGCCTCTAAATCCACATCACTTCCAGAATTTGATCTTATGTTTATGTTTGCCGTAAAGTCATATTTGCACTCTTGGTGCTTCCAGTGCTCATCTAGGCCGATTTCAAACTGTTTAACTGTTTTTGCCTGGATAACTGATTCTGGGAGGCTATTCCATATTTCAACAATTCTAACGACGAAGGTATATTTTCTCACATTACTTGTTTTTATTTTCATCTTCTTGCTATGTCCCCTTGTGTTTGAAGTTGTGTTTAGCTCAAACATATCCATTGTTGTTAGAGGATCATAAATACCATTTATTATTTTAAATACTTCAATCATATCTCCTTGCATTCTTCTATACTTCAGAGTGGGCATCTTGAGTTTCTTTAGTCTTTCGATATATTCCATGTTTTTATACCCCCCGCAAACAAAGTTTGGGGGGGTATATAGGAATCACCCTGTCCGTTCGTCTGTCCGTCCTTCCATGTACCTTGTAAGCGCAACTCCTCCTAAGCGACTTATTGGATTTTTATGAAACTTTACACATATGTAGTACACTACCTGCAGATGTGCATCAAAGAATATGGTTGCTGTCCAAAATTTAAAAGGGATTTAATTCAACTTATACTTTCACGAAAAGGGGGGGGGGCATGTACTTTGTAAGTGCAACTCCTACTAAGCTGCTTATTGAATTTTTATAAAACTTTACACAATTGTAGTACACTACTAGCTGCGGAACCGTAGCCCTTTATGGTCCCGCAGCTAGTACACTACCTGCAGAAGTGCATGAAGAAATATGGTCGCTGTCCAAAATTTGGAAGGGGAGATAATTCAACTTGTACTTTCACGAAAAGAAGGAGGGCATGTACCTTGTAAGCGCAACTCCTCCTAAACAGCTTATTGGATTTTTATGAAACTTTACACAGTTGTAATACACTACCTGCAGATGTTCTTGGCTAGTTTATTTTGGAGATGGGATGTTGTCTCCTTGACATAACTCCATATCCGTACATTTTTCATAGGTAACTTGCTAATATACCTGTATTCCAAAGTTTGAACATCATAGTATTGCAAGCGGGGGGGGGGGGGCTCTTCTTTGTACATTTACTATTTTTTCAATATCTCCCACTTTAAATGGAGACCAGACTGCTTCTGCGTATTCAATATGAGGTCTAACCAAAGCTTGGAATAAATATTTGAAGTTTTGTTCATCTAAATATGTATAAGTTCTTCTGATTAGTCCCATGATGCTGTTTGCTTTGTTCACCTGATTTTGTATATGTTTATTAAAGGACAAATTTTCATCTACAAGTACTCCTATGTCTTTTTCTCCGTCATATTGCTCTAACTCAATTCTGTTGCCATCGTTGTTATATAGATAATAGTGTTTTGTTCCTTTGTCCATGCCTTTATTGGCAACTGACATCACTTTGCATTTGTTAGGGTGGAATTTTAATAGCCATGTATCTGACCAACTTTGTAAACTATCTAAATCTGCTTGAAGCATTTTCTCATCATTTTCCTCTCAGATTTCTCTGAAAATTTTCATATCATCAGCAAACAGGTAGGTAGATGACTCTACCATCTCTGGCATGTCGTTAATATAGATAACAAAGAGTATAGGGCCCAGAACACTACCTTTTGGTATCCCGCTTGTGACATGATGGCATTTGGACTCAGTGCCATTTACAATTACTTTTTGTATTCTGTTGCTAAGAAAACTTTCGACCCACTTAATTACTTTCTTACTTATTTTATACCTATGCATCTTATGCAGAAGTCTTCTATGTGGTACTTTGTCAAAAGCTTTCATAAAATCCATATATACTGAGTCAATTTTCCCACCCTTGTCAAGAATTTTGGTCCACTCATCCATAACTTTTAGGAGTTGTAGGGTTGTTGATCTCCCAGAGATGAAGCCAAACTGCTTATTGCTGAAGAGCTTATTAGCTGACATGTGCTTTACTATAATTTCCCTTACTAGTTTTTCCATGGTTTTGCAGATTATGCTGGTCAGATTGACTGGTCTATAATTTTCTGGTTCTACCTTGTCTCCTTTTTTGAATAGTGCAGTGATGTTCCCTTCTTTCCACAGTTGAGGAACCAAACCTTGGCACATAGACGAATTAAATATAGTTGTTATAGGCTTTGATATTGTTGCACTAAGCTCCTTTAGCATTTTAGGGTGAAGACCATCTGGACCACATGATTTGTTTACATCCAGATTTTGTAATAATTTTAATATTTCACTTTCTTTGAAAGTTTTCTCTATGCATTCCTGTTTGACCTCTATAGGATGCATCAATGGTAGATCGCCCTCTGGTTCAGTTGTGTATATGCTACTGAAGAAGCTAGCCAGGACTTTCACTTTTTCCTTATCTGTTGTCGTTTTCCTTTCTTCCCCTTCTTCTGACTTAAATTTTAGCTCTGATATACCAGTGTTAGTTTTTCTCTTGGAGTTAGCATATTTCCAAAAAATCTTGGGATTGCTCTTAGCATTTTGTGCAATTTCTTTCTCCATATTAGCTTTTGCTTTCCTGATTGCGTTTTTAACTTGATTTCTTGTTTTGGCGTATTCCTGGTACCTTTTTTTGTCCCCAGTTTCTCTGTATCTAGTCCAACATCTATGTTTCTTTTTAATCTTCTGTATGGTTTTAGCATCCAGAGGAATATAGTTGTGTTTCTTAGCTTTGTTGCTGGCTTTTGTATTCATATGTGGTATATATTTGTTTTTTGCCTCATTGAACTTGGTCATAAAAATGTCAAACTGTTGCCCAGCATTTTTTCCTTTTAATATACCACTCCAGTCACACTGAAGAAAGGTATTCATATTAGTGTAATCCCCTTTGAAGTAATTCCATCTCTCCGTTTTACATGATTTTTCTTCACAATAGCATTTGAGTATAAATTCAAGTCTACAATGATCGCTGTTTCCAAGTGGGCTAGTGTAATTTAGCTCTTCTATCATATTCTCATCATTTGTCAGTATTAGGTCCAGTGTGCTTGGTTCGCAATTTTCTCTCATTCTAGTGTTTTCCATGACATGTTGGAACTGATACTTTCTACGAAATTTTCACTATTTTTGTCACCCTTGGTTGACCAGTTTTTCCAATCAATTTTAGGGATGTTAAAATCCCCCATTACCATGATATGTGAGAACTTCTTTTCCTTGATACCGTAGTTAATATCTTGTTAAGTTCATCTAGGTTCTCTGGACTACTACTTGGACTTTTATATATACATCCCAGTAACAACATATCATTGTTGTTTAGCTTATTTTGTGCCCATACACTTTCTTCAAATTTCACATTGAATTTTATTTCTTCTGATTTCAGCTTCTTATTAATATATAATGCTGCACCTCGTTTGCTAATGTTTGTTGATTCACTTAGGAATAGTTCATAACCTTCTATTTGTAGTTCTGCTTTCCCTGGCAAATATCTGCATTTTTTGGGATAAATTTCTGTTATCCCAATCACTTCATAACTATTTTTTCCATCCTGTATTCTTGTCATCAATTCACCCAGTTTGTTTGGCAAACTGTTTGCATTTGTATAAAAACACTGTATGCCATTAAAATCCATCACCTTATTTACATTGGTTTCTGTTAAAACTTGACTATTTACAGTGTTTTTAGAGCATCTTACTCCTTCTTCTTGACCTTTACCACCCTCCTGTCTCTGGGGTGTCCTTTTACCAGGTATTTGTATTTTACTGACTGGTTATTTTATTCTTAGCTTCTGCAAGTTTTTCTCTATTTTGTAACCTTTCCTTCTTTGTCATGTCATGAGTTATACTTATCTGCTTGAACTTATCTTCTGCGGTTGCTAAATTCTTCATATTAGCCATGAGTGACCCCTTTGCCTTTTCATCCTCAAAAATGACCCTCATTGGACTTGGAATTTCAGAATCTACATTCTTTTTGCCGAGTCTGGTTACATTCTTTACCGTCTGTTTATTTGTACCAGTTATTTTACATAGTTCATTTACTGGTGCTATATCTTCTACTTTTCTCTCTTTTGGTTCAGTTTTCTTCGACTCTTCGGCTCTAAATATTATAATATTACTTTTTCGAGCCATACTTTCTTTGAATTCTTCCAATTGGCTTGTCAGTGTCCCGTCCTGGTTGTTTCCACCTGTGGCGGCACTCTCTTTGTTTTCCTCGATCAAGGCTTTAACTTCATCTAGGTCAACCTTTTTGTCTAGTTTACTCTCCTTCTCATCTAGCCGTTTTTCGTACTTACTGAAGTATTTGTTGCACCTCTCCTCTACTTCCTTCTCAATTTTGAGATTCTTCATTGCTTTTTCCTCACAAGGGGGGCAATACCAATGTAGGTCAGAACGTTTAGTTAGTAGTTTATACTCTGTGCTGCTTAATTTGACACAGGAACGGCAAAAATGTTTTTCACAATATTCACACTCTAGCACCTCTGCTTTATCCTCTGTGAATTTGACCTAACAAACCTTACATGTCCACCCCTCTGTGCTTAATGCATTCCCCTTGGTTGAGGTTACTGAACCCTTAAGTGACATGGTTCAAATTCCAACAGGACTTCCCTATTGCACAATCTGAAATCTAATGCCTTAGTTCAAACCCAGCAAGGCTTCCTTGCCTAATAGTATGTTAATATATGATATTTTTATTTGTTGTTCTTGTATTATATCTTATGTGCAAGGCTTCCTTGCATAAGCTGCTCTAGAAATTTTTATTTTTTGCAAACAAGGCTTCCTTGTTTTGGTATTTTTATTTGTTCTTGTATGATATCTTATGTGCAAGGCTTCCTTGCATAAGCTGCACTAGAAATTTTTATTTTGTGCAAACAAGGCTTCCTTGTTTTGGTATTTTTATTTGTTCTTGTATGATATCTTATGTGCAAGGCTTCCTTGCATAAGCTGCGCTAGAAATTTTTATTTTGTGCAAACAAATCTTCCTTATTTTAATCAATATATGTTTCTAATGTTGAGTTCCTTGTATTATAATTTTAAATAAAATCTCGAAACAATATAGCGACTTTTCAAATTTCAAATTGTTTCGAGATTTTATTTAATTAGACATTGATAAAGTCCCTTGGTGGGACGAAAATTTTGTCATTCAACGAAGTGTTTAATTCTTTATCACTTTGTTTTGTGTACTTGGTGTTGTTTTACAAACCATTTTAGACGTTTATAATTGTTTTACTTGTATAGTATCGTTATACCGTAACAATCCAACACCCCGTAAGATTGATCGTTGACTGGTTTTTCAGACGTTGTATATATATATATATATATATATATACTGAGGCAAGGCTTCCTTGCCGAATATACAAGTATAAGTTATAGTTACTGAGCAAGGCTTCCTTGCTTTTTGTACTTACTAATTGGGGTCAAGGCTTCCTTGTCCCACTACACACACGAATCGGTCTTTGCTGCTATTTCTGTTGCTAGTTCTATTACCCTATACAACCACAGTCTAGCCAATGCTCTTACTGGATGTATACCATCAGAATATACATTCCAGTTATTTCTATAGCATGTGCGTTCCGCCCCGACTCCCTTGCTTGACGCAATAATGTCTTATGATATTCTAGGTGTACCATTTTGTCTATTACTTAACAGGCCATGATACTACGACTAGTTCAATGTGTTGGACTTTATACTCAATTTCACAGCATCCATATTGGCAGAAAAAAATTCAACAGGAAATTGACGATGTGTTAAAAGATAAAGATTCAAATGTAATTGAATCGTAAGTTTAAACTTTACATTTATTATTAGGGGGCCGTCGTGACCGTATTACAACTACCTGTGCAATCAGTGCCTATCACTACTAAAGATGTGAGATTGAATCTCGCGCATGGCGAGGTGTATTCGATACAACATCTTGTTGTCAGTGACTTGTAATAGGTCGGTGGTTTTGCCTGGGTACCTGGTTTCCTCCACCAATAGAACTGACTGCCACGTAATACCTGAATTATTGTTGAAAGTGGCGTTTAACACCATAACCCCTAATCCTACATTTATTATAAACACTCGATTCTTGTTTGAAATGAAGGGCCCGGGTGGCTCAATGAGTTAGGCAGTTGGAATATTTAACAACTCATACAAAGCCTATCACCAGTATGGCGTGGGTTCGCGCCCGGCTTTGTAAATTACAAAAAAGGGTGCACTCGACTCGCAGCCACAAGTGATAAAGTTTAAAAGTTGCTTGCCCATGGTCGGGGGTTCTCTCTGAGTACTCCGGCTTCTTCCACCACTAAAACTGACTGCAATGATATAGCTGAAATATTGCTGAAAACGGCATTAAACACCAAAAATCAATCAATCAATCAATCTTGTTTGAAATGCAATGGATCATATAATATCTGTATGATGTATATGTCAGTTTTCGGCCTACCATATATGTGCCCCCTCCTTTTTTGGGGGAGAAACATGTTGTTTTCGTTCTGTATGTCAGTTTGTCATGAAAGTTTGTACGCACAACTCCTCAAACATTTTAAAGGGAATTCCTTTAAACTTTGAATGCTTTCTGATTACCATATAGACAATCACATATGATTACAGAATTTTGATCAGAACATTTTTGACTGCTTGCTCCAAGCTATACTTTAGTGACTATGCAAGTGTTGGATAAGATAGGTTGTTAAGAATACTCTCGTGTAGCAATTGGATAGATTTCATTAGCCAACAACACATTTGATATTTTTCCATTTATTTCAGGGAAGACTTGTATAAATTAGAATCCTTAACATTATGCATCAAAGAAGGAATGCGTCTCCACACACCCGTAACATTTTTGTCACGTGTGACTACGAAGGAAACAGTTATTGATGGGATTACGATACCTACTAATACTACAATAGGATTACAAATATATAATTTACACCATAATGAGACTGTATGGGAAAAACCTTATGAATTCATGCCAGAAAGATTCCTTCCAGAAAATTCTGTTGGTCGTGACTCTTATGCATTTTTGCCATTTTCAGCTGGACCCAGGTAAGAGAGTGCATATTACTAATACTATAAAGACATGTTGTTGTGTCCCTTTTTAATATATTTGTGAAATATGAAAAGATAGTTTAAACAGTGGTGGTCAACAGTTCCACCAATATCAAAAAAACAAACAATCTGACCTCTCACCTCAGATTGTTGAACACATATTAGACCATGACATATGACTTTTGAAATCCAAGTCCTTGCTTGGGACGGGTACATAATGTGGCATGGATGTAAATGTATATCCAGACTAATATACTGTATAAGTCGTTATTTTCATAATGGGTTGATTTTTGCAATCTTCATGAGTACAATAAATTCGTGAAAATAAAAACCAGCAGAATTACCCTCATTTTAAATGTTGATATTTTTACACACAATCATGAAATTAAAAACTAGCGAATACCTTTGACCTTCTTATTAGTGAATTTTAATTGCCATGAATTTTACCACCTACACAGTATGGCAAAGGGGCTGTTGTGGTCATGATCATATTGATTATATGGATTTGATTTATTGTGTTTAATGCCACTTTCAGCAATAACTCCGCTCTATCATGACGACCAGTTTTAGTGTTGGAAGAAGCCGGAGTACCCAGAGAGAATCACCAACCATGGGCAAGCAACTGGTAAACTTTATCACTTGCGGCTGTGAGTCGAGTGCACCCTTTTTTGTAATTTACAAAGCCGGGCGCGAACCCACGTCGTATTGGTGATAGGCTTGTACGAGTTGTTAGGTAATCCAACTACCTAACTCATTGAGCCACCCGTGCCCTTTGATTATATGGAAATTAGATTTGTATCTACATATGTAATCAGTCCCTATCACTTCAAGTGTTAAAAGTTCACTTCCAGCACATGGTGAGGTGTAATTGATACATTACAGTGGCGGATTCAAGGGGGGGCTTTGGGGGCTTCAGCCTCCCCGTCGAATAAATCAAGCACATATATTAACATACGCTTTTCAAGGCTAGTTAACGTCACGATATGGCTTTTAATCGAATGGTTTCGATCTGTGAAAGTAAAAGAAAATAGAAATTAATTTCTTTGTATTGAATTAATCTTCAAAGAGGTAATTATAAGTAATTATGCTAAATCAAATTTTCAAGTTTATTTGAAGTTTTTATGAATGTATTGTCAAAATACCAATTAATCAGGTATTGTCTTAAACCGTTATATAAACATGTCTAGTGTCACAATTTCATATAGGTATAACCACCAACACGTAAATTGAGGCTTTTTCAAAGAAATTCTTTTTTAAATATCATTTATTTTTACAAAAAAAATAAAGGCAAATGTTGCTGTATTACAAAAAATAAATAAAAATACACGAGTTTCCGTTTTAAAAATATATGAATACAGCATATTTTAAACTCTAAATGAAAATATAAATAGATATGAAATAATTAAAATTAATTAGAAATAAAATAAACTTAAATTAGATTTTTTCCCTGCTATTGTTCGAACCCTTGACAGGAACGGGTACAGGATTTCAAGTTAGGGGGGCGCACTTAAAAATATATCGCCGAGCGGAGGGAGGCACGAACATTTTTGGGGTATTTCGTGTGAAAAATCACGATTTTACGCCACAAAATCATATTTTTTCCAATTTTAGGGGGGCACCCCCCCCCCCCCCCCCCTGCTTGACCACTTTACAAAACTGCCAAAACACACATACACCACCAGAAGAAGCAACTTTGATTTTGTCGTAACCATTGTTATTGTTCAAATGTGCCTGGCTTTTAAGAAAGGGCTCAGCAGATCACTAGATTTAGATTAAACTTATTTTATTGTTAACTATATAACATTTGGATCGGACACAAGTTATTCCAACTTACAAAGGTCCTCTACAAGATCACTACAAGAGAGATCACTTGCCATAGGCAGACTCTTAAAAAGTGTAAATTTAATTCAGAGCTCACTAGACTGCAGAGCAAATGTTGAACAATTCAACCACCAGTGTTTTGAGACAAGTGCTAAAATATGTGAACCGCTAGACATAGAGGTTAAAAAACCTAGAATATGCGGGAGACAAATAATGAGAGATAATGTTGAAGCAGAGAGTCTGGAAGACTACTTTAGGAAGTCAATAACTGTACCTTTTCTCTACTGTACGCTAAATGAAATGAAAACAAGGTTTACCGACCACGCCAGAACCGCTTTGGGACTACAGTTGGTTCCATCAATTATTGAAAATATTGCTCCATAACTGAGCCCCCCGTCAACAGAGTCTCTGGATCCGCCCCTGCATTATGTAATAAAAGTTTGTCAATGACTTGCAGCAGGTCTGTGGTTTTTTCTTGGTACTCAAATTTCCTCTACCAATAAAACTACAATATTGTTGAAAGTGGCGTTTAACAAAAATAACCCATACTCATTTCTTTTTAGTGCAACTTTATATGTAGAGGATTTAATCAGAGGAAACTACAATCACAAAGTTAATTGAAAAGCTTTATCATATAAGAATTGTATCTCAAGTACACATTGAGGGGCTCAATGAGTTAAGTAGTTGGATTACCTAACAACTCATACAAGCCTATCATCAAATATGGCGTGGGGTCGCGTCCGGCTTTATAAATTACGAAAAAGGGTGCATTCAACTCGACTCGCAGCCGCAAGTGATAAAGTTTACCAATTGCTTGTCCATGGTCGGTGGTTCTCTGCGGGTACTCCGGCTTCCTCCACCTTTAAAACTGGTCGCCATGATATAGCTGAAATATTGCTGAAAGTGGCATTAAGCACAATAAATCAAATTAAATCAAATCAAATCAAGTACACATTGGTGATGGACACTTATTGTCATACAATCATGGCTCTGTGTTTATAGAAAGGCCTTACAGATATTTTTGTGAATCCAGGAAAATTTCAATATCTTATTCTGGATTCTTACTTCACCACAGACTTTTAGATGGAACTGGGTTATATTATTGGTGCTTAATTCAAACACCACTTTAATTATTTCAGTTTTATTGGTATAAATTTATACCTTTTGTCCTTGAATTACACCGAGTGATATTTTCACTGTCAACAAACTAATTCAGATACTGAAAATTATCTGTCAGTGTAGTATTATTAACTGATAAAAACAATATTCTAATGTAGTTCTTTAATATTCCTGGTTTGTGATTGGACAATGCTGTAATTTTCACGGTATCAATTCCACGGTTGAAATAGCATGAGATATTTTTAGAATTTTAGCTGATTACCACTTACGTCATTTTGTCAATAATGTGGCAATACACATCTGTACACATGATTACATTAGAATGGAGATAACTGTATTGTATTTGAAAATTTCATGGCATCAATTGTCGATTTTATGGTCGCAAATACCTGTTTATTCAATTTGCGACCATCAAATCTCGAATTGATGCCGTGAAATTTTCAAATACAAAACAGTTATCTCCTAAATGTCAGTTATCAAGGCCTGATATATACATGTATTATTTGTATTATCACTAGTATCACAGCTTGTCCTAGCAGACTTCTGTGATCTGTTTCAACCTCCATATGTGCTGTTATTTATGGTGGTGATCTCATGGTAGTTGGATTTACAACTACCTGTGCAATCAGTTCCTATCCCCACTAAAGTTGTGAGTTCGAACACCGTTCATAGTGAGGTGTACTCGATACAACATTATGTGATAAAGTTTGTCAGTGACTTGTGACAGGTCCATGGTTTTCTCCGGGTACTTTGGTTTACTCCACAAATAAAACTAACCACCACTATATAACTGAAATATTTTTGAAAGTGCCATTAAACACCATAAACAACCAACCAAAATTTATATTTATTACAATATAACATCCTTTATTACAAAGTTTATAAAGATATCAGTATTGATCTACAACTTTATTTTCAGGAATTGTATTGGTCAACATTTTGCCATGAATGAACAGAAAGTAGTGCTAGCCAGATTACTGCAGAAGTTAGTATGATTACACTATTAAATAACACCTGTGTTGAGTAATGATATGTATTATTGTAATACTGTCCTTAATTTACACAGTTGTTGACTGAACTCATTATAATAGGTTGCACCTATAAACTTATCCAATTAACTGAAATTTTATATGTAAAGCAGGTAAAAAATGTGCTGTCAAAATTCTATCATCTCTAATCCTTTTTAGCTCTACCGACCCAAAGTGTCATCATCTTGTGAGCTATTGACATTACTTGGTGTCAGTCATCTTTCATCTGGCATAAACTTGTTCAATATAGAGATGCCAGTCAAAAATCAATTACAGGGGATGCTTGCTGTTTTTGAACCATTAGATAGAGCTCAATCTAAGAAGAACTTTGAGCCTTCATTTGTAAAAATCGGACGAAGGGTTCAAAAGTTATGAGCATCTGAAATTGCCTATTTTTGGTCGATAATTTTCCAAAGATGGCCGCCATCAATAATGGTTTTAATGACTGTTTTAGAGTTCTGATTTTTTGTGTAAACAGCAGATAATGTCTCTACTTTTGTTTTTCCCCATAGATTATAAGTTATTCTGTCAGAAAAATGAAACTGAACATGCTTGAAGTAATATTTGCTATTTGTTTTACTGTCCAAAATGTATGGCAGAGCCACTTTTGATCTTGACCGAAAGGTCCATATGGCTCACATTGCCATAATTTTGTCAGAAAATAACTTATCTGACATCATAATAGAAGAAATTGTGTGTAGAAATACTTGTTTTGTGTGCAATTATAACATATGAATCACCTTTTACATCTTTTTGTGGAATTATGAATCCATAAAGGTGGGTGTGCAATTAGTGTTCAACACTATTTGAGAATGGCACCGTTTCACAGCAGTTATATGGGAAAATGACACAAAAAGCTTCATATTTCCTAAACTAAAAATGATATCCGCACAAAATTTTGAAGGTAATACCACAGTGTTGTGCACGTTCTGTTGGACGTGATGTTTTTTTTGTCGACGCAAGAAATGGCAGCCATTTTGTTCAAAATGGCTGCCATTTTTTCATAAAATTCATCAAACAGGGAACCTGTTCCAAGATAATTTGATAATTTTTTTTATCAATATAATTAATATCACTGAAAAAATGGATATGGAGATTTGTACCAATGACCTCTTATTTGTTTTAGCATTTTATTAAGGAATAATTGTCATATTGGTGACCATTTTGAAAACAAAATGGCTGCCATTGCTTTAAAATTCGTTGCTCAAATTTACGTTTTTTATGATTACTCTATTGTTTCTAGTCAGAATTTGATCATCAAGGTATCAAATTAAAGATATTTTAATAATCTATAACCTCAAGTAACTAATAAATTAAACTGAATACTTTTCATACCAATATGTAATCCCCCATGTGGTGAAGATTCCAGACACCTAGTACTACCACTTGCCGAAAGTTTAACTGGTCAGCTTGATATATATATATTTGTAGGTGTTTTTGCTTTCCTACCTCAATGTCTTGCTATCATGATGTAGCTGTACAATTGCTGAAAGTGATGTTATATGCAACAATCACCCAACAAGCATGATAGTGAAACACCTCTAAACTAAACTTCCTTAAGACCAGCTTGTGTTTAAAATAGATGGATATTATTTGCATGCTTTACACATTTCCTACGAAAGGCTACATATGGAACTTTATTTAAAATAAAGTTTATGTTGTTTATATAGGATGCTGTTTATATTCAGGTTTCCCTTGATTGCAATTTGAGCAAGTAAATTTGTTTCAGTCTTACTCTCCATGCCGTTCGAATCCTGCTCATGGTAACTTAAGGTGTACTTGATACCACATTATTGTGTGATAAAATTCGTCAGTGACTTGCAACAGGTATGTGGTTTTCTCCAGGTACTCTGGTTTACGCCACCAATAAAAGTGACCACCACAATATAACTGAAATATTGTTGAAAATGAAAGTGGCATTAAACACCATAACCCAACTCTCCGACTCCATGTCAAAGTTTCAGTCTTGCTCATTACTATTCTAATTTGCTTCTTAAAACATGTTCAATGAAAACAACAACAAAATATTAAGTTCATTCATTTATTATTTAGGAAATATCTGGTGTATTTTTTAAATACATCATATATTGTCACATGTATTGTGGTCTGAATAAGTCCAGCTACATGTAAAACTAAATATATAATAAATTATTCTTCAATAGAGACCAGAACTCCCAACCATCTGTAAAGAAAAATATTAATGAAATTTTCAACATAGTGTATTAGTAATGAACCAGAACAACTAATGAAGACAAAATGTTGGCCAGTAACATTTTTCATCTCTTTATTGAATATTTAATTATGATATAAATTATGGACTCAGCTGTAAATTATCCTGCAGGCTGCAGTCCTAAGTTCAGGTAATATCCCAAGGCCAGCTTGGATCACATGTCTTTGACCAGCAAAGCATACAGTCAGGTGAACTGGAAAAAAACCAGAAGGGACCACAAAGAAACAGTTCTAACTACATATTATCATTTCATAACTACTATTTTAATAAATATAAATTCACAATGTATTTAAGCAAAAAAAATTACCAGTGTTTCAAATTTTTAGTATTGATCCCAACTTTTCGTGTCTCAAGTTTTTATTGACATTTTTGGACAAAGTTAAAGTCAGATCCTTGTTCTGTATAACCTACAATGTAGGTAAAAATATATTATATATGTTTTGTCTACTTATACTACCTTCCCCTTTTCGAGAATATTAGTAGAAACACTGGTATTGTTGTTCATTGGTCTTATCTATTTTTCCTTAAAAGTACCATGGCTTATCAATAAAATAAATGATAAATAGTTTGATGTATTGGTTTTAATGTCACTTGTCACATTTTGTTATTCTGGCCACGAATTCATCATCCCATGCAAAAGACAAAGAAAAAAAACCACTTTTCTTCTTATCTGTAGTTAGCAACCATTACACTGACCCATATATATATATATTTATTACATAATGATTTTATTTAAGCAATTTTATTGGCTATCATGCTGTCACCTGACATTCCGTAAAATTTGATATTGCTTGATTAAAACTTGTATTGACTTGGGTTTCACTTTCGTTTTCCATTGCATTATGTATGACGTCATAATGAAATGATTAATTTCATATTGACTTGGTTTCACTAAAGGATTCGGTGAATATCGCTTTTAAGGTCCATAAAAACTTGTATTGACCTCAGCAAAAGACTATAATTGTATAATATATATATATATATATACAGCAAACATTACACTGACCCATATATATATATATATACATCTCACCAATTGATGTGATAACTTTCATAAAATAAAACTAACCGGTATAATCCTTGTTTGTTAACAAACAGTAGATCATATCTCTGTTGATGGCATGTGACATCAAGTACTGTTTACAAATATCATTCAGCTCACTTGTGCTGGACTGGTTGAAATTCTGTAGCAGATCATGCAGAAGTGATTGACCTGCAGAGAACAAAAACTAAATACTGAATTTAATTATGCCAAATACAAAAGATCATTATAATGTGATGCTTACAAAAAAATTAATTTCATTTCAAGATCTAAAGTACCCTGGCCTGAGAAGACCAGACCTTCCGCAAATCTCTGACAAACTTTATTACATAATGCTGTATCGAGTGCACCTCGAACCGGACTAGAACTCCTGATTGTGGTAGGCGCTAATTGCATATGTAGTTGTAAATCCAACTACCATACGATCACGACTGCCCCTTAAAGAGAAGGTTTCAAATGCAAAAATGAAATTAAATCAAGACTAGTATTTTTCTTTCTTCCAATGTTCAGTCTTTACTTCTAAAGTGAGGCATTTTCAGATGCAGAAATACCTAATGATTTCTCCGCCACATTATTTATTGAGTTGCAGACAACTATACATCAAGACAAGCCACTTCTTCAGGATTAAAATATATTTTCCCATGTTGAATAAAAATAACGCAACATATATTTGAATTTAGTATGTAAATATTCAATCATGCTCGAGTATCCATGGAAGCTGGCAAATACAAAAAAATGTAGCACCATGACAAAAGTTGCTTGTGTTGATGCATACTTGCAATCCAAAGCCCTGGTTGAATACCAGAATAGTTCAAGCAACATAATCTCATTGAAATTAGACCTGGCTTCGAAGAAATCTTCTGCACTATACCCTCCAACCTGAAGATAATAGAGCAGAATATTTCTTCTCACATCTAACCAAAATGTCTGTTTTAAAAGCTCAAATTCATGTACCAACTTTAAAAAAAAAGCTTTGAATATATAAACAAAAACAAAGCTTTTGAAAAGTTGTCACAGTACACCACCCAGAATATGAATAGAATTAACTTTCTGAAGAGTGAAGACTAATATAAAAAACAAATATTATGTACACATAGAAGAAAGTGTTTTGTGACTGTAGACTGTATTGACTGATGAAAAAGAGGAAACTCCTAATTTCTAGTGCTCAGCCATACCCTCATTTTCTAGCTGTTTGGACCAAGCTTGAAACATTTTATTTCCAAATATTTTCCTTAAAGAAAAGAGGAAAACTTTCATCTCTATTTACACCCCCCCCCCCCCCCCCCCTTTTTTTTTCTCGGTTTGTTTACTTTTCGTCTTTTGTTTTGAACGTAAGTTGGAAGTATTTATAAATTGACAAGATGTTTTTCATAAACTACTTAAAAAGAAGCAATGCAAAAAATAAATCGTACGTTTAAAACATTCAGATCAAGGTTTATACATACCTACGGCTACGATAACAGCTGTGTCAGCGTCGTTGACGTTACAAATATTTTCCACTTCCAGTGATGACGTGCGACGTTCTTCTTCAGACATGGTGTTTAATGAAGTGATGATGAAGGAGAAGAAGATTATTACAACAAAGAAATTAGCATGGATGAATTAGAGGGAGCAGTATCCAGATTGAAAATTGACTCAGCACCAGGACCAGACAACATATTTTCTAAATTACTTATCAATGCAGATATAACAGTTTTGGATTTTCTACTACAAATTTTTATCAAAAGTTGGAATGATGGATACTTACCCAAACAATGGAAAAAGGCAAATGTAAAATTTCTAAAAAAACCAGGAAAACCCAATTATAATAACCCATCATCATATCGACCTATAAGTTTAACCAGTATCATTGGCAAACTAATGGAACGAATAATTACAAGTCGTCTAGAAGGATTTGTAGAAACAAATGACATATTAGATGAGGAACAGGAAGGATTTCGACATTATAGATCAACAACAAATGCTCTTTTAAATTTAACACAATCTATAGTGGATGGTTTTAATGAAGAGAAATTTACACTAGCAGTATTAATTGATTTCGAAAAGGCTTATGACAGTGTCTGGAGAGAGGGGTTATTAGTAAAGTTGTTTAAATCAGGAATACAAGGGAAAATGTGGAAGTGGATACAAAACTTCTTAGATGAAAGACTAGCAAAATGCTTAGTCAACAATACAGAGGGAGAATGGTTTAAAACCAGCATTGGATTACCTCAAGGTGCAGTGATTTCTCCAATATTATTTAATATATATGTCAAAGATTTGTTTGAAAAAATTGTTTCACAAAGATGCAAGTTTGCAGATGACAGTACAATGTGGAAATCAGGGAATAATTTAGTAGAAGTTTCTGATTGTATACAAAAGGACATCAATGAAATTATGGAATGGAGTAGAAAATGGAGAATCAACATCAATGCAGATAAAACAGAATATAGCATATTCTCTAGATTAAAACAACATCCTGGACATACAATCTTAAAATTAAACAACAAAATTCTAAAATACAATAGAAATCCAAAATTATTGGGAGTAACACTAGATGAAAAGCTTAACTTTGGACAACACATTCTGAATATTGAGAAGAAAGCAGGAAATTCATTAGGAATGCTGAGAGAAATCAAAGGACTAGGCCAAATAAAGACAAAATTTGTATTGCAAATTTACAACAGTTTAATTGGTTCAGTTTTACAGTATGCTAGCTGTGTATGGCAAATCGGAAATAAAGACAATCTAGATAAGTTAAACACAGTACAGAGGAAAGGATTGTCAATAATCCTAGGCTTACCATCGACTGCCAGTCTAGAGGCAATGGAAGTAATGTCTGGGGTAATACCTTTAGACTTTAGGAGAGAGGAAATCGCCATCAGAGACATTGGAAAAATTTACTCATATTCTGCAAAAATTCCTATTAAGAACCAACTAGACAAATGGAGAAGAAAAGAAAATACTGATAGGCATATATCACCATTAGGATTGATGTGTTTACAAGGGGAAGAAATGAAAAAAGAAACGAAAATAGATGTTAAAAATATAGAAGAAGAATTTCAATTCCATGGCTTACAAGCAAGCAAATCACCACCAGAATATTGGAAAAATTTGGGATCATCAAAAACTAGAACAAAGGAACAGGAAATCAAAGGTAGAGATTTGATACTTCAAAAGATCACTGAAACAACCGATAATACAGCAATAGCATTCACCGATGGTTCATGCCTTAATAATCCTGGACCATGTGGAGCAGGGGCAATAGTATTTGTTGAGGAAGAAACAACAGAACTAAAACAACCGGTTTGTAAAAGAGGATCTATATTATTAGGAGAGTTAATAGCAATCAAAATAGTATTAGAATATATAGATCAACCAGAAATAAGAAGAAAAATAGAACAACTTACAATATTTTCGGACAGTCAAACAGCAATTGGAATACTTACCCTACATTGGAAAATTGAAAACCACAAAAGAATTACACTCGAAATTTTGGATAAAATGAAAAGAATACAAAAAAATGGAATCGAAATAAAAATTCATTGGACACCAGGACATGCGAATGTTAATGGAAATGAAATAGCTGACAGATTAGCTAAAGAAGCTGCAAAGGAAGCAGAACAAAATCAATTAGACTCTCACAATACTATAACTAAACAAGATGTGAAAAAAGCAGCAAGGGACCACATTACAGAAAAATGGCAAAACAGATGGAATTTCAGTAATAGAGGAAGATTCTACCACAATTTCCATCCTCAAGTAAAAACAAAAAACCTTCATGATTTTCCAAACAAAAAAATTTCAACAATAATTTACAACCTCAGATCAGGATATGCCAAACTTAATGATTACTGCCACAAATTAAACATCACAGAAAGTGCAAACTGTCAATGTGGTGAAAGGGAAACCGTAGAACATTATATTCTTCATTGTGACAAATATGAAGAAGCAAGAGAAAAACTGATTCATGACATGTTTTTATTGTCTGGCTCAATGCACCTCAGTCTGGAGGTGCTCCTTACAGTAGGAGCCGATGAAGAAATTTCACTAACGGAAACGGAACGGATTCGACTTCTTGCAGATTATATACAGGAAACCGAACGCTTCGATTTATAATTTATTTATTATTTCTACCGTAATTATTTTATTTATTTTATTTTATTTTATATGTCAGTGTCCGTCCACCTATCAAAAGTACAAGTGTGTTGAAGTTACCGAGTGTAAATTGTACATGCGCGTAGACGATACCAAAAATTACAAGAGAGACAATCCAGTGTCTATGACACGAAGAATACAGAATACAGAATGGTGTTTAGCTTCAGGGGTGTTTTAAATACGA
This sequence comes from Bathymodiolus brooksi, assembly GCA_963680875.1. Classification (NCBI taxonomy): domain Eukaryota; kingdom Metazoa; phylum Mollusca; class Bivalvia; order Mytilida; family Modiolidae; genus Bathymodiolus; species Bathymodiolus brooksi. The sequence continues at coordinate 47,707,306 of OY804590.1, read as the reverse complement.
AAAATCAGCCGTGTTCTCGATCTAATAGGGTTGAGTTGGCATGTTTCCTATGTTGATATTATAATGAAAAATACAAATATCGCCATCGGAGAACGCTACTCCAAATTTTTCACTGAATTGTTCATCTTAAAACTTTTCAGAAGACCATTTCCCGTTTAGCATGCGCAGGAAAACGGAAGCGACTGTGATCATGTGCAAGCCACGAATCTGCGCTTTAATTGGATAATAATTATGGAACTATATAACGTCAGGAACATGCCGGGCAAGGCATTGAAAAGGGGGACCTTGGTGAAAAAAACCGTGCCGCGAATGTAAAATTCCGAAAACAGCGATTCCGATTCGAACACGGTATATCTAAACGATTCCATATCAAAAGAAACAAATTTTTTAAAGATTTTAAACAATGTTTAGATAATTAATTAATGTAAAAAAATTATATCTTTATATAGTTTTATCTGTAAAAAATTGACATCAAAATATTGCATTTTCATGTAAAAGCAGCTACCGGAAAACAAAATGGCGGCCAAAATAACGATAAGTCGGCATCTCTATTCAATATAATCTTCTCTGAAACCTGAGTCATCCTTAGGGTGTCTACGTTCAAAATTGTGTCCAATGACACTGCCAACCGACCAATCAAATGGCTGTTACTATAAATAGAACATAGAAGTAAAACACGCCTAAAGAGACAATAAATCTACAGTTGTCTACCAAATGAGCTTTAATGTGATTTGATTTGATTTTTGGTGTTTAACACCACTTTCAGCAATATTTCAGCTATATCATCACAACCAGTTTTAGTGGTGGAAGAAGCTGGAGTACCCGGAGAGAACCACCGACCATGGGCCAGCAACTGGTAAACTTTATCACTTGCGGCTGCGAGTCGAGTGCACCTTTTTTGTAATTTACAAAGCGGGTGCGAATCCACGCCGTATTGGTGATAGGCTTGTATGAGTTGTTAGGTAATCCAACTACTTAACTCATCGAGCCACCCAGGCCCTGAGGTTTAATGTGAAGAGTAGATCCATTTTAATGAGTAGAATAATATATGTTACAAGTTTTACTAAAACATGGTGTATTTTGTAGGTTTTTAACGAAAATATCCAAATTTATTTGAAAGTGTTATATTTTGATACCTCTGAGCCAAATTAATTGAGGTGGTTCTTGGTTGTTCCCCTTAGAAAATTGATTTATTTCAAGTTTTTGAAATATATTTAAATTCAAAATAAGTTATTGTTGAGCGAGATACAGTTTGGTGCATGCATTCACAAAGTAAACAACCAATTGTATTCATATTATGTAAAGAAAGTTTAAACAGTGATGGTCAACAATTTCATCAATATCAACAAAACAGTCACCTATCCTCTGAACTGAGCTCACTGAACAAAAAAGACGACAACACATGACTTGGGAAATCCAGGTCCTGGCTTAGGACAGGCACAAAAATGTGGCAGGGTTAAGCCAGATAAAGAGACTACAACCCTTCCATCTTGATAACTGAATCTCCAATGGCAATACATATATAAACAAACCATAAAAAAAACCTGTACAGATTCACTTTCACTCAAAAAGACCACATACTATAAAATGTATTTACCTACTGTAATAACATGATCTCCTTCTCTCCCTGAAGAAAAATTACATAACTTAACTACTATAGAATCATAATACTTTACTGTGGTTGCTTCAAGTTCAACTCCCTAAACTTTATATATATTGTCATATTGAATTAGGCCATTTATTAAAATAAACCTTGAACCATCTCAGGGATATAATGATTAACTTGTTCACATCAAGTACTGAAGATTACAGGTACAATTCAATGTCAGACCCAACCAAAGACATAGAATTTGTATTTTCTGCTTCCCTGCTAAATACACTTATGAAGTAGTAAGAGAACTTGTTGGCTTGAAATCAGGATGATGTGCCAGAGTGGAGCGACATGTCTATCCGTAGACTGTTGTTTCAGTGAGCTAGCACAATAAATATAAGCGTGTTGGTCTAGTACAAATCTGATATCATCTTTTTCATGAAATGTAACTTGTTATCGCCATGATATGACTGAAAAATACATGGTTATATATGTACATGTTGAGAAACTAACAAAAATACTTAACCCGTCAACACCCAAACAAATCAGGACTGTTACGTCTTTCATAAGACAGTCATTAGAACTGAGAGAGGGAGACTCATCACAGTCATAATTGTAGTTCATGTTATTGTATTATTTTTTATGTAGTCATGTATGCTTTATTTGTCTTGTCTGTACATGTATATTATGTAAATTGTAATGCTAAAACCCAAATGGGTTACTTGTGTGCATTAATAAAAAAAAAAATTAAATTAAAAAAAGATAAAAATGAAGTTTTATTTTGCAGGTTTAACTTTCAACCAGATCCAGATCATCTTGTGATGAAAAAGATTGGTGTTGTAATGAAAGCTGTAAATGGCATTAAATTATTGGTTCAACTAAGACAATGATTATGAAAATTATATACAAAAACATTATTTTATCTATGATCATGATTATGAAAATTATATATAAAACATTATTTTATCTATGATCATGATTATGAAAATTATATATAAAACATTATTTTATCTATGATCATGATTATGAAAATTATATATAAAACATTATTTTATGTTTGTTTTGTTTTAAGAGGGTGACATATTTAGTAACAAACTAATCTGACCAGAGGCCATCTGTCTTAATTTCTCAATTCTTAAGAATTATGTAATTTATATATCTTGCTAAATGTTAAACATAAAGATGAAACATATTAATTAAAAAAAAGTTTTCATCACTATATAATTTGTGTACTAAATAAATATATTGACGAGGATCGTAATTAAATATATCCGCACAAAAACATTATTTCTGTATGACTATATTGACCATATTTTTTTTTTACCAAACCCAATATTAAATATACACCTTTGTATGTGTTGTTTTTTCCCAATGAATATGCTAGAAATTAGCAGGAAGTAAATTATAATTATATTCCTGAATAAAAACGTAGATATTAAATGAAAGTTGACATTATTATTATGTATGATTGATTCGATTTATTCTGTTTAACGCCACTTTCAGCAATATTTCAGCTATATCATGGCGACCAGTTTTAGTGGTGGAGGAAGCCAGAGTACCCAGAGAGAACCACCGACAATGGGCAAGCAACTGGTAAACTTTATCACTTGTGACTGCGAGTCAAGTGCACCTGTTTGTGTAATTTACAAAGCCGGGTGTGAACCCACGCCATATTGGTGATAGGCTTGTATGAGTTGTTAGGTAATCCAGCTCATTGAGCCACCCAGGCCACCCTGTAAAATAAGACATACAAGATCATTCATATATTTTATGCCTTTTGTTATACTATTGAAGTCAGAGAACAGGTCGACCACCAGTTTTGATTTTATTAAAATAAATAAATGCTTTCTTGCTATATAATCTAAATGAGCATGAACAAAAATGGAATATTTCTATGTGTTGTGTAATAGTGTGTCTTGTCTATGTGTTGTGTAATAGTGTGTCCTGTCTATGTGTTGTGTAATAGTGTGTCTTGTCTATGTGTTGTGTAATAGTGTGTCTTGTCCATGTGTTGTGTAATAGTGTGTCCTGTCTATGTGTTGTGTAATAGTGTGTCTTGTCTATGTGTTGTGTAATAGTGTGTCTTGTATATGTGTTGTGTAATAGTGTGTCTTGTCTATGTGTTGTGTAAAATTGTGTCTTGTCTATGTGTTGTGTAATAGTGTGTCCTGTCTATGTGTTGTGTAATAGTGTGTCTTGTCTATGTGTTGTGTAATAGTGTGTCTTGTCTATGTGTTGTGTAATAGTGTGTCCTGTCTATGTGTTGTGTAATAGTGTGTCCTGTCTATGTGTTGTGTAATAGTGTGTCCTGTCTATGTGTTGTGTAATAGTGTGTCTTGTCTATGTGTTGTGTAATAGTGTGTCTTGTCTATGTGTTGTGTAATAGTGTGTCCTGTCTATGTGTTGTGTAATAGTGTGTCTTGTCTATGTGTTATGTAATAGTGTGTCCTGTCTATGTGTTGTGTAATAGTGTGTCCTGTCTATGTGTTGTGTAATAGTGTGTCCTGTCTATGTGTTGTGTAATAGTGTGTCTTGTCTATGTGTTGTGTAATAGTGTGTCTTGTCTATGTGTTGTGTAATAGTGTATCTTGTATATGTGTTGTGTAATAGTGTGTCCTGTCTATGTGTTGTGTAATAGTGTGTCTTGTCTATTGTTATACTGTTTTGGGTGTGATGTCTAATATTTTGAAAATTAAAAAAAAGGTTTTTACTTCATTATTAAAACAAATATGACTGAAATTAATTATTATTTATGTAGATGTTTTTATACCTGGTATATTTGTGTACTATACTGGACAGTATTGGTTGTAAAATCATGTCTTTTATTGTTATTTGAATAATGCTGAAATATTTATTAATTAAAAGAAGATATCAGCTTGTTATTGTATTGATGTTGATGTTGTTTAATATCAAATGAGTAGTACATTAGTAGTACATTAGTAGTACATGAGTAGTACATTAGTAGTACATGAGTAGTACATTAGTAGTACATGAGTAGTACATTAGTAGTACATTAGTAGTACATTAGTAGTACATGAGTAGTACATTAGTAGTACATGGGTAGTACATGAGTAGTACATTAGTAGTACATGAGTAGTACATTAGTAGTACATGAGTAGTACATTAGTAGTACATGAGTAGTACATTAGTAGTACATGAGTAGTACATTAGTAGTACATGAGTAGTACATTAGTAGTACATGAGTAGTACATTAGTAGTACATGAGTAGTACATTAGTAGTACATGAGTAGTACATTAGTAGTACATTTTTGTATATTAGCTGCAGAACTGTAGCTATTTTTTTGTGACCATTGTGCTACAGATTTGACCTGTTTAAATTGTGTCGGTTCGTTGGTCCTAAGGGTCAATAATCCGAAGGTTACGAAGGAAAATGCAATTATTGAATTTGAGACACATAGGAAACCACAAAAGATCATAAACATTAAAATAAAAATAAATGAGTTTTTGTTTATGTACGTCTTTTTATGTCATATCAATCCAGTTTAACCGTTAACACTGGTTCAATTTGAAATACACAAATACACAAACACTGATAACTGTGTGGTATAGTTTAAGGAATTATAAAGAGAGTCAAGGGTCTTCAATTGTAACTCCTGACCAAAGAGAGCCAAGATCTTCAAATGTAAATCTAGACCAAAGAGAGCCAACGGTTTTCCATTGTAACTCTAGACCAAAATGAGCTTAGGGTCTTCAATTGTAACTCCAGACCAAAGAGAGCTACGTCTTCAATTGTAACTTGTTCAGATATACAGGATTACCACAATAACTACAACACCTAGTTTTACATGTGTTTGGAGGGAGGTTGTGTTTCTTGTTCAGATATAAAGGATTACCTCAATAACTACAACACCTGGTTTTACATGTGTTTGGAGGGAGGTTGTCTTACTTGTTCAGATATACAGGATTACCACAATAACTACAACACCTAGTTTTACATGTGTTTGGAGGGATGTTGTGTTTCTTGTTCAGATATACAGGATTACCTCAATAACTACAACACCTGGTTTTACATGTGTTTGGAGGGAGGTTGTCTTTCTTGTTCAGATATACAGGATTACCTCAATAACTACAACACCTGGTTTTACTTGTGTTTGGAGGGAGGTTGTCTTTCTTGTTCAGATATACAGGATTACCTCAATAACTACAACACCTAGTTTTACATGTGTTTGGAGGGATGTTGTGTTTCTTGTTCAGATATACAGGATTACCTCAATAACTACAACACCTAGTTTTACATGTGTTTGGAGGGAGGTTGTCTTTCTTGTTCAGATATACAGGATTACCTCAATAACTACAACACCTAGTTTTACATGTGTTTGGAGGGAGGTTGTCTTTCTTGTTCAGATATACAGGATTACCTCAATAACTACAACACCTGGTTTTACTTGTGTTTGGAGGGAGGTTGTCTTTCTTGTTCAGATATACAGGATTACCTCAATAACTACAACACCTAGTTTTACATGTGTTTGGAGGGATGTTGTCTTTCTTGTTCAGATATACAGGATTACCTCAATAACTACAACACCTAGTTTTACATGTGTTTGGAGGGAGGTTGTCTTTCTTGTTCAGATATACAGGATTACCTCAATAACTACAACACCTGGTTTTACTTGTGTTTGGAGGGAGGTTGTCTTTCTTGTTCAGATATACAGGATTACCTCAATAACTACAACACCTAGTTTTACATGTGTTTGGAGGGATGTTGTGTTTCTTGTTCAGATATACAGGATTACCTCAATAACTACAACACCTAGTTTTACATGTGTTTGGAGGGAGGTTGTCTTTCTTGTTCAGATATACAGGATTACCTCAATAACTACAACACCTGGTTTTACATGTGTTTGGAGGGAGGTTGTCTTTCTTGTTCAGATATACAGGATTACCTCAATAACTACAACACCTGGTTTTACATGTGTTTGGAGGGAGGTTGTCTTTCTTGTTCAGATATACAGGATTACCACAATAACTACAACACCTAGTTTTACATGTGTTTGGAGGGAGGTTGTCTTTCTTGTTCAGATATACAGATTACCACAATTACTACTATAAAAAACCAATATTGAGGGCTTCTTTGATGCATGACATATAAATACTGAATGACTACTATATTTAGAGAATGTGGTGTCCCGGAAGCTGACATTTCACTGCAAGATTTCAAATATGCCATAATATTCCCACTTACCAATCATGTACTTTTCAGAAAATATATTGTGTTGGTAAGGTTAAACCTCAGACAAAATGGCCAGGCAGGTTTAAAAAAAACAAATCTAGTAGAAATAAAGTCTTATATATAATTGCATCCATTCACTTAAAATGAATAGATGAATTTATTGAAGAAATATCGGTTTTAGTTCGAGTTGTCGTTCTTTATATGGGTTATTGGGAGCCTGAAGAGTTGTCTCCCTTATTGTATATAAATCTTAGCGTCGCAAAAAACTTCCCCTTTTACGTTCAAGACATCTGCAAGGTGAGGTCACCCAAAACATGTATTTCTACATTGCTTACAATCAATCTGCAGACACAAGACCAATGCACTTGAGTTGAATTTGTATAGTGCTAGCTAACCCTTGAAATTCATTTGATAATCTCTGAAATGGTAAATTATACCCCTTTTTTTTAAAGATTAGGTAGGTAGACGTCGGGGTTGGAAGCCTGAAGAGTTGTGCTTTGACCCGGATAATTTTAAAGAATTCAGACATTTGCGTATTAATATTGAACATTATTTAAAGTGCTAAATATTGAACTGTGTGCTGAATATTGAATTGTGTGCTGAATATTGAACTCCATGCCAGGAGTTGTGTGCTTTTGCTGGCACTATGGACCTTAATATTGAACTCCATGCCAGGAGTTGTGTGCTTTTGCTGGCACTATGAACTTTAATATTGAACTCCATGCCAGGAGTTGTGTGCTTTTGCTGGCACTATGAACCTTACTATTGAACTCCATGCCAGGATTTGTGTGCTTTTGCTGGCACTATGAACCTTAATATTGAACTCCATGCCAGGAGTTGTGTGCTTTTGCTGGAACTGCAGCGTACAAGTATTTGTTGGCAGTCCCTAACAATTTTGAAATAATTGTATGCAGCCGTGACCAAACAATTTCACCAGTGTAAATAATAAATCATAAGTTTAATGCTTTTTCTGTTTTATTTTGCCTTTTTGCCTAAGTTGTTTTCAGCAATAACCAATATATATCAGTTGGTATATTTAAACCATTCATTACGATACCTGTACCGTATAACTGTGTTTTTAGATTATGTACAATTATATTGATACTGTAAGTACTAGAATAATAATCCTGGTCATCTTAATTACAAACAGTTATCTTTACTGCTATAAAATATACATTGCAATTTTGTTCTGTGATCATTTTTCACAAAATTAATTCATTTCCCAGAGGTAAAAATCAACCAACTTAGGTAAACTGCTGAAGACAATCAAACCAAGTTCGATAAACTTTCTATTTCTCCCCTATCAAAAACAGGGGCGTAGGAGCCTGGGCAAATCTGTGTTTTCCCCTTTTTTATGGTAACAATTTAGAAAAAGCTGCATATTGAGCATGGGAGCAAAAAAAAAATTCAGTTAGGCAAGATGTTAAAGAATTTACTTTCAACCCAAATTACCTGTTTTCCCTTTTTTGTTTTTGTTTTTTGTTTTGTTTTTCTTTTTTGCTTGTCAGATTTGAAAGCGTGCTACAACTTTCCGGTCCACTTCTAAAGCTTTATTTTATAATAATATATTATCAATAAGAAATATTTGTTATTTTATTAAAGTAGAGAAAATTAATTGATTGTTGGTTGTTTCTTTCTGTTAATATAATATTATTGAAAAAAAAACTTGTGTAACACAGTCAGTTCTAAATAATAATATCTTGGTAAAACCAGATACATCATCAATGAGTATCTATGACTGGCATCCAAAGATCAACTTCAGTAGGTGTTGAGTGAGGTTCGTGTTGCTCGATCTTTAGTTTTCTGTGTCGTGTTTTGAAGATCATAGTTAAAGTCCTATTGTCCTTGCACATTTGCCCATTGATCTGTCCTTCTGTGATTTACGGCTTCTGATTTATTGATGGGAAACGTAGTAATATGGCTGAAGTACTGATCACTTGCATTGACGATACAGATCAATCAGTAAATCAATCAATCCATTACAAGTAGTTCAAAACTATCAGTTCATACTGCTTGGTCTTTAGTTTTCTGTGTAGTGTTTTGTAGATCATTAATTGTTCTTTTGTCCTTTTTCTGTTGGCATTTGTATTTGCTATCCATCTATTTATAGCTTCTGATTATCCCTCTTGTATGTTCAAGCTCTCCATGACATCGATGATGGTATAGTGAGTAGTTAGATTTGCTCTCTATCTATGCATTCAATCTCTATCACCGCTCATGTTGTGAGATTGATTCCCTCCGATGGCGATGTGCACTCGATATAACTTTATTTGATAAAGTTGGTCAGATAATTGTCAGTAGTTCGTTGTTTCGTCCACAACTCTGGTTTCTTCTACCAATAATCTAAGCAGCATGATATAAGTGAAATATTGTTGATCTAATATAGATTTGTATGACATGCTTTTTTGGGCCCCTTTAATTGTGAAGAATTAATTGTTGTTTAGATTATAAGGAATAAATTACAAATAAAATGAAAAGCAATAAATACTACATAGTGAGAATAGTTCTACTAATAAATACCACACAGTGAGAATAGTTCTACTAATAAATACCACACAGTGAGAATAGTTCTACTAATAAATACCACACAGTGAGAATAGTTCTAATACATACCACAGTGAGAATAGTTCTACTAATAAATACTACACAGTGAGAATAGTTCTACTAATAAATACCAGTGAGAATATTTCTACTAATAAATACCACAGTGAGAATAGTTCTACTATTAAATATCACAGTGAGAATAGTTCTACTAATAAATACTACACAGTGAGAATAGTTCTACTAAAATCAATAGAAATATCGTAGAAAGAGGAGGAAAAAAAAGTTTTTAAAAATATTATAGAAAGTGGCGTTAACAATCATGAAGGGGGGATTACACACTTACTGAATGTTGTAGATGAATACACCAGCATACTAACTTGCTATTTTGGTTGTTTAATACCGATCTTAACTTTAATATCTTCTTTTATTTGTAGAAATTAAAACTTGGTCTATCATATCATCACTTTTTTGTCAGTGTCGATCATCATTGTTTAAATCTTCTTTTCATAGTAAGTCCATAAAACTATTCAGGAAAACAGCTGAATTAATGACCTTTAGTGATGCTTAGTGACAATCAGTCAATTGGTTTTCATTTTTGTATTTAAGTCTAAAATCTAGTAAATCATGTTTGTTTCACCTATAAATGTTATTCTGTCGATCCAAGGGAGAAGGAAATTCAGATTTGTATAAATGGTGTCAATCCTCCACGGGAAGGGCTAGTTGTTGGCTTAAGAGGGAAATAAGTAAATCTTAAAACTAATTCTCCTCAAGAATCAGCATTAGATGTGTTACACTATTTGTTGTGGAGCATCATTGGGATATGTTAATTTAGATTTGTACATCAGCTCTATGGATTCCACGCTTAACATAGACTGCAATTAGGAAAACAAGGAAGAAAGATATTTTTAAGAACCGTTAATGGATACGTAGAATCAGTTTGGGACAAATTTAGGTGTAAATGTATATGGAGTCCACATATTAAAATTTATTGTAACTTGAATGTTTGTTCTGGAGAACCTTCAAGAATGCAAACTGATATAATAAAATATACAAAATGTATTACATAGATTATGAAATATTCCCTACTACAGTACACTCCAAGTGTATCAATGATCAAACTCTCAGGTCCGACATATTCCTCCCAAAATGTCCGACAAATGTCCGACAAATTTGAGAGTCAACACTCTCTAAGTCCGACTATTTGGTCGGACATTTTGGTCGGACGTAAGAGTGGATATTAAAAGATATTTTTTTTTATATAATTAATTCTATTTAATGTTGTTGTTTTTTATTACTATTTGTTTGTAGGTACATTTGCAATCATTGAAGTAAATTTAATTTGAGAGTCAACACTCTCTAAGTCCGACGTGAGAGTGGATATTTAAAGATTTTTTTTACATTTCTCGAGGTGAACATGTCAAACATTTTGTGATCGATGCATATTTGTAAGCGTACTTTCTTTCCGGTATGTAGAATGTCCGGTTACGTAAATACCCTAGTGTATTTCTACCTTGCACCATATTCGCGCCAGGAAAGGTAGCTCAAAGGTCAATATATAACTGAAATATTGTTGAAAAGTGACGTTTAAATACCCATAGCCTCATATAAATTATTGCAATAAAATATCGATTAAGTAACGAAATTGATATAAATTATTTTCCAGTATATTTAGTATAAAAAGCTTGTTCTACACGTTCACTGTGAGATGTATTGCAACCGCCATTTTTAACTACAATCACGTGCGCATGCTCGTGTTTGATGGAAAGCTATAGCTATATTTAGATATTTTGTGATAATAATTTTATATTGTAAATCGATCCACCCTGTGATTTTTTTCAACAAGATACATTTTTTATAGTATATCTTTTATTATAAAATACAATATTGAACTGATTTTCGATAACACTTCAATCATTGAATATTGATTTTTTCGAATGTTGAATATTTTATCCCCAGAATTGCACCCCCCTGTTAGTATACTTTTATTGCTTTATTTAAAAAAAAAATAACACCAAGAACATCGATGATACGAGTCTTCTTATTCAGAAATATACCTACAGCAAAATAAAGGTATACATTTTTTGTACTGTGAACAAAATCGTCATTTTTATCTAGATTTATCGTCCGAAAAATACGGTACTCCTCTACTATACTAATTTGGATTAGATGATTGGAATTAGGTGCCATCATCAAAATAAAGATTAAAAAATGTATTTCATGATAATGATGGCTGATTAAAATTGTTTGTCATGCATTAGCAGTCAGTTGTAATATACAGGATGTAACCAATATACAGGAAGAGCCCCTACTGTGAAGCCATTCAATGAAAATAACAACCTGACCATATTGTTAAATAAGAATAAGAATTAGATAAGAAATTAAAATTTATAGAAGGCAAGGATTTATATAATTAACACATTAAGTCACATTTCATTTATTTAGCTTGGGTCAGTTATCAATTAAAAAGACAAAAATGGTTTTAAAAAAAATCTGTCTAATAAGTATTTACCTAAATAACGATATCATGACGTATAATAATTTCTCACCGTAAATGTATTTATTTTATTAAGATATTTATACACATATATAAGAAAAAAGATATAAATTTATTTTTTAAGTACAAATAAATTGGAAGACGGCTTGAAAATCGAAAACGTAGAATAGTTATCTATGTTTATAAGTCTTAGTAAAAAGAGTCTTGAGCAACGTTTTTTTTCACACCTGTGATAGGTGTATTTGTATATCATGAATGCACGATGCGACAACATGCTGAGTTGGGTGATGTTTTGACAGGTAAACTGTAAAAAAAAACCCGTAGAATACACTAATAAAATATTATTTCACCTATATCAGGACTCCGCAGACTGCCAATTTTCAAGAAGAAAAAAACGGGATTTACGGATTTATGACCCATTCGCCATGAACAAAATAAAACTTAAATTTTACTAAATAATTTTAATCCAAATTTGCCTTTAAAGAAATAAATGTATAAATTAGAATTATTTACCCGGGTTCGTTCGCCCTACATTTGGCAAACACGTAAAAGAGCAAACGCACCCGATATCGTAAACCGGCAACTGTCTGCAGCAAGTGAAAGGGCCTTGGCATCGATTGTCGCGAGTACATAGGGACATATTAATATTCACTTCTAGTGCACTTAAAACATGGGTACTGCATGTTAATACATTTTATTCATGGATATTATTGTATATATCGCCCGTGACAGCCGTTAACATATCTATACTTTCCGTACCACTGTATATCACTCATTTACTTCAGCTTTACTATGATACGCATGTTTCTTTATGCACAAATTTATTGGTTAGCAGAATTTGGGGACGTTTCCTGTTTACAGTTTAACTATCTGAGAGTGGAGACTCTCACTCCGACCTGGGAGGATTTGGTCGGACAATTTGGTCGGACATTTGTCGGTGTGAAGTCCGACAAAACTCTCTGTCCGACCTGAGTGTTTGATCGTTGATACACTTGGAGGGATCTGTAAGTGTATATAGCAGACTAGTAACCATCACTAAGACGGGAGACGGAGGACATTCAACACAGAACATGACAAGAGCAGATTGGACAAATGATAAGATCAATAAGGACAAGTTCATTATACAAGATTTTTAATGGAACAAAGTCTTTCTTGTTAATTATCCCATTTAATTTTATGAAGACACTCATGACAACATGGAGAACACGCACACACTAAGGAGAACACACTACTCCTGTTTTCAGCATCATGTTCAAGGACACATAGCTACTGCAGTACTCTGAAACAGAAATAAACGAAATTATATTTCATATTAAAATAAAGAAATAGAGGAACAAAAATACATGTTTTACACGCCCAATGAATGTAAGACAATTAAATGTAATAAAACATTGCTAAATTAAGTCGTACGTTCTCTGGCTATGTGTGTTTTCTGTATGAATGTTTGATGTCCATGACATTTTTTTTATTTTCTGGATACTGGTGAAGGTTCCTAGGGATACAAACTCACAGATCTGCTTATCGCGTCCCCGGTGGCGGATAGAGGAAGACATATGGGGTGTGTCAGATTATAATAAGTGAACCATCTTTGAAGAGTGAAACACTACATATACGCTAGAACAGAGTTGGAGTATAATAGTCGCTACAAAGGACATATTTTGTCTTCCATCTCCAATTCTCTATGTACTTTTTCAGTGGCAATCAAAAGACGCTGACCCGGTTGATCCATTCCTTCCTTCATGTCTATATATCATTGAACTTGTTCTCGTCTAAAAAATAATTAAAATACTGCTCGCTGGATGCTAAGCAATACTCAACTAATGAATCTATTTTTATATTTTGTATGATTTGCATCTCTAGGTATATCAAGATGATAGAAATGAACTTACAAAATTATATAATTATATAAAAATATATAACAGTTTAGACAATATATATAGCCATTCAAACCTTCCCATAGTAAATTGAGGTTACAGAAAAGATTCATATGACAATAAAAATGGTCTTGGTGAATATTAGAATATTCGTTCGATCTCTCAGTTTCATTTCTTTTTACTTACATACAACAGAATGACATGCAAGAATTAGTCAGCGTAAATTTCATTCGTTCATTTTAACTTCACCTGGATCTAAGTTTAAATTGAGTTGATTCCGATGTCAATCGAACTATATCAGAATGAGTTGACTAACAACCAATACAATGTTGAAACAAATCACTAGATTTCATACAATGTAGAAATGTTAGGTGTATATGTGTTCAACGCCACATTAAACGTTGATTTACATAGTGGTCAGCTTTTAGATGGAACAAACCGCAGTACCTGCCGCCAGTAACTGAAAAATTATATCACATATATCACATAGAGATGTATCGAGTAATTATTGCAACATAGTGGGAATTGAACTTTAGTGGTGATATGCACCAAATGCATAGATAGTTGAGGTGATTGATTGACTGTTGGTTAACGCCAAGTGAGCAATTTTTCATGGCGAGAACAAGTTGCATTTCGATGAGCTATGATGTCCGATCGACACGCTTAGTTGGATTTTTATTGTGCCATTTAACCCCCCCCCCCCCTCCCCCCACCCCGCCCCACCCCCCATCCCAAAAGGAGCCCGCGGGTTGTCAATATGTTAAAGTCGTTACTGATGGTTCGTTTAAACTGTGATCGCAGGCGTCAAATCGAATAGCTAAGACGTATTGTATTTGTTTAAAAGCAACAACTTTCGTATAGCTGTATTTATTGGAAAACATTAAATCTCTATAAGATCACCAATTTCAATCCATGAAGTCGGAACACTTCCACAATATAATAAAACACAATCGTAGAAAGAGACAAAATCGATATCTCTAACACAAAAATAAATGTACATGACTGCTTACTTTTCTGGCTTGGTACAGGCACTTCAATAAAAAGTGGCGGAGTTAAGTTAGTTTTATGGACCCAAACCTGCCCTCTTATTTAATTGAAATCGACAATAGTATTATATCGTATTTGATTAAACAGTAGTAAGTTTGAGTAAGAATTCGATATACAACTTACAGTATCAGCCTCACATATATATCCCGTATTTAAGATATCCAAGCAGTTTGTAGTACCCATGGTACGGACATTAGCAGCATTGCGTGTCACTGTAGCAAACACACATTGACCGGCGACACCTAAAGAGAGATCAAATAATATTTACAAAATTGACTTCTACATGCTGTTCTATATACCATATACTTTCATCTTTGGAAAAGTAAGATCGTTATAGAATTACAAACAGGTTGTACCATAAACTACTCTGGTAAAATATCAAATTAAATATAAATAACATTGAGTAGTAGCCGTATATGCTGATGATTCGGAATATCAATTTTACATTATGAAATGTACAGATGAGCCACACGTAGTGAACAGGGATGTATCTGATGATTGGGGATGTACATTCACAAGGGGTTTCGAAATTTTAAAGGGGTTTTATTACGACAGAATGAATAACTCTCCTTATAAGTACAAACTGATAAAACGTAAAAAAGCTATTGTTCATGTGATAGCCGTAAAATGTGTTTGTGTAGAATTGAGAGCTTGCGATGAGATAAAGGTACCAGAAAGTTTGCACTTAGATATTCTCGACAGTCTTGATGAAATGTGAGATAACTATTAAATTATCAACAAAGCTCAATTTTAGTCTCTTTACATAAATTATTTCAATGTTATTTTTACTAAGGAGTAGATACCAGGTTAACAGCATCTTTTCTTTTATTTGGTTTATTTCTTTTTATTTTTACTGAGGTTTGAAATAAATGTCCACAAGACAACTATCCTACAAACAAAATACATTCTCACATACAGAGAGGTGGAAAATACATGTACTGATATTTGGAATCGATATCCATAAGACAACGACCCAACAAAAAAGCAAAATACCCCAAAAAATCATATCAAGAGAACATTGGCAGTATTACTTTACTCTGCAGGGCGTTCTGTAATGTGTCTTGATTTATGCCACTTTTCACGTTACGCCACTGATCACCAACATCTGGAATAACGTCATAACATAAGATCTAACAGCACAGCTGCCAATTTAGACATGTGTGTAATGAGGGTTATCTACACATGGCACATATCGTTAAGACATTGAGTTAAAATTGTTTATCTTAGTGTTGTTTGCTTCTTCATGGCGTTTATTGTGATTTTTAGAGAAATTGTAAAGTATTTTGAATACACCCGATAGTGATTATATTTGGCATATATGACTAGTTGTGTAATTAACCGACCATCAACACTAAGAAAGTTATTATTCATGTAGTGCAAGTGTTCAGCAATATTTCAGATATATCATGACGGTCCGTATTATTAGTGGCGGAATCCGGTCTGCATTTAGAAAACCACCGAACTGTATGTACCACATGTCACTGACAAACTTTATCATATATAGTTGTATCGAACAGACCTCCTTTTGGACAGGAGTCGAACTCACAACTGTAATGGTAAAAGGAAAAGGCACTGATGGCAGTAGTAGATGTAATTTCAACTCCCACATTATCACGACACAGGCGGTTTCTGTGTTCGTTTGATGTGTAATATTTGGTCATCAACATTACCGAGAAGTTGAGAACTTACAAACAAGTATAAACCAGTATAGATATGGCACGAATAAACATCAACAATGTTCAGCATAAGCAAACATCAAAATGTCAAATCGTAAACAAATAAATTAAACAAAAGTTGTGACAACAATGCAATTGTATACATGAAGGACGGACAAGATGTACTGTAGAATGTAATAAACTTGTCTATCTCGGTGTTGTTTCTTTCTAGAGTTCATTGTTTGTGGTTGTTTAAATCCATGCATCACAAAATAGGCAGATGTGTTTGACTTTAATGTGTCTATATGGTTGCATTCTGAATTTACGTCGTTTGAGTATCATAATCGTATATGGAAACCTGTCTTAGCTCGTGGGATTATTGTTGTTAGGGGTTGATTGTATCAGATTGTATATGGAAACCTGTCTTAGCCCGTGGGATTATTGTTGTTAGGGGTTGATTGTATCAGATTGTATATGGAAACCTGTCTTAGCCCGTGGGATTATTGTTGGTAGGGGTTGATTGTATCAGATTGTATATGGAAACCTGTCTTAGCCCGTGGGATTATTGTTGTTAGGGGTTGATTGTATCAGATTGTATAGGGAAACCTGTCTTAGCTCGTTGGATTATTGTTGTTAGGGGTTGATTGTATCAGATTGTATAGGGAAACCTGTCTTAGCCCGTGGGATTATTGTTGTTAGGGGTTGATTGTATCAGATTGTATATGGAAACCTGTCTTAGCCCGTGGGATTATTGTTGTTAGGGGTTGATTGTATCAGATTGTATATGGAAACCTGTCTTAGCCCGTGGGATTATTGTTGTTAGGGGTTGATTGTATCAGATTGTATATGGAAACCTGTCTTAGCCCGTGGGATTATTGTTGTTAGGGGTTGATTGTATCAGATTGTATATGGAAACCTGTCTTAGCCCGTGGGATTATTGTTGTTAGGGGTTGATTGTATCAGATTGTATATGGAAACCTGTCTTAGCCCGTGGGATTATTGTTGTTAGGGGTTGATTGTATCAGATTGTATAGGGAAACCTGTCTTAGCTCGTTGGATTATTGTTGTTAGGGGTTGATTGTATCAGATTGTATAGGGAAACCTGTCTTAGCCCGTGGGATTATTGTTGTTAGGGGTTGATTGTATCAGATTGTATATGGAAATCTGTCTTAGCCCGTGGGATTATTGTTGTTAGGGGTTGATTGTATCAGATTGTATATGGAAACCTGTCTTAGCCCGTGGGATTATTGTTGTTAGGGGTTGATTGTATCAGATTGTATATGGAAACCTGTCTTAGCCCGTGGGATTATTGTTGTTAGGGGTTGATTGTATCAGATTGTATATGGAAACCTGTCTTAGCCCGTGGGATTATTGTTGTTAGGGGTTGATTGTATCAGATTGTATAGGGAAACCTGTCTTAGCCCGTGGGATTATTGTTGTTAGGGGTTGATTGTATCAGATTGTATAGGGAAACCTGTCTTAGCCCGTGGGATTATTGTTATTAGGGGTTGATTGTATCAGATTGTATATGGAAACCTGTCTTAGCCCGTGGGATTATTGTTGTTAGGGGATGATTGCATCAGATCGTATATGGAAACCTGTCTTAGCCCGTGGGATTATTGTTGTTAGGGGTTGATTGTATCAGATTGTATAGGGAAACCTGTCTTAGCCCGTGGGATTATTGTTGTTAGGGGTTGATTGTATCGGATTGTATAGGGAAACCTGTCTTAGCCCGTGGGATTATTGTTGGTAGGGGTTGATTGCATCAGATTGTATAGGGAAACCTGTCTTAGCCCGTGGGATTATTGTTGTTAGGGATTGATTGTATCAGATTGTATAGGGAAACCTGTCTTAGTCCGTGGGATTATTATAGTTATGGATTGATTGGATAAGATAATGTAAACGTCTTTAACATAATAAGAACTGTATTTGATGTCCGGTTTACATAGGATTCCAACTTATTACCTCTCTTGATTAATTAGCATTCATGATTATTTGTTGTATGAGGAAACATATATAAAGGTAAATACCATCGGCAGCTGCAACGCCGTTGGGTAAAGCAATGATTTGACCCGTTCTTAACGAAGACACGACTAGGTTTACAGCTTTATTAAAAGCTGTTGTATAACCAATCAAGTGTGGAACGTTTGCTGAAAATAGAGAGAAATTAAACAGTTACTCTTAACACAAAATATTGTTTTATGATATATATATATAGGACTTTTACATAATATTGTTAATGAAGGAAAGGGGGTGCGTTTTATACACAAATGCGTTTAATACACACAAAAAGACGATACTTTAGAAGACATGTGTGTGACATTTATGTCAATTAGCCTACTTACGAATAGATGTTTAAGAAATAAATCATTGAAGCCAGAATGCGTTGGGAGTTTTAACATGGATTGGTGGATATTAGTATCCCGAACCAGAAGCGAGGGATAAAATTTACTAATACCCGCCAATCCATGATAAAACTCAAAACACATTCTGGCTTCCATGATTTATTTCGATTCTGATATGTCTAAGAGTACACATACGGTAGTATACTATGATTGGAAGACGGTAATTTATATTTACGCTTGCGGAAAATGTCGCACACAATTTTATTTATGTAACTCGAATAATACTGCGTCCTCTATCGGCATTATTCGGGTTACAATTTATGCTGCCAATGGAAAAGTCAGTCACATTCATAGGCGCATGTGCTAATGAGATTATACCGAATGGATAACTCGTTCGTTTGTTAACAAAGCGAAAGAAGGAGGTCATGCTATGATTAAGAAATAAATCATGAAAGTCAGAATGTGTTGGGAGTTTTAACATGGATTGGCGGAAATTAGTATTTTATCCCGAGCCAGAAGCGAGGGATAAAATTTACTAATATCCGCCAATCCATGTTAAAACTCAAAACACATTCTGGCTTCCATGATTAATTTCGAAATTGTACGAAAACCACACCATATCATAATATATGCAAATATTGTTTATTAAATTTGTTCAAATTGACAGTCAAACACTCCTCTTGTTAACTTCCAAATACAAAAATGACAACGAGAAACAGCCATGGAAATTCTAGTCCTTGCTTTTGCCATGTATAAAACATGTGGTGGTATTAAACCGGTTGATGTGACTGCAACCTTTCTCTCTTCTGTAAAGTCGACAAAACCAAATACAATTAAGTACTCACCGCCAATACGAGCTGTCACCGCGTTGAATTCCATTGCACTTTCAAAGTCGGCAAGGTGAGCTCCTATGTTTCTACATGCTTGCTTCAAGTAAAAACATGTAGTTTATATAGGGTTATCATACGCCCAGTAGACAGTGTTTCGGCACTGACATGGTTTATTAGATATATTGAAATATACAGTTTCTAAATAATGCAATTACAATGTACATGTATTATTAAAACTGAGGATCTCCTCTCTCAGGCATAGGTGACCTTATCTGATTTTGGTTATCCAGCTTATGCCCTTTGGTTTTATTGCTCCCAAGGATTTTTATATTACAAATGTATTTGTATTTCCAATCATTCGACTTTGAGCATACCTGATGATGGGGATTCCAGATGCGCGTCGTGCGCACTAAATTTGATATCTACGTATTTATTTGATACGAAGCTGGGAGACCAGGTCGAAGTTGGAAGGATTGGTGAGTCTATTTCGAGAAAGCCGAGTATTTGAACTGATCGGGATAAATTGAGCTCCAGAAAACGACGTTCGAGTGTAGATTACAATAGATGTTCTATAAATCATGAACATACATATTTTGTAGGGTTTGAAAGTTGAAAGCAAATGGTATAAATCGCTATTGAATGAAATTTCTAGTATTGAGTTAAGTAATATATTTACAACATTGCTGCACACATGGACAGGGCCGCCAAGAGAATTGTTCGGCCCCAGGTCAAAAGGAAATTGGCCCGCCTCCTCCAATTCTCCAAATAATGATACTCAAACTAAGTCCACAAAGGTGTGTCATAAGCAAGGAATCAGTACAACAAAAATGATTTGATGAATTGTGATTTAGAAAACAGCTTTCCACTTGTTTACACTCATGGGCTTCGGGATGCGGCCCCGGTTGACCCCCCTCTCAGTGGGCCTGCACATGGATAAACAATTTATGATTATTTATCCGGATTCTTGACAATATATTATTATCTCAATAATTTCATTGATTGATACGATTGGAATAATCCTCAATATACACCTTATTGTGTGCTAAAGTCATGTATTAAACAATTTAAGGATAACACACGACTTAATTATTATCACTGCAATAAAAAGAAAAACAAATATACTGTGGGGCCTGGGTAGCTCAATTAGGTAGTTGGATTACCTAACTACTCTTATCATCCTTCCCTCCCGCAATAACTACCTGCCGACTCCATAAGCAAAACTCGTTTCAAAGTTCGCGTGAGCTGAGCTGGACTTATCAACAGTGTCGTGAGCAGGAATTATCACCAAATTATCCCAACATTTAAATGATAATTCCTGTGAAGATGACAAAAGTAAATAAAATTCAGCAACACCATTATCTAGTTAACATTTTATTTTTTATACATATATCAAATTAGGAACTGTCGTGTCAGCAATATCAACAAACATCGTCCTACAAAAATGTACTTGTCACAATTCTTGATAACCTCTGCTGAGACGTCATAATTTTTACATCATAAGCGAGGTCGTGACCTTTGTGTTTTCTAAAACGGAACGGCATTGGTAAACAAAACCGGTGAATCCTATTGCCGACTTTGATGTTTGTAATAAAAAACCCAATGAATATCACCATTACAGGAAAAATTCAACAATCTTAACATTTATATAAACCTGTAAAAATGAATGGTATATTTGCAAACTACTTATGAACTATGTTTTGGGGAAGCGTATTTTGAATATTTTGAATCATGTGATTTTTCCCGCGAAAATACAAATATAGATGTATCCGTGTTTATGTTAGATTTAAGGATGATAAACATGTCATCTGAATGTGAATATGATTGATACTGAAAAATATCAGCCTGCTCGACAGAATATGAAGCTTGTGAATCGTTCGCTTCGCTCACTCGCCACCAAACTTCATATTCTGGCTCGGCAGGCTGATATTTTCGGTATCAATCAATTCACATCCAGATAACATATACATATAAGCCCATCACCAATACGGCGTGGGTTCGCGCCCGGCATTGTAAATTCCCCAAAAAAGGGCACTCAACTCGCAGCTGCAAGTGATAAAGTTTAACAGTTGCTTGCCCATGGTCGGTGGTTCTCTCCGGGTACTCCGGCTTCTTCCACCACTAAAACTGGTCGGCATGATATGGCTGAAATATTGCTAAATGTGGTGTTAAATACAGTCAATCAATCAATCAATCAATCAAATATACTGTCTGAACAGTTTCAAAATCAAATCGAAAAATCACAGAAACATAGGCAGAATCGATATTACTACCACACACATACATCACCGCTCACTTTCCAGGCTTGGTATAGTTGGCGGTGTAAGCTAGTTATATGGGCCCAAACCTCCCCTCTTAGTGAAAATATGCAGTCGTGCACGTGTTTCCTACATGTGAGTAAAACGTCATCACTTATGATATGACTGAGCGAGCAGAGTTGTTGAAAAGAACATCGAACTTTAATGCAATGTTTGTGACACATAAGTTGTAATATGTATAATTAGGATATAACTGTATTGTATTTGACAATTTCACGGCATCAATTGGAGATTTGACTATTAGATAGTAAACAATTATAAAACAGAAACAAAAATACCAACAGCCAGAACAGTTCCGAAATCTAAGTAGGAAATCGTACAAACAGAGGTAAATTCGATACATCTAACACACATATACATAACCGCTTGGTATAATCACCTTAATGAAAATCTTATTGAAATATGATCTGTTTCTTCGAGGAGTACTTGGGGTTTCTCCAGCAATAAAATGACCAGCATGATATATCCGAAATATTGTTGAAAATAGTTGAAGTAAACAAAAAATGTACACACGATTAACTTGTGTTATATACTTACCGATGCCTGTACTGGTGATACATTTCCTTGTCTAAAAGCATAACAACTTGTCGGTGAATCAACTCCTGGAATTACTACTCTTTCCATACCAACTGGACAATCGATCACAGGATTACATACTATTTGGAATACAATTGATAACATGAATAATATTTAAATCTAGAATACACCTTACTTCTTTCCTATTGGTATCAACATATTTTACTGGTATAACTGACATACAGTAAAATCTGTTCATGCGGTCACCTCTATTAAGCAGTCACCTGTTTAAAAAGGTCACCTTTCTCTTGTCCTGTCATAGAAAATTTCATATGAATTGAACCTCTTTTAAGAGGTCACCTGTCTTATCAGGCCACTTTTTCTTTGTCCCAATGATGTCCTCTTAATACAGGTTTGACTGTATATAAAAACACAACAACAATTTCCCACCCGAATATCAAATATTGTTTACATTGCCTTACAATAAGCTGAACATATTTGCAATATAAGATCCGCAAATATTAAAATTTACAAATACAGTCTCGATGAACCAGACTCACAACTATCTACCGGATAATAGCGGTAAAAACAGGAGGAAGGTGGAGCTATGCAAAAAGTGAAAAAGAAGATAAAAATAAAAGAAAGCGCCTGTTGCTGTTTGTAAACATGAACGAAATGCGTAAATATTTGTATCCTCTCAATGTTAACCTTATATACGATATCATTACTCTGGAAACGGCCATCATGGTCAGTATTGTCTCGTATACATGAATATTAGATCTATTTATAGTTCTATTATAGATATAGTTCTATCTATAATTTATTATTCCCAATCACCTCTAAAGTTATTCGATTCCCGCACACGGCGAGGTTCCCCCGATACAGCTTCACGACGAGGTTCACCTAAAACAGCTTCACGGCGATGTTCCCCTGAAACAGCTTTATGTGATGACTTTACTTGTTACTTGTGGCAGGTCGATGGTTATTCCCGTTTTTCTTCATCTAAAAAGTTTTACTTAAACACACCAAAGGGTCACGAGAAGCCGTTCATCGAAGGAGGACAGACTACAATTGCCAAAAGAAAATTTACAAAAAGACAAACAATGATAGACACAACACTAGACTGAAAACTACACGAACCTAACTATAAATCGGGAGTTAACAAAATCTGTTGTAATGGGTTAGCAGTTTCTGATCTAAATGTATCTACTCTTGGTTTCCGTTGTGTTTCTCGTGTTAAAAATCCGGTGATATGTCATTAAAGGAGGTTGAAAGGACGGTAATTTGATAACGACAAATGAAACATAACAATTGTCACCATGATATAACTCTTTCATACTCATTAATGATGAGTGTTTATAGGACAAAGAGGAAATCTCATTTTAGTTTGACTCGACTAAGTATCGAACCCACTATCTTCCACATCTAAATACAGTCAAACCTGCCCATGCAGTCACCTCTATTAAGCAGTCACCTGTATTATAAGGTCACACTTTCCTTGTCCTGTCATAGAAAATGTCATATGAATTTAACCTCTTTTAAGAGGTCACCTGTCTTATAAGATCACTTTTTCTTTGTCCCAAAGGTGACCTCTTAATACATCACCAAGAGTTTTAAAACCCTTAAATAAATCTACGATATTGACTTGTCCTGTTTTACGATATCATAAGTGTGAATGGCCTTATTGGAAGTTGGACCTATTCATTCAAACTACATTGAAGCATCAGTAATTACACCATCATAGAATATGATATAGCTTCATAATCTGGTTTCACATGTATTGTTTACAATTATATGCGAGCGTCAGCGAGCTCTTTATGGCATAAAATGTGTACTTATGATTTTTTGACAAACATGGCTGTACATATTGACGAATAAAAAAAAATTCGACGCTTTGTAAACACCGGTTCCGTGTAGCACACTAACACAATCAACTAATGAAGATCTTCTTAACATAAAGCGCAAAGGTGATCCTGAAGTCTCGTACCCTCTCTCGCACGTCCGATACCACTGAAACCCGGAACCCGTGTGTAATAAAAGTCATTTTGTTAGCTTGTTTTACTTATATTGATATTTTTTAATTGATTAAATCTCTTCTGACATACTGACAAGAATTTTTTTTCAACGCGGAAGTTAACTTTTGAGATTTCGTAAGGAACGACAGCTCGATTGCATGAGACTAGATTCGGTCTTAAGAAAAAGTCGTCCTCAATATATCTCGGCCCAAAAAATCTTGACACTTTTTGATGCACTGGATGAGCTAGTCCGAGATTCCTGTAGCCGTGGGACGTCAGAGAGCTATACATACGGAAAACAGCGGATTTGCTTCTCCAACTCTGGGTCAGCACATTTCCACGTTTCGTCGCTATCGGATTTTATTTTCTATCAGAAACCCTTATATAAATCGCTTCACCAATCATTTTTCTATTCATTCATAACCATCTTACCCTCAGCAAGTGGTGTTACACTCCATTACAGTACGATTTTGCCTTAGATCCTATGATTCCGCCATTTGTCTTCCATTTTTCAAACATTTGTCACGTGACTACGAGAAAACCACGATTACCGCAATGTATCATGGGAGATGATTTGCATATAAACAAACAAACAAATATTTTCATTGCCAATCATACACGCCTGTTAAGACAGAACAATTAACATAAAATTTAATACAGTTGATTATATTGATTGGTAATGATTTTAACAGCAATAATGAATTGTCCAAACAGGGGGGACTTGTCCAAAAAGGGGGGACGTAACACATGCTCTTTACGAAGCACGTTGGTAACACTCTGCCATTGAATCTTTTCTTTCCAACACATTCTGTATTATTTCCTTCTGCTCTGCTTTGATCTGTAGATGGACTGTTTGTCCTGCAGAATACGCTTAAATGTATCGTCTTCCATGTGATTTGAATGTTGTTTACGTATGCAAATAATGCTCAAATAATTTGGCGCGCTGCATTAAGTAGCTCCCATCATGCAATGCGTTACTGTCATCATTCAGTTAGTATCGCGAGATCACGTTTGTATATTCGAAAATGGAAGTCAAATGGCGGAATAATAGGATCTAAGGCAAAATCGTGCTGTAATGGAGTGTAACACCACTTTCTGAAGGTAAGATGGTTATGAATGAATAGAAATATGATTGGTGAAGCGATTTATATAAGGGTTTCTGATAGAAAATAAAATCCGATAGCGACGAAACGTGGAAATGTGCCGACCAGGAGTTGGAGAGGCAAATCAGCTGTTTTCCGTATGCATAGCCCTCTGACGTCCCACGGCTACAGCAAATCCATAAAAGCCGTCAGACGACAGAGGAATCTCGGACTATGGATGAACGTGAAATTGCCAGATAATTTACAGATGTGCCGGTTTCATATTAGTTATTATATGACTTCAGATAATGTCTTTTCTGATTGACTGACGTCCCTAGTAACGTTCTTTGATAAAACGTTATAATCACCGCCCAAAAAGTCACGAGAGGTGAACATAATATTCCAAAGCTTCTCCAGACACCCTAAAATAGAAATGGTGTTTCCCAATTATCCTAAAAGTAGTAGCCAATCATCATCGGGTTAAGTTTTGTCACCGACTAATCAGATGCGTCCTTACTAATTACTTTCGGTACACAGTTAAATTAATAATGGCAGACGTTGGGCAGACAGGGGTGTTAACCTTGGAATGTTATATTCCAACACTTTGTTTGGTGTTAATTCAAATTTGATTTAATGTCATATAATAAAACAGTTAATGACTTTCAATTCGGTGAATACAATGATTGATCAACCCTTGTATTCACCTCATGGAAAGTCATTAATTGTATACTGTCTCTTCATACATACCAACATAAGCAGGACATGGAGCTGCTGTGGTTGTTACTGGACACACTGGGCACCCTGAATTTCCCAACAAAATGCCAAGTAACGGAAGAACTGAAAGCAAAACAATGTAATTATATTACAAGTATGAAAATACCTGTATATAAAGAACACTAAAGGAAACCTTAAAATGTGCCCTTTATATGCAGGTTAAAATCTTATGCACTGTTCATTAAAGGGAAAGGTTGCCATTTATAGACAATAATTTGTTATACAGAGGTGCCCTTTAAGACAGGTTTAATTGTATCTATCTTATTGATCGACGAGGAATTTCTATGATTTAATTAGGAAATAATACCAATGTTATCACATTGTTCATCTGCGCTAAGTGGGGTCCGTGTTATTTTTAGGTTTGTTTTCGTGCTGTGTTTTGTGTGCCAAATGTTGCTAGTGTCTCTGAATAGTCCATTCGTGATTGCCCATTCGGGTGTCTTTATCATTTGTTTACTCTTGATATATATATTAAGGTTTTTATACACGATCAAACTTTTCCTTCCAATTCTCTTCAAACTTTACTTGTCCTTTTTTCTCAAACACTAAAAATTTGACCATGTCAACACCTTGTCAAACATGTTTGATGGCTCCATCAAATATTGGAAGAGAGTTTGATAGGTTCATATTTTATCCAACACGTTGGATGACGCCGTTTCAACACGTTGGATGACGCCGTTTCAACACGTTGGATGACGTTTCATTTCAATACTTTAAATAATTATTTGCAATAATTCCAAGAAGAAGAAATAGATGTTTTTAGCATAATAAAATGTATTTCAAATTCCAAAAGAAATGAAAATGCAGAATTTATGAAATTGCCATACATGGAAAGAAAAATACATGCTAAAACCATATACTGCAAAATTGATTGAAAATATAGGACTTTTTACAATGCAGTCATTAAAACTGAGGACAAGAGACCCTTGATAATACATAAATTCATGCATTATTTATTTTATATATATATATATATTGTTTATTTGTTACAAATTAATGTAGAACAGTTTATTAGACAATACAATATTTGATTTGATTTGAATAATAGTAGTAGCTAAAACAAAAAAGGTAAAATGGTCGTCTTATGTTGGGCTTAGTATAGACATTATTGTCGCTCAACTATAAACTTGACAGCATCCATTTAGCTTGAAAGGAACAATTGGTGCACTAGTACTTTTCGTTCTGCAAAAGGTTATTTTAATGTCTGATCGGCGTACGATGCACCACATGTTCGAGTACGGATAGATACTTAGAACATAGTGGTATCTGTCTTTCTTTAGGCCTATTAAATACGGTTGCCAACGCCGTCATGATTTAATTACAGGAAACTCGGACTTTTGTTAAAAAACAATTTAATAAAAAATAAATAAAAAACAATTCTGGACTTATCAGTCTGTTCGGAATACTGATTCCACGCACAACATAGAGCAAAGTTGAACATTATGATAACATTTTACAATATCCGGTTTCTGCAAACAACGTTGCAATAAAGTAAAATTTATTAGTATTCGAAATACTTACTGAATAATAGAGGTAACAACTCAAAGAGTAGAGAAGAAGGTGGATCATCTGTTATAGCAATAGGTCTAGAAGGTTGTGGTAGTGGAACAGGTCTAGGAACAGGTAATACCAGAGTCTCTATGTTACCTGTATTTCTAGAAGGTTGTGGTAGTGGAACAGGTCTAGGAACAGATAATACCAGAGTCTGTATGTTACCTGTATTTCTAAAAGGTTGTGGTAGTGGAACAGGTCTAGGAACAGATAATACCAGAGTCTGTATGTTACCTATATTTCTAGGAGGGATGGGTAATCCGAAGCCATTGATTTGTAATGGAAGTAACAGTAGAAGGACGATCAGTGATAGCAAAGTCATCTGTAAAATAGGAATCAATAAATTCTAATATATATATATATATACATTATAAACTTATAAACATTGTACCTGAAGATCTGTAACAGCAGTGAAAACGTTAGTAAAGAATGTTGTGAAAAATCCGTCTTGTTCTTTATTTACTAATTTCTTTTATATATATACATATATACATGCTTAGTGTTCAGATTTGACTTTCCAGCGACAAAAGTTAACTACAGACATGCAAAGGAGTAGGCATTATAAGGACCATTTTCGGCCCACTGTCAAAATTTGCTCATCTTGAAAGTTTTTAATGCCCATGTCTCAATACATAGCAAAATATATTATTTTTCATTAACCGACATATTGCACTGCTTGTTTAGCAACACATAAAAATGGCAGATTAATTTTTTTTAGAAAACAATTTATTGTTTCGATTTATGTGCGTAAACAAACTTGTAATGCTGTAATCGTGTTGAATTTTATTTTGCAAGTTAAAAGGATGTTATATATCCTTAACAACAAATATCAACCAAATAATAATTCATTTCATGGCAACAGAAATCGCCTTCACTACAAAACTTATAGTCAGCTAAGATCATACTATGTTTGACTAATTGTGATTTACAGCTAGCTATATATAGGGGCCAGGATTTACAAATTAATTTTCCAGATAATTTACCAATATATATATATGGGAGAAACGTATCGGTGGTTTAATTAGCATGCGGTGAATCGTGGGTTTGAGCTCCGGTCGGATGAAAAAATTGGTATTTGTTTTAAGAACGCAGCAAAGAATGGCTGGCTCTGAATCAGGAAAGTGTGTCCGAGTGGAGCAATACATGTATATACAGGGATGTTGTTTTAGTGAGCTAGCACTAATAAATCCCAGCTAAGAGTGTTTGGTCAAGTACAAAACAGGCATTAATTCATCTGGATGTAACTTGTCCTCACCATTATATTGTTGAAAAAATAGCTCACTTGGTGTTAAGAAACAATCATTCGCTTAGGCTCACTTTTTTTATTTTGGGAAATGGGGGTTTGGATTGGATAGGGATTAATGTTAGCAAAGCTTGCGTGTTATTTGTTGGGGATATTTTTCAATATTTGTATAATTTCAACATTTCATCTCCATTTGGTTGCCTTATCCAGAGTGTATGAATTTTCTCTTATATCTTGTACAGATTTTACTTGTACATTTCACAGAAATGCAATTGATCACAGTATGATTATATATTCAGAATTTGTATGATAACTAATAGAAAAGTCACCCGTGAAGGTTATTGGACTATTGTATCTGTAAAATACGCAATATAAAATGTTCTTCGTTTTGTTGGAATAAATCCGTTATAGGCACCAATAATACATTTAACTGATACAATGCATGTACAGGGGCGGTTCCAGGATTAGGGGGGGGGGCGCACTTAAAAAAATTGCGCCGAGCGGAGGGAGGCGAGAAAATTTTGGGGTATTTCGTGTAAAAAATCACGATTTTACGCCAAAAAATCATATTTTTTCCAATTTTAGGGGGGGGGGGGGGGGGGGGGGCGCCGGGTGCGTCCCCCACCTGGATCCGCCCCTGATGTATATGATATCAATAACAATAAATGTACCAAGCTGTGACCATCAAGTGATCATATATATATATATATCAGGTTTAGTGGTTTAAATTAAAGGAATGATATTGTTATATAATTTAGGCATGGTGTACAGGCTAAATAAACGTATATTGCATCACACAATTAATTGATATTTTGAGTTATTTTAAAATGCAATTCTTGAATTCTTCAAGAATGTTATGTTAAATTTGAACCATTCTGTAATTGTTGTGGGTTATACTAAGTTTTTTTTAATACAGATGATCCTTTGCATAAAATTATTATTAACATCATATAACAATAAACAATAATTTAGAGTTTAGAAAACTATTCTTCGGTAATATTCTCCTCATCACTATCATTGTCAATTAGGTGAGATTCAGGCAAGTCCTTAGCATCAGTCAGATAAATACTCCAGTCAACAGAACTATTCATATCAACATCTTGAAAACGGGGACATTCCGAAAACCAACGTATTGAGGGAACATGAGCACATATACCTAAACACGGGTTCCTGCTCGGCATTGACAATACTATCCTTTAACTAGTATCTTCATCGTACTCAATCCAGAGTTGTTTATATACTTTGTTTGAGATATGCCGACTTTGTATCTTTCGCATAAGTAAGTTCGCATCCTGTGTATTCACTAAAATTTCATCATCATTTATATGTTCTTTGGTGTACGATTTCAATTAATTGTATTTCATATATCCTACCGTGACATCTGCTCGGTCATGCAATAAAGCCGATCACTTGTTTTGATTTACAATTCTCGCGCAGCACGAGACCAATGACGTCATTCTGTATATTCATAGCGTACATAAACACTGAGGGAATACTTTTCAACGTCAAAATTACAAGATGAGATTAAAACAGAGAAGTTTGAATTGAATAAATTCCATGCAAGTAAAAAAGATCCTTTTTACTAATGTCTTTTTTTCCTGATCATTATGCTTGTTAAATATGTTTCCATCGATGGTATTCCCCAAGCATTTGTATTTTTACGGTTTGTTGACATAATCGACATCACAGTTCATGACCGTTTCTGGAATGTAGGCCAAGCAAATTGTATTTTAAAATACTTTGAAAATATGATGATTGATCATTCAGATTCCACCATTTTCTAGAAAATGGCCGATTTTACCGGGAAAATACATGCAAGTGCTCTCCATTAGTCACAAAATGGCAGATTATTTTGCATTTTCACTGCTGCTTTAATAACAAATATACCCCTTATTTCTTGGGGTAATGAAATGAATTCACAGAGAAGATAGAACAAGAATTAATTTAACAGCAATAATCAAAATTTATAGCATAAATTGAACAGAGAATTAAATTAAACCAGACAGAAAAATGAGATTGTCTGGGTAAAAAAAACCTGTCATTATTACAAATTGCATCAACAAAACTGTATTGTTACCACTCTGTGATAATAAATGTGATTAAAATAAATTGAAATCAGTCATTAATTGTTTTACCAAAATATGTCGGTCTAATAGATTGTATTGACAAAAGCAAAAACACCAAATTCACTGGATTAAATACTTTTTATGTGGGTAAGCAAGTTTAATATTTGCATCAAATAATTAATCTTTAATACTTCAAATTCAAACTATTTAAAAAAAAACATCTTTTGAAATTTTTCAGACAAATCAATTACACTGAAAAAGCTAAAATACTGTACTTTCTTAATCTGGTTTACTTTTTAAGTTTGGTTGGCCTATGACAAAATCATGTGCTTTATTGAACTTTGACCGACTTTATGTGACGTCATACGACGCCATTTGGAAAATGGAGGGTAAACAAATATGTGTCAGTATGTAATTATTATCGATCTTTTTTCCATGGAACTTTACACATGTGAGCAAGAATAGATGAGGAACATAATTAAAAAGAAAAAAATGTTTACTTTTCAAAAATGAAAAAAATTATCAAACATTATACAATGACTGACCGACTTATTGTCAGAGGAGGATATACAAAGTGTTAATTCCCGTAAATCATTTTCCTGTACTTTGGGGAAACTTTGAAAAAAATCAAGCACAGAGCTAATACGAAGCCATGTAGATGTATTATTGTCTAATCTGTCCTGCTCAACCCTGTCTTTCAGATGATTATGTTGTTTGGACAAATGCAACAGTTCATCATCCATATTACTAGTATGAAGTGGTTTGACATATTTATTTCATTACACATACAAGTGACAGATAATCTCCTATGTACAGATTTTGAGAAACGTTTAACCTCCACAAATTACCTGCAAACTTTATCACGTTAATATATAGTTTGTTATTTCTCTTTTGTATTTTATTTATAGTGTCTACTCAAATAGCAATTTGGTCACTGTCGCAAAAAGGAAAACTTGATTTTAGCATTTTACCTATAGATGTTATCTGTTTTATGGGTACTTTCTTGTAGTAAAAAAGAAATAATATTTATATGTGTCTGTTTTTGTTTAAATACTTGCATAATGAGGGTTGTCTTACCTGTTTATGAGTTCGGACAGATGTCGAGACTGGATTTGTCTTGTCCGATTTCATCAAAATTTCAACCGACAACCAAACGGATATGACGTCACAATAAACACATTACATAGAGTTGGTATGTCAAATTGCGCGCATTTTGGATTCGAGTTTACCGAGAAACCAACAAAAAAAACTATTTTCTGAACTTCAAACTGTTACGTCGGACAGCAAAATATTAGCGTAAGAGTACAACTTTGAACACTGAAATAATTAGAATAAATTATCAGGAACTTAGGAATAATAGCCAGACAGAAGCGCGTTGTTTTAGGCTTTATTTAGATATACGCATATTTGAATTTTGCTTTACAACACTGAAATCCTGGACTTTTTTATCAAGACATTGACACCATTTTTCACTGGACGCAATATCGTGCGAAACGTCATACACATAGCTGCGCTCCTGACGTCACAACTTTATTGGTGATGGGCACTGATTGTACACTATCATAGTGGTAGTATTCTTCTTCCTTATTAATATTTGCATCTAAATTCTTTCATAATTTAAACATGAATGTTCGTCAATGGAGATTAAGATAATTTTCTATTGAGTGGCGGATTCGGTGTGGGGGGTTTCGGGGATAATACATATACAATATACGTACATTGTCGGTAAATATAAAATTTATTTGTACGAGCTTTAGAAACAGGCAGAATAGCGAGCCTTCGGCGAGCTTTTCAGGCCTGTTTCGCAGCGAGTACAAATGCATTTTATATTTAACGACAATGTACGTATATTGTGTTTATCCTGCAATGTCAAAAAAGTCGGAAAACTTGTCAGATTTAAACAAAAAGGACAGAAACAAGCGTCATTCCTCGCCTTTCATAAATGTTGTCAAGGGTGTCTTCTTCGTGGTCCGCGTTACATTAGTACCAGTTTCATACTTGTCTGCGCCCTCCGCTGTACATAACTACAGGGTACCAGGAAAGTTTATTCGTAGGCTGAAAAGTTTATTCGTATAGTACGAATAAAGCAAAAATTTATTAGTATAACATATTTGTACAGCAAATGTACTGATTGCAGGATAAATTTAATGATACACATCCTTCATTATAAAGATTTAGGGAACATAACTCATCATTAAACTCACTCAAAATAATAAAAAATCAAATCTTACTGTATATGACTTTGTGATCAGTTGATCAGTCCTTGGAAAATCATCATTATGTACAAAAATATATCTATATTTATATGGCAAATAAATATTAATATGATCCAATCAAATCAAATCAAATTTTATTTACAACATTTTCCTGTTCCTAAATAAAAGCAAAGTTATTCATATACATCAGTGACATACATTGTGTGAACTTCCGAGATTTTTGTGACATACATTGTGTGAACTTCCGAGATTTTTTATGATATTGAGGCAATACATCAGGTTCTATTGTTAGTGTAAATAACTCTATCATGATTTTACGATTGGTGTAGGAAGATTAAAAGATATAAGGGCTTGTATAAGAAATTGAAAACGAAACACGAAATTAACACCACAATTTTTATTGACACAATTAACATATGCATATAGTTGCTGTGGTTATTCTAAAACGAATGATCCATACATTTCCATGTTTTTTTTCTAAGAGAAATGATAGCTCCTTATGAGCAGTAATTATTGCTTAAAAAGCATAAGAAAGGTCTTTGACTTGTTAAAAATGTTACTGGTTTTAAATGTGTTATGTATTTCAGGATTTTGGCAAAATAGACTTTGGTATGAAAAATTATCGTCGCCTTGAAAAATCCTAGAAAAAACTACTCATCGCATATCGCTTCTCAGACTTAGCTATATTGCTATGTGAAATCAATTCCTGCTGAAGAAATCAATGACCAAGCAAAAAAACGACAAACCATTGCTCATAATACTAAAGATTGAGCAACACGAATCCCATTAAAAACTAGGAATGAACCAGGTGGTCATGAAGGGTAAGCAATAGTAGCTCCCGAACCCAGGTGGTTATGAAGGGTGAGCAATCGTAGCTCCCGAACCCAGGTGGTCATGAAGGGTAAGCAATAGTAGCTCCCGAACCCAGGTCGTCATGAAGGGTAAGCAATAGTAGAACCCGAACCCAGGTGGACATGAAGGGTAAGCAATAGTAGAACCCGTCGTGTTACTCCTGTTTCATATCTGGTGATAAAATCATGACTGAGGTAGGAAATACGAAGTTGCAACTATGACAAAAGCAACATTGCTATGATTGTTTGGGAGAGAAATATTCCTTAACGGTAAACCAAGATTACGACCGTAAGACTGTCGAAGTAATCAATGGGAACATAACTAGATGAACACTACGAGTGTCACTAGTGGAGCAGGAACTTCTACCCTTCCGGAGCACCTGAGTTCACCCTTGCTTTTTAATGGGGTCCATGTTACTTGGTTTTTAGTTTTATGTGTATGTTTTGTAGATCGTTATTTGTCCTTTGTCCTTTTTCCTTTGGTCGTTGTGTTGTCTGTCCTTCGATTTACGGATTCTGATTGCCCATTTGGTATATTTAAACTCTTCCTGATACCAACACTTCCTTATTATTTATTAGGGAACTCCTGATATGAACCACTTGCTCTGGAATATCGTATCAACTGCGAGATACATACATGCACTTCATATGAGAGTTCTGATGGAATGTTGCTACATATAACCAGAAATTTCACATTGAAATCATTTCATTTGTCGTAAATATTCGTTCGCAACTCGTCCTCACTATCAGTTTCTTGGTGTATAGGTCGTAGATGTATCTGTGGTATCGCTTGTTTCAAGATCAACGTTGTCACTAAATAGGATTGATTTGATTTTGATATTTGGTGTTTTAACGCCACTCTCAGCAACATTTCAGCTATATCATGGCGACCAGTTTTAGTCGTGGAAGAAGCCGGAGTACCCAGAGAGAACTACCGACCATGGGCAACCAACTGGTAAACTTTATCACTTGCGGCTGCGAGTCGACTGCACCCTTTGTGTAATTTACAAAGCTGGGCGCGAACCCACGCCATATTGCTGATAGGCTTGTATGAGTTGTTAGGTAATCCAACTACCTAACTCATTGAGCCACCCCGGCCTTAATAAATTGGGTATTAGTATAAAAAAAATATCAATATACACATGAACATAAAAGAAATGACTGGTTCGTTTGTTTTCTTGAAGAACCCCTGCATAATGTCTCCTTCATATGAATAGAGGAAATAGTCGGGGAGAAGAGAGACACAGTTGGTATACATAGGAACGCCGACTGTCTGTTAAAATAGACATTCACCAAATATAACAAATATGTTGTCAACCAAAAGCACGGGAACTTTGTTGATGTCAGCATTCTTGTTGGAATCGGAGTGTTGCCTTATTTTTTTTTAATAAAGTCGGATTTGTCCCCTCCAAAAAACAATATATTTGTATCTACGTTTGTCAACTGTTAAAATACAATTGCATGAAGAGATTGGCTTTATTTGTAGGTACCTTAATAGATCTTTAGATTCTGATTCACAGCACGTAGCAAGTATGACAGTAAATCTAAAACCCGTCTGTGATCGCTGATACAATAATTGTTAAAATTTGCAAATAAGTTCCGTCTTCTCGAGAACGGTATAAATAGTCAATCCAGGAAGTTGATAATGTATAAATAGTCAATCCAGGACGTGGATAATGTATAAATAGTCAATCCAGGACGTGGATAATGTATAAATAGTCAATCCAGGACGTGGATAATGTATAAATAGTCAATCCAGGACGTGGATAATGTATAAATAGTCAATCCAGGACGTGAATAATGTATAAATAGTCAATCCAGGACGTGGATAATGTATAAATAGTCAATCCAGGTCGTGGATAATGTATAAATAGTCAATCCAGGACGTGGATAATGTATAAATAGTCAATCCAGGACGTGGATAATGTATAAATAGTCAATCCAGGACGTGAATAATGTATAAATAGTCAATCCAGGACGTGGATAATGTATAAATAGTCAATCCAGGACGTGGATAATGTATAAATAGTCAATCCAGGACGTGGATAATGTATAAATAGTCAATCCAGGACGTGGATAATGTATAAATAGTCAATCCAGGACGTGGATAATGTATAAATAGTCAATCCAGGACGTGGATAATGTATAAATAGTCAATCCAGGACGTGGATAATGTATAAATAGTCAATCCAGGACGTGGATAATGTATAAATAGTCAATCCAGGACGTGGATAATGTATAAATAGTCAATCCAGGACGTGGATAATGTATAAATAGTCAATCCAGGACGTGGATAATGTATAAATAGTCAATCCAGGACGTGGATAATGTATAAATAGTCAATCCAGGACGTGGATAATGTATAAATAGTCAATCCAGGATGTAGATAATGTATAAATAGTCAATCCAGGACGTGGATAATGTATAAATAGTCAATACAGGACGTGGATAATGTATAAATAGTCAATCCAGGACGTGGATAATGTATAAATAGTCAATCCAGGACGTGGATAATGTATAAATAGTCAATCCAGGACGTGGATAATGTATAAATAGTCAATCCAGGACGTGGATAATGTATAAATAGTCAATCCAGGAGGTGGATAATGTATAAATAGTCAATCCAGGAGGTGGATAATGTATAAATAGTCAATCCAGGACGTGGATAATGTATAAATAGTCAATCCAGGACGTGGATAATGTATAAATAGTCAATCCAGGACGTTGATAATGTATAAATAGTCAATCCAGGACGTGGATAATGTATAAATAGTCAATCCAGGACGTGGATAATGTATAAATAGTCAATCCAGGACGTGGATAATGTATAAATAGTCAATCCAGGACGTGGATAATGTATATAGAGCCAATCCAGGACGTGGATAATGTATAAATAGTCAATCCAGGAAATGGATAATGTATATATAGCCAATCCAGGACGTGGATAATGTATAAATAGTCAATCCAGGACGTGGATAATGTATAAATAGTCAATCCAGGACGTGGATAATGTATAAATAGTCAATCCAGGACGTGGATAATGTATAAATAGTCAATCCAGGACGTGGATAATGTATAAATAGTAAATCCAGGACGTGGATAATGTATAAATAGTCAATCCAGGACGTGGATAATGTATAAATAGTCAATCCAGGACGTTGATAATGTATAAATAGTCAATCCAGGACGTGGATAATGTATAAATAGTCAATCCAGGACGTGGATAATGTATAAATAGTCAATCCAGGACGTTGATAATGTATAAATAGTAAATCCAGGACGTTGATAATGTATATATAGTCAATCCAGGACGTTGATAATGTATAAATAGTCAATCCAGGACGTGGATAATGTATAAATAGTCAATCCAGGACGTGGATAATGTATAAATAGTCAATCCAGGACGTGGATAATGTATAAATAGTCAATCCAGGACGTGGATAATGTATAAATAGTCAATCCAGGACGTGGATAATGTATAAATAGTCAATCCAGGACGTGGATAATGTATATATAGTCCAATCCAGGACGTGGATAATGTATAAATAGTCAATCCAGGAAATGGATAATGTATATATAGCCAATCCAGGACGTGGATAATGTATAAATAGTCAATCCAGGACGTGGATAATGTATAAATAGTCAATCCAGGACGTGGATAATGTATAAATAGTCAATCCAGGACGTTGATAATGTATAAATAGTCAATCCAGGACGTGGATAATGTATAAATAGTCAATCCAGGACGTGGATAATGTATAAATAGTCAATCCAGGACGTGGATAATGTATAAATAGTCAATCCAGGACGTGGATAATGTATAAATAGTCAATCCAGGACGTTGATAATGTATAAATAGTCAATCCAGGACGTGGATAATGTATAAATAGTCAATCCAGGACGTTGATAATGTATAAATAGTCAATCCAGGACGTGGATAATGTATAAATAGTCAATCCAGGACGTGGATAATGTATAAATAGTCAATCCAGGACGTTGATAATGTATAAATAGTCAATCCAGGACGTTGATAATGTATAAATAGTCAATCCAGGACGTGGATAATGTATAAATAGTCAATCCAGGACGTGGATAATGTATAAATAGTCAATCCAGGACGTGGATAATGTATAAATAGTCAATCCAGGACGTGGATAATGTATAAATAGTCAATCCAGGACGTGGATAATGTATAAATAGTCAATCCAGGACGTGGATAATGTATAAATAGTCAATCCAGGACGTTGATAATGTATAAATAGTCAATCCAGGACGTGGATAATGTATAAATAGTCAATCCAGGACGTGGATAATGTATAAATAGTCAATCCAGGACGTGGATAATGTATAAATAGTCAATCCAGGACGTGGATAATGTATAAATAGTCAATCCAGGACGTGGATAATGTATAAATAGTCAATCCAGGACGTGGATAATGTATAAATAGTCAATCCAGGACGTGGATAATGTATAAATAGTCAATCCAGGACGTGGATAATGTATAAATAGTCAATCCAGGACGTTGATAATGTATATATAGTCAATCCAGGACGTGGATAATGTATAAATAGTCAATCCAGGACGTGGATAATGTATAAATAGTCAATCCAGGACGTGGATAATGTATAAATAGTCAATCCAGGACGTGGATAATGTATAAATAGTCAATCCAGGACGTGGATAATGTATAAATAGTCAATCCAGGACGTGGATAATGTATAAATAGTCAATCCAGGACGTGGATAATGTATAAATAGTCAATCCAGGACGTGGATAATGTATAAATAGTCAATCCGGAGGAAGGGGGATAATGTATAAATAGTCAATCCAGGACGTTGATAATGTATAAATAGTCAATCCAGGACGTGGATAATGTATAAATAGTCAATCCAGGACGTGGATAATGTATAAATAGTCAATCCAGGACGTTGATAATGTATAAATAGTCAATCCAGGACGTGGATAATGTATAAATAGTCAATCCAGGACGTGGATAATGTATAAATAGTCAATCCAGGACGTTGATAATGTATAAATAGTCAATCCAGGACGTGGATAATGTATAAATAGTCAATCCAGGACGTGGATAATGTATAAATAGTCAATCCAGGACGTGGATAATGTATAAATAGTCAATCCAGGACGTGGATAATGTATAAATAGTCAATCCAGGACGTTGATAATGTATAAATAGTCAATCCAGGACGTGGATAATGTATAAATAGTCAATCCAGGACGTGGATAATGTATAAATAGTCAATCCAGGACGTGGATAATGTATAAATAGTCAATCCAGGACGTGGATAATGTATAAATAGTCAATCCAGGACGTGGATAATGTATAAATAGTCAATCCAGGACGTGGATAATGTATAAATAGTCAATCCAGGACGTGGATAATGTATAAATAGTCAATCCAGGACGTTGATAATGTATAAATAGTCAATCCAGGGACGTGGATAATGTATAAATAGTCCAATCCAGGTCAATCCAGGACGTGATAATGTATAAATAGTCAATCCAGGACGTGGATAATGTATAATAGTCAATCCAGGACGTGGATAATATATAAATAGTCAATCCAGGACGTGGATAATGTATAAATAGTCAATCCAGGACGTGGATAATGTAGGACGTGGATAATGTATATATAGTCAATCCAGGACGTGGATAATGTATAAATAGTCAATCCAGGACGTGGATAATGTATAAATAGTCAATCCAGGACGTGGATAATGTATAAATAGTCAATCCAGGACGTGGGTAATGTATATATAGTCAATCCAGGACGTGAATAATGTATAAATAGTCAATCCAGGACGTGGATAATGTATAAATAGTCAATCCAGGACGTGGATAATGTATAAATAGTCAATCCAGGACGTGGATAATGTATAAATAGTCAATCCAGGACGTGGATAATGTATAAATAGTCAATCCAGGACGTTGATAATGTATAAATAGTCAATCCATGACGTTGATAATGTATAAATAGTCAATCCAGGACGTGGATAATGTATAAATAGTCAATCCAGGACGTGGATAATGTATAAATAGTCAATCCAGGACGTGGATAATGTATAAATAGTCAATCCAGGACGTTGATAATGTATAAATAGTCAATCCAGGACGTGGATAATGTATAAATAGTCAATCCAGGACGTGGATAATGTATAAATAGTCAATCCAGGACGTGGATAATGTATAAATAGTCAATCCAGGACGTTGATAATGTATAAATAGTCAATCCAGGACGTTGATAATGTATAAATAGT
The DNA here is from genome assembly GCA_963680875.1 of Bathymodiolus brooksi. Classification (NCBI taxonomy): domain Eukaryota; kingdom Metazoa; phylum Mollusca; class Bivalvia; order Mytilida; family Modiolidae; genus Bathymodiolus; species Bathymodiolus brooksi. The sequence continues at coordinate 47,666,830 of OY804590.1, read as the reverse complement.
CAATCCAGGACGTGGATAATGTATAAATAGTCAATCCAGGACGTGGATAATGTATAAATAGTCAATCCAGGACGTGGATAATGTATAAATAGTCAATCCAGGACGTGGATAATGTATATATAGTCAATCCAGGACGTTGATAATGTATAAATAGTCAATCCAGGACGTGGATAATGTATAAATAGTCAATCCAGGACGTGGATAATGTATAAATAGTCAATCCAGGAAATGGATAATGTATATATAGCCAATCCAGGACGTGGATAATGTATAAATAGTCAATCCAGGACGTGGATAATGTATAAATAGTAAATCCAGGACGTGGATAATGTATAAATAGTCAATCCAGGACGTGGATAATGTATAAATAGTCAATCCAGGACGTGGATAATGTATAAATAGTCAATCCAGGACGTTGATAATGTATAAATAGTCAATCCAGGACGTGGATAATGTATAAATAGTCAATCCAGGACGTTGATAATGTATAAATAATCAATCCAGGACGTGGATAATGTATAAATAGTCAATCCAGGACGTGGATAATGTATAAATAGTCAATCCAGGACGTTGATAATGTATAAATAGTCAATCCAGGACGTTGATAATGTATATATAGTCAATCCAGGACGTGGATAATGTATAAATAGTCAATCCAGGACGTTGATAATGTATAAATAGTCAATCCAGGACGTGGATAATGTATAAATAGTCAATCCAGGACGTGGATAATGTATAAATAGTCAATCCAGGACGTGGATAATGTATAAATAGTCAATCCAGGACGTGGATAATGTATAAATAGTCAATCCAGGACGTGGATAATGTATAAATAGTCAATCCAGGACGTGGATAATGTATAAATAGTCAATCCAGGACGTGGATAATGTATAAATAGTCAATCCAGGACGTGGATAATGTATATATAGTCAATCCAGGACGTGGATAATGTATAAATAGTCAATCCAGGACGTGGATAATGTATAAATAGTCAATCCAGGACGTGGATAATGTATAAATAGTCAATCCAGACGTTGATAATGTATAAATAGTCAATCCAGGACGTGGATAATGTATAAATAGTCAATCCAGGACGTGGATAATGTATAAATAGTCAATCCAGGACGTGGATAATGTATAAATAGTCAATCCAGGACGTGGATAATGTATAAATAGTCAATCCAGGACGTGGATAATGTATAAATAGTCAATCCAGGACGTGGATAATGTATAAATAGTCAATCCAGGACGTTGATAATGTATAAATAGTCAATCCAGGACGTGGATAATGTATAAATAGTCAATCCAGGACGTGGATAATGTATAAATAGTCAATCCAGGACGTGGATAATGTATAAATAGTCAATCCAGGACGTGGATAATGTATAAATAGTCAATCCAGGACGTGGATAATGTATAAATAGTCAATCCAGGACGTGGATAATGTATAAATAGTCAATCCAGGACGTGGATAATGTATAAATAGTCAATCCAGGACGTGGATAATGTATAAATAGTCAATCCAGGACGTGGATAATGTATAAATAGTCAATCCAGGACGTGGATAATGTATAAATAGTCAATCCAGGACGTGGATAATGTATAAATAGTCAATCCAGGACGTGGATAATGTATAAATAGTCAATCCAGGACGTGGATAATGTATAAATAGTCAATCCAGGACGTGGATAATGTATAAATAGTCAATCCAGGACGTGGATAATGTATAAATAGTCAATCCAGGACGTGGATAATGTATAAATAGTCAATCCAGGACGTGGATAATGTATAAATAGTCAATCCAGGACGTGGATAATGTATAAATAGTCAATCCAGGACGTGGATAATGTATAAATAGTCAATCCAGGACGTGGATAATGTATAAATAGTCAATCCAGGACGTGGATAATGTATAAATAGTCAATCCAGGACGTGGATAATGTATAAATAGTCAATCCAGGACGTGGATAATGTATAAATAGTCAATCCAGGACGTGGATAATGTATAAATAGTCAATCCAGGACGTGGATAATGTATAAATAGTCAATCCAGGACGTGGATAATGTATAAATAGTCAATCCAGGACGTGGATAATGTATAAATAGTCAATCCAGGACGTGGATAATGTATAAATAGTCAATCCAGGACGTGGATAATGTATAAATAGTCAATCCAGGACGTGGATAATGTATAAATAGTCAATCCAGGACGTGGATAATGTATAAATAGTCAATCCAGGACGTGGATAATGTATAAATAGTCAATCCAGGACGTGGATAATGTATAAATAGTCAATCCAGGACGTGGATAATGTATAAATAGTCAATCCAGGACGTGGATAATGTATAAATAGTCAATCCAGGACGTGGATAATGTATAAATAGTCAATCCAGGACGTGGATAATGTATAAATAGTCAATCCAGGACGTGGATAATGTATAAATAGTCAATCCAGGACGTGGATAATGTATAAATAGTCAATCCAGGACGTGGATAATGTATAAATAGTCAATCCAGGACGTGGATAATGTATAAATAGTCAATCAGGACGTGGATAATGTATAAATAGTCAATCCAGACGTGAATAATGTATAAATAGTCTATCCAGGACCGTGGAATGTATAAATAGTCTATCCAGGACTGGTTCAGGACTGATAATGTATAAATAGTCAATCCCCCCGAGTACGTGGATAATGTATAAATAGGTCAATTCCAGGACGTGATAATGTATAAATAG